>CM054057.1:579009631-579645015 GCA_028641055.1 Alopecurus myosuroides | reverse complement strand
CCTCGGAGACGGCGGCGGAGGATGAGTACGACTACATCGTGGTGGGGGGCGGCGCGGCGGGGTGCCCGCTGGCCGCCACGCTGGCGGGGCCCGGGGGAGGCCGCGTGCTGCTCCTCGAGCGCGGCGGCGTGCCCGCCGAGTTCCCCGCGCTTGCCACCGCGGGAGGGTTCGTCAGGACGCTCGCGCTCGCCGACCCCTCCCCCGAGTCGGACGCGCCCGGCCAGGGGTTCAGCTCCGAGGACGGCGTCGCCAACGTGCGCGCCCGGGTGCTCGGCGGCGGCACCGCCATCAATGCCGGGTTCTACTCCCGCGCGCACCCGGGCTGGTTTCACAGCCAAGGGGAGGTCCGGTTCTCCAATCCTTCTCTGCGGTGTTCCTGTCAGATTGCGCCATATTTAGCTTAGACGGTTATGGTTTATGAATTCCTTCACGCATACTACTGATAATCTGTAAATAAGAACCTCCACGCCAACACTGAATTACTGATAATCTGTTCATCCTAAAAGGATTTTATCTGTTGATAATTTAGTGAAAGTGATACTTTGTTATTGGGGATTCAGGGTGCCGAGGTGCCAGATTGGGACATGCGGCTGGTGAATGCATCCTATGAGTGGGTGGAGCAAGAGCTGACGTTCCAGCCGGAGGTGCATGGGTGGCAGGCGGCGGTGCGCGCAGCACTGCTGGAAGCTAATGTGACGCCGTGGAACGGATTCACGGTGGACCATGTCACTGGCACTAAGATTGGTGCCACCACCTTCGATGCGTCAGGACGCCGCCACAGTGCAGCAGACCTCCTTGCTTTCGCCCGCCCTGGCCGTCTCCGTGTCGCTGTCCGTGCTACTGTTACGCGCATCATCATTAACCCTATTGATCCTGGTGCGTGATGCATTATTCTACTTCCTGTTTTTCTACATGGCTAGTTTGGAGAATTTAATTTGTTTGCCATATTGATGCATAACTGCAGTACCATATAATTATGTCTGGAACAAATCATTTGTTTGTCATAAATCATAGCTGCGTTAGTAAGTGATGCCTGGAATACTTGCACCAGTTTCGGCTACAATTTCTTTGATCATGCCCATAATCTGAATGCTGGATTTCTTGAAAGAAGTCATTTATTGTAAATGTAATGCATGATATAGTCATGCTGGCTTTGGGATATCTAGCACACACATAAGAATGAAGAGTCTAGACTAATGCTGACTTCTGAGTGCATAAGCTGTTCCAGAATCATTATGTGCAGAGCAGAGCGTAACACACTTATATTTGTTTATTTATTATTATCATCAGATTTTTGGTTTCTGTGTTAAATATACTACTTTTGAGGACCCTTTACCTATTCCATTCGAGCTATACCTGAACTGAGAAAAAGTTCTTTATATGTGTTGCGTTTGTGATTAAATCACTATATAAAAACTATCTAATTGAAGATCCTTGTAGGTTTTTTGCAAAAAATTACTTGCTTTTGAGACTATGTATAAATGAGTAGTCGCCCACAACTGGTAGTTCTGCATGCTTGAAAATCTGTTCACAAAACATTAATAGTCATCTGATTTAGTCTAGTTCAGTATTAACTGCCCTCTCTTGTGTTCTTGTCATGGCAATTGCTCCTTTTACGATATACCAGATTGACATATCTATTGAAAGCAAATAATCGGTGTTTTTTCCTCTTTGCTCTGGCCCCACAATATTTCTTCAAGCTCCATCACTGCATCATGTTATCTTCTGTTTTCTCCAACCCATACTATTCTGAGTGCCTACCAGTGCCAAGGCTTTTCTCTCCAATGTCCTGCTAATGTGATCCATCTCACACAACCTTAACTCCCGGCATAGCAACCACCAGTCCTTTAAGGGTTTGCACAATTTTCCTCCAAACTATTCTGCATAGAGCTCCCGCAAGCATTCTGAGAATGTATATTATTTCTTCTTTTCCGAACTCTCCACATGTCAGAAGAAGGTAGCATGTTAATGAGTACGTTATTTGAGTTATGGATCGAAAACGAGCGATGTATTAAATATCAGTTCCCACACGCTGACCATGCACACATTTCAGAAATGTCAGACCTGATCAAACTACTGAGCACGGTTAACACTTTTTATGTAACTGCCACTGCAAGCTAAAACATTTTTTTTGGATATTTTGTAGAATTCGCTTATGCTTGCTTAAATTTTCCAGGAAAAACACAAGCTTAATGGTAGAATGTACTTGTACTAGTCTATGGATTAACTCTTTTCGATATTAGCGACCATAAGAATTATCCTGAGCCAGTACTGTTTCATGTACCAGCACATAAATTTTTGTTCTAAGTATCCAGGGTGAGTAAACTTTGACCTTTTTTCTTCTGTGTTTACTATTTATCCAGCCGATCGCCGTGGAAAGTCACGGCCAGCAGTAGCAGCAGTGGGCGTTGTGTACCAGGACCGTCTTCTCCAGCAGCACCATGCCATGCTGCGTCCAGGTGGGGAGGTCATACTTTCTGCAGGTGCTCTAGGAAGTCCCCAGTTGCTGCTTCTCAGTGGCGTTGGCCCTGCTAGTGATCTTGCGTCCCTTGGGATCCCCGTTTCCGCTGATGCCCCCGATGTCGGGAAGCATATGTTCGACAACCCTCGTAACGGCATCTCCATCATCCCATCAGTCCCTATTGATCACTCCCTCATCCAGGTAGTCGGCATCCCTTCTGCTAATGGGACTGCCTCCTACATCGAGGCTGCGTCATACATTGTGCCTCTATCTCCCCTGCTGCGCCCTACTGGTCCTTTCATTAGTCCATCGTCACCACTCTATGTTACCATGGCAACTATCATGGAAAAGGTTCCTGGCCCACTATCTGAGGGTTCACTCTGGCTATCATCACCCAATCCCCTGGAGACCCCCTCTGTGCGCTTCAACTATTTCAGCCGTCCCGAGGACCTGGCTCAGTGTGTCGTGGGCGTGCGCCGCGTGGCACAGGTGCTCCGGAGCAGGACAATGGACGTGTTCCGTTCGGCCTCGAGCCAAGGTAGGAGAGGGCCTGCTCGGAGGGACTTCAGAATTGTTGGGGCGACGCTGCCACTTGACTGGAGCACAAACAACACGTCTGTGGCGGATTTCTGCAAGCGGACCGTGACGACGCTGTGGCATTATCACGGAGGGTGCGTGGTTGGAAGGGTGGTCGACAAGGATTTTCGGGTGACCAGCGCGCGCTCTCTTCGCGTGGTGGATGGATCGACGTTCAGCGTGACACCTGGGACGAATCCTCAAGCCACGATCATGATGATGGGCAGGTATGATCAATTTTGAGAGTTCTTGTGCTTCATTTTACAAGAGAAAATAGCCGTTCTGTATACTGCTCAATCTAGATCATTTTGAGCAAATGTTATACCACTAACTGAAACAGTAAAGGACATGATCACGTTGCTTTGCTGACATCTGACAGGTACGTGGGGCTGAAAATGATCGGGGATCGGCACAGCAGGAGGCAAGCGAACACTTCGTCGTAACCAACCCCCTCTACGAATGCTTGGGATCAAATTGATCTCCAACAGTACCAAACATTTCAATGACATCCTACGGAGTGCGCCGTATTGCTCTTAGCATTTCAGTGCATAACATACTGACACTGTCACTTTTTTGTTAGCTATGCATAAGGAGTAGAGGTAATAATGATCTGTATATACTGTACAGTGATAAGCATGCACGCACGAGGAAAGGAAAGCATAAGTTGAGTTGCCTAGTTTTTACTGTAGGCTTTTTCATAGTGAATGATCCGTATACACGACAAGTGTTTGCTACTTTGCTGATCAATTACCGACGGTACACGGGGATACGCATACAACTATGCTTTGTCAAACGTTATGACAGGAACGGTACTTGAGTCCATACCGGTTTCGTGTTGATATAGATGGCACAAGGCCGAGTTCAATACAAGCTACGTATCCGTATACATACCATACGGTATACAAAAGTATATTTAACACTTCCCCTTAATCTAAACCTCTTGAAAGGTTTAGATTACGCTTGAATTCTTCTAACTGTTTAACAGGAAGTGCTTAATGTTCAGAAGATTTTCAACAACCCTTTCTCTCACAAAGTGAAAGTCTATCTCAATATATTTGGTAAGGGCATGAAACACCGGATTTGCAGATAGATAGGTAGCACCCAAATTATCACACCAAAGACATGGTTTTTCTTTTAATTTAACTCCAGGTTTACCAAAGAGAGCTTCAACCCATATTAATTCTGCTGTTGCATTTGCTAAGTCTTTGTATTCAGCATGTGGCTTGTTTTCTGGCACTCCAGGAGACCAAGTTTGGTCCAACAAATATTGCAAAGCCTCCTGTTGATCTTCTATCATCAAGAGAGCCTACCCAATCTGCATCAGACAAAGCACTCAGAAGTGTAGATGAGGACTTAACAAATGTGATCCCAACTTTCAAGGTATCTTGTATGTATCTCATAATGCGCTTCGCAGCTGACCAATGTTCTGTAGTTGGAGAATGAAGAAACTGACAAACTTTGTTTACTGAATAAGACAGGTCTGGACGTGTCAATGTCAAATACTGTAACCCTCCAACAATACTACGATATTTGGTACTATCATCGGTTCCCAGAGGTGTACCATCAGTAAGAGACAACTGTTCTGTAGAAGATAAAGGTGTAGGTGCAGCTTTGCAACCACACATGCCAACCTTTGCAAGTAAATCATTTGCATATTTTTCCTGTGATAAAATCAACCCATTTTCAATCTTCTTCACTTCCATACCAAGAAAATAGTGTAAGTCGCCTATATCTTTGATAGCAAAGTTCTCACTTAAATATCGCAGCAGAGGAGTGATAGCATCATCAGAGGAACTTGTTACTATAATGTCATCAACATGGATCAATAGGTAAATAGTAATGCTCGACTTGTTGTAGAGAAACAATGAGGTATCAGCTTTTGAGGGTATAAAGCCGAGATCACTTAACTTAGCACTGAGTCGAGCATACCAAGCCCTGGGTGCTTGTTTTAGTCCATATAGAGCTTTATCAAGTCTACAAATATGATGCGGAGCGTGAGGATTTTCAAAACCTGGGTGTTGTCTCATATATACCTCCTCTTCTAGAACACCATGAAGAAACGCGTTCTTGACATCTAGCTGTCGTAAACTCCATCCTCGAGAAACAGAGATAGACAAGACAGTTCTAATGGTAGCAATCTTAACCACAGGACTAAAAGTATCCTCATAGTCAATGCCATACCTCTGTTTGAATCCTTTTGCAACCAACCTTGCTTTGTATCTGTCAATAGACCCATCAGCTTTCTTCTTGACACGATATACCCATTTGCAATCAATTAAATTCACATTGTTGCTTGAAGGAACAAGGTGCCATGTGTTGTTTTCAACTAATGCGTCATATTCTTCTTGCATTGATTTACACCAATTTGGGTCATTTAAGGCCTCCGAAAGTGTGCATGGTTCCCCTATAGAAGAAAACAAACCATACCGAATAGAATTGTCAGTATACTTCTTTGATTTTTGTATAACTATTTTGTGAATTCCAATACCATACGGAATAGTGCCATCCGTGAATTTTGGGGGGTTTTGTATGCCTTTCTGAAGACGTGTATGAACTCCAGTGCTTTGAATCACAGCAGCAGACTCAGATTCAACTGCGTGCATATTGTTTTGATTTGACTCATCATTTTCTGCAGCATTTTCTCCCCCATCAGCAGCAGCCGTAGAAGATCCGGCAGCCGACAGCGGGGCAGAGGAGATCAACATCGGGATGGGTGAATTGGAGATCCTGTCGCCCGCATTGCCAGGTGGAGCACTCGGAGTGGGCACAGGCGACAGGGACCGCGAAGGCGTGTGCCCACCACGCGCCATCTCGGGCTGCGCGCGACGAGACTGCACGGGCAAGGGGAACCGCGGCGAGGGAGACCGCGGGGGTGCATGGACCGAGGGAGAATCTTCCTCGGGATTGTGCTCCTCGGGATCACTGCTGGCAGAGGAATGTTCGGGCGCATCCTCATCGCGTTCAGCGCTCGTTTCGTCGTTTTCTGCCAGATTTTCAACTTCGTTTTCAGAACTGCTGGACGCACCATTTTGATTGGAATTTGTTTCTGCATCTTCGTGTACCTGTTCCACATCAGTAATTGGCACAGTAGGAGACACATGATTATCAATATTAGTTACACCCTCATTAGAAGACGTGGCAGATGGGAGAAGTAATATTTGTTGTTTTAGAATGGCACCGACATTGGGATGAAGAGAAGCAAAAGGGAACACGTTTTCATCGAAAACAACATCACGTGAAATATAGATTCTTCATGTGTACACATCAAGACATTTGACACCCTTGTGAAGGGGGTTATATCCAAGAAAAAAACACTGTAGACCAGAAAGCAAGCTTGCGCTTGTTGTAAGGACGTAAGTTTGGCCAACAGGCACAACCAAACGTTCGAAGAGCATCATAGTTTGGTTTGACATGAAGAAGACGTTCAGTGGGGGTGTCAAAATATAGGACTTTGCTAGGGAGAAAGTTTATGAGAAATGTGGCAGTAATGAAGGCTCCATCCCAATATTTTAAGGGTATGGAGGCATTAGCAAGCAATGCAAGACCCACTTCAACTATGTGAAGGTGCTTTCTTTCAGCAGAACCATTTTGTTGGTGGGCATGAGGGAAAGAAACATGATGGGTGATGCCACCTTTTGAAAGAAACCATTTAATTTCTCATACTCGCCTCCCCAATCAGTTTGCATAGTTATATCTTTTTCTATCAAACTTGCGTTCAAAATATTGTTGATAGTTAAGGAAGGCTTGATAAATATCAGAATGCTTCTTAAGCAAATATATCCAAGTGAATTTACTGAAATCATCAATAAAACTTACATAATATGCATGTTTTCCCACGGAGAGTAGGGAAGGACCCCATACATCAGAAAACACTTGTTCCAATCGAGCAGTGGAGACACTAGAGGACACAGAATATGGCAACTGATGACTCTTAGCTAACTGACAAGAATCACAAACATATGGAGTACTGATGAATGTAAAATGCATAGATGAATTTTGCATATTTTCACATGGTTTTCTATTACATATTGCATCATATAAGGGTATAATTCAATGTTTTATAGTATTTTGGGGTTAAATTACAAAGTCCCCCAACTTTTATGGAATTAACCCTGCCTGTCAGAAACCCCGTTTTCTATATTTTTGACGTTTCAGGGGGCAAACTTCCGCGAAATCACCTGAAAATCTGCGGGGGTCATTTTCTTGGAAGGAGAAGACTTGCGGGCGAAGGATCCACGAGAATTGGGCAAGCAGGCCCAAAAGAGGACCCTCCACGCGGTCAGATTCCTTGGCCGCGTGAGAGGCCCCCTTTTGGCCCCTGTGGCCCCAATTCCTTCCATCTTCGACTTACCGACTCCGTCTTGAGCTAAAACCGACTATAAAAAGGGTCCCCCGTACCCCTACGGAGAGGAGCGCCGCCGAAACACCGAAACACCAAAACACCGAAACAGAGACCTGGAGTTCCAGATTGGAGGGGGAAAACTCCGGCGGGGCGCCGCCGGTGTGATCTCCTACCCCTCCAACGTCATCTCCATCGACATCTCCATGAAGAGGGAGTAGTCCACCCCAGGGCTATGGGTTTGTGGAAGTAGCACTTGTATCTCTCTCTCTATGTGCTTCACTAATTAGATCCGTATGAGCTGCCTCACATGATTACGGGCACCGTTGTAATTCCTATGTGGTGGATCTTTTCTATGAGTTATTGAATCTGAGATTGCAATTGTTTCTCTTGAGTTATTTGAGTAGATGTATCTTATGTACCCCGTTCTTATTTGCTAGCTTTGATCAATCTAGTTCTTGAGAGCGTGTGTGGGGTGATGGGTGCATTAGTTGGAGTAACGGGGGTGGCTAGTGCTGTGAAAGTGACAGAAGTTCAGCGATCCACTTAGGTTTTGTTAAACCTTTCTTAGTTACCTCACTAGGGATAAAAAGGAGTACATTGTTACCGGGAATTTGAAGTGACACTAATCAATCTCCGTGACTAGATCTAGCAAGTTCTTACTTAAACTTCATGTCACATTGCTTAAAGCTATACTCTGGTTTTTCCTTAATTATCGAGGTGTTATGATTTATTTCGCATCTTGGTGGAGTATAAGAGGGATCAGTATGACCGTAGAGATCTCTATGCTAGGACGTGATGCCCATATGAAAGTACTCAATGTTAAACATGTTATTGTAATCTCACATGTAATTTTTTATGTCCACCGTCTACCACTTTATTTGAGAGAATGCAAGTGTGAAACCATGAACCCCGGTCCTATTTTAAATATAAGAAAACTGATGGGGGGATGCTAACCCGGTATGTCAGGATCCGAGGAATAACCCGGCCCAGAGACAGTGAGTAGGATACGGTTAGGGATAAAGATGTTTGTGAAGGCCCAAGCTCGTGGGCCTGGTGACCCGGATTGTGGGTGTTGTAAAGGAAAGTTAGGGTTAGCACGCCGTGTCTGGGTAGGATCCGGGTGTGCCTTGTAAAGTAAGTTAGGGGGTACGGGAGCTATATAAACCGACCCCCGGGTATAGATTGAGACAGAGATTCGAGAACCTTAGCAATATCGAGTGGTATCGAGTATCCAGGGTAAACCCTAATCGTGTTATTGTATCGAGAATAGAGATCCGGCGACTTCGATTGCCGGCTGTCATATCAAGTTGTATCATGTCTTCCTTTGAGCTAAACCCTCCCCCGAACGCCTGTGTCGACTTGCCCCAAGATCAGTTACCCCTGGTAACATCTGCTGTGATTATCCCACGACAGTTGGCGCCCACCGTGGGGCCTGCGTCCAAAGGCGTCTACATCACGGGAGAAGCTCGGAAGGGCATGGAGGATCTTGTCATTGGCGAAATCTACATCGACCACGAAGAAGAAAAGTTGGTGGACGATCCCGGCTGGGGGCCAGAACCGGATCACCTCGAGTCCGGATTTATATTGACGGTCGGCCGGATCAATATCTTCGTCGACACGGTACGAACGACTAACTTAAAAGGACAATATCATGTGCATACTACAGGAACTTCTAGCAGGAACAAAGAGACATCAAAGCAGGCGGCAAATTCGGTTTCATCGGCCGCGCCGGGATACCTTAGATGGGCAGAACAAGAGATAACGTGGAGTAGAAGAGATCATCCGGAAAAGGTGGAGCGTCCAGGAGTCTTGGCGTTGGTGGTCGCTCCACAGGTTAATGGTTACGAGCTGAAGAAGGTCCTGATGGACGGTGGAAGTAGCATCAACATCCTTTATTGGAGACCTTCTTACGGATGAGTCTCAAAGAGTCCCAGCTGCAGAAAAGTTCAACAATCTTTCACGGGATCGTACCGGGTCACTCGGCGAGCCCCGAGGGAAGGATCACCTTGGAAGTTGCTTTTGGGAATCGACGGATAATTATCGAGTGGAGTGGCTCACGTTCGAGGTGGTCAAGTTGCGCAGCCCTTACCACGCGCTGTTGGGGAGACCGGCTTACGCCCAATTCATGGCTAGGCCGTGCTACGTGTATTTGCAGCTGAAAATCCCGGGTCCTAAACGGACCATCACTATACATGGGAACCGGGATATAGCGGCCGAGTGCGACGAAGGAGATTCAGTTATGGCCGAGCAGGCATGCCGGAAGGAAGAACTCGAATATTACCGATCTCAAGTAAACCCGGACGATAGAACAGCCTTGAAAAAGCCGAATACTGAGGATGAGAGAGCAAAATTCAAGGCAGCGCAAGACACCAAGAAGATAGATTTTGTCGAAGGGGATTCTACTAAGCAGTTTACCATAGGGTCTAACCTGGGAAAAGAGCAGGAGGGAGCGCTCGTGGAGTTCATTCGCTCGAATGCAGATGTGTTTGCCTGGACACCCAGCGACATGCCGGGTATCCCTACAGAATTGGCTGAGCACAGTTTGCATGTGGATCCCAAGTCCAGGCCCGTGAAACAAGGTTTGAGGAAAATGAATGAGGAAAGAAGGAAAGCTATAGGCGAAGAAATCGCTCGGCTACTGGCAGCCGGCTTTATCATGGAAGTATTTCACCCGGATTGGTTGGCTAACCCGGTTCTGGTGATGAAAAAGACCAACGAGTGGAGGATGTGCATTGACTTCACTAGTCTTAACAAGCATTGCCCAAAGGATCCGTTCGCGCTCCCAAGGATAGATCAGATTATAGACGCAGTAGCGGGAAGCGATCTGTTATGCTTCCTGGATGCATATTCCGGGTATCATCAGATTAAGCTCAAAAGGGAGGATTGGGAGAAAACATCATTCATAACCCCGTTTGGGGCCTTTTGTTATAAAACTATGACATTTGGGTTGAAAAACGCTGGCGCAACTTACCAACGGTGTATTCAAAAGTGCTTTGAGGACCAAATCGGACGTAACGTCCATGCTTACGTGGATGACGTGGTCATCAAGACCAGGAAGGCGGAGACATTTATCGATGATCTAAAGGAGACATTCAAAAACCTGAGGAGGTACCAGATGAAGCTTAATCCAACTAAGTGCGTGTTCGGAGTTCCGGCTGGGAAATTACTCGGCTTCATAGTTTCCGAGAGAGGAATTGAGGCAAATCCAGATAAAATCAAGGCAATCCAGAGTTTGAAAAAGCCGGAGAACTTGAAGCATGTTCAAAAGCTCACGGGCTGTGTAGCAGCCTTGAGCCGGTTCATATCTAGACTCGGAGAAAAAGCAATACCCTTGTATCGGCTCTTGCGAAAATCGGATAAATTCGTATGGGACGAAGAGGCAGATGAAGCGTTTGAAGCACTAAAGAAGCAACCATCTGAAGCACCAGTACTAGCGGCGCCGGGTCCTAAAGAGCCTATGTTGCTATACGTGGCAGCTGGCCCCTGAGCCGTTAGCGCAGTGGTTGTCGTGGAACGCAAAGAGGACGGGAAAGGTTACCCGGTTCAGAGGCCGGTTTATTACGTCAGTGAAGTATTATCAGAAGCAAAGCAGCGCTATCCGCATTGGCAAAAGTTGGTGTTCGGAGTCTTCATGGCCAGCAGGAAGTTGAAGCCGTATTTCCAAGAACATCCTATAACGGTGGTCAGCTCAATACCAATGTCGGATATTATCAGAAACTCGGACGCGACGGGAAGAATAGCCAAGTGGGCAATAGAGATGGGAGATTATCACATAAACTACGAACCCAGGTCAGCAATCAAGTCCCAAGCTTTAATTGATTTCGTTAACGACTGGACACATACAGGTATGGCTACCACAGTTCCAAAATCCGAGTCATGGACCATGCACTTCGATGGGTCAAAGCAATATGAGGGATCAGGAGCTGGAGTAGTGCTGACATCGCCCAAGGGAGACAAATTGAGTTACGTACTGCAAATTCACTTTGATTGCTCAAACAACGTGGCCGAGTATGAGGCCCTGTTGCATGGTTTAAAGGTAGCCAAGGAAATGAACATTAAAAGAATACGATGCTTCGGAGATTCGGATCTTGTGGTACAACAGGTATCGGGAACTTGGGACAGAAAGGATGCAACTATGGCAGCATACCGCAGGGAAGTTGACAGGGTTGCCGGGTGCTTTTCCGGGTATGAGGTGGAGCACATAGACAGAAGAAAAAACGAGGCAGCAGACGCACTCGCCAGACTCGGCTCGCGTAGGGAGCCGGTTCCACCTAATGTGTTCCTGGACGAGTTGTGGCGACCATCAGTTAAAACCGAGTTTGAGGAAGAACTGGCAAATCAAGACCCGGATTTGGAGTACGTGGCCACAGTACACGCCATCCCCGAGTGGACAGAGCCATACCTGGCCTACCTATCGCGGGGCGAGTTACCAGAACAGGAGGTATTAGCAAGACAAATCCTGAGGCGAGCAAAGGGGTATTCTATCATCAACGGAGAATTATACAAGAGAAGCGCAACAGGAGTCTTCTTGCGCTGCGTAGCGCCAGAAGAAGGCCGACAGATTCTCAAGGAAATACACGAAGGCGATTGTGGGCATCATGCATCTACAAGGTCTCTGGTGGCTAAAGCTTATCGACACGGATTTTTCTGGCTTACGGCTCTATCGGATGCAGAACGTTTGGTAGCAAGATGTGACGGATGTCAAAGGTACGCTCGCCAAACACACGTACCGGCTATGGAATTACGGACCATCCCACTAACTTGGCCGTTCGCCGTTTGGGGTATGGACATGGTCGGTCCCTTCCATATGTCACCATGCAAGAAGACGCATCTTTTGGTGGCCATTGACAAGTTTACCAAGTGGGTTGAGGTTATGCCAGTTACTAATTGCGAAGCGGCTACAGCAGTCAAGTTCCTGAAAAGGATTATCTACCGGTTTGGGTATCCCCACAGCATAATCACCGACAACGGAACTAACATGTCTCTTGGCGAGATGGAGAAATTCTGTGGCAACAATGGAATCCGGCTTGATGTTGCATCAGTGGCTCATCCGCAGGCCAATGGACAAGTGGAGAGGGCAAACCAAGAATTGCTTCGCGGATTAAAACCACGATTGCGAGTCCCCTGTATCAGGGCAGCTGGTGCATGGGTCGAAGAACTTCCTTCTGTGGTTTGGGGTATCAACACTACACCTAACAGATCCACTCAGATGACACCCTTCTTCATGGTCTATGGTGCGGAAGCAGTGTTACCAAGTGATATTATTCACGATTCGCCTAGAGTATCAGCTTACGTCGAAGTGGAGAACGAAAAAACCCGGCAGGACGCCGTAGATATGTTAGAAGAACAAAGAGAACAAGCCCTGGAAAGATCAGCCATATATCAGCAAGATCTACGGAGGTATCATAGCCGGCGTGTGAAGACCCGGGTATTCCAGGAAGGAGACTTGGTTCTGCGTCTGGTACAGTCAAACGAAGGAAAACACAAATTATCACCACCATGGGAAGGACCATTTATCGTAAGCCGGAGCCTACATAACGGATCATATTATTTGATAGATGCAAGGGAAGAGTCGGCTACAGTCAATGACACCGCACACACCACTTCATCTATGCAAGAAAGAGATAGACCATGGAACGTGGCTCAGCTGCGTCCGTATTATACTTAGTAAAGACTATATTGGCAAGTGGAATTGCACGATGTAATAGGCAGCAGGTTTTCTGACGTACTCTTTTCCTATCCAGGGCACCTTTGGGGACTGGACGGGTTTTTAATGAGGCGGCTTGCTGACCTACATTTTTCATATCAAGTAAAGAGATGGTTATCAAGAAAAGAGATAGTTGTTATCAGTTTTTCATATCAAGTAAAGAGATGGTTATCAAGAAAAGAGATGGTTGTTATCAGGTTATGTATTCTCAGTACGATGCGTATATCTAGGTCTTGGGGGCTGATCGCTTAAATAGCACAGTTACAAACTCAAAGACCCGGCCATGATGCCTATGAGTTATGAGGGCCGATTACTCGCAAACGAGTACGGCTACAATCTTATAACCGGACAAAGAAGTCCAAATTTCTTGGCTACTCTTACTTAAGCTCGATGTGACTCGCATTAAAGTGGCATGATTTGTTCGCTTACGATGGCAGTTAGTCATGAAACCCGACGGGGATTGGCTGGCTACGTCTTCGTATTGATGTAACAACATGGTATCCACGCGAAAGCCGGCTTACAGTACAAGACAGTCAAAAGGGTCATCTAAACCACAAGTTATGCAGAGTATAAGGCTGAATAGCTGGAAACTCAATGACTATTAAGCATAACTTCAAATCCGATGTGAAACAACTCATGGATCTTTGTGAAAATAGCAATAAGTATTTTGTTGCCTTTTCAAGATCAAGTGTCCTAGGCTCGGCAATCCGGGCCCGGTAGCTTGAAATCTTGAAAAGAACTGGCTTACTTGTATAGTTGCAAAAATCCAAATATCCGAGTCTTGCGGGCTTGGGGACTTCGAACCAAAATCCGCTTGTCAATACCCATGAGACCCGGAAATTGAGTTTTCACAAAAGGAGCAATAAATAAAACCAGATATCGAGAACAGATGAGCTTAAACTTACAAAGGTTGGAACAGGCATCGAGTATATCAAGGCCTTAGTGTGCATTACAAAATACTGGTGAAAAAAATATCAAAGGTGCACAGGCGCACCGCCTAAAAAATGACTGTTTCAAAAAGTATGTCGACCGACTGACGCTTAAGAAGAGGCATCGGAAACCATATATCACTCGACGCTCATCTTGGCCTTACCCTTGCCATCATTGGTGGCAGCAGCAACACCCGGATCGGCGGCGCCAGCTCCCGCAGGAGGCGGAACGACTGATGTTGAGGCAGCAGGAGCAGAGCCGGCTTCAGCTTGTTTCTTGGCAGCCTCCGCCCTTATCGCAGCAGCTTCCTCCTTCCACCGAGCCATCATGTCATATGGTTCGGGAAGATCTGACTTCATTGCCACACCAGCAGCATCATAAGCAGGGACAAGAGTATTGACGTCCAGTTCATCAGCGATCACGCTAGCCGGATAACGGACCTCTTTCTGCACAGCCTGAAAATCCTCCCGCGAGAATTTTGAACCATCAAGCTTGAATTCGGGGAAGCCGCCCATGAGCTTTGCCAGATCGAGCTTGGGGAAGTAAGCCTTGGCGAGTGATAGCCCCCGGGTCATTCCAACCCGGCAGGACGAGCGCTTCCAGTGCCAAATCCACTCAGGAATCGTGGAAAAGGCGTCCAGCATCCTCTTCAGGTCAACATGTCCTCTACCTGGCCACCGTAACTCTTCCAAAATCCATCTGGTTCCGGCACACAGCTGCCGGATAACATTCTTCTGGGGCAGCTTGGCAATATCATCCTCATCCGGCATGGTTTCATCCGGGCCTGGAGTAAAATGAATATCAGCTAAGCATTTTTTGCTGTTGGTCAAAAGGATAAACCCGGAGAAGGAAGCATACCAAGCAAAGAACGATAGGTATCAGAAATTTCGACAGAAAGGCTTGTCAGGTCGTCTTCGGCTCGGTGAGCCCTTCTTCGGTACTTCTTCATTAATTGCCTATTCCTTCTGGCTTCAGTCTCGGCCGCTTCGCGTAAAGATATTTCTTTTTCAATGAGCTTGGTGGCGTCTGCAAGTTTCTCCTCATATTGAGTCACGAAAGACTGCATGGATGTTAAAAAGTGTTAGTCGGATAGAAGAGCACGGTTATCAGTCAATGGTATAATAAAGTCCCGAGCAAGTCATGAATGAACTCACTCGGAACTTGGGGACTGGACAAAGGTACAAGCAACATTAGTTCAACTTACCTCATGTTTGGTTATTAAGGCTCCCAGGATGTTTTCCTCGTTAGCTCGTAAGGTGCGCAGGGTTTCCAGCATTTGGGCAAACGTTAACTCATCGGAATGAGTCCGGGAAGAGCCGGCAGCTTGGTCATCAGGCAGGGGGGTTTTCCTTGCATTTGGAGTGGAGACCCGGACAGTCTGAGTGTCCGGGTTGGGAGGGCTCATCTTCGTATCTAGAATTTCTATCTCTTCGTCTACTGGTTCCGATAAGGAAGGAGATCCGACGGTTTGGGAAAGTCGATTTTTCAGAGGGCCTTGTTCCCGGTTAGTGGCTGCATCACCTCCAGTTGCGGCGTCTGCGTCGTCAGTCGGCTTCTCCACCTGAATGTTAGTCGTTTCTGTGTTTTCCGGGTCACTGACGGTGACCTGAGCACTGAAAGAAAGATGAAAAAAAGGCAGTTATTGATGAAGACGGTGGCTCGGATGAAAGTTCGCTAGAGGCAAAAAGAAATAGTAAGGCAAAAACTTACCCGGCATTTACGGTGTAATCCGATGGGAGCTCGCCACTTGAAGTAGATGAGGTATTCGCAGGAACCACTAATGGAACCCGGAATTGCCCGGCACGTGGGTGGTTAGGAGAAGGGTGGCGCTGAGGAGAGTTGGAAGAACGAGATGGAGGAGCACTGCCACGAGGGACTAAAGGGGCGGAGATGCCCGGGTTAAGGGGATCTTCACCCGGGGAGCTCCGAGTTACCCTGCGCTTGGCGGGGAAAGGTTCCTTCAGGCACGGCGAATTTGATAATTGATGGTTAAGTCTTCGCATGGCGTCAAAGGAGTAAGATTCGGAAGATAGTGAGGAAAAAGGAACCTTGGATACTGTCCCCCTGCTTTTCCTCTTGGCCCCGGCTGTTGCCTCTGGGTCAGACTCGGTTCTCTCCGGGTCATCCTCGTTGTTTCCACCTTCGTCCTCCAGCCCTGCGAGCCAGATGTGTATTCATTGGGAAAAAGACAGACGAACGGAAAGTAATACAAGCAAAAGTATGTAGATCCTGGGTGAGTACCTTCGCTGTCGTCAGTCGTCTCGTCCTCCTCTTCCGGGTCTCTGGAGGGGGGGAGTGGGTCCACTCTCCAGAAGGGGTCATCAGCCTAAGGTAAAAAGATAAATTTAATGTTTAGAGGCAGTATCTAGTTGAAATGTGGAGACAAGTTATGAGTGCCGGGTATTACCGTTGGAGCTGGATTTTCTCGAGTAAACGGAGGTAACCCGGAGATGCCCTTTATCACATCCAGCTTCTCTGCCAAGAGGCTCTTGATGGTCTTGATAGTGTCACCAGTCGCAAAGCTTTTGGAGGAATAGCGAAGTGCATCTGTAGTGTGACCCGAATACTCGCACATCAATTTGGTGCGGATGGAATTAGGTTGGATTCGGAAGTCGACCCATGTCTTTATCAAATTGAGCCCTAGGAGGCCTTGGGCCGAGAGAATGGCTATTTTGGCTAGTGCAGGAAGGATTGCTTCCCTGTCCGAGTCTGGTGCGAAGGCACTGAAAGACTCGGAGGGTTTGAGGGGGGTCTCTGAGTAACCCGGCAGCTTCTTCTCGCTGTCGGGGGAGGTATCGCGACAGTAAAAAAAGGATAACTGCCAATGTTTGGCACAGGATTGCAGGTTGAGGGTTGGCATTAAAGAATTCCTACGGCGTTGGATGGATACCCCGCCGCAAGTGAGAAGCGCCCCGTCGCCGCTTTCGCGGCACGGTTTGCATTGGAATAACTCAGTGAAAAGAGTCAGGTTTGGTGGCATGCACAAATACGATTCAGATAGAACTATGAAGTGGGTGATGTTCAACATAGAGTTAGGCCCTATGTCGAACACCCGGAGTCCGTAGTGATCTAAGACCTCCCTAAAGAAAGGGTGACCCGGAGGGCGAAATCCTCGGGTCACGTGCTCTACAAAGCAGATTACCTCGTCTTCTGCGGGGGTGGGATGAGTTTCGTTACCTGGCACCCTCCAGTGGATGTCTTTCTGAGAGGGGAGGGTGCCTAACTCGGTTAGTTCGTCCAACTTGGCCTTAGTGGTTGTGGAGCGCCCCCAATTGGCGGATATGGCTTGGGTGGTCCTTGCTTGAGCAGGATGTTTTCCTTGTCGCTTGGGAGCCATGGGGTCAGCCTGCGAAACACAAAAAGAAAAAGATGTATGAAATAAGACCCGGAAAGTTGAAATATCCGAGTATAAGGTATCAAGAAGGTGCGAAGTTGAAAACTGTCCGGGTATTGAGCACACTTGTGGAAATTGTTGGTCACTTACGTAGGAAAAGGTATTTGGGGATGACGGATGGTTGCCCATATTTATACCGCAAATGAAATAGCTGGAAAAGGAGGGTTTTTCCGGGTGTTAATGCAATAAGCGGAAAACAGCGGAGGAACGGATCTAGATGGAAAGGTTCGCGGATGGCTTTTAAGTAAAATTGGTGATCAGTAATGGTTGAAGGATCACTTGTGACTATCAGGCAGGCAATTAAAGGGGTTGGCGAGCATTGAATCGATCTAATCTGGTGCAATCGGACAAGTAACTTGCGGGATGACCTAGATCTGATCTTGGATGGATTAAAAGCTGCGGGGCTGAATTAATTGGTTGCGAAGGGCTTACCGAGAAGATTGGGGCTTAATGTGATGGCGACGAGCGGTGCAGCTCGAATGGGAGGAATGGAGGTACAAAGGTGGCGCTTGACGGCGGCGCGAGGCGATTCAAGGGCGGGCGCGGCCGCTGTTAATCTTGCGTCAGTAACAGGCGCGAGTTCTTCACGATGGTGCTGCGAAGGTGTTGGGAGCAATGGGGGAGAGGAGAAGTTGTGGCGTGGTGATGGGCTTAGGGTTACCCTCTAAGCGCTATTTATAAGGCGAGGGAGAGCTTATCTTAACGGCTAGGAGCCGGGAACCGCGGGGTAATGGTTATCCACGAAGATTTCGCAAGATGTGCGTTAAGTGTTGGGCAAGGCATCGTGACAGAGGAAGGAAGGGGTTCATCCGTAATGACAGGACTGGTTATCAAGCATGAGATCTTGTCATTTCTTATTGTAGTTTGGACTCAGGAATTTGGACCCAAGTATATGGAGGAAAGGTCCGGGTTATTGTATGGCCACCATGGAGCAAGGCCTAGCAGAATATCAAAGCATCTTAACTCGGTTTCCATGTGCCCGTGTGATTGATATTTTTTCAGGAATAGCAAGCGCTTCAAGGAGATCCGTGAAGCCCAGGCTATTCTGGGGACTACTGATGGGGGGATGCTAACCCGGTATGTCAGGATCCGAGGAATAACCCGGCCCAGAGACAGTGAGTAGGATACGGTTAGGGATAAAGATGTTTGTGAAGGCCCAAGCTCGTGGGCCTGGTGACCCGGATTGTGGGTGTTGTAAAGGAAAGTTAGGGTTAGCACGCCGTGTCTGGGTAGGATCCGGGTGTGCCTTGTAAAGTAAGTTAGGGGGTACGGGAGCTATATAAACCGACCCCCGGGTATAGATTGAGACAGAGATTCGAGAACCTTAGCAATATCGAGTGGTATCGAGTATCCAGGGTAAACCCTAATCGTGTTATTGTATCGAGAATAGAGATCCGGCGACTTCGATTGCCGGCTGTCATATCAAGTTGTATCATGTCTTCCTTTGAGCTAAACCCTCTCCCGAACGCCTGTGTCGACTTGCCCCAAGATCAGTTACCCCTGGTAACATCTGCCGTGATTATCCCACGACAAAAACACTCTAGTTACTTTGCTGCAACTTACTTTACCTGCATCTCCAATTCAAATTTACATTATCTCCATCACCACTTGCATCACAAAAATACAAAAACAATCCATTGCATATTTATTTTCTCATTTGCATTTAGTAGTAGATTTAATTATTGCACATTTACTTTCACTACTGTTAAAATGGGTGATAGAACTAAATTAAGTGACTACACAAATACACCCAATGACCAATTCATTGCTAGGCCAATTACTACACCTTAAATACAAGCTGAAAGCAATGAAGTAAGTCCTAGTTTATTGAATTTAATTACTAGAGAGCAATTTGGTGGTAGTGCTATGGAGGATGCCTCTATGCATCTTCATGATTTCATGGAAATATGTGATATGCAAAAATTTAAAAATGTGGAAAGTAGTGTTTTAAAACTGAAATTATTTCCTTTTTCACTTAGAGGAAAGGCTAAAGAATGGTTACTTTCACTACCTACAGCTAGTATAAAGTCTTGGGATGATTTAAAAGAAGCTTTCATTAAGAAATATTATCCTCCCGTTAAAATTTTGCAAAATAGGAATAATATCCTCTCATTTAGGCAAAATGATAATGAACATGTAGCCATGGCATGGGATAGAATTAAATTAATGCTTAGAACATGCCCATCACATGGAGTAAATGAATGGACCATAATACACTCCTTTTATAATGGTCTAAACTACATGTCTAGAAATATACTTGATTCTGCTGCTGGAGGTGCCTTTATGAGTAAAACTGTAGGAGAGGCTAAGAGCATATTAGAAAGCATATTGCAAAATTATAGTCAATGGAATACTGAAAGAGCAACCAATCCCACTAAGAAAATAAACTCAATTGAAGAAACCAATGATTTGTCTTCTAAAATGGACACTATTCTTGCCTTTATTAATAAACAAAATATGGAGAATGTGCCTTTGCAGGAGCTAGTTGGTAGTAATTCTGAAAGTGTGGATGTTAATTTTGTTAGGAATTATGGTAGCAATGGTTTTGGTAATGCTTACAATTCTTATAGTAAACCTCCTTATGTGCCAAATAAACCTTTTGTTCCATATCCTAATGCTAATGAAAATAAGTGGAAGCCTTCTAGTGAAATTTCTGAATCTAATAAATTGCTTATGAACAAGTTGCTAGTCACAATGCTATGATACATGAGTTAAATAAGCCTATTGCATCCATTAGTAGTGATATTAAAGGATTGCAACTTCAATCTTCGAATTTAGATAAAGCATTGTCAAAATTAGCTGATAATCAAGCAACTCTATTAAGCATGTCAGCAGGAAAGCCACAACCACAACCTAGTGTTGGAATGAATTCTATTACTATTGCTGCTCCTATTATTGAAAATATTGATCATATTGCTGAGAATACAAGTGAGCATGTCCCTACTAGCTTAGAAGAAACTTTGAATGAAATAGTGAAGTACCCTGAATATTTACTTCCATATATGTCTTATCTTGCTAGCAAAGATGAAATTAGTCCTCATGAATCAAGCATGCTAGATAAATTAGAGAGTAAAGTAGAGGAAATTATGATGCTTACTGAAATTAAGGATCCATTGCTTGATTTAGAAAAAAATAGCTTGCAAGAACTTATTGCTACTCTACAAAAATTTGCTAGTGATCCCACTATAAATGTTAATCAACCTGGCTTTGGATCTTATATTGCTAATCATGTCTTGCAAGAAAAAATTTCTAGGTACAAGAATGAGGCCATGATACCTCCTAAGCTTGGGGATGCATGGATCCCCAAGGTGCTAGTTTCAATTGGAAAAGAAATTCACCATGCTATGTTAGATCTAGGTTCTAGTGTATCGGTACTCTCTAAAGAATTATATGAATTGCTAGAACTAGAAAATTAAGAAAAGTGCTCAAGTGAATTTGTCCTTGCTGATAACTCTACTAAACATGATGTAGGACAAGTAAAAGATGTTATGATTGAATTGCACATGACTTTCGTACCCGTTGATTTCATTGTTATGGATATGGGGGATAAATCCCCTAGTCCTATTATTTTGGGTAGACCTTTTCTTCGTACTACAGGTGCAATCATAGACTCCAAGGAAGGGAATGTCAAGTTTCAGTTCCCTCACAAGAAAAGCATGGAGCACTTCCCAAGGAAGAGGGGCACGCTGAAGAACAAGCTCCCTCATGAGCTTTATCCCTCTTGATTATCAAGTAAGTAAAGCCTAGCTATATGGCTATAAAGAAAGCGCTTTACGGGAGGCAACCCGGTTGTTTTTGTTTGGATTTTCCTAGTGTCCTCTTGCTATCTCAAGAGATTAGTTTTTTTTTGTTTTAATTCTGGAGTTTTCAATAAAGAGTCAAGTCAAACCCATTTGGACTTATAAGTTGCTATCCTAGTGCATGAAATTTCTGTTTCAGCACGAGTCTTCTCACCGTATGATTTTACGTTTTTTATTCGTATGTCGGATTGAGCTAATGTTTTAGTATGTTCTGCAACTTTTCATCCTCTGTAAGCACAAAAATTGGCTTAATTTTTTGACGATGCTAGCTTAGGAAAAAACGTTCGTTTTGCTGCTGCTGCTTTTCTGTACAGATTCTGCCTTCTTTTGTTTTATGCACTCTTTGGGCTTGGGAATCGAATTTCCATGATTCTTTCAAGCAAGAGAGTGAACATACAACATAATGAACCTTATTGTCTATCTACTGGAGCAATTTATTTGGAATTTTGCACAGCAAGCATGTGATTTGTTTGTCCTTGCTAATCTCACCCCACAGAAAAAAAAATGGGAGAAACATGTTTTGTGAAGTTTTTTTCACCGGGAATAGAGGAGCTGCGCCTCAAGACATCCAAGAATGGTGAAAGCCATAATCTTGGGGATGTGATGAACACCCCACTGGAGCTACACTCTTTTGTTTAGCACACGTCTACTTTCTGTTTTTCTAAGCAAAGCATTTATCGTAGAGACTTGAAGCGTCTAGTTTTTGTTTTTATTTTTGTTTTGATAAGACCACCACCATCATTTTATATGAGATTGAGCTACTGGATTTTGGGTTTGGAATGTATTGGATGCTATTATTATGACTTGGAATAGGGATTTCATGGTTGATTTGAAGAGGTACATATGTTTGCATGATTTATAGGCTTTTTATGTGTAGAAATTTGCAATAATGTTGTCTTGAGCTATCTCTTATTCATGTCCTTGATGTTAATTGCTGGTTTATTTAGTTTGTCATGAAATGAGTAGTTCTATGGACATATGTATGCATAGTAGCTGGTCAACTATCTCCCTCTTGCTAGCCCAAAAATTTAAAAATTCCAACAAGTAAAAACTTGTTTCCAACACTCCTTAGCCAAGTATTTCCAGTGAGTCCACCATATCTTCCCATTAGCTTCATTGCTATTCCGAGTATGTTCACCATGTTATTGTGTTATTTATGTTCTAAATTAAGATATTAACTTTATTAATTGTCATGGGTTGAACTTGGGATAGGACTCTCACGAACTTTTGAAGGCACACTTTACTTTTTATGCATCTAATAAACATGACCCAATAATGGGAGCCACAAGTTTTGCATTTGACAAGTGTGTGGTTGGGAGCTAGCTATAAACGTGTATCACCGGAAATCTTTCAACATTGCACAAAAAAAATTACATTTGGTTGATATCATGTACTTTTGTTTTTGGACTCCTGCCATGCCGAAATGAAATAGATGAATGGTAAGTTTTGATGAGTAAGTATCTATATGACTAGATAAACGCATTGGGCCGCTAACCCAAGCCATGCTTTATCATGGTGGAAATTTACTTACAGCTTGAGTGACTCTACAACACATCCTATAATAAAATAAGAAGCTATGCATAATAGTGAACGAAAATAAAAAGGATGATGAGTCTACTCCGTTTGTTCATCTTGTGATTGTAACATGGGCTTGTTTCCATGTCATGGGGCAAGAGGTACCTCTTTGCGGTTCTCTATGATTCATACTTATTATGATTGTACAAAGCTTATTAGGAATTTTAAGTTGAGTAATCATGGAGTAGGTTTTCACACTCACGGGGCATGAGGCTTTCAACCACCTTGGCATTCTCATTACTTCAATACTCACAATTTTAAGATGCTAGTGATAAAGGGGCAATAAGAGTCCTAGATCAATGGATACCACATTTCAATTAGTAATTTTAGCTGAATAATTTAGAGGCTAAATAAGACTTCATCATGTTTTACCTCTACTCAATTTTCTCCAAAGTGTCCACCATATTTTCTATTCTCCATTATGCTATTCTTTGACCAATATAGGATTTTATTTTTCATTTTATGTATGCATTTGGTCCATAGAGCTTTTATTTCATTATACACTTTGTGAACTTTCATGAAGCATCTTTGTTAGCATATTTGATATTTCTTACAACATGAATTGTATATTGCTACTCATTTCTAGTATTAATCATTTGATTATATGTAGCATGAATAATCCTCCTTGATATCCCATGATTGTTTCAATATGCAAAACTCATCATAGTTTTATCACATTCATACTCGAGGACGAGCATGGGTTAAGCTTGGGGATGTTGATGCATGTAAAATGCATAGATGAATTTTGCATATTTTCACATGGTTTTCTATTACATATTGCATCCTATAAGGGTATAATTCAATGTTTTATAGTATTTTCGGGTTAAATTACAAAGTCCCCCAACTTTTATGGAATTAACCCTGCCTGTCAGAAACCCCGTTTTCTATATTTTTTACGTTTCAGGGGGCAAACTTCCGCGAAATCACCTGAAAATCTGCGGGGGTCATTTTCTTGGAAGGAGAAGACTTGCGGGCGAAGGATCCACGAGAATTGGGCAAGAAGGCCCAAAAGAGGACCCTCCACGCGGTCAGATTCCTTGGCCGCGTGAGAGGCCCCCTTTTGGCCCCTGTGGCCCCAATTCCTTCCATCTTCGACTTACCGACTCCGTCTTGACCTAAAACCGACTATAAAAAGGGTCCCCCGTACCCCTACGGAGAGGAGCGCCGCCGAAACACCGAAACACCAAAACACCAAAACAGAGACCTGGAGTTCCAGATTGGAGGGGGAAAACTCCGGCGGGGCGCCGCCGGTGTGATCTCCTACCCCTCCAACGTCATCTCCATCGACATCTCCATGAAGAGGGAGTAGTCCACCCCAGGGCTATGGGTTTGTGGAAGTAGCACTTGTATCTCTCTCTCTATGTGCTTCACTAATTAGATCCGTATGAGCTGCCTCACATGATTACGGGCACCATTGTAATTCCTATATGGTGTATCTTTTCTATGAGTTATTGAATCTGAGATTGCAATTGTTTCTCTTGAGTTATTTGAGTAGATGTATCTTATGTACCCCGTTCTTATTTGCTAGCTTTGATCAATCTAGTTCTTGAGAGCGTGTGTGGGGTGATGGGTGCATTAGTTGGAGTAAAGGGGGTGGCTAGTGCTGTGAAAGTGACAGAAGTTCAGCGATCCACTTGGGTTTTGTTAAACCTTTCTTAGTTACCTCACTAGGGATAAAAAGGAGTACCTTGTTACCGGGGATTTGAAGTGACATTAATCAATCTCCATGACTAGATCTAGCAAGTTCTTACTTCAACTTCATGTCACATTGCTTAAAGCTATACTCTGGTTTTTCTTTAATTATCGAGGTGTTATGATTTATTTCGCATCTTGGTGGATTATAAGAGGGATCAATATGACCGTAGAGATCTCTATGCTTGGACGTGATGCCCATATGAAAGTACTCAATGTTAAACATGTTATTGTAATCTCACATGTAATTTTTTATGTCCACCGTCTACCACTTTATTTGAGAGAATGCAAGTGTGAAACCATGAACCCCGGTCCTATTTTAAATATAAGAAAACACTCTAGTTACTTTGCTGCAGCTTACTTTACTTGCACTTTACTTTACTTGCATCTCCAATTCGAATTTACATTATCTCCATCACCACTTGCATCACAAAAATACAAAAACAATCCATTGCATATTTATTTTCTCATTTGCATTTAGTAGTAGATTTAATTATTGCATATTTACTTTCAGTTTTGCATTGCAATTTAGAAGTCTCACACCTTGTGCTTGACAACCACTTGGTGAGGTTGAGGGCACAAAATTCTCTACTTGTTTCGAGGATCCTGGAGGAAGCTTGGAAGACAACTGCTGAAATACTGGATCCCCAAGAGTTCGATATAAACCCTCGAGTCACCCTCGTGGGGAAGAAGGCTTGCCACTAGCTACACACTCTGCACTTGGAGTCTCAACCTAGCCATCAAGTACTCTCTGGGGTGTAAGCTATTTTATTTCTTCCAAGGACTTTCTGAACCACAAATGAATAAGGATGTCCTAAGCAACGATGCCATGTAGAGGATGATGGTTTTATTGTGAGGAAAGCATGCTTAGAGTTCTCATGAAACATGGGCACCATGGGATAGAGACCATCATAGCAAGGTCCTCTAAACGGGATTCTTCGAGTTGCTTGGTCCTTGATTAAAAACAAGAAATGGTGGAATTCAATAAAGACATGATTATCAAGAGTAAATCGATGAATAGATAAAAGATTCTTAGATGCACTTGGAATGTGAAGAATATTTTTAAGATCAAAGGAACCATGAGGGATACTTAATATTGAATCACCAATGTGACTAATGTGCATACCTGTGCCTTCAGCAGTGCGGACCTTGTCTTGACCATAGTATTTATTTGCAATGAGGAGCTTGCTCAGTTCACTAGTGATATGATCAGTGGCACCAGAATCAGCATACCAGTTTGTATCCACACCATATGGGGCAGCAGCAAGATATGCCTCCTTCTCTGCCTCTTCTCTCTTTTTTTTGTCATCAGCATAGCGCCACCAGCACTCATTAGCAGGATGTCCATGCTTCTTGCAGATCTGACAGTCTATATCAAGATACTTGGTGGGTGTATGGTCACGGCGGCGACCACCATCGTCCTTTCGCCTATCACGACGATCATCGCGTCCTCGATCTTGGCGACGGTCATCATCTCTACGTTGATCACGGCGCCAGTTGCGATCATCATCTCGGGGATCATCTCTACGCCAGCTGCGATCATCATCTCGGTAGCGATCATTGCTTGCTCTTCCACGAAAAGAGACGCCGAGGTCAGGACTACGGACACGAGGTGGAGGTGAGTAACCCCGTGGAGGAGTACGACCACGGGGGCTCTCATAGCCCCGACGAACCAAGTGTGCTGAGGAGACAAAAGAACCATTGTCCTCAACTCCATTGCGCATGTCATATCCACACAGTTGCTCATAAAATTCATCAAGAGTGGTGCTAGGGTTTCCATGAACTGAGGTAATCAGCGGGTTGTATTCTCCTTTATCCAATCCATGTAGAAGATAGCCAAGGAGATCATCGTCTCCTATAGGTTTGCCGAGTGCAGATAGCTCTGAAGAAAAACCCTTCATCTTAGTATAGTACTGATCCGCGATCAACATGAGCTTTTTTTGTATCATTGAGCTTCTCGCGGAGGTGTTGTGCCTTGGTGCGTGACGCAGTTTTGAACATGGCATTGATGGCAAACCATGCGGCAGCGGTACTTTCCATACCAACTACATGTGACAGAATCTCCGGAGAGAGAGAGAGAGAGTTCAACAGAAACCTCAGCACTTGTTGATCTCGGGCGATCCAGGCCACATACGCGAGATTCTCAACTTGTATCTTTTTCTTCCCCGAGTCCTCAGCTTCAATGGTCTTGACGGGTGCACGATCGGAACCATCGAGCAAGCCAATGACATTGGCGCCACGAAACGCCGGGATGATGAGGGCCTGCCATAGGAGAAAATTTCCCCATGTGAGCTGCTGAGACGGGGGACTGCCAAGAGCAGCGGCCAGACTAGAGCTTGACGACGAGGAGCTCATGTTTGAATCTAGGGTTTTCGGTTTTGATATTGGCTGTGGGTTTTTGGCAGCAACAGACAGCAGTCAGGGGCAATCTTTCACGACGATGTTGTTCTGGTTTTTGGTGTGGCGACGACTTGGACAAGGAGCGGCGGCAGGATGTTGGTTGTTTGACGCGACGGCGGCTTGGGAGAAGCGGCGGCGGCGGGGTTGTTCTGTATCGGTTCTTGGGTTGTTTGGAACGACGAAGGCGACAGAAGCTGACGGCGACAAGTTCCTGGATGCTTGTGCGTCGGCGATGCGGCTTGGAGCAGCAATGGCGGCGGCAGCTTAGGTCACGGGAGGAGGAGCTCTGATACCATGTCAAACGTTATGACAGGAACGATACTTGAGTCCATACCGGTTTCGTGTTGATATAGATGGCACAAGGCCGAGTTCAATACAAGCTATGTATCCGTATACATACCATACGGTATACAAAAGTATATTTAACATGTTTGACACAGTGTACTAGTGATGGACATTGGTGAAAGTTTGTTAAATTCATGGCATCCATGAATACTGGCTAATTTACTAAATCGAGCGAGGGACCATGCTGGAACCACACTTCTTGCATGATCAACTATCAAATTACAAAGAGAAATCACAATTAATGTGTGGATACAAAGGAGTTCTTCACCATATCACAAGAACTCGAGGAAGATCTATGACAAGGACACCTTGCTGAAAAATGAACGGAAGCGACCTCTTTTTGCAGAAAGAATTTTGTCCGTGGAGAGGAGGAAAATCTTGGGCACATAGGATACCTGTGAGAACGGGGTATCATAAATATTAGGGTTGCAACACAAAACACAAAGAGTATCCAAGGTCCTAAGATACCTGCAACAAGATGAGAATCTGTCAGGATCCCGTTTTAGAGGAAGGAATCAGGGACCTGGATGCGAGCTAAGTAATTGGTTTGAGGAAGGAAATTGCAGGAAGTAAGGCTGAAAGATAAAGTGCAGGAAAGGGAAGTGCGACAAAGGAAAGAACAGGAAAGATAGATGCAAGAAATTAGGGTTTTTACTCATCGTGCCACCCAGCCACCCACTCTCCCTGGTTATATAGAGTGCCCAGAGGAGCCGCGATTATAAATAGTCATTCAAATAAACTTGTTTAAATTTGGTTACATTTGGTAATCTCTGGAGGATTGACGAAGGCCGTTGGATGGCTTGAAGCGGTATCTTGTCATCTGAACCGTTGATTGGAATTGGGTGCTCTATCTGTCGACAACAAGTGACCAGCTATAGGTTTCAGTACCGAGTCCTAACAATACGCCCTCGTTGAGGCCAGACTTCAAGGATGAAGTCACGAAAGGTAGCACGAATAAATTGGGCGTCTTCCCAGGTAGCTTCCGCCGGTGATAGATTCTCCCAGTGGATTAGCCATTGAGGAACTGGTATGTCATATTCTCCAGCGTTGCGAGTTACTTGCCTATATTGGAGGACCGCCAATGGGGCAATTTTTATTTTACCCTCTGGGGTGAGTAGTGGAAGCCTGGGATTTGGGACAGCACGAGGACCAATATGTTTCTTGAGCTGATTAACATGGAAAACATCGTGTAGGAGAGTACCTTCAGGTAGTTGAAGCTTGTATGAAACATTGCCAACTTTTTGTAAGACTCTAAATGGGCCATAGTATTTGGAGTATAGCTTCAATGCATTCCTAAGTCCCAGTGATGTTTTCCTGTATGGCTGCATCTTCAAATAGACCATATCACCAATTTCGAATGATCTTTCGGTTTTTTTCAGATCGGCATACTTCTTGATTCTATTCTGAGCTTGCTGGAGGTTTTGTTGTAAGGATTTCAAGGTCCTTTAATTCTCTTGTAGGGTTACTTCCACTTATGGTAAGACATCATAGGGTACTGATATGTCATGTATGTGGGGTGGTGTGTGTCCATAGAGAGCTTTGAAGGGGGTTGCTTTGAGAGAGGTATGGTAAGATGTGTTATACCACCATTCAGCAGCTGGAAGCCATTGTGCCCATTTTCTAGGTTCCTTGAAAGCCATGCTACACAAGTATTGTTCCAGGCATTGGTTGACACGTTCTGTTTGTCCATCTGATTCTGGGTGGTAAGATGTGCTGAAATGGAGATCCACTTTCAATGCATTGAAAAGTTCTTGCCACAACTTGGAGGTGAATATTCTGTCCCTGTCACTGACTATGATTTTGGGTGGTCCATGAAGTTTGAAGATGTTGTCCATGATCAAGTTTGCTACTTGAATTGATGTGAAGGGATGGGCTAGGGTGAGGAAATGGGCATACTTTGTCAGTCTGATGACATCTTTACCTTTTGATTTAGGTAAGCCTTCCACGAAGTCCATACTTATTTCTGTCCATTTCACTTTTGGAATGTTGAGGGGATCTAGCAGGCCAGGGTAATGGACTCTCTTAGTTTTTGAGATCTGACACTGGCCTATCTTGGTTGCAATGTCTGTTTTCATGTGTGGCCAATAGAAGAGTTTCTTGAGTCTGTGGTATGTGACTCGATTTCTAGAGTGACCACCAAAAATAGAACTATGGAAGGAGTTGAACACCTTGTCCTTGAACTCTGTCGCTGGACCTAACATGATTCTGTTCTTGTACCTCAATATCCATGTAGTAAGCTTGTAGTTGGGATTACTGTTAGGATCCAGTGCTAATTCCTGAAGGATCTTGGTGCATTTGTCGTCATTCACATAGGTAGCTTCAATATCCTGCATCCAGGTGGGAATTACTGCAGATATGGCCATGCAGTGGGTATTGTCACATTCTGTTTGTTTCCTAGATAATGCATCTGCTGCAATATTTTCAGACCCTTTTTTTATTCAATGGCATAATCAAACTCGAGAACTTTTAACATCAGTTTGTGTTGTATCCCTTTCGGTAATCTTTGGCTACTAAGGTACTTTAAGCTTCTTTGATCAGTCCTGATCAGTAACTTGTTCCCTAGCAAGTAATGCCTCCACTTTCTTAGAGCTTCTAAAATTCCCAGAGCTTCCTTTTCATATATTGATAGGGCATGTGCCTTTGGACCTATGGCTTTGCTGAAATAGGCAATAGATTTTCCTTGTTGCATAAGAACTTCTCCAAGACCTGTGCCAGATGCATCAGTTTCCAGTGTGAAGGGAAGTGTAAAGTTTGGGAGGGTTAACACTGGTGGACTAGACATAACTGTTTTCAGTTGTGGGAAAGCTTTCTGTTGATTTGATGTCCAGGAGAAGGAATCTTTCTCGAGGGCATCATGTAGTGGCCTGCAAATTGTTGCATAACCCTTGATAAACCTTCTATAATATCCAGTGAGTCCTAAGAATTGCCTCAATTGTTTGATATTTTTAGGAGACTCCCAATCAGTAATTGCCTTGATTTTTGCTGGGTCTGTTGCGACTCCTTTCCCAGAGAGGATGTGTCCCAGATACTCTACAGTAGTAGTAGCAAACGCACACTTGGTGGCCTTTGCTTTGAGTTGATGAAGCCTTAGTGATTGTAGCACTATTTGAGGTGTTGTCTATGAAGGAATATATTCGTGTTGTAGATGAGTATGTCATCGAAAAAGACTAGCACAAATTTTCTCAACTAGGTAGAGAAGATGTTGTTCATGAGTTGCTGGAATGTGTCAGGGGCATTTGTGAGACCGAATGGCATGACCAGATATTCATAGTGTCCCATGTGTGTACTGAAGGATTCGTTCGAATTTGGTGGTATCCAGACCGAAGATTAAGTTTAGTAAATAGTGTGGATCCTTGCAGCTCATCCAATAAATCCTCTATGACAAGAATAGGGCATTTTATTTTGATGGTGAGTGCATTGAGTTGCATGTAATCCACACAAAGTCGCAAGGAGTGATCTTTTTTCCTAATCAATATGGCCGGTGAAGAATAAGGACTGGTACTGAGACGAATTTCAGAATTTTTTAGCATATTTTGAACTAGTTCCTCCACTATGTTTTCTGCTTGTGAGGCATTCTGTAAGGTCTCACATTGGGTGGAATTGAGCCTTTTTTAATTGGAATAGAGTGGTCACAGTCTCTGTGAGGTGGAAGGCCCTCGGATTCAGTGAATAAAACCTGAAATTGTTGTAGGATATCTTGTACTGGATTTTCACTTGTGAGCTTGCTGTCGTGTAGCAGAGGTGGTTGTTCTGTGGTATTTTTGTGTAGTCTGATAAGAAATGCCTTGGATCCACTTCTCAGTAACTTGGAGCATGCCTTAGTAGATATGCTGTTTTTGGCCACGGGAGCTGCTTTATCCATTAGTGCGCACCACTTCCCTTCAACGGTAATTGAGATGCTTCTTTTGTCCCAGTCATAGTAGTTGGGGATATGTGTCTTGAGCCAATTTGCACCCAGTACCATGACATAACCTTTCAGTGGAAGTATTTTGCAGTGGTGCTTGAATTTGGTGTTTTGAATTGTGAATTCAGAGTCAGGTAAGCATTCTGCTGAAATTAGTTCCCCTCCTCCAGCCACTAGCACTTTATGAGCAGGAGTTTGTTGAGGTGTTAACTTGGTCCTCTTAATAAATCCACTATCAATAAATGTATTGGTACTGCCTGTATCAATTAGAGCAGTTGCTTGCTGGCCCCCTATCTGAACCATTACTGACAGAGTTTCATCCCCAGGAATCCCATGAATAGCTGTTGCTAATATATGCATGAGTTTTTCTTTCGATTTCTCAGCCTCTGGTTGTTGTGGCTCTGCAGCAGGCACTTGGGGTACGTTATCAGGTAAGCTAGGGGATGCATCATGGAATGTTTCTGTTGTTTCTTGCTCTTCTTCGTTGTCACTGTGACCCTGCCATTGAATGCCATGAACAATGCTTTTCATGTTGTTGCACTTATGCCCGGATGTCCATTGCTCTGGGCAATACGAACATTTACCCTTTTCTCTAGTTTTATCACTATGAGTCTTGTTCTTGTAGTCACGGTACCCCACATGTTGTTTGAAATTACTCACTGTAGCAGGTCTGTTGCCAGGAGTTGTCGTTACAGGTCTCTTGTTAGCTGCCAAATAAGCCATTTCTTGTTGCTTAGCATGCCAGTATGCTGCCCTAAGAGTTGCTGGGTTGTGATTGCCGCACCACATGCTTGACTGATTCCTTGAGTCCGCTGATGAAACGCAATAGGAAGAAATAATTTGTCAGATATGGGTGATCACGCTGCATACTTATCATGTATTCCTCGAAGAGATCAATGTACTGGGTGACACTGGTTGTTTGCTTCAGGTGTTGGAATGGCTCCATCGATTCAAGCTCGCACCATGCTATAAATCTCTCACATATTAACTAACATAATTGGGGCCAATTGCACAGATAAATATTTAGATTACTGCTAGCAAGCCAAGTTTTTGCCTTTCCCCTGATGTGTGCATTAGCCCATTTGACTTTACTGTCATTCTCAATACCACTGAGTGAGAATACTGACTCGCACTCATCAATCCAATTTTGTGCATTGTCACCAAAAAACAGTGGTAACTCTAGAGTAGGTGTCCTGATGTAAGGCTCCTGGTTGTTGTTGTTGTGGGTTGGGATATGTTGTGGATAGTATGGCTGATGAATGTTTGTTTGGTGTGTCTGGGTGTATGGTACTGTAGGTTGTGTAGGTGCATATGTATATTGTGGTGAGAATGGGTTGGGTTGTGGTGGGTAATGGTAGTATCCTTGGTTTGGTGGGTAGTATGTGTAGCTTGTCGGTGGGGGTGGGTAAATTGGGGAAGAAGTGTTTATATGGGTATTTGTTGGGGAAAACGATGTTGTTACTGTTGGGAATGTGGTTGTTCCTGTGTGGTATATTTGTGGGTGTGTCTTGGGTGTTGTTTGCTGTTGTACATGGGTGGAAAACTGCTGATATGGTGATGAAGTAGGTTTGGATGGCATTTGAGTGGGAAAAGTTGAGGAATTCTTGTGGGAATTGATTGGTATAGCTTCAGGAGTGAAACTCGAAGTTGGCATACCATACATAGGTTGAGTGGTGGTGGTTTGTGGCCGATTTGGTGGTGTTGTGGGGTGTGATAATCCAGCAGAAGGTGTGCTTTCCTCTAGGATTGGGCTTAGGTTTGGTGGTGGTAGGGGTGGCGTGGTGAATCCCGCAGGAGTGAAGGAAGGTGGAGTAGGATCTGTGTGTGATGGCGTGCTTGGGACTGCCGACTTCTCGAGCGCCTTGATGCTCATCGCAATCTGCGAAACCATGGTAGTGAGGTTTGTCAAGTTACCTTAGATCGCATCGATCGATTTCTGCTGGTGCTCCCGGCGTCGGGTCAGATTCAAGACCTTGCGTGGGAGGCGAGTGCTAATTTGTGCTTCTTCCTTGGCCTGTTCTTGAGACGCTGCAAGTAATTATGCTTCCTCGGCGGCGGCCGCCATCCTTTCTTGTGATCTGGTACGGTGGATCGTCATGGGTGCTGGATACGGCGCGATCTCTTCCGCGGAGCTATTCTACAGACGGGAAGAACGAAATAGGGATTTTACCACCCGCAGATCTGAGATGCGGGCAACCTAGAGGCGTTCTTCGGTGTGATTTAGGGGTGGAGTGGGTGGGACTCTCTCGGGGGAAGAAGGTTGCTGATACCAATTGTCAGGATCCCGTTTTAAAGGAAGGAATCAGGGACCTGGATGCGAGCTAAGTATTTGGTTTGCGGAAGGAAATTGCAGGAAGTAAGGATGAAAGATAAAGTGCGGGAAAGGGAAGTGCGATAAAGGAAAGAATAGGAAAGATAGATGCAAGAAATTAGGGTTTTTACTCGTCGCGCCGCCCAGCCACCCACTCTCTCTGGTTATATAGAGTGCCCAGAGGAGCCGCGATTACAAATAGTCATTCAAATAAACTTGTTTAAATTCGGTTACATTTGGTAATCTCTGGAGGATTGATGAAGGTCATTGGATGGCTTGAAGCGGTATCTTGTCATCTGAACCGTTGATTGGAATTGGGTGCTCTGTCTGTCGATAACAAGTGAACATCTACAGGTTTCAGTACGGAGTCTTGACATAATCTTTGGTTGCCTAATTCTGTACTAATTCTCACTACTCAAACCAATAGCATCATTTCCTCCACAAAAGCAATATCCATGATATTTTCGATGTAAATAGAAATGGTTGCTGTTTGGAACATAACAACCAGTGTTGTTCACAAGGGGAACATTGTTTTCTTTTGAAAGGATTAAATTCCTTAAGTCTCCAACAGAACCAGTGCTCGGATAATATCAACATCGTGACTAACCTCAAAATTTTCAATCCTGGATTCGTATTAAGATCACCCATGCTGCGACGTAGTGGAGCAGTCAAAGTTGCAAGTTTTTGTAGCAATTGACTGACCTAGCAGGGATCATACTCCCGCTGAAGCCTTCAGTTTCCCATCCTATGATAGATGCAGGACATGAGAGAAACACTCAGAACCTCCATGACATTAAATTCCAGCTTCATTAAGAGGATTTCCATGGATTACTACTAACTGAGAGTAGTATGGTTTGGGCAAATGGAAGAGAGGGCGTTTCAGAGGGACGACGAAACTTTTGGGAGCCGACGGGTGCTGGCCCGCATGGAGAAGTCGTATGTGTCGTTTTTTTACAATCGTCCGTGTCGTTGTTGAGAAGGAAGCATGTGCTTGGAGACGGATGAGGAATCCAAAGTAGGAGTTTATGGTGCTATTCATCGACACGGTGTTTCTCTCGCCTGTTGATGGTGGATAGGTGGCTGGTCCTATGTAACAAGACAAAACATATCACCTTTGGCCATTTTATGGCAAAAGGTCCGCGTCAACTCATATTTGCTCATGGATGGACGGATCGAGCATAGTGGTAGGTGTACCTGGACCTGTACCTTCCGGTACAAGACGTCGGCGACCTGCACCACGCCCGTCTCCGAGAACGCACCACCACGACAATCTTCTGCCCGTTGTTCACCTCGTTCACTCGTTGCCCCCTCTCTGTGTCGCAGGATCCGGAGCGAGGAGGTAAACTCCACTAAAAAAATAAGGAGCGAAACGTGTGGGTTGACTTACAACGGAACAAAATTTCCTTTTCAGGTAGTATAAGTAGAGATATAAGAGTTCCCAATGGTCGTAAGAGGAAAAATACTATGTTAAATCTGAAAGATGATAATGTTAATATTGAAGGGGCTGAAAATCTTTTAACACATGCTAAAGATCTATTTGGACCTGCTCTGGGTAACCTTATTGCCATTGATCATAACATGTGGGATAGTGGTGAGACATTGAATGAAACTGATAATGAAATGCTTCGTAAACCTTTTTCGATGGAAGAAGTAAAAATTTCTTTATTTTCAATGAATACTAATAGAGCTCCTGGTCCGATAACATTCCTGCTGAATTCTATCAACATTAATTGTTGGGAGGTCGTTAAATGGGATATAATGAAGTTGTTTTCTACCTTTCATGCGGGAACCCTCAAAGTGCAGCGTTTGAATTATGGCTTCATAACTCTTTTATCAAAAGTTTCGGGGGGGGGGGGGGGGGGTTGATAACAATACTCAATATAGACCCATTTGTCTTCTTAGATGCATCTACAAGTTACTCACAAAAGTCTTGACCGTTAGACTTTATGAATAAGTTGATTAGTATTCATCAAAATGCCTTCATAAAAAAAGAAACATTATGGATGGGGTTATTTCTCTTCATGAGATCATGCATTATAATCATGTGAAAAAACAAGTTGGAGTGTTCCTTAAATTAGAATTTGAAAAGACTTACGATAGAGTAAATTGGGATTTCCTAATTGATTGCCTTCAGGCCAAAGGGTTCTTGGATAAATGGTGGTGTTTGGTGAAGAAAATCTTACATAATGGGACTCTTTTGGTGTAAATAAATAATAAAGTTGGTCCCTACTTCCAAAGTGCTAAAGTTGTATGACAAAGGACCCTCATATCCTCATTTCTGTTTAACTGTGCGGCGGAATTCTCACTAAGATGGTCACTAACTCTCAAGAAAAATGCTTAGTTGATGGGTTGGCTCCTGAGCTGATTGAAAGGGGTATTGCTATCATGTAATATGTCGATGAAACAGTCCTCTGTACTTCCCATAATACTGAGAAAGTTGTCAGTATCAAGTTGTTGCTTTATATCTTGGAGTTGATGTCTGGCTTGAAAACCAATTAACCGATAAGTGAGTTGTTTCTCGTTGGCGGGGCCAATGAGGTGGCTCAATTCTACTCTAATCTTTTTGGATGTGATGTAGGCACTCTCCCTATGAATTACTTAGGGGTTCCTGTCAGTTTTAATACCCTGAAAATACTTATTTGGAATACATTAACACCAAGTTTGTGAAAAAAACATGATGTTTGGGTTAGTGATGCTGCTTTTTTTTGGGGGGGGGGTGGCAGACCCATCCTTGTTGATGTTAATTTTTCAAATATTCCTTCCTATACAATGTCAAGGTTCCTCTTGAATAAAAAAAATTCTTCAAAGAATTGATAAGCAAAGGAGGCGTTTCTTTTGGCATGGTAAGAAAAAGAAAAAAAAGGATATTATAAGGTTAAATGGTACAAAATTTGTAGATCCAAATCCAAAGGGGGTTTGGGAATTAAAGACTTAAGAAGGAAGAATATTAGTCTCCTAACCATGTGGTGGTGGAAGCTTGAAGCACATGATGGTATTTGGCAAAGAACTGTTAAAAAATATACCTTCACAATAAATCGGTGGCTAGTGTAAAAGCTAGGTTCTCTGATTCTCCTTGCTGGAAAGCCTTGCTCAAAGTTAAAGATTCTTGTCTTGCGGCAATCTAGTTAGTTTTTAGCTTCATAGTATCAATGGTAATCCTCCTCTTTGTGAGAAATATCCTGTTTTGTTCTCTATTAATCAAAAGCAGGACTGCACGGTGCAGGAAGCTGTGAGGTGTAACCTGGAGCTTCCTTTTAGGAGAATTTTGCATGATGGGTTGCTGGAGCAATTGGTAAAAATTAAAGAGCACATGCAGGGGGTCCATTTATCACATGGTTTTGATGTGGTATCTTAGGGGTTAAACAAAAATGGCAAGTTCTCCATTAAATCTGTTTACAAGCTCCTGGAAAATGGTTTATCTGGTGCCAATAATAAAGAGGTATGGGATGCAAAACTTCCCCTAAAAATCAAAATATTTATGTGGCAGTTGTTCAGGAATGCCGTGTTGACAAGAGATAACATGAGAGCAAGAAAATGGCCCGAGAAGTCGAGAACCCAGTTTGTTCTTTTTTGTAGACAAGTGGAAACATCTCAACCCTTGTTCTTCACATGTCCCATTTCTAGATGTACATGGGGAATTGTGGGCCGTATGTTGGGTACTAATACCAATACATGGCAGGCCTTTGGGTAGTTTTATTATCATCTTCCTAGAGGAGAGAAGTTTTACATGATCAGGCTGGCTGTCTGTTGAGGGATTAGAAAATTCGTAACAGAGAAACTTTTGAGAACCATAGGATGCACTCACCACATGCAGTGATATATATGGTGGCATCATTGTTGATCTATGCACGCGGAGAAGATGATGTAGTGGCGGGGAACCTCTTCCCACAGGAAAACGCAAACTCTGGTGCTCGGGGTGGGATCCCTCCAAGGGCTACGTTGCTGATCTCCGGAATCTAAAGCCCTCGACCAGATGGAATAGTGAACTGGATGGTGCATTTGAAACCCTGTTGGTTGATATACTTGTAACTACCCTGCTAGAGCGTTGTCTCGTGGTGTGTTTTGCTTTGGACTATTCCCTGTGTTTTTGTAGCTTGTTTTCATGTGCCGTCGATACTCTAGTCTGTAGTGGCATTAGGTTTTCGCCCCATGGTGGACCACTTTGAGGCGAAGGGTTTGCTGTGGGTTTCCTAGTGCTACTCCAACTCGCTTATATTTCCCGTCCTTTCTTATGTTGCAAGAACATATTTATTTTGTTTTAAGTGATGAAAAAGGGGTGTGAACCCCGGCTGTTAAGTAGAGATATAAGAGCAAGTCTAGCAAGATTCACGAAACACGCTTACCGAAACACAGGTATAGAGGGATCAGAATAAATATTTTTCGGGATGGCAAGGTGCACACGGAACTGATACATTAGATTCAAACTTCAAATTCAAAAACATATTTCGCACTACATTGCTCCGACGAGCTCATATTCAGAAAAAATCAGAAATTAGAAAAATTCAGACAAACCTGTGGTGCAGGCTTGTCGACATGCGCACCACCCATGCTATGTCGACCTCCTACTTCACGGCGACGAGGTGAGCCTCTGCACCTTGTCGTCTGTCACCACTTCGTAGCGGCAACGACCTTCGCATCATCGCGCCTTGTCCGATTGTGCGTCGAGTACATCACACGAAGGAGGATGTGATACGTCTCATGAAGCGGCACCTAACACCGCTGCCCCAGGTGACGGTCACCTCGGTCTACCATGGGTCGTCCGAAAACACGATTGGTGTCGCTGTGGAGCTACCCGCCTCCCCCGAGCCCTCCGCCATCGGGGTCGCGGCGTACCACGGGTGGTCCGGGGCGACCAGCCCTGCAAAGTGGCGACCCTTCAGGCGGCCGCGCTTGCTGGAGGCTGCCGAGCGACGGCGCCACGCCTCTTCTTCAGCAGGCGTCAGCGGCGGAGACCAATCACAACCTCTGTCCTGGACACGCAGCACCGATCCCGCCATTTGCGCTGTGAAATGGCTCGTCGAAGGGGTGGATGGGTGATGACGCGAATGGTGGGTGCGTACCCTAAACGCAACTTCGTCCCCTACATATAGTGTCGGAGGCGGCGTATTCTAGGAGTTCGTGAATTTTTTTGCCAGGCCGGTCCGATATGCGGTCTCTGTTCGGTCCACAAAAACTGTCTATCCCGTATATCGGTTGGAATTTTCCGGACCGGCGAAGGTTTTCGTGAATATGCTAGAGTTGCTCTAAGCTGGTAGTCTGAAACTCTCACCTTTTTTCTACGGTCGTCTGAAACTCTCTAAATTTTATTTTAGGATTGTCCGAAATACTAAAACTATCAACTTTTTCTTTTGAGAATTCTCAATTTTTTTTTTGTTGAGAATTCTCAACTTTTTTCTGAGAACGTCTGAAACTCTCCCCTGAGATGCCGGGCCGGAAACCTGGTCGCCTTCTTACCGGCAAAGGCCCATTCCCAAGTCATCTAAAAGAACAAAAACAAAAGCCCATTCACACGTCCATCAGCACCCGAACACAGCCGCCGGCTCCTCCCGTCCCCATCTCGCCGACGGTTCCCGGCGCGCCCTCCGACGGCCGGCTCTTTCTCCCCGCCGGCATCCACTCCCTGTCCTCCTCGCCAATGGTTACCAGCAAGGAAGTGGGGTCGCGTCTGACGGAGATACCCGACCACCTCCTGGAGGAGATCTTCCTCCGGCTGCCCGCCCCGGACGACCTCGCCCGCGCCTCCGCCTCCTGCGTCTCCTTCCGTCAACTCGTCACCCACCGGTACTTCATCCGCCGCTTTCGCCACCTCCACGGCCCGCCACTCCTCGGCCTCCTCGACCACGACGACTTCAACCCCGACATCCCGCCCCACCCCTCCGCGTCCGCCGCCCGGGCGCTCGCCCTCGCCGCCGACTTCTCCTTCTCCTTCCTCCCCTCCCACTGCCGCTGGACCGTCCAGGACACGCGCGACGGCCGCGTCCTCCTCGATGGCGTCCGCGGTGTTCAGAACCGACCAGTCTTCACGCAGCTCGTGGTCTGCGACCCCTTGCACCGGCGGTACGTCCTGCTCCCACCAGTACCTGACGACCTAACCGTCCCCATGATAGACACGCCGCCGTTCCTCGTTCCCCTCGACAAGGATGAGGCTCCGGCGGCGGAAGATACGGCATTCAGAGTGATCTGGATGGCACGTTGCAAAGCTAAGCTGTCTGCCTTCGTCTTCTCCTCGAGCACAGGACAGTGGCGAGCCGCCGCATCCAAGACCTGGGCCGATTTGATCGTTGACAAGGGCGAGTCGGACTTCATGTCACAAGCCCCCCATATTATTCTCAGGCGCCATTATGCTTATGGCTGCTTCTACTGGGACTGGGTGCGTATCAAGAGGAAAAACATGCTTGTCCTTGACACCAGGAGGATGGAGTTCTCCATGGCTGACCTCCCACCTGGAGAATGGAGTATAGGAGGTTTAGCCATTGTGGAAGCTGGGAAGGGCAGGCTTGGGATGTTTGGTTTCAATGGTGCAACCCCATCTGATCTCTGCTATACCATTGCGCGTAACAAAGGCGATAATCCGAGCCAGTGGCAGACGGTGAAGAGAATCTCACTAGATTCTGGGTACAAATATTATATCAAAGGTGCAACAGAGAGGTACTTGCTCTTGAGAAAGACAGAAAACTCGTCCCTAGAGAATCCATTCACTGAATTCGTCACAATGGACATCAAAACAGAAACCTCTTCCCTAGAGAATCCACTCACTGAATACTTCTCAATGGACTCCAAGACGTTCAAGTTTCACAGGTTTTGTGCACATGGCACGGCCACGGATATGTATTGGAAACACATATATACCAATTTCCCACCATCGTTGTTGTCTTCACCGACAATATGAAGCGGTAAAAAATTTCTATTCTTTCATAGTTATCTCGTTCCTTTCATAATTATCACACAGCTAATCTAATGCTTGATTGTTTGTTGTTACAACTCATAACTCTTTTTAACATGATTTAGTAGCGTTTATTTTCTTGTGCTCATGGAAAAGCTAAGTTCCGGAGACATTTAATCCTGATATATATATATATTGTTCAAATTGTAATTTTAAGGGAGTGCTTGTTATATTCCTTTTATGGCAAATGCTCAGGTAGGCTACGACAGAATGACATTTGTATAGAACGCAAATAGTTGATGCTTTTCCTCTTAACATCGCCCACTAAACAATTTTCTTCTCCAGCACTGCCTCGTTTTGTCAAAGCCTTCTTATTCTTGGCAAGTCCCAGTAAAGTGGTCTATCTTGCGTGACCTTAAGTCCTGGCACACCAACAGTAGGTTCTTGAGCGTTTGTAGTGTTCCTCCAAACTGTTATGAATGGAACCCCAACATCAGAAGTTAATTAACCTCTTCATCAGTTTGCTAACGTTATCAATCTGAAATGAGTGATAAATCTAAAATCAGCACCCTTGTGTTTGGACCACACATGTCAGAACTCCCGGACATGTGTGGTCCAAACACAAGGGTGCTGATTTTAGACCACAAGCTATGGATGTTTACTAACAACTTTTGTATGAGTTAACTCTCTCCTTCCCGCGAGAGATAAGCTTATTTGTGGAACGCATTTTGTTTTGAATAAACTCCTCCCCATATTAGCAGCTATAAGAATTATCCTGAACCAATAGTTTTGATGTACCAGCACATTAATTATAGCTGAAACGTGTGTAAGTATGAGTGATCTTGGCCCTTTCTGTTTTATTTATCTAGGGGATTTAGTCTAAAATTTATCCAGGGGCTCACCGTGGAACATGAGTAGGAGCAGCCGGGTGTCGTGTACAAGGGCCGTCTTCTCCAGTAGCACCATGCCATGTTGCGTCCAGGCGGATCGGTGGTCATACTTTGTGCCGGTGCCTTAGGAAGTCCCCGGTTGCTGCATGACGAAAGGAAAGCATGAGATGCCCTAGCTATCAGTAGCACGTTTTTTTTTTGTTTTTTGCATAGCGAATTGTCGTATACAGGACAGGTGATTGATGCTGATTCAGTACTGACGGTACACGGGGATACGCATACAACTCTGCTGATCGACAGTGTTGGTGATGGATGTTGCTGTTGTTTATAAACTGAATAAAGCGTTTTCTGAACCTTTGGGCGGCTGCCAAATCTGAATACGTTTTATTTTGTAACCTTCGGACTGGTTAATCTAGAACCTTGTGAGAAGAAGAAAAAAAACCTTTGTTTGTCGTTGTGTCAATGCAAGTCCAATGAACACCCCTTTTTGTTTCTTTTGGATAGAGCAAATACCTCTGTTTTGCTTTTTCTGAGGGGAGCAAACACCTGAATTCTTTTATTTTCTTGAGGTGAATCTTGCTTCTATTTGTTGCATCAAAATATTAATGGGTATATTTGCAATGTCATCGGGGTCCCTAACCTGACATGGCGACCTAAACCCAATGGCGACGAGAATTTAGCGAGATTATGAGCTTGTACATGCCTTGTTAGATCTAGGCTCAAAAGTAAAAATACAGCTCTGAAAAGAAAGAGCCCGATATTTAATCTCTCTCAGAATTTGACAATATGGACCCATAGTTCCTTGTCGAATATCATCGATTAGCACCTTTGCAGTCCGAAGCAACATGGAGTTTCCGCAGAAGTAGATCATCGGCCAGACATAAAGCTTTCCCGGGATGCCAAAGCCTCTAGTGTGGCAGGATCAGTTATACTATCAAGAATAAGTGCAGATGAATGTACCTGAGCCTAGATCTAACAAAGTTATACCATCTTGGCCCGAACAAAGTTATAACTGTGCTAAGATCAGTTATACCATCAAGCAGACAACACGCGGAAACACATGAAACACATGATCATTGGACTATTAGCATGCCAGCCTACAACAACGCGGAAACACATGATGAGAGCATCTCTAGCAGACATCGCAAAACGGACGGAACTGCAAAATCCCGACGAGTTTGCGAGCCGGGGCCAGTTTGCTGCCCAGAGCATACACCGCAAAAGTCCGCGGAACTGTAAACGTTTTGCAGGGCACTGAAACCACGAGCGTCCAAACGCTATTTCCACAGTTTGAAGCGCACCATGCAGGTCACAAACTGGCCGGAGTTCGCCGATTTCTCCCCGTGCCGCCGTCCGTAGTAGTGCACTCCAGTTGCCGATTTCTCGCGGCTCAAACAAAATTGTGCGCTATTTTTCGAAAATCCATACTCGCCTCACTGGATACATGACCGTGCGACCAAGCAGCAGGGCAAAACGGCGGCGGCCGGCAGCTACCGGACGCGGACGAGTTTAGCGAGCGACAGACGGTGCAAAAAACACTAGTACTATAAGCTACTAGTACGTACTATCGTTGCTGTACTCCCTTCGTCAGCTTATTAGGCCTCCTTTGATTCAGAGGACTTTTACAGGAAAAGTGTAGGATTATAGGATTTTATTACAGAAACGGCACCCCCCGAAAAGGGCCCGTGCTCCATTATTATTGCAATAACGGAACCACCAACAAGTTCAACCACAAAGCGTTTTTGTACATAGGGACGCAACCCCTCCACACACCACCCCGCCAACCACACAGATTAGTTTATGTACATGATGATCCAACATACTAGAACAAAAGCGGAGAAACTACAGCCAGAAAAACCAACTGGCAGGAGTAGCAAACTGCAGACGTCCAAAACAACGATGACAGCACAAGGATCAGGGACAGAACGGCAAATCAGACAGCATCTTCCATTGTTTCATCGTCAGCATCTTCCAGCAGCAGGGGCTGACGGTTCGTCGCATCCCTAGCATGTGATCCAGCAGCTTCAACATTCGACGCCACACGGATCAAAGTATTAGCACCCTCCCTGAGGTCATCTCGTTCTTGCTGTGGATGAAGACCTGCCCAGTAGTTCAAAAAAACACACGAATAGCTGATTAATTCAAAGGGAGAACTAATTAATTTCGCCTCAAAGCACGCTCTATTCCTCAGCTTCCAGATGGCCCAACAAATGGCCGCCAAGCCAGTAATTGAATGTTACGGGATGCTGATAAGTATTGTGGTATCCACCGAAATATTGTAAGAAAGAGCCAGGGCGATCCCTAGCACCCACAGCAGTACCCACTATGCTCCAAACTATTTCGCTGCATCACACCGAAAGAACAGGTGTAAGATCGATTCATCACTATCACAGAACTGACAACCAAAATTCCCCACCCATTTCCTTCTTCTCATATTGTCTTTTGTGGGAATTGCATTGTGCCAAATAAGCCAAAGCCACACTTTAATTTTGAAAGGGATTTTGATTTCCAGAGATGCCTAAAGGACCTGTCTATTCCCATGTTTGACAGATGGTAGTACATGGATTTCACAGTAAACACTCCAGATCTCGTCCACCAACTGGGTGTATCCTCATTATCATTCAACGCAACACAAGCTAGTTTGTTATTCAGATTTCTCAGGTTATTTTGCAGATCCCCAACCAGCCACCTTCTAAAGGAAAGTGACCATCCCTGCTAGCCAGATCAGCTACAGAAGCTTCCTGATCATTGCAAATTTCAAACAGACCCGGAAATAATGTCATCAAAGGAATATGCCACACCAGGCATCTTTCCAGAAGCTCGTTCTTCTCCCATTACCTATTTTCATAATTCTCCCCTCCAAGTAGTGATGCCTAATTTCAGCAGATCAGACCAGAAGGTGGAGTCCTTGGCATTATGTTTAACCAAAGTGATCCCTTTCTCACCCAAGTACTTTGCCCTAATAAAATGTTGCCAGGGCCATCTCCAGCCTCAAGTTTCCACCACCACTTACACATAAGGCTAATATTAAACTTTTCCAGATTTTTAAGGCCAAGACCACCTTCTTCCTAGGTTTGCAATTATCTTCCAGCTAAGCAGATGGTATCTTCTCCTGGCTGCACTACTCTCCCAGGAAAGATCTTCTAGGCTTATCCAGTTCTTCCAAAGTTGTCTTATGTAACAGGAACAAGGACATGTGGTACACTGCTACTGATGATAAACAGACATCAGTTCGAATGACTCTACCCCCAATAGATAGAGCCCCTCCCATCCAGCCATCTAACATTTTTCTCACTCTTCCCCAAGAATTGCATTTCTTTGACAGAATTCCTCCTGGAATTAACAGGGACCCCTAGATAGGTGATGGGCCATTCCCCTTTCTGACAATTGAACATGTCAATGTAAGTTTGCTGTTTGTCAGTATCTCTAACACCATCAGTACCTCACTTTTCTCAAAGTTTATTTTGAGGCCAGACATGCTCTCAAAAACATACAAAAGTAATTTCAGATTCCTAGCAGTTTCCATATCATCCTTAAGCAGGAAGATGGTATCATCTGCATACTGTAAAATGGCAACCCCCCCATGCACTAGGTGTTCAGCCAAACCAGTTACCAGCCCAGCATCCTGTGCTCTGTGAATCATTTTGGCAAGATTTTCTGCAGCAGCATTAAAGAGAAAAGGGGACAAGGGATCCCCCTGTCTCACCCCCTTGTAACTAGCAAAGTATGGCCCAACCACATCATTCACTTTAACACTCAAAGTTCCATGATGTATAACACTTTTTAACCATTGCAGCCACTTGCCACTAAAACCTTTCTGTTTACATGTCTCAAGTAAGAAATCCCAGTTAACTTTATCATATGCCTTTTCAAAATCTATCTTCAGTATTACCCCATGTTTCTTCTGATACTTAGCCTCCCTGATGATCTCCTGTAGCAACTCCACACCATCAAGGATGTGTCTCTGCTTGATAAAAGCAGTCTGGCATTTGTTTATTAGCTTCCCCATAAAAGGTTCAAGTCTATTTGTCAGGGCCTTTGTGAAAATTTTAAACAAGACCTGTAACAGGCATATAGGTAAATTTTTGGATTCTGTCAGCATCTTCACTCTTTGGGAGAAGTGATAATCCCCATAATTAATTCTAGAAAGATCAATGTTATGTAAGAAGAAATCCTAAAACAAGCCCCTAGATCACTTTTGATAATTGACCAACAGTCCTGATAGAATTCTGCAGGAATTCCATCAGGGCCTGCTGCCTTATTTCTTTCCATGCTGTCAACAACTGTTTTAATCTCTTCTTCAGTAAACTGTCTATCCAACACCTGTCTATCATTCTCAGATAAATCTCTTCTACATTCCACACATCATTTCTAAGATTGAACCCTTTTGCCACAGAGGGGCCAAAGAGCTCTTTTATAGAAAGCAGTAGCATGTTGTAAGATATCAGGAGTCCCCTGAATAACATCATGATCTTTTCTTAAGGAAAAAATCACCTTCCTTCTCCTCCTGCCATTTGCCACTCTGTGGAAAAAATCTGTGTTCCTGTCACCTTTCAGCAGCCACATCTCACTAGATCTTGATGCCAATAGGCCTCCTCGGTTTCATGGATTTTATCAAGCAATTCTGTATCTGCCCTTTCCTGATAAGCTGATCATTGGTTAAAGGACCATTCTCTTCCAACAGTTCAAGCTCCTGCAGCTGCTGTAACATTTCCATTTTAAGTTTCTTGTTGTTCCTCTTAAGTTAGCCCCCCAACCTTTAAGGTGACTTTTAACATTTTTTAACTTTAACTGAAAACTGCTCTATTCTAGAGTGAGCCCTAACAGGTTTGGCCCAGGCTCTCTCCACCCTGCAGAGGAAATCTTCTTCCTTAAGCCAACTTTTTTCAAACCTAAACTCTTTCTTCTTCTCAGAAACACCTTCCATAGTATCAAGAATAATAGGATTATGATCAGACATTTCCCTTGTGATTTATGCACTGTAACCAAAGGGAACAGCTTCTCCCAATCTCTATTCATGAGAAACCTGTCAAGTTTTTCTAGAGTTGGAATGTCATGGTCATTAGACCAAGTGTAAGCCCCTCCAGTCATATCAATTCCCTAAGCTCATAAGTGTTAATGATGCCATTGAAGCATCACCCCACTTCATAGATGTAATACTCTTATTTTATCAGCAGAGCATCTGAGAAGATTGAAATCTCCACCAATAAGCATAGGAAGAGACTGATCTGCACAAACACCAGCCAATTCAACTAAGAAATCATTCTTGTCCTTATCATGTGCTGCTCCATAGACAACAACCCAGCACCAATCAGTTTTCTTCTTAAAGTCATAAACCACCACCTTTACATGAAATTTACCCATAGAAATTTTCTTTATATCAAATTTATCATTCCTCACACCCCTAGAATCCCACCAGATTTACCAACAGAGGGCAACCAGTTCCAGGAAAACTGACACAAAGGGTCATCTTCCTAAAGAAAGCTGGAGAGAAATCTTTTTGCATAGTTTCTTGCAGCCCACAAAGTCTACTTGATTAGTTCTAATAAAATCCTGCAAACAGTCTCCCATTCCTTTTTTACCTACACTCCTGCAATTCCAACTGGCTCCAATCATAGATACTTGGGATTTTCCTTCTAACCCTGGGAGCAGTCAACACATCACTCACAGGGTGATCAATGTTGACTTTCCCTGAAGCAGCACCTGATTTGTCTGGTACTCCTTCAAGATTTTCTTTCTCAAAATTTTAAGTTTCTTCCTGGAACTCCTAGACACAACAGGAGTGAATCCATCTGCATCCATACCATCCTCCTTCCATCCCAACAGTAAAACCCCACCATTTTCAGGGATTTTCACCAGTATCCCCAACTTGTTTCTCAGCTAAACTATGCCTAGCAATTTCCAGGTCCCTAATGCTATCAATTTTATCAAGAGTAAATTCAGAAGGATTAACACCCATCTCCAGTGCTCTACTAGCAATATCATCATTATCTAGAGCAGAGAAAGAATTAGAGGATGTGAGATTAGTACCTTCCAGGTTTCTCCTTGAAGCAGCATTTCTAGCTTGATCTTCCACCCTGATTTGGTTAGTGTTCCTCTCAAGAAGCCTAGAACTGAATCTGCTAGGAACAGCAGTATTGTCATGTCCTCCCACTGCCACTTCTTGCTCCTCTTCTGTATTACTTTCCTGTTCCTGAGTTAGAACCACTTCAGGTTGAGATCCATCCAGCGCAATCACTTCTGCCCTCCCAGATGTTGCACCAGGTGCAGGTAAGGCAAACCACAGACCCCCTGGGTAGGTAAGGGACATCAGTGTCCATAAGACTGTTGAGATTCCTCCTCAGAGTTGGACTCTTCATCAGTACTATCATTCTCATCCTCCTCAGCTTGATCTTCCTCTGGCCTGGGCTCCTCTGCAATGGTATCTAATATGTGCCTGTAACCTTTTTGCACTAGCTCTACCTTATCACTTCCATTCCCTGCCAGTTGTTGAATGAAACTCTCAAAGCTATTATCCACTACCTTCTTGTTACTAGGAATGGCCTCTCCATCATCAGCAGATACAACATCTCTCTCTGAATCATTGTTTGTGATAACACTCCCCACATTCTCTGTTGATAAAGCATTAATAATCTGTGATTGGATGGTACTAGTCACAAGCAGCCCTTGCAGATTATTTACATTGTTGACTTGATTGTTCCCACTCCTAGAGTTATTGCCATAAAAAATCTGATTCATCCTGGTGCGAAAGGAGATGTTGCTGGATCCAGATGACTGACCAGACTCAAAAACCGACGCTGCAATGCTTTTGCCTTTGTCAACTGTTGATTGGTCCCTGGGTGAGATTGTATCATGTCTAGAAACATTATTGTAGACACCATTGCATCCCTGTGGCCCCCTTCCAGTCTGTATATTATCTCCAGGATTTGTGCCAGCATTAGTACCCTGCAAGGCTCCTCCACTACTATTCTGAATATCATCAGCATTGTTTGCAGCAGAAGAATTTGGTACATCTACAACATTTTTATAGGCAATCGTTGGGTCTACAGAAGGCTCGAATATTTCACGAATGTATTGGATTTCATAAAATCCCCCCTTCAACTCAGCTTCCTCATATTTGGCCAAGGACACATCCCTGCACCCAAGCTTGACCCTAACAAAATTGAAGTTTCTCAAACTGTTCTTATCAAGAGCAAGAGGTTTGCCAGCAAGACCTGCAACATAAAAAACTGTGGACCTGTCCCTGTATTTCATTGGGATCCCCTTGACCCTGAACCAGGCTTCCTCCAAGGAAGCTATAGGAACAATATCCCCAGTCCATTTCTTGAGTTCAATCAGGACATCAGGTTTGGTTTTCATGTATAACCTGCCAAAATGTGATAATTCCTCCAGGCACTTAGCATTAGGAAACCTCATTTGAAATTCTGTTTCAGATATCATTTTAGCATAGAATCTCCAGTTGATTTGCATAGACTCGGCCCACACCTGGAACTCATGTTCAATCTCCCTACCTGTAGCATCACCAGAGATAATTCTAATGCTAGCCTGATGCAAAACCTCTTGGGGCCTGACTTCTACCTCAGCAACCGGAATAGAATAGAAACCCTGGTCGAAATCTGCTGAGCCAAAAAACGGAGCAACATAGTCCCATGGGTCCCTATTCTGGCAAACAGCAAGACTATGCATCCCACCACAGCAACTGCATCTGCCAGCAACAAGAGGACCCCATTCCTCAATTCCACCAGGAATATTCATACCAATAGGGCTAGTGGCATCCAACACAGGTGCAGAGGACCCTGCTGGAGCCCTAGTTTGCGTCAGATTATGAGCATCCCCCTCAGCAGTGCTATGAGCTACAGGTGCACGGACTGCATTTACAGGCAGGTTATTACCAGCAGGAAAGTTCGATTGGACGGATGGGCTCACAATCAAAGGATGTAGAACCAGATCACGGCCAACAGCAGAGTTGCGATTATGTAACTCACCAGAAGGGATTGGCGAAACAGATGGCACGGTGTTCGTGTTAGCAGATGTCGATGCAGAAGCAGTACCCAACATCTCTTGGCGGTGATTCCATCGGTCACGATCCCCAGCCGCGGCCTCATCTCTTCTCTTTGATCCATCAGAGCACGCTCCCTGGCTAACCTCTCAGTTTCTCTGGATCTCTCAGCTCTGCGCTGCTCCTCTTCTTGCCGGATATTTGCTTCACGCCTACGAGCATCTTCTCTTCCTTGCGTCGCTCCTCAGATCTGCGACGATCTTCTTCTTGCCTACGCGCTTCTTCACGTCTCCACTCCTCTTCCCTTCTACGAATCTCCTCCTCCTTCTCTCCTCTTCCCTCCGAGCCGTATCCTCTCCAAATCTAGATCTCCCACCATACGGCCCCGATCTGAAGTTTCTGGGCGGAGATCGACGAGGACCACCATACTCCCTCCAAACCCTCCCCCTCTCCCTCGATTGAACCTCCTGTCCATGGATCCCCTAACCACTTGAGCAAAGGATCTGTTGTCACCTGTTTCACTCCCACTCCACTGCACTGGATCAATAGGGTTTGGGTGATTTGGGCGATTGGGTTGCGGGGATCGAACGAACACGACCCCGCAAGTTCTAGGGTTTGCTCTCCTCACTCTACCTCGCGAATGAGGGGAAATTGCCTCGGCTTCTCCGCGCGAGGGGATAAGATGCGCCAGCGCGCTGCCAAGTGGGACCGCGGGCTCCGCCATGGCTGACGGTGGCCCCGAGCTCGGACGTGGTCGAGCCACCCCACACACACGCACCAAGGGCGGTGCACGGCGTGACACGACCGGATATGTGCGGTCGGGAGTTCCTGTACCGTGACGTGGCCCAACTCTAGCCACCCATCTGTGGAATCTGATCGTTGCTCCCATGGCGACTCCGGTGATCGCCGTCGTCGAGCAACTATCCAGTTCGGTTCCATCAACATCTAGTAACGAAACTCGATCGCGCCCGTCCCAGACTAACTCACCATGGAATAGATGTGATCTCTCAAGCGATCGAGCGTGGAAGACGACGTGCCAGCGGTGCTCCCCAATCGGCGCGCCAACTCGATCGTGCGCCGGCGAGGATGGACGCGATGGACGCGAGGACGGCGAGGATGGGCGCGGGGGCGGCGAGGATGCCCGCAAGGGCGGTGGTGTTGCGTGCGTGTTCATTCGGGGAGCATCTCATTATAGGATTTTATACTATAACAACGTTTGATTCACAGGAATACACTAAAGGAAACTTGAAGGAATATTTCCCTTACTGTCAGATTCCTAGGCAAAACATGGAAACAAAAAAATCCACTCTGACCTCTTTTTTCTTTTCCTTTGCAAGGAACGAGACACTTGCTAGCTAAGCTTAGTTAAGACTGATGCTGCACGGCCACTCGGCGCCTAAGACTAGTCACAATGGGGAGTATCATATACTAGTATCATGCATATGATACTAGTCTATGTTACCACTTCCACAATGCATAGTAACATATTTGTGATATCATATACAAGTATATTTATTAGCTTATAGACTCATCTTGTCTTGGAAAGCGTTATGTTACGGTATCTACCTATGATACCACTAACACCTCTCTCCTCATTAAATGAATGCCACATCATATTTTTTGCCTATGTGGCACTTATGATACCACATATGTTACTCCCATTGTGGATAGTCTAAGGCTGTTGCCCTTCCATGCTATTTACGCTAATGAGGCTGACTAAGGAAACATGATGAATTCCTATACCTTTTTCTTTCATACATTTCAAACAAGCACAAAAGTAAAGCATTCCTATGTTTCCTTGTCCTCAGTTTTGCACTTGCATTCCTACCTAATTCCTATTCCTATCACTACGGGAACACAGACAGACGCCGACGGCCACAGCCCCTCGGCGTAGCCCAGATTGCCCTCGGCGTAGGCTTTCCCCGACGGCCCCCTCGGCGTAGCTCCCTCGGCGAAGGTACGTTGGCCGTCGGCGTATAGATTCCCGTCGGCGTATGCTTCGGTGGGACCCACCGTTGTCAGAACGGAATCCGTTCGACGGATTACAAACGCCGACGGCCAGGATGCCCCCCTCGGCGTATTCGAGGGCCACGTGGAGGTCCTTGCGGGCCTGGCCCAAGGGCTACGCCGACGGCCCCCCTCGGCGTAGGGGTACATACGCCGACGGCCTCCACTCGGCGTAGGCACGCAATTATTTTAAAAAAATTCAAATTGTTTTTTTGAATTTTTTTCTTCAGTTTATTTCTGCATTTTTTTATTTCACTTATTTAACCACTTAATCACACTATAGCCACAATTATCTATATATTGATACCATTGTTAATTTTAATCTAAATTACTCGTTTCTACTAACACTTCCCGATCGGTCACCCATCATGAGATTGCTCCATCCCCAGCACGCTTAACTTCGTAGTTCCTTCCATGTGAGCTTCCTAGAAACAACGGATGTGTTCTTGACAATATTATCCAATCTATCATGTTAACCTTAACCCTTGGACCATCAATGTCACACTCTTTTATTTTGTGAATTCAAACAATTATTTGAGTAAAAAATAATAACTAGTAATAAATTTGAATTCAAATAATATTTAATTTAAATAATAATTAACATTTTTTCCTTTTCTATTTAATATTGAAAAATTCATATCTATAAATCCGTAAATCGAAATTTGAAAAATAATATGTCTATATCGATTAGAAAAATGAGAGAAATTCAAATATGACATCCATATAATATTTTCCATCATATATAAGAATTTTGTTTTCTTTTCATTGTAAAAAAAACATTTTTCGAGTGTAAAAAATAGGTTTTTTTGTGAAGGACCTACCGCAAATATGTTGGAAAACTTGAGATCTATAATTTTTGAAAATACTAGAACATGTTATATGCATAAATAACCAATTTGTTTCATATGAAAAGGTTTCCATCCACCTCTTTTGAAAAACACAAGTTTCTGCCGATTCCGCTGAAAACTAGTCAAATTTGAACTACAGGTACCTCATAGATTGCTCATGTTTTTTGGAAAAAATCATTTTTAGCTACACAACTACCTATTTCATCATAGATACACCAAGAGTTTCTCAATATTCAACCCCTAACTACGAACGGTCATGCCCCCGCCTTGACGTTTTCCTTAAACCGGTTTAGAAAATTCCAAAAAAAATTAAACAACCCAAATGATGCAAGGACTCCGCGTGGTGTCATTATATAGGTACTAGTATACACCAAAAATAATAAAATTGGAATACGATAATTGTGTTGAAAATATGTTCACAAAAATAAGCTATCTCCTCCGAACATTCCTGGGTTTCGGGCCAAATGACGGGTGTTATGGTCATATCCATGGCATAGTTTGTTTAAATGTTCCCATATTACACACAAACATGCATATTGGAAGTACGGACAATGTTGACGAAGGAAGTTTTCCTTTTCACTGAAGAAAAAACCATTTTCCATTTCCCGAGTGTAAAAAAATAGGGTTTTTTGTGAAGGACCTACCACAAATATGTTGCAAAACTTGAGAGCTCTAATTTTTTAAAATACTAGACCATGTTATATTCACAAATAACCAATTTGTTTCATATGAAAAGGTTTCCATCCACCTCTTTTGAAAAACACAAGTTTCTGCCGATTCCGATGGAAACTGGTCAAATTTGAACTACAGGTACCTCATAGTTTGCTCATGATTTTTGGCAAAAATCATTTTTAGCTACACAACTACCTATTTCATCATAGATACACCAAGAGTTTCTCAATATTCAACCACTAGATACGAACGGTCATGCCCCCCGCCTTGACTTTTTCCTTACACCGACTTAGAAAATTCCAAAAAATTCAAAACAACCCAAAATGATGCAAGGCCTTCACGTGGTGTTATTATATAGGTACTAGTATAAACCAAAAATAATAAACTTGGAATACGATAGTTGTGTTGAAAATGTGTTCACAAAAATAAGCTATCTCCTCCGAACATTCCTAGGTTTCGGGCCAAAAGACGGGTGTTATGGTCATATTCACGGCATAGTTTGTTCAAATGTTCCCATAATCCACAAAAACATGCATATTGGAAGCACGGACAATGTTGACGAAGGAAGTTTTCCTTTTCGTTGAAGAAAAAAACCCTTTTCTATTTCCCGAGTGTAAAAATAGGGTTTTTTGTGAAGGATCTACCACAAATATGTTGCAAAAATTGATAGCTATAATTTTTGAAAATACTAGACCATGTTATATGCACAAATAACCAATTTGTTTCATATGAAAAGGTTTCCATCCACCTCTTTTGAAAAACACAAGTTTCTTCCGATTCCGCTAGAAACTGGTCAAATTTGAACTACAGGTACCTCATAGTTTGCTCATGATTTTTGGCAAAAATCATTTTTAGCTACACAACTACATATTTCATCATAGATACACCAAGAGTTTCTCAATATTCAACCCCTAGATACGAACGGTCATGCCCCCCGCCTTGACTTTTTCCTTAAACCGGTTTAGAAAATTCCAAAAAATTCAAAACAACCCAAAATGATGCAAGGCCTTCGTGTGGTGTCATTATATAGGTACTAGTATACACCAAAAACAATAAACTTGGAATAATATAGTTGTGTCGAAAATGTGTTCACAAAAATAAGCTATCTCCTCCGAACATTCCTGGGCTTCGGGCCAAATGACGGGTGTTATGGTCATATCCATGGCATAGTTTGTTCAAATGTTTCCATATTCCACACAGACATGCATATTGGAAGCACGGACAATGTTGACGAAGGAAGTTTTCCTTTTTATTCAAGAAAAAAACCATTTTCCATTTCCTGAGTGTAAAAAATAGGGTTTTTTTTTGTAAATACTAGACCATGTTATATGCACAAATAACCAATTTGTTTCATATGAAAAGTTTTCCATCCACCTGTTTTGAAAAACACAAGTTTCTACCGATTCCGCTGGAAACTGGTCAAATTTGAACTACAGGTACCTCATAGTTTGCTCATGATTTTTGGCAAAAATTATTTTGAGCTACACAACTACCTATTTCATCATAGATACACCAAGAGTTTCTCAATATTCAACCCCTAGCTACGAACGGTCATGCCCCCCTCCGGTGAAACCCTAGACCCGCTGGAGAAATACCGGACTTATACAAATACACGCGGTAACGACGTCGAATGGGGGTAGCAATGTGGAACTAGTTGCTTGGATGTGTTTGGGTAGGCCATAGCAACACAAAACACAAAGGTAGAACCCAACTCTTCGGAAAATTCCCGACTTTTTCGTTCGATAAGGGATCCGGACGCTCCGGAGCCCCCCTCCGGTGAAACCCTAGACCCGCTGGAGAAATTGAAGGGAATATGCCCGAGAGGCAATAATAAAATGGTTATTATCTTATTCCTTGTTTATGATGAATGTTTATTTCTCATGCTAGAATTGTATTAACCGGAAACGTTGATACATGTGTGCTTAATAAACAAACAATGGTTCCTAGTAAAGCCTCTCTTTTAACTAGCTCGTTGATTAATAGATGATCAAGGTTTCCTGATCATGAAAATTGGATGTTATTAATAATGGGGTCATGTCATTAGAAGAATGATGTGATGAACATATACCCAAAGAGAATATAGCAATGCGATCAAGTCATTTAGTTTACACTGTTATATCAAACATACGAAGTAACTTATTCCTTAGACCATGAGATCATGTCAATCACTGATACCGGAAGAGTGCTTTGATGGCATAAAACGTCACACCGTAACAGGGTGACTATAAAGGTGTCGTTAAGTATTCGGAAAGTATTAGTTGAGGATCATGGATCAAGAGTGGGATTTGTCCATCCAAATGACGAAGAGATATACTCTGGGCCCTCTCGGTGATATCACATCGAAACCGCTTGCAAGCACGTGATATGATCACAAAGGATGTTATATCACGGGAACGAGAAAAGAGTACTTGTCTGTAACGAGATTGAACAAGGTATGGTTGATACCAATGATCGAATCTCGGACAAGTAAAATATCGCGAGACAAAGGGAATAGTTCACGGCGTTGTTGGTTCACACGATCACGAGAGTCATCGTTGAATATAGGAGTCATCACGGATCTCCAGATCCCGCTGTTGATTATTGATCGGAGAGGAGTCTCGATCATGTCTATCTTATTTGCGAACCGTAGGGTGACACACTTAAGGTTCGATGACGTGTTTGAGAGGATACGGAATATCGAAGAATATTTTGGGCAGCACCGAAATTGTTTCGGGGAAAATTGAAATAGTTCAAGGGTTTTTCGTCGAATGGTTGTTAATAGAATTAACAAATGATTCGAGGTGCTATATGCAAAAGTTTGTTAACAGAATTAACAAATGCTGAAATAAAGAAATAAAAAGGTTTTATTTATTAAAAGAAAACCTTTGGATTTTCCAAGTGGGAAATAATGGGGAAATGAGTGGGTGTGAGTGGAGTGTCCACTCACATGATGAGGGAAGAGGTGGGGGCACCCCCATGGGCTGGCCGCACCCCCCTTGGGCTGCCTCCCCTCTCCTATAAAAGGAGGGTGAGAGCTCTCCCTCCTACACACACTTGGCCACTTCCCTTTCCCTCCACCCGCTGCTCCATTTCATGGTCTCCGGCTTGGCGAAGCCCTGACCGTGGGATTCTTCACCACCACCTCGTCGTCGTGCTGCTGGAGTTCCGAGGGATCCTCTACTTCCGCGCCCCGCTGGAACGAGGGAACGGAGGTCGTCATCAACCGTACGTGTGACCGATCACGGATGCACCGCCGGATTGCGGTGCCCATCTTCTCGCTATCGGGATCGGTGTGAGTACGACTACGCCAACAACGAGATTTGATCTCGTACCACTTTGAGTCTTCGAGGGTATGTGTTCTCCTTAACCCTCTTGTTGCCCGTTTCACTTCGTCTCCTAGATTAGATCTTGGCCTTTCGGGTGTCTCTCGCGTAGGAAATATTTTGTTTTCTATGCTACGTTCCCCTTCAGTGGTATCAGAGCCGGATCTATGCGTAGATGTTTTGTACGGGTAGAACACAAATGAGTATGTGGGCGTTGATGATCATGTTATTTCCTCCTTGAGTATTATTTGATCTTAGTGGCATAGTAGGATGAAGTTGCCCCAGACTAAGTTTACGTGTACTATGTACGCGAGAGTTGTCTCACTTGTGGCTAAGGGGGTGTCCGTTTCTCCTACTATAGTTAAGATCTAATCTACGAAGGGTTGTTAAAAATGTGTTTATCAACGTTGTGGTTGATGTTCGTAGGTATGAACGGTTCTATCATCGAAAACCCTAAGCCACGTAAAATATGCAAAAATAAATTAGAAGCGTCTAACTAGTTTTTGCTGGGCTTGTGATGTGATATGGTCAATATTACAAATTTGATTATGAGATGATCTATTTTGTAAATTATTGATATACCGGAAGGTATCCATATGGTTGTCTTCTTATTGATGGACAATCAAGTTTGGGGTACCGTGGTACTTGGTACCACGCCGGTGGAATGATTGAGATGATACCATAATGCACATGATGGAGATCAAGTGCAAGAAGGACCATATCATATCACGTTATCCTTACATGTGATGTTTGTGATGTTAATCCTTTTATGCATCTTGTTTTGCTTAGATAGCGACGGTAGCATTATAAGATGATCCCTCTCACTTAATATCAATAAAATGTGTTCTTCCTTAAGTATGCACCGTTAAGAAAGTTCGTCGTTTCGAGACACCACGTGATGATCGGGTGTGATAGACTCAACGTTCACATACAACGGGTGTTTTCAAGCCTAGCATGTATAGACATGGCCTTGAAACACACGCAATACTACGGTTCTACTTGGCGAGACTAGCATGTACAGACATGGCCTCGGAACACGTAACCGAAAGGTAAAGCATGAGTCATATGGATGATATGATGAACATGTCGATGTTCGCCTTTGAAGCTACATCATCTCACGTGATGATCGGTTTTGGTGTAGTGAATTTGGTTCGTGTAATCACTGACGACTAAGAGGGATGTTGTTTTTGAGTGGGAGTTCATGGTTTAATTTTGAATTAACTTGAACTTACTTATCATGAACAACTAATCAAAGTGAATTTGCACAAATTGTAGTATTCATTGGCATCTATAATTACCTTACACATAGATTGTTAATTGAGATATAACTGTTATGATCTGGTAAATACCATTTAAGATTGGTACCGTATTAGTGAAATTTAAAATTGAATCCTATTGTAGATTTATTTCCTACCTCCTGATTAATAACTTGATCTAGAGAGCAACGATCTAGAGAGCAACCAATTCCTACTTAGAATCCAAAGTCATGGTTGCTTCCGTATTACTTTATCTTGAAAAGAATGTTTTGTTGATCAAAGTGATTTAGGAACCGAAAAGAATTGTTTTCAGAAACAATCAAGTGAAAGATATATTGATATCTAGAAACTTATTTGTGGCAACATGGCTGAGTATTTAGCGTGACAATGTATGCTTTATTATTGAATATATGCAATGATTGAGACGCTAGGCGTTTGAATATTCCAAGAAGTTGGGCGCTAAAATTATCCTCTAAATCCCTTCCTTCTATAGTAGCTTAATCATAAAATTGTTATGAGGGTATGGATTAGAAGTATGGGTAAAGTAGTTTACCTTACTTGGAAATTGCTAAGAGTAAAATCTAGAAGAATGCTATTAATATGGTGATATTAGTAGAACAATCAAACTCAAAGTATGACTCACTGGGTGATAGTATATGACTAACACGCCAAATAAAATGAGCTAGTAAGACTAGCATTGTTTGATGTTGAATGATTCTTCTATAAAGGAAAGGGAATATTGAAAATAGAATTACAAAAAGATATATGGCAGAAAAAAGAGATAACTGGAAAGTCCAGCTCAGGAGTATATGCTTGATATACAAGTTATAGATGTAGTACTAGTTAACAAAGTATTTTTGGGTATTTTGATACCACATTGGTTGGTGTGAGTTGTCATACAAAGCAACGCAATGCAAGAAATACAAGGGCCTAAAAGAAACTAGTAATAGATGTGGAATCGATTATGACAAGAACATAAATAAAGTGTTATTTTGTTCATTGTAGTATCGAACCAAACATTCAAGATTTATTTGAAGAACTTAATAAGTTGTTATTTTGTTCTAGCTTTTGTGAGCAAATGAGATTGTTCAAACTATGACCATATTCCATAATTGATGGATATGTTAATATAAATCATGTTGGTAAAGTAAACATCTATAAGACTAAATGCTAAACGTTGCAAGACGTTGAAGAGTTTCACTTAAATTGTGACACCACCATTTTAGTTCATATCGGAAAGGAAAACATGAAGGAACCATATTGATGGACTTCCGGAGTCATTTTATTTTGAATAAATTGACGCTTGTGAGACCTCTTCCAAAAGATGACTAGAATTCCGTTCTTAGGCCAAAGTGAATGGACGACTAATTTAGTGGATATATACATTGATGTATATAGTCCATCATGTGTAGTCATGTATGGTGGATTAATTTTTCCTTCATAAATTCTGTCGATGACTTGAGTAGATATGTGAGTATATCTATTTAAGGGAACGGAGTTTGACATTTTGAATTGGTTCAAAAGGTTGTTAATATGAAGTAAAAATCATTGTAACAAGATAATCAAGTATTTATGATTCGATCATAAAGAATCAATTTTGAGTTACAAGTTTAGCAACATCTGAGAAGTTGCAGAATTGTTCTACAACTTATATTACTCGAATTACCCCACATTAGTTTGGAGTGTTCGAGAGACAAAAATCAAACCTTGTTTGACATGGTAAGATTAATAAAATTGCCATTATAATTTTGTAGTTTATACATTAAGGACAACCGCTTTTACACTGAAAAGAGCACCATCATGATCCGTTGAAATTGACAACATATAAGATATGGTTTGGGTAGTGACCCGAATTGTCATTTTTCTTAAGTTTTGGTATGCATAGCATGTGTAAAATGATTACAACCAAAATAGGATAAATATATGTTTATAAGGTTATCCCAAATAAAACATTGGGTATTTCTCCTATCACCGAACCAAAAGACAAATGTTGTTTGTCAGAAAGGGTTGATTTCTCGAGAAAGTAGTTCTTGCGAAACAAGTGAGTGGGAGCACAGTACAAACTCAACGAGATTAGAGAATCTTTGTTATCATGTCAAGAGTAGCGCAGCACTGGAAGTTGTTCCGGGGTTTACTATTTTGACTAAGTAGAAGACACTACAAATGTTGTAGATACTTCAAATGAGTTTGCGAACTGTACCAGAAAAGTCCAAAAACTTTGTACTTAGAACAACTTGTGGTTTAAGTGTAAAGTGTCGTTTTGACAACAAAAGGACCTGGACCTTATAAAGGAAGCAAATGATGGGCCCTGACTTCGTAAAATTGACTATGAGTCATTATATCCGCCATAGTATCCTTGTATAAATATCAAGTATGTGACTTGGTAGTCCTTTCGATAGGCATGATGCCTACCGATAGCAAAAGGGTCTATATAGCAACAAAGACATGGTGTCGAATCTCTGACTCTACAAATCCCTTAGGTGACCCTATCGGGTTTCGACTAGGAGAAGTCATGAGCGCTGGTGGAATCGTCGGCTAGACAGGGGGCGAGATTTACCCAGGTTCGGGGCCCTCGTAGAGGTAAAACCCTTAATCCTGCCTCTTGTCGGTCTGTATTGACGGAAAGATCGGTTACAATGATGATGCTCGAATCGAGAGTAAGATCTCGAGTTCAAGGCTTCGATGGTGTTGTGTTGCTTGGTCCTCTCCCGGGGGGCTCTCCTGGCCTTATATAGGTGGCCAGGTCTCGAATCCTACCCGGAGAGGACACGAACTCTAACTAGGTCGGTTACATGTTTCCTATCTTAACCCGCAAGTTAGAGCAGGTGGGCTTCGCGTGGGCCTTCTGGAGTATTCCAAGGGCTCCTCTTCTTGGGCCTTCAACCTTGGGCCTGAGAGGGGGTGTCCTTATTCGCAGGGTCCAGGATCCATATATTCGTCAGTAGCCCCCGAGCGTTTGCTCGAGTGGGATTTTTCCAGTCGAGTAGACGGTCAAGCCTTTCTTGGTCTGCCTTTCTTATGGATAACCAGCTTGGTTGTTTTCTGTTTTAAAGGGTGTGTTCCCTGTGCAATGAGTCTTCATGCTCAAGTGTCGAGCAGCATAGGTGCCTGTTTTTGCGGATTTTATCGCAGAAGGATGCGGCACAGTAGCTTGGCTCTCCCGAGAGATCAAGGACAATTAATTGCGACTAGGGCAAAAACATTCCTGGCCTACACAGATTCGAGACCTCCGACTCGAACCCGATAAGGTGATTGTTGCGACTGAGCCGTTGTGGACTTATCGAGTCGAACTTAACCTATAGGGGTACCCGGCGCGTCCGCTAGGATTTTTCTTCGTGTTGTTGACACGGAATCATACCGGAGGACGCAGCTTTCGAGTGCGATTCCAGGCCCTTAAGAAAGATCTTTTTGGGTATTACCTTCATATTCGAAGAATATGGCATCCGAGTGTGCCTAGTCGGCTGAACAATCCAGGTCTTTATGATGTAAAAATATCATGTGTGAATGGAGGTAGGTTCTTTCTACCCGAGTGATTGTTTAAGATTAATCGAAAGAATTTTCATGTTTGGACTGTTGTGCCCGTACGAAAGAGTTTTCGTGTATAGGGTAGTTCTCTTTTTAAAGAGGTCTTGCTCCATGATTTGTTCGCAAAGGAATTGCCTTTAATCGAAGGAATTTCATACGAAGCTGTTTTCGTGTTTGAATGTTCCATTCGAAGGTTCTTGAATTTGATGATGCGTGCCATGACGTCATGGCGCACTTTTCTCCTCCCGATGGGACGTGACGGAGTGGTAACAGATGGGCTGGCCCACCTAGTCAGCCTTTTGACCGGGAAACGAGACGCCGCTCCCGGTTTTTACGTGAACGGTGCAGTAAATGCACACGATCTTCTGTTAAGATCGTGGCACGGAACAGCGTTTCACCGTCTCCTCGTTTCATCTTCACACGTGGTGGCTGCGATAGGCGCCACGTAGCGCATCGAATGGCTGGGGCTGATTCGCTCCGTGTATAAATACGGGACTTAGCGCTGCGGTAAAAACTTCTCAGCCTTCGTCTTCAATCCATCTCCTTCCTCGCGCCCATCTTCTTCCTCGCGCTCGAGCTCGTGCTGTCAACCATGGATGGAGGCAAAAGACGTGGCGCTGCCACCTCTGCAACCAGAGAAGTTTCCGCGCAACCTGCGCCTCGAGCTGGCGACTGGCGTTCGCCCAACACCACCGCGAAGAGCATCAAAGAGATGCAGCGGGAGGGGCTGCTGCCGGCTGAATCTGAGAAGCGGGTGCGCCTCGGGAAGAAAGAAGAGGTACCAAACCCGCAGTCGAACGAGCGCGTGGTTTTCGCGGACCACGTGTCTCGGGGTCTTTCCTTCCCTCTCCATCCTTTCCTCCTCGGGTTGCTGTATGTCTATGGCATACAGCTTCACGATCTTACTCCGAACGCGGTGCAGCACATATCGTGCTTCATTGTGTTCTGCGAATGCTTCCTTGGCATTCGCCCTCATTGGGCGCTTTGGAAGGCCCTCTTCAAAGTTCGCATCTTCCGCGAGAAATCGCGGGTAGACTCCGAGCCTGGCGAGCCGCTACGCACAGGTGGCTTCGGGATCCAGGCGCGACTGGAGAGCAGCTACTTCAACATGCACTTCGTCGACTCCGCCCAAGGCTGGCGGAAAAAATGGTTTTACGTCATCGACAACAGCTCGGGTGGGATCGTAGAATTCCACCAGTTCGCTGTTTTGAAGAGGCGGAAGTTCTGGGCGCACAAGCTGTCAGCCGAAGAAACCCAGGTTGTCACGCCCCTACTCGCAAGGGTGTCCGCTCTCCGGGATCAAACTGCTGGAGTGGTACTCAACGGGCTGCACCTGGCGAGTATTTTTCTGAAGCGCAGGATCCAACTGCTGCAGCAAAGGCCTTCCACCATGTGGGAATACCAAGGCGTGGGATCCTAGCCGAGTGAGCCGCGAGGAGCTTTCGAACGTTGAGTTCGAGAAGAAAATCGCGGCTATCACTAGCTTGAAGGTGGGGGAGAAGTTCCCCGACTGCACAGTCGAAGCCTTCGACGATTCGAGACCTCCACCAGCCGCGGTTAGTTTACCCTTCCTGTCTTCTATTATTTTCTTCTTTGCTTTGAGCTTTAGTCGACTGAATTTTTCCTTGCCTTCTTCTGCCTTCTTTGTAGAGCTTAGCAGTGGCGAACTGCTACCCGCCAGTTGCGGGAGAGGACGCCTCGGAGTTATTGGCGAGTCATCTGGACGGCTTAGCCGATACCAGTGTAGCCGATGCTTCTTCGAGCTCCGAGGACGATTCTTCGGATGACGCGGAGGGCTCGAATGGCGGCCTTCATCACCACAAGCGTCGCCGAGTGGATGATAACGAGGCTACTTCCAAGGATAACTCCTTGGAAGAATCGCCTGGGAAGGCTCCTATCTCCGCGACTCCACTTCGCTCACTCGCCCCTTCCCCTTCATTCCCAGTGATCGCGCCCGCTTGGAACGCGGATTTGCTGGATGAAGATGAAGATGATGAGTAAGTTCTTCTTCTTGTCCTTTAGTCAAAAAATTTCCTTTGCACCTATGTTGATGTTTATCTGTTGCAGTTTGCAAACCATCAGTCCTCGCAGGTATGCTTCTTCTGTTCCTCCCGAAAAGAGGAATAGAGCAGGAGCTGCGGGTGAGACTCCCACTGCTGGCACTGTCCAGAATTCTCACAGCGCAGCCCCCCATGCGGCGACCGTGGAACGTGAGGCGCCTAGCTTTGCCGCCAGGACTTCAGCTTCGAAAGAAGTGACGGACAGCTCCGTGGATCCCTTCTCCCGCGCCACGGGCCAGGTAAACTTTGTCATTTGTCGTAATATTTTTATCGGGTGCACGACAGTGCTCCCGATGGGAGTAGCCGCCGAGGCTGTAGTCGATCGCGTGTGGTCGGCTACAGGCTCAAAAGCCTTGTCTTTTTCTTCTTCTTGATTTTATCGGGTGCACGGCAGTGCTCCCGATGGGAGTAGCCCCCGAGGCTGTAGTCGATTGATTTTAATCGGGTACAGGCTCCAGTTTATATCTTCTAAATCTTCTCTCTCTGTATTTTTGTAGTCGCTTGTTGACTCTCTTGCGGCGATTGGTCGCCGAGTTATTCTTGCCGAGTCAGAATGTGAGTCGCTTCGATCAGACCGCAGTCGACTCTCGTCTGAGAACGAGCTCCTTAAGAGTAAGTCTTATCATCTTTTCTTCTTCCTATTCTTTCTTCAATTCTTGATTTCTGACAAGTGTTTCTATGCAACCCGACTCGAATTCGCGGAATCCGAGAAGGGCAGTCTCTCTGAGCGGGTAACCACTCAGGGGGCTGATCTAGCGGCCATCCGACAAGAATTGGAGACCTCCCGCATGCGATCGGAGGATCTTGAAAGGCAACTTGCGGATGGGCGGAAGGCTCTAAAGGATCAAGAGGATGCTGGCAATAAGGCCGATTCTGACCTTGTCACGTTCCTCCATCCCCTTGCTGAGCGTCTCGCGGGTAAGCAATTTAAGCTCTCGCGATTTCATCTTTTATCCTGCTGAGCTTGCCAGGTCTTGATATTCTTTTCTTTTGCAGGTCTTCTGGATGTTCCTCTGGAGATCCCTGGGATCCAACGGTTAGACGTGCTAACCGACACTCTTGCTCAACTCAAGAGGCACGCCGAAGGAGTTTGCTCCTTGATTGGTGATGCTACTCATGTGTTGACGCAACTGCACGGTCGCTTCCTCGCCAAAGCTGCTCCTCCGTCTGCGCTAGATGACTTGCTGAAGATCTTTTCGAAGAGCAGTCTCTTGGATGCCTACGTGGTCGCCCAGTCGGAGTCTGGCGCAAAGACTGCGATCCAGTTCGCGCTGGCGCATGGAGTCACCGGTTTGGAGGAAGCCTACTCGACTCTTCCAGTCGACCCCTCCACGGGCAAAAAGGTACGGCTCTCTCGTTTTGGCGAGCAAGCCGCCATCCTTGCTCGGAAGCTGTCTGAGCTATTTTCTCGGCTCACAGGAGGGGCGACTGCCGCTAGCGGGAGTACCACTGTAGCTTCGTAGTTTTGTATTCCTTTTCCGTTTTGAATGTAATGAACCTTGGGATGTATTCCCGTATTATCTTTAATCGAAATGTTTGCCTGGAAATTGCTTCTGGTAGTTTGTGTATTCTCTCCCGATGGGAGTAGCCCCCGAGCATTCGTCAAATGTGCGACTAGAAATACTTCGAATATGGCGTCTTACTTCTTTCCTTGTACTCTTCCAGGCTACTGGATTTGTCGCAGAATCCTCAGGTGGACTTGCTGCCCGAGCTGATCCACTTGTTGCAGCTGTTGGGTATTTGGCGGGTCTTCGTGATCGTGTAGCTGATGGCGAGCGCAAACTGAAAGTGTTGCGTGGGGTAGCCGATGTGGCGAAGTCCAAGCAAAAACTGGCGACTGAACGCGAACAGTTTGTGATGGACGAGCTGGCTTCCCTTGCTAGGGAACTGTTGTGTAAGTAATACAGCCCCCAAATCTTCTTTGTCTTGCTTCCTTATCTGATTACGTACTCTCTTCTGCAGTTGTTAAACTGGATGATAGGGAGGAAAAACAGTGGGTGGAAAACCACATTCTTCAAGAAGCTGGCAGCTCAAGGCCTCATGCGAACAATTTTTGGTCTGATCGCAGCCGAGGTTTTGTGTTAGCTACTTTGAAGTTCCGTGTCTCCCAGATAAAAGTTCTCGTGAGTTCTTTTCACGAGGTCTTGATCGTGATAAACGCTGCATTCTACCCGCTTGAGAGGGGTCCTGAAGATTGGAGGTATCTCCTTGGGCTCTTCGGGCAGGAGGGAGAAATTCGTGAGTGCGTGTGCAACCAGATGATTTGCGGCGCGGTGGTGGCTCTCTCCTTTGTCCGAATACGGCATCCTGAAGTAGATTTTAACTCCGTAGCTAGCCTCCCAGATGGACCAATCGATGATATTTCTCCGCATTACGATGCTGTTCGTCCTGCAGCGGAGAAGATCATTCGATTGACCTCTGAAGAAGTAGAGAGAGTGTTAGCGACTGAGAATGCTTATCGCCATGACTGATTGTTGAATGTGTATATTCTATCATGCTGTATAGCTTGTAAAAACAGTTTATAAGGTGTGTAACCTTGTGTGTATTAATTTTCTTGTGATGCTTAGTTGTAGGCTTAGCCCTGTGTGTTTATGGGGTGTGTACCTGTAACTATTTAGCATGTAAGAATAGATAATCTTCGAGTAAATATGGTTGAGAAACCATGTATTTTATTGCTATGACTGAGAAGTCATGTATTCGAGCTACAAGAGTGGCTAGTATAGCCTTATTTGTTGTGATAATAAGTAATTCTAGGGATAAAATTTGCGGAGGTGTGCGATATTCCAAGGATTGGAATAGATTCCTCCAGTCGACGGATTCTTCAGCCTGTAGGCTCCGCCTGGGATAACTTCGTATATGAGGAAGGGTCCTTCCCAGGGTGGCTCGAGCTTGTGTCCTTCCTTCTGCTTGAGCCGCAACACTAGATCTCCAACCGCGAATGCTCTGTGGCGTATGCGGCGACTGTGATAGTTTCGCAGTGATTGCTGATATACTGCGGATCTTGCGAGCGCGATGTCCCGCATCTCGTCGAGTGCATCCATATCTTCCGCGAGTGCCTTGTTGGAGGTTTCTTCGCTGTAGGCCACGACTCGGGGGGGCGCTGAATCTAACATCTTCGGGTAGGACTGCTTCTGCCCCGTATACCATGAAAAATGGTGTGTATTTTGTGGATCGGTTTGGAGTTGTGCGAAGGCTCCATAGTACAGAGGGTAGCTCTTCTGCCCAATCCTGCGGGGTGTAGACGATCGAGTAGACGTTTCTTGATGCCAGCCGAAACTAAGCCGTTGGATCTTTCGACTTGACCGTTCGTTTGCGGGTGGGCAACTGAAGCAAACTTGAAGTTGATGCCCTTTTCCTCGTAAAACTGTTGTGTTTCCTTTGCTGTGAAGTTTATACCATTGTCTGTAATGATGTCGTGTGGCACGTCAAATCTGCATACAATGGAGTCGAGGAATTTGACGGCGCATTGGGCGCTAGCCGAAGTTACTGGCATGGCCTCGATCCATTTGGTGAACTTGTCGACTGCAACCAGTAAGTGCGTATATCCGCCAGGTGTGGACTTGCGTAGTGGTCCAACCATATCCAGCCCCCATTGTGCGAAGGGCCAGGCAATGGGTATCATGTGCAATTCCGTAGCAGGTGTATGTGGTTTTGGTGCGAATCGCTGGCAAGCATCGCATCGCTCGACCAGGTTCTTTGCATCGGTAGCTGCTGTTAGCCAGTAGAATCCCGCTCGGAAAGCCTTTCCCATGATAGTTTTCCAGCTAGCATGATGTCCGCAGTCTCCTTGGTGGATGTCCTGGAGTAATTCTTTGCGTCTTCGGGTGCGATGCAGCGCTGAAGTATACCCGAGATGCTTTGCTTGTATAATTCTCCGTTAACTACCCGAAAGGATTTGCTGCGTCTCACTATTTGTCGAGCCTCGCGTGGATCGGCCGGGAGCTGTCTGTTGATCAGGTAGTCGAGATATTTCTGCGTCCAGACTGGCTCGACCAGAAAAACCTGTCGTGATATATTATGGGTAAGCTCGATAATGGCGACTTGCGGGCTGACCTCTGTTTCTGACGCTGCGGGTGTTCCTGTAGCTTTCTTGACTTTGACCGATCGCTTGATCATCCGTTCGAAATATATTCCTGGTGGTATGGGTGTATTTGTGGAACCCATGTTTGCCAGCCTATCTGCTTCTTCATTGCTTGATCTTGCAATGTGCTTCAACTCGCACCCTTTAAAACTTCCTTCGAGTAGATTGTACATGTCGCGATACGCGACCATGTTTTCTGCAATTGCATCACATTCTTTCATTGTCTGTTGCACAATGAGATTGGAGTCGCCGTAAATCATTAATAGAGTAGCTCCACAGGCGACTGCCATCTTCATCCCATGCAACAGGGCTTCATATTCTGCGTCGTTATTCGATGCTGGATCGTCTGGTGGAAAATCCAATCGCAGGACGTATTGCAGTTTGTCTCCCTGTGGCGATATGAGGACAATTCCAGCTCCTGCTCCTTCGTTTCTTTTGGACCCGTCAAAATACATTATCCAATTGCTCGTGTACTCAGGTGGCCCGGGCGTTTGTAGTTCTGTCCATTTGCTTAGGAATTCCACGAGCACCTGAGATTTGACTGCGTTGCGTCCTGCGTAAGTGATGTCCCAGGCGCCCAACTCGATGCTCCATTTGGCTATTCTTCCGGATGCCATGGGGTTGTTCATGATTGTCCCGAGTGATGCATCATTAACTACTGTGATGGCGTGTTCCTGGAAGTAGTGCTTAAGCTTTCGGGCTGTAAGGACCACCCCGTATGCGAGCTTCTGGTAATGAGGATATCGTTGTTTGCATGGCGAGAGTACTTCTCTGATGTAATAGATTGGACGCTGCACTCCGTACGCTTTGCCTTCCTCAGGTCGTTCGACTACGATTGCTGTGCTGATGACCTGGTTTGTGGCGGCTAGGTACAAGTAGAGTGGCTCCCTTTATTGCGGTGTTGCAAGGACTCGCCTACTTTGCAACGATCGCTTTAAGTCCGTGAATGCTTGCTTAGCTTCTGGTGTCCACTCGAATTTGTTCGTCTTCTTCAGCAGCTTGTAGAAGGGTAACGCTTGCTCTCCCAATCGTGCGATGAACCTGCTCAGGGCGGCCAGTCGCCCTGCAAGCTGTTGGACTCCGCGTAGATTAGTTGGCTCCTTCATTGTCAAGATTGCTTGTATTTTTTCTGGGTTGGCTTCGATGCCTCTGGCGGATACCAGGTACCCAAGAAGTTTCCCTGCTGGAACGCCGAAAACGCATTTTGTCGGATTGAGCTTGATCCTGTATGCGTTGAGGGCATCGAATGTTTCTCTAATATCCTCGAGGAGTGTGCTCTCAACTCAAGTCTTGATGACTATGTCGTCAACGTACACTTGTACGTTCTTACCAATGAGCTTGGCGAGGCATTTTTGCATGCAGCGCTGGTATGTTGCGCATGCGTTCTTGAGCCCGAAGGGCATTGTCGTGTAGCAGTAGACACCGTGAGGTGTGATGAATGCTGTCTTTCCTTCGTCTTCTCTTTTCATCCGGATCTGATTATATCCCGAATAGGCATCCAGGAAAGAGAGGCGTTGGCAGCCTGCCGTAGAGTCCACGATCTGGTCGATTCGCGGGAGGGGAAAGTTGTCCTTGGGGCAGTGCTTGTTTAACGACGTGTAGTCGATGCATACCCGGAGAATGTCCGTGTTCTTTTTGGGGAACAGTACCGGGTTTGCTAACCAAGTGGATATCTTGATCTCCCTGATGAATTTTGCTGCTAGCAATCTGTTTACTTCTTCTCCCTTCTGCTTGGGTTCTGAAAATCGTCGAGTAGTTTGTTTGATTGGTTTGGCATCTGGAAAGACTTCGAGTGAGTGCTCGGCAAACTCCCTGGGTATTCCTGGCATATCTGATGGCTGCCAGGTGAAAATTTCCCAGTACTCACGGAGGAGTTCGACGAGCGCGCTTTCCTATGCTTGCGGAAGGATGGTGGAAACCAGCGCTGTCTTCGCAGGATCTGTCGGGTGCACTTGATGCTTTCGAGTGTCGCTGTTAGCGCTGAACTCCAGTTCAGGCGCGTTTTTCTTCGTGAGGGGCATCACGGAGTGATCCGTGGTTTTTGCCAGCTCTTGAAGTTCTTCTTGCATCCCAAAAGATTTTGCGATCTCATTAAATTCAATGTTGCATTTGTTGGATTTCTGCAAATCTCCGTCGATGGTGATTACGCCATGTTCTCCAGGTAATTTGAGCTTCAGGTAGGCGTAATGCGGTACTGCCATGAATCTGGCGAACGCTGTTCGACCAAGAATGGCGTGGTACTGCGAAGGCCAGTCGACAACTTCGAAGTCGAGGAATTCTCTTCTGTAGTTGCTCTTAGTGCCCAGCACAACTTCTAGGTTAATTGTTCCGAGTGGACGGATTGCTTTTCCTGGAACTATCCCGTGGAAGGATGTTTCTGATTCCTGGAGGCCGTCTAAGTTCCTGTTCATCCGACGGAGTGTATCCGCGTAGATAATGTTGATGCCACTGCCACCATCCATGAATACGCGGGCCAAGTCGTAGTTGCCAATTTGTGCTTGGATGACAAGGGCGGCGTGTCCTGGTCGATAGACTCGTGGCGGGTGGTCCTTCATCGAGAATGTTATTGGCTGGTCCGTCATCTTCAAGTATTCTGTTTTTGTTGGCGATGTCTGCACGGCCATGCACAATTGCCTTGTGGTAGTCTTTTGAGCTTTGCGGGATGGACATACCTTCTGGATCATCGCGAGTTGCCCTGCTGGATTCGGGTACGCGTTGGCCCCGGAGTTTTGAGCTGGCGGTGCAGGTAGCGTGGCTAATGCCATGTTTGGATTTGCTGGTGGAGGTGGGGGTTGTGGCGGCTGGAACCCTTGGTGGCCTCCTCCTGGAAGCGGTGGGTAATTTTGCGCGTGTGCAGCTCTTTTCCTTGCGAGTGCTTCTGAGATATCGATAAACTTTCGGCAATCCTTAAGAAGGTGCGTTGCCTTAGTTTTGCCCGTGCGTTTATCTGTAAATAGATGTAGCGAGCAGTATCCATCGAGGTCTTCGTCGGGTGATTTTTCTTCAGCTTTTGGTCTCCACTCGCGATTCCCACGGCGACCGGAGTCGCGGCCTCGCGTGAATTCCGCTGCGACCAACTCCTCTCTGTCTTCGTGATCGTAGTATTTTCTCCTCTTCCTTCGACTATGACGATCTTCATCATGTGCAGGTGATGATGCCCTCTCATTGCGCACCGCATCTTCTCCGTTAGCCCATTTTTCGGCTATGTTCATCAGCTCCCCAATAGTTTTGGGTGCGGCTCTGCCCAGTTCTTCTCTGAAAGCCGTTCTTCGGGCGCCTTTTGCGAAGGCTTCAATCGCTACTTCTTCTGAAATGGTTCATGCGGTATTCCTGAGCGTAGTCCATCGCTGGATGTACTCGCGGGTGGATTCGCCACTTTTCTGCTTGCATGCTCGCAGCTCTTCAATGGTGGCTGGCCTCTTGTAAGTCGACTGGAAATTTTTGCAGAAATCGTGGTGCAGATCATCCCACGATGCGTAGCAAGATTTTGGTCGTCTCTCCAGCCAACTGCGAGCCGCGTCGGCGAGATGCAAATTGAGGTATTGCATAGCCGTGTTTTTATTCCCACGTTGGCATTTTACTGCCGTGAGGTAATCGATTAGCCATTGGGAGGGCTCGAGTGATCCGTCGTACTTTGTTATTCCGTGCTAAGTTTGAATCTTTTGGGTAGGGGCGCCTCGCGGATACTGCGGGCAAAGCAGAGAGCGCCGCAGGTTTCGTCATCCGAGAAGCCAGACGAGGAGCGCTCGCGATATCGCGAAGCCCTCGCCTTATCCACCCTTTTTTGCGCGAGATCTGATCGCGCGTCGTACTCTGGCCGGTCGCGGTCAGTATCCTTCCTTGGCTCCTTGCTTCGCTTTCGCGAGCGGCTGCTATGATGCCGCGAGCTCTTGTCTCTCGGATTGCCTTCGCTACTACTTTGACTGTCATCACGGCGCCGTGCTTCTTTTCCTCGACCACGACGTGGTGACCTGTCCCTTCTTGGCGAAGAACTCTTGCGTTTACGGGATGCTTCCCTATCCTTGTGTTTCTCCTTCTCCTGTTCCTTCTCCAGCTGCTCTGCGGCCTTCTTTCGATCATAAGCGGCGAGCCTTGCGGCCGCCAGCCCTAATCCCTTGCGTACTTGTTTATACTGTTCCGCCCGAGGATCACTTTCCGTCGGTTGGTTCATCTGCATGTAAGTTGCTGCGGCTAGGACCGCGGCAGCAGGAGTTTGCGGGTAGACATTGCCATCGTCGTCGACTCGCATGAGAGAAGGGGTGACTGATCTGCTGGTTCCGGCTAGGGACTCATTGTTCCTGGATGTGGATGCGTGTCCCTTTCTCGCGGGTCGGGTTCCAACCGAGGGTGTTATGGATAGCCTGGCTCGCCTTTGGCTTGACTCGTCCGCCGCTCTTCTTCGGCGGGCCAGATCTATCCGAGCGTCCTTGATAGTCGTGGCTGCTCTCACTAGGTGATAGTGGTAGGCAACCATGTCTTCGTGTGAGGCCCCAGATGCGGGTGGCTTGCTCGTTCGCATAGCTTCCTTTGCTCGGTTCCAGGATTCCCGTGAGACGCCGATTATGTTGCGCTCTGTCGCGCTGTGTTCTGTTTCCGAGGCTTGTTCCGATCCTGCCATGCAGACTTGAGTCAGTCGAGGCTCGTGCATCCTAGGCGTAGGTCGAAAGTTTCTTCGAATTCTTGATGGTTCCTCTGTCGAGAGGGTATGGTAGTCGTTGGCGTTGAAGCGGATGGACTCGCCGCTTTTCTCCAGATGACGGCGTGAGTCGACAGCTCTAGATTCGGTTTCCGATTCATCCGAGAAGTGGAGGATTCCGTCCCGGTTAGTCACGAATTTAGGATCCCGAACGTCAAGGTGACGCTTTTCTCCAGATCCTCGAATACCGGGCGCAATTCCGGCGAGTGAGGTGTGACCACGACAGATCCGATCCGTATAGGATTGTTCGGAGCCGTAGTCGATGGTTTCCAACGAGAGTGCGTTGTCGATGAAGCCGAAGATGCCGGTGATCCAGCGCCCGTCGTCCCCATGGTCGGCGCCAATTGTCGAATCTCTGACTCTACAAATCCCTTAGGTGACCCTATCGGGTTTCGATTAGGAGAAGTCATGAGCGCTGGTGGAATCGTCGGCTAGACAGGGGGCGAGATTTACCCAGGTTCGGGGCCCTCGTAGAGGTAAAACCCTTACTCCTGCCTCTTGTCGATCTGTATTGACGGAAAGATCGGTTACAATGATGATGCTCGAATCGAGAGTAAGATCTCGAGTTCAAGGCTTCGATGGTGTTGTGTTGCTTGGTCCTCTCCCGGGGGGCTCTCCTGGCCTTATATAGGTGGCCAGGTCTCGAATCCTACCCGGAGAGGACTCGAACTCTAACTAGGTCGGTTACATGTTTCCTATCTTAACCCGCAAGTTAGAGCAGGTGGGCTTCGCGTGGGCCTTCTGGAGTATTCCAAGGGCTCCTCTTCTTGGGCCTTCAACCTTGGGCCTGAGAGGGGGTGTCCTTATTCGCAGGGTCCAGGATCCATATATTCGTCACATGGATTTTACATCTTTTGAAAGTTGTACTTATCGAAAAGTTGTTTTCGACGAAGTTCAAAGAGTTGACTACTAGAAGATTTTGATCTTCCGTAGTGATGCTTTAGTCTTTGCGGATAGTTCTAGCAAAAAGTTACATATTATGATATGGCAGTTGAATAACAAAACCAACTCTCCTCTCGAGGAAGTTTGATCAAAGATGTGTACTTGACACAGTCTGAGAGTTTTGTAAAATTCAAAAGATTGCTAGAAAGGTATGCACACTTCAATGGTTGAAGTGAGCATAGCGAAGTTGAAATCTTTAGCTTAATGAAGTTATCAAAAGAGTTTGATTCCATCATGAATGATAAAGATGCTTGTAGAGTTACAAGAAATTAAGTGGGAGCGCTATGACATATTTCCAATACTTTATGTAGATGACATATGGTTGATTGGAAAATATGTATTTTAAATTAACACGTTAATATTTTCGATTTCATATTGATGAAAGGCTTAGAAGATATTGGGCATCGATATCTATAAAAGATGGATTGACGCACCTGATATGATTGAAGCCAAATTACATAGATGAAATATTGAAGTAAGTCAATATGAAAATGACAAGAAGGAGTTCTTGTCACATGGAAAATAATTGAGCAAGATTCATGTGTTTTGACACATGATGAGCATCATTGAAATTGAGATTTCTAAGTCATGTTTCTATGCTATGTACACAACCAGATGAGTCCTATACTATAAAATGTTATAGTAGGATAATTCATATGATGATTAGACAATAGTGGGAGAGATCCTTATGTCATTTTAGAAATGCTAAGGATATGTTTTCCTATATAGTAATGACAAAATATTAGTTGTAATATGTTACACTAATAGTCTTGTCATTTATTCAAGTAATTTTATCTCAATTAAAATATGTGATGAAGGGTAGCACAATAGGATGGAAGAAAGTTCCATGCTAGATTTGAAAGAGTTTTAAAATTAAAATATTGTGACAGATACTACAACAAAGGCTAAAGTATATCGTTGTGTTAACAACTGATTATAAGCGTATTTTGTGTCAAGGAGTTCTTTATTGAACTTGGTGAATTTCCAAGAATGCTGAAACTATGAAGCTACATTTTCACAATGTTATTAACATCAGTTTAAGCTGAGGAATTAAGGTATCACCGGAACTTGGTGAGTTTCCAAGAATGCTAACACTATGAAGCTACATTTTCACAATGTTAGTGACATCAGTTTAAGCTGAGGAATTAAGTTTTCACCAATTGACCATATATATACAAAGCCATCTCATTAGAGAATGAGTGATGCGTGTATACGCAAAGAACATGCAAATACAATAGGACCTGAACATTTGAGATCTTTTTGATGATGTTTACCGCATGCGAAGCATGGTAATAACACTGGTACGCCATATGTGTTAAAGTGCTTACAGACTAGATTATTGACTCTAGTGCAAGTGGGAGACTCAAGGGAATATGCCCGAGAGGCAATAATAAAATGGTTATTATCTTATTCCTTGTTTATGATAATGTTTATTCTCATGCTAGAATTGTATTAACCGAAAACGTTGATACATGTGTGCTTAATAAACAAACAATGGTTCCTAGTAAAGCCTCTCTTTTAACTAGCTCGTTGATTAATAGATGATCAAGGTTTCCTGATCATGAACATTGGATGCTATTAATAACGGGGTCATGTCATTAGAAGAATTATGTGATGAACATATACCCAAAGAGAATATAGCAATGCGATCAAGTCATTTAGTTTACATTGTTATATCAAACATACGAAGTAACTTATTCCTTAGACCATGAGATCATGTCAATCACTGATACCGGAAGAGTGCTTTGATGGCATCAAACGTCACACCGTAACAGGGTGACTATAAAGGTGTCGTTAAGTATTCGGAAAGTATTAGTTGAGGATCATGGATCAAGAGTGGGATTTGTCCATCCAAATGACGAAGAGATATACTCTGGACCCTCTCGGTGATATCACATCGAAACCGCTTGCAAGCACGTGATATGATCACAAAGGATGTTATATCACGGGAACGAGAAAAGAGTACTTGTCTGTAATGATATTGAACAAGGTATGGTTGATACCAATGATCGAATCTCGGACAAGTAAAATATCGCGAGACAAAGGGAATAGTTCATGGCGTTGTTGGTTCACACGATCATGAGAGTCATCGTTGAATATATAGGAGTCATCACGGATCTCCAGATCCCGCTGTTGATTATTGATCGGAGAGGAGTCTCGATCATGTCTATCTTATTCGTGAACCGTAGGGTGACACACTTAAGGTTCGATGACGCGTTTGAGAGGATACGGAATATCGAAGAATATTTTGGGCAGCACCGAAATTGTTTCGGGAAAATTGAAATAGTTCAAGGGTTTTTCGTCGAATGGTTGTTAATAGAATTAACAAATGATTCGAGGTTCTATATGCAATAGTTTGTTAATAGAATTAACAAATGCTGAAATAAAGAAATAAAAAGGTTTTATTTATTTATTAAAAGAAAACCTTTGGATTTTCCAAGTGGGAAATAATGGGGAAATGAGTGGGTGTGAGTGGAGTGTCCACTCACATGATGAGGGAAGAGGTGGGGGCACCCCCATGGGCTGGCCGGACCCCCATTGGGCTGCCTCCCCCCTCTCCTATAAAAGGAGGGTGAGAGCTCTCCCTCCTACACACACTTGGCCACTTCCCTTTCCCTCCACCCGCTGCTCCATTTCATGATCTCCGGCTTGGCGAAGCCCTGACCGTGGGATTCTTCACCACCACCACGTCGTCGTGCTGCTGGAGTTCCGAAGGATCCTCTACTTCCGCGCCCCGCTGGAACGAGGGAACGGAGGTCGTCACAACCGTAGTGTGACCGATCACGGATGCACGCCGGATTGCGGTGCCCATCATCTCGCTATCGGGATCGGTGTGAGTACGACTACGCCAACAACGAGATTTGATCTCGTACCACTTTGAGTCTTCGAGGGTATGTGTTCTCCTTAACCCTCTTGTTGCCCGTTGCACTTCGTCTCCTAGATTAGATCTTGGCCTTTCGGGTGTCTCTCGCGTAGGAATTTTTTTGTTTTCTATGCTACGTTCCCCTTCAGAAATGAATATTCGAAAAAGAAATGAAGGTTCTACTATTCTACCGCCCTTCGATGCCCGTCTATGGGGGTACACGACGCAGTCGTAAGTTCTAGGGTTTCCCAAAAGAGTGGCTGCGTGGCCCCCGGATCCGTACAAATTCATTTATGTATTTAATATTAATGTTTAGGTATATCATATAATAAGTATGTTATTTATTTATTTTAGATTAATGTGTTGTACGTAGGGCCGGGACCGAGAGATTTCACCCTGTTATTTCATGGGCGCGGGTGGCGGGATACTAACATTCGGAGGTACAACCACGTACTCCTATTAACTTAGAAATTATAAATACATTAAAATCATATAGGAAACAAATAAAACTATATTAAAACCATATAGGTACCTCCACTCTTATATAAAACTCTGTTAACGAGAGCAAAAATAAATACGAGAGCCTACGCCGACGGCACCCCCTCGGCATAGACTATAAGCCCTACGCCGACGGCACCCTCTCGGCCTAGACTACGCCACGTGCATGCGGTCCTCAACCCCATTATTTTTCCAGAGGCTACGCCGACGGCACTCCCTCGGCATAGACCCTAAACCCTACGCCGACGGCACCCCCTCGGGCTAGACTATGCCACGTGGCTGCCCCGTTATTTTTCAGAGAGCTACGCCGAGGGTTGCCGTCGGGCTTGCTCATCATACGCCGAGGGGGTTCGTACGCCGACGGGCAGGTTCCACGACGGGACGGACCAAGCCTATCGACCCCTTACGCCGAGGGGGACGACATTTGGCCGTCGGCGTCTCTGACGGCCGTCGGCGTCTGTCTCTTCTCCCGTAGTATATTCCCATTCCTCCATTTTGAATTCCTATGAATCAAAGAAGGCCTTAAATGGACTGATCTTTTGAATCTCGCACTTGAGCTTGCTTGAGCTAGCTCAGGTAAACTCATCCAGTTGACTGCTCGGCTTTTAAACGATGCAGGGATGCAGGCAAAATGGTTAGACCGAACGCAGGGTGATTCGGCGGAAAAAAAAGGCCATGGGAGGAAGAAGAATCTACATGGAGTATTTGGGAATATTCGGTTTTGCAGTTTACTTTTACAGCTGTTCTGCCCGGTCGGGTTTCAGCCCTTAAAATCGTCCACTTACACGTGTTTTACGGGTCCGATTTTTGCGGTGTCTGCTTTTTTTTTTTTGAGAGGAACAACAGAAGCTTAAGATGTAGGAGATACAATATTTTCTCTGATTCCCAACTCAATCGGGGCAGAGAACCAGATATGCCGTCCAACTCCCAGGCTGGTCGCCGAGCGAGCCAACCTATGCGCTTCCGTATTGGCTTCTCGTCGTTCATGGCGGATTACCGCTTCTTGGAACTCCGATCTTCTCAGTTTAATATCCCGAATGATCACTGCATGTTGTCCTTTGTCCGCTGACCCATTGATATCATTCACCACATTTTGGCAATCCGATGCAATAACAAGTTTGTGCTCATGCAAATCCCCAGCCAGAGCTAGTGCCTCCGAGCAGGCCATTGCCTCGAGGACCTCTGGAGTAGTCAGGCCATCAAAAACAAGCACCGATGCACCCAAAAATCTACCCGCACCATCTCTGCACACCGCCCCAGCTGTCCCCGCTGCTGGTTAATAGCCACGGCTGCATCGTATTAATCTTCACAGCCCCGGCCGTTGGTGGGTATCCACGACGCCACCCTAGGCCTCATCATCCAGCACCTGCACCAGTACTTGGCCCATTACATGACCGAAGTTCCTGTAAGTATTTTGTGATGAAACAGTGTGTCGATAGCGGGGGCTGCTGCTCGCCCTCGTGAATTAGCTTGCGCCTCGCCCACCAGATGGCCCACAGTGTAACAAGAACCTCAATAAAAGCATCCCGCGGGAGACTCGTACTCAACGAGAACAGCCAAAGCCGCGGATCATCTGTTTCGTCACCATTAGAGGAGCCACACATCATCATCCCGAAGCGCCCAGACACTCCGTGACATATTGCATTCAATCAAGGCATGCCTCCATGAGTCCATAGATGCGTTACAGATCGGACATGATGCAATGTTAGTCATCTTTCGGTGGCACCGAACTTCACCAGTAGGAAGCGATGCTTTTGCAAGACGCCAAGCAAAGATTTTGAGCTTCGAGGGGACCTTAACTTTCCACAAGTACTTCCAGCCCTTCTCATCATAATCCAAGTTAGAATGCAGCCTCCCATCAAAATAATCTTCACGGCGTCTCTTTATGTCCATCATCATGTATAAGCGGATTTAACAGTAAACACTCCTTTCCTGTCAAAATGCCAAGCCCAAAAATCCTCTTGTCTATGGAAACTAATAGGGATCTGTTTAATTGCCTCTATATCCATAGGTAGGAAGTGAGTCTGCAGTTTCTGTGTATCCCAAGTCCTTGTAGCTGGCATATTAAGTCCGATACTCGAGAGGAGGTGATCAGAATACGTGCTATGGCCTCAGTTTGTGATCCGGGAATCCAGTTATCATCCCACACCATTGTCGAGAGCCATCACCTATCCTCCTAATCAAACCATGACGAAGCATGTCTCGGCCCTCACAGATCGAGCGCCAAATCTGAGACGGCCGCGATCCAAGACTTGCTTCCAGAATGTTCGTATCCGGGAATAAACAAACTTCAATATTTTTGCACTCAGGGAGTCCGGGTTAACAAGAATACGCCAAGCTTGCCTAGCCAGCAAAGCTAGGTTAAAATCTCGATATTTCTAAAGCCCAAGCCCCTCTGTATTTCGGCATTGTCATCGTTTCCCAAGAAATCCAAGCCACTTTCCTTTCACCCTGTTTACTCCCCCACCAAACCTCCTAATCATTGATGTAATATGTTCAGACATTCCTCTAGGTAGTTTAAAACGAGCCATTGAGTAGTTGGAATTTCTTGAATAACCGATTTGATCAGTATCTCTTTCCCACCCCCTGACAGAACTTTCTCCATCCACCTTGCAGTCGTTTCCAAACCCTATCTTTGATATAAGAAAACGCACCATTTTTTGCCTTCCCACTTCCGAAGGCAGTCCCAGGTATTTCTCCTTTAATGTTTCGTTCTGTACCTCGAGCAGATCTTGATATCCCCCTAACCTGTTCGGAACATCCTTTCCCAAAGAAAATAGAGGACTTATCCCTATTGATCCGCTGACCCGAGGCATTGCAATACCTCTCGAGAACTCCCCTCATGCATATACTATCCGCAGTAGTGGCTTTGAAGAAGAGAATACAGTCGTCCGCAAAAAGTAAATGGTTAACCTTAGGGACGACCTAGCAATCTTGATTCCCTCCTCTCATTATTTGACATGACATGTTTAATAAGCAGGATAATCCCTCCGCAGCCAGGAGGAAGAGGTACGGGAGATTGGATCTCCTGCCTTAAGCCACGGCTAGGCTTGAATTCTGTGGTCCTTGCTCCATTAAACAACACCGAAAAGGTAACCGAGCGAACCCCTCTCATGATGCTTCAACAAAACTTGGAGCAAAACCCATCTTCTTCATAATAGCTTCAGATAATTCCACTCTAGGCGATCATATGCCTTTTGCATATCCAGTTTTAAAGCGCAGAATGATTCCTTCTGCTCTTCTTCGACTTCATAAAGGTGCAGGCATTCATAAGCAGTGATAACATTGTCGGTGATCAGACGACCAGGAACAAATGCCGATTGTTCCTCGGATACAATTACAGGAGAATCTTTTTCAGACGGTTAGCAAGCACTTTTGAGGCTATTTTATAAACCACATTGCACAAGCTATAGGTCTAAACTGAGAGAGGAGAAGTGGGTTTTGTACCTTAGGAATTAATACGATGAATGTCCTATTTATCTCCTCAGCCGAGTCATCTCCATAAGAATCCGTATCACAATCTTGGTGATCTCCTCACCAACAAGATTCCAGTGCTCTGAAAAAAATGCGCTGGGAAACAGTCTGGACCCGGGGCTTTGGTTGGGCACATTGGAACAGCGCGGCCTTGATCTCATGATCACCATACGGAGCTCCCAGGTCATCATTCATTCCTGTGTAACACTACAAGGCACATGAGATAACACCTCCTCTATGCCAATAGTGCCCTCAGCTGCATACAACGTTTCATAAAGGCAGATGCCTCTCCTCCATCTCGGCATCATTTGAACAAATTGTTCCATTATTCCGTGTGAGCCTCTCTATTCTATTTTTCTTCCTTCTGTTGCTTGCTTTTTAAGTGAAAAAACCGCGTGTTTTTGTCTCCCTCAGCTAACCATTGAACCCTGGCACGCTGACGCCACATGATTTCTTCCCTGTAGCACAGCTCAGCAATTCGCTCCTCTACCTTCTTCTCCTCATACGAAGGTCCCACGGAGAGGATCTTGCCGCAGCACTCTCAGCTTGCTTCTTAAAATTCTCTATTTCCGTCGAACTGCTCCAAAAGTGGTCGAGCCCCAAGCCAAAAAATGTCCTGACAGCGCTTCCAACTTTGCATGGAGATCCGCAACATTACACGCAGGGTTCGCACCCCATGCCTCCCTCACAGTAGATTCGAAATCCTCATGTCGCTCCCACATGAGCTCATAGCGGAAGGGTTTATCCACCGCAATTCTCCGGTTTCCCGCCTCCATTTCGTTCAATAACAAAATCGGCGAGTGGTCCGACTTAACATGAAGATGTGTCACAGTTGCATAGGAAACCGGGCACACCACTCGGGAGACGCAAGCGCACGATCTAGACGTACTCTACAGTACTCATTGTTTTGTATTTTCCTCTCAAAAGTCCAGTCCAATCCCCTGTGGCCCAAGTCACAGAGCTGGCACGCATCCACTGCCTCACGAAACAAATTTATTTGTGCCATCTCCCTCTCATTCGGCCCCAATTGTTCTTCCCGGCGCAAAACTTCGTTAAAATCGCCTATGCATAACCATGGAAGATCACAATCCGCCTTCAGGAACCTCATCATGTCCCATGTCTTATATCTAAGGCTTCTATTTGCCTCTCCATACCACGCAGTCAGCCTCCATGGCTCCTTGTCTGTTTCATTTACCTCCATATCAATGTGATATCTAGAAAAATTTCGGAGTCTCAGCTGTATAGGATGTCTCCAGTACACGCACATGCCTCCGCTTCGTCCATTACTATCCACTCCATATGCATAATCAAAGCCCAGTGTTTGTGCAAGCCCCTCTACACGATACTTCGCTATCTGTGTCTCCACAACGCACAAGATAGCAGGCGAATAAGTGCGAGCTAAGTCGCGGAGCTCGTGAACGGTCGCGGGATCGCCCAAACCGCGTCCGTTCCAGCTAAGAGTACTCATTGGGTCTGGCGGTCCTCCCCCGAGGAGGCCGCCATGGTTCCCGCAACCACATTTTTACTTGTCGCCTTCATCTGCTTTCTTTCTTTAGGTGTGACGTAAGGTGGAGGTGGAGGAGGCTCCTCACGCATCCTTATACCAACACCAGAACCCGAACTCTCCTTAACCCCTTCTTCCCCCTTTCCAACGTCAAGTTTCCTCCTAGTATTGCTTCCTGATGTGTTTCCCTCTGGAGTTCTATCATGTGCTAGTATCTCTTCTTCCTCTGGATTCTTCAGTGGGCTTTGGGCAGTATCTTCCACATCATCATCGAGGTGAGCTTCTCCCGACGATCTCTTGCGAGGAAAGGTGGTTCTGCCTCCACCTCTGCCCATACGACCCCCCTAGCGCGAGAGACAGATACAAAACGCCGGGGCTCATCAATCGGTTGTACTGCTCTGCGCTTAGCCATCATCCATGCACCATATTGGAACTTGTCTGCATCCCATGCTCCATCCCCGCACTCTTCGTGATCATGCCCCATGATCCCACATTGTTTGCAAAAAAAGGGTATTTTTTCATATTTGACCATCATCAGTTTCCGCCCTTCCGGCAGCACTAGCGAGACCACCCGAGGGAGGGGTTTAGCCACATCCAATCTTACCCTCAAGCGCACATAATTTCCTTCAAAGAACGGCTTTGGATTCAGCTGTATTTCTTTCACCTGCCCTACACGCCGAGCAAGACATCCACAATCTCGCTTTTGCGGAAAAGTTCAGGGATGCCATGAATTTGAGCCCAAACAGTTAATCCTCCAAACGTGAACTTCTCCGGGTCAGTCAGTCCATCATAGTCTTCAAGCATTACACCCCATCCCCTAAACGTCCAGGGCCCCTGATGCACTACTTTCTTCCAATCACCGAGGCAACGCATCTGGAAGATGAACAAATTCTTCCCCGCTTCGCGAAAGCCCGGTTCTCGGGACAGATTCCATATGCTTTTCATCTTCTCGAACAAGGCTACTCCGCTGAATGATCGTGTAGTAAGAACCCGACCAATCGCCAACCATCGAGCATCCTTCTGATATTCCTTAATCACATCTGCCTCACTACCACTTCATCGAGTTCATCTTCATTAAGTTGCATATGCTGGAGAATTATCTCTGATCTCATCTTCCCCCACTTACCGCTTCCGAGCCTGACATCTGCGAAGTACTGCTCTCCGCCATCCACCAGATCACCTAATGGAAACTAGGGTTTCAGCTCCCAGTGCTCCCGTTCAGCCGCCAAAACCAAGGCCGGTAGACAGTCTCGCCGTCCCCTTGATCACCCAATTCCACAGCGAGAGAGGGAAGCACGCAGGAGGTCGCCGGTACAAATCTCACAGCGCGATGGGATCGCCGCTGGAGCACAGGAACCCTAACGAGGAGGGTACGGGCTTGGTCAGAGTTACCCAGGGCAAAGTGAGAGGTGGCGCTGTATCTTGGGCTTTGCCTCTTGGCCCGAAAGGGAGGTGGGAGGGAGCGGAGCGGGGTTAAGCTGCACGAGCGCGATTTTAAACTATTAAAAAAAATGCACCAGCGCGTTGTGTGAGCGCGCGAGATCGGAGGCAGGCCGAGGCCGGTGAGACACGCCGCGCTCGCTCACTGATGCCCGCAAGGCAAGGTGCCCGCAACACACCAACCGGTGGGAAGCTAGATATGGCACGGCATGGGCGCCGGATTGTGGCGTTGGCAGCCGGGAGCTTAACGTGGCCGCACTAATGGCATCCAAGGTCCCAGAACTGACCTTCCCTCCCTTCCACGCCTAGCGCAAGCACAGAAACGATGTCGGAAGTGCAATCGGGGACGATCGAGGCGCCGATCGATCGACCGATCTGCACGTACTTCTCTGACTGATAGCCATCTCGCGCATGCCCGGTAAATGGAATGATCCACACGGCATGCCCACCCATGATCTTCTAGCTCGCAGTCGCCGTTCCTATGTGTGCAACAACAGCTATTACTGTACGTTATCCCCAGTCTATCCATCAACCATAGCTTGGCCCAGCCGTCGACATGTTCCACACGTACGAATAAATAATAGACATGCATGTTCCACACACATACAAATTAATAATTGACATGCTGTCAGTACATAACCGTAACCACTGGTCACCTGGCTAGCGAGCTATACGTACGTAACCGTAACCACCTCTCCGGCTACAGACCGTACACGGACGTACCAGTACAGGTGCACCGCTAGCTCCACGATCATTAAATCTGAGAATGGTTTGAAAACTTCCCCATACCTCAACCAAACCTGTGGGATAAACGTGCTAACCTAAACTGAACTAAACTCGTTTGATATTTGGGTCTGCCCGACCAGAACCAAACTTGTTTGAATTTTTAACCAAACCGAACTAAAACTGAGCGCCCAACCATGGTTGAAACCATTTGTTGAATTGGTTCCAGAACCGTTCCATGTCCAATTGTATCAATTGCCTACCAAACAGATGAAATTGGTCGTGTGTTGTTTATCACCATCGCCGAAACCTGGCCAATTAGTCGCGTGCCGCGACAGCCGCAGCAGAGGAGGGGCCGACGAGGAGTGTGCGACCCCAGCGGCTACATAAGCAGGAACGGCGAGCGGCGCGCCGGCGGCGGAGCCGGCGAGCGCGACAACAGCGGACGCGGGAGCAGCGCGCGACGCGCAACGGCAGCGGCCGGGGAAGGGATGCAGTGTGCCCGCGAGCCAGCAACGACGGTAGCTGCCACAGAGACGGGGCCGATGAGCAAAAAGCGAGCGGAAGCCGTTGCCGACCGCGGAGAAGAAGGAGCTTTCAGATCGGACAGAATAGGAGTACATGAACCAAAGTCAACTTCTGGGCGAGAACTTTGGGTCTAAACTGCTTGGAACCATACTTGTTTGGGCCCATAACTAACCGCACCTAACCATCTTCAGTAAGAAACCAAACCAAACCAAACTCGTTTCTGATTAAACCTGTTTAAGACCTGAACCGAACGTACCTTCAGAAGAAACCAGCCTAATACAACCGGTTACACTAAAACCATTCTCAGATTTAACGATCATGCGTGCCCTACCACCCGGGCCACCCTTCGCCGCCGTGACATTAACGGCGGGGGATCGTCGACTCACTTTCAGAGCTAATCTTTTCAAGGGGTTACAGATTGGACTGCTGGTTGACACGCCTAGCGCTAGCTAGCTAGCTCGATCAGTAAGGGGCACTTAAGCTGCACCCGCGCGCCAACTACTCCGCACCAGGAGCATGCTTAGATTCAGCTGTCAGAAAGGGATAACCTATTCTGCTCCATCGCCATCCTGCCTATACGCACGAATTGATTCATTCATAATCAATGTGTCTATACCAACGTGTAGAATTGTTTTTCTAAGGTGTGCAGGCGTTCGGGACACGGAAATTATAGCAAACGTGGACATTTGGTAGCCATGGAATTAATAGTTATATATGAATAAATCCGATATAAGTAATAAGCAGTGAAATGAGAAAGAAACTGATCATATAAGCTGGAATATTATAATTATCGGATAAGGTGAACGGGGATCACCAAAGCACACGGTGGAGCGACAATATATATACTCGCTCCGTCTCAAAATAAGTGTTATTTTGTGTCATTGAAATGGAGGTATCTATCAACAAAATACAGCTACGTACATCACCCACACTATTTCGAGACGGGGTAGCATATGACTTGATATCATGGTGACCGCTGACCACCGAGTCGAGTCAGCTACAATCTGTTTATTATTTACAAAGGGGATTTCTCCGCGGTTTCCTTAGTGAAATCATTGATGTTTAACGGAAAGTAAAATCATCATTTTCTAAACGGGCAAAAGCTTTATTGAATAAGAGAGAGTTCCAACAAGCGACCATCGGCCAATAGAATCAAAATCAAAGAGACTAATTTCCCAGAATAATGTTGCCCAAATGGCGCGCACCAACGATCGCCCACATGGCCACTTCTTCCTTGATAGTGGTGAATGATGATCAAAGGAGGGGTGATCTTGTTGCGGAAGAGCCTCGCATTTCTCTCGTTTCAAAGCGTCCAAGACACCAACATGACAAGAGAAGTAATGGCCTTTTTGGGAGAGTTTGGGATTCAAGTGACCCAGGAAGAAGTATCCAAAGTGTGAAGACCTAGCCAATATTTGACAATGTCCCAATTGCGCAAGGAGAAGCGAAACCCAAAGAAAAGATGCGCCACTCACTCCGGTTCACTTCGGCAAAGAGCGCAATTGTCACGGTTGGGCCGTCCCCTTTTCTGCATCCTATCTGCCGTCCAGATGATTGTTTTAACCATCGAGACATCTACTGTCCGTGTTTCTTTTTTTAAGAAAAGGGATTTATCACGATTTCGTTAACGAAACCATAAATGTTTGGCATAAAGTAAAAGCCATCAAGTTTTGGGCTCATCCGACCCCATACGAGAACATATGGAAACACTATGAAACCTAAAGCAAGGCTAAGGTTATTACAAAGCGCTATCTCCTGATACTAGAGAAACTGAAAAGCTTTGAGATCTTTTGCCATAATCTGGCGCTAAACACTCATATAGCCATCATCAACATTTCCTAGGCACCGTATACATGGCCACGAGCATCACAACACCTACAGAAGGCGTAGCCCATGTCGTGATTCGTCTCCACAACAGGTGTCCATCCTTTCGCTTGATCAAACACCACCGACACCACCACAGGTCTTCAGGATCCTTGACGGATAACCTTCATTTCTTTTTCATTATGTAGTCCATCCCAATCAGAAATAAATCGACAAATAAACAGGACAATAGTTTAACAAAATCTTTGTTTAACGAGGGTCCGTTTAACAAAATCAGTCTTTGTCGAAACCTAAACAATGTGTACTCCCTCGGTTCATAAAAGGATGAAGTTTTGAACAATACAATTGTGATCCCTCGGCATATGTGATACGTGGTTATTAGCTTCCGAGGAATGCACATGACATAAAAAAAACAGTGATCCTCTTTTGGCGGATGTGAGAACATGTAAAAGATAACTATGACTTTTGTGTGCTTCAATTATGCCTCTTTTACAGATTTGAAGGGGGGGTTTTACGAAATTCAGTACATTCGTGAGTTGTTTGAACCTGCTGTAGATCCCAATATTGTTTACAGAAATTCTGTGGAGGTAACAAATAATTCTGCTGGAAATATCACTGACGACAACCTGATTCGTGGAGGGGGGGTTACACAGGATACAATCCCTGCCTCAAACATAAACTCAAATGCTCAATCTGGAAGGAGGACTCAGGGTTGCAATGATGATGATGACACCATCCCTAGGCAGGATACAGGTCCATCTAATGAACACCCAATGATTGATAGGGGAAAAAGCATTGCTTCCTCAGTCTTTGAAACAGGACAATCGTCTGATACTAGCAGTGCTTCTTTTCCTACCAGGATGAACCAGATTTTCTATGGCAATAATTTTAGAGGTGGGAGTAATCAAGTTAACAGTGGAAATAATTTACAAGGCCTGCAGGTTGTGAGCACTATCCAATCTCAGATAATTGGTGCCATGGCATCTGTGGATGTGGAGAATGTGTTGTCAAAAAGGAGCACAGAAGGAGTTGATGAATCTGATGCTGATGATGAGTGCCCAACCAAGAAACAGAAAGCAGATGGCAACAGTTTTGAAAGCTTTATACAACAGCTTGCAGGGAATGGTAGTGACAAAGTGGAACTGGTACAGAAGGGATACAAACATATCCTTGACCCCATTGCAGAAGTGCCCAGAAATGAAGAAGTGCAGTCTGAGGATGAGGAGACTGATAGCTTAGATGAGAACTCCAGTTCTGAGGAAAGTTCACAGTCTTCTGAAATGGACACTGATGTTCCTTATCTTCCTAGGGGTGCAGTGGTTTTTGCTATACCCGCTCCTGGTGCACCATCTGGGAGGGCAGAAGTGATTAGTCTTGATGGGTCGCAGCCAGAAGTTGTTTTGACTCAAGAACAAGAGTGTACAGTGGAAGAAGAGCAAGAGGTGGCAGTAGAGGGGATTGTTAATGCTGCTCTTCCTAGCAGATTCAGCTCTAGGCTCCTGGATAGAAATGTCAGTCAAGCTAGGGTGGAGGAACAAGCAAGAAATGCTGCATCAAGAAGGGACTTGGAAGGTACTAACCTCAACTCGTTTAATTCTTTCTCTGCATTAGATGATGATGATATTACTAAGAGGGCTTTGGAGATGGGTGTGGATCCTGCTAATTTTAATCTTGAGAAAATTAATAGCATTAGAGACCTAGAAATTGCTAGACATAGTCTTTCTAACAAACAGGTGAATGACAATGCTGAAAACCACTCTGATAGTGGAGGGATTTTATTATTGGGGTGGAAAGATGATGGGGTGGATGCTGATGGTTTTACTCCTGTGATCTCCAAGAGTTCCAGAAAAAAGCTTAAGATTTTGAGAAAGGGTAATGTGGAAGGAGCACTAGACCAATCAGGTGCTGCTTCTGGGAAAGTCAACATTAATCACCCTTTGAGTGATGTGTTGGCTGGTCCTAGAGTTAGAAGAAAAAATCCTAAGTATCTATGATTGGAGCCAGCTGGAATTGTAGAAGTGTTGGAAAGAAAGGGATGGGAGATTGTTTACAAGATTTTATCAAATCTAATAATGTTGATTTTGTGGGTCTACAAGAAACTATGCAGAAAGATTTCTCTCCAGCTTTCTTTAGGAAAATTGACCCTCTGTGTCAATTTACCTGGAACTGGTTGCCCTCTGTTGGTAAGGCTGGTGGCATTCTAGGCGGAGTGAGGAATGATAAATTTATTGTTCAAAACATTTCCATGGGTAAGTTTCATGTCAAGGTAGTGGTTTATGACATCAAGAAAAAAGTTGAGTGGTGCTGGGTTATTGTTTATGGAGCAGCTCATGACAAAGATAAAAACAATTTTCTTGTTGAATTAGCTGGTGTCTGTGCAGATCAATCTCTACCTATGCTCATTGGTGGGGATTTTAACCTGCTTAGATGCCCTGCTGACAAGAATAAGAAAATTTCTTCTATGAAATGGGGAGATGTTTTCAATGGCATTATTAATTCTTATGAACTCAGGGAGATTGACATGACTGGAGGGGCTTATACTTGGACTAATGATCATGATGTTCCAACTCTTGAAAAGTTGGATAGATTTCTCATGAACAGAGACTGGGAAAAGTTGTTTCCTTTGGTCACAGTGCACAAACTTACTAGAGAGATGTCAGATCACAATCCCATCATTCTTGATACTATGGAGGGTAATTCTGATAGGAAAAAGGAGTTCAGGTTTGAGAAAAGCTGGCTCAAAGAAGATGATTTTCTGTATAGAGTGGAAAATGCTTGGTGTAAACCAGTAAGAGCAAGATCTAGACTGGAACAGTTTCAGTTAAAGTTGAAAAATGTCAAAAGCCATCTCAAAGGTTGGGGGGCTAATTTGAGAGGCAGTAATAAGAAACTCAAGAGCGATTTGGTAAAGCAGTTGCAGGAACTTGAACAGTTGGAAGAATCAGGGCCCTTGTCTAGTGAGCAGCTTATAAAGAAAGGGCAGATTCAGAATGGCTTGTTGAAGATCCATGAGGCTGAAGAGGCTTATTGGCACCAAAGGTCTAGTGAGATGTGGTTGCTGAAAGGTGACAGGAATACTGAGTTTTTCCACAGGATTGCCAATGGCAGGAGGAGGAGAAAAGTTATTTTTTCTTTAAAAAATGATCAAGAGATTATTCAAGGGACTCCTGATATTCTTCAGCATGCTACTGACTTTTACAAAAACCTCTTTGGCCCCTCTGTGGCAAAAGGTTTTAATTTAAGTAGCAGTGTTTGGGGTGTTGAGGAGATCTTGTCTGATGATGATAGGATGGATTTGGATAGAATGTTTACTGAAGAGGAAATCAAGGCAGTTGTTGATGGCATGGAGAAAAACAAGGCAGCTGGTCCAGATGGGATTCCTGTAGAATTCTATCAGGCCAGTTGGTCAATTATCAAAGATGATCTGCTGAACCTCTTTCATGAGTTCTTTTTGCACAGATTAGATCTAGCTAGAATAAACTATGGGATAATCACTCTTCTCCCTAAGAGTGAAGATGCTGACATGATTCAGAAGTACAGGCCAATTTGCTTGCTGCAAGTTTTATTTAAAATCTTCACTAAAGCTCTGACCAATAGACTTGAGCCTTATATGGGAAAGTTGATAAACAAATGTCAAACTGCTTTCATCAAGCAGAGGCACATTCTTGATGGTGTGGAGCTGCTGCAAGAGGTTGTGAGAGAGGCTAAATATCAAAAGAAACAGGGTGTGATTCTAAAAATAGATTTTGAAAAAGCTTATGATAAAGTCAACTGGGATTTCCTGCTTGAGACTTGTAAACAGAAAGGGTTCAGTGGAAAATGGCTGGCTTGGTTAAAAAGTGTTATTCACCAGGGGACTCTGAGTGTTAAAGTGAATGATGTGATGGGGCCATACTTTGCCAGTCGTAAAGGTGTTAGGCAGGGGGACCCTTTGTCTCCATTCCTTTTTAATGCTGCTGCAGAAAATCTAACAAAAATGGTACACAGGGCGCAGGATGCTGGCCTAATTACTGGTATGGCTGAGCACTTGATCCATAAGGGTGTGGCCATTTTACAGTATGCTGATGACACTATTTTCTTGTTGAATGATGATATGGAATCTGCCAGAAACCTAAAACTCCTTTTGTATATTTTCGAGAGCATGTCTGGTTTGAAGATTAATTTTGAGAAGAGTGAGGTGCTGATGGTGGTAGAGGATGATGAGAAGCAGCAGGTCTATGCTGATTTGTTTAACTGTCAGAAGGGGGAATGGCCAATTACTTATTTGGGGGTTCCTGTCAATTCCAGGAGAAACTCTGTCAAAGAGATGCAGTTTTTGGGAGGCAAAGTAAGAAAGATGATGGATGGATGGATGGGTGGGGCTTTGTCTATTGGGGGCAGAGTCATTAGAACTGATGTTTGCATTTCTTCTGTGGCAGTTTATCATATGTCTCTTTTCTTATTGCATAAATCCACTCTGGAAGAGCTAGATAAGCCAAGGAGGTCCTTTCTTTGGCAAAGTAGTAAAACCAGGAGGAGGTACCATCTGCTTAGCTGGAAAATAATCTGTAAGCCTAGAAAGAAAGGGGGCCTTGGTCTGAAAAATCTGGCAAAATTTAACATCAGTTTGCTCTGTAAGTGGTGGTGGAAGCTTGAGTCTGGGGATGGACCTTGGCAACAGTTTATTAGGGCTAAGTATCTTGGGGAAAGAGGGATCACATTGATTAAACATAGTGCTAAGGATTCTGCTTTCTGGTCTGACTTGCTGAAAATTAGGCAGCATTACTTGGAGGGGAGAATTATGAGGGTAGGAAATGGAAAAAGGACCAGTTTTTGGAAGGATGCTTGGTGTGGACACACTCCTTTTATGAATTTATTCCCTGGTCTGTTTGAAATCTGCAATGATCAGGAGGTTGTGGCTGATTTGGCAAGCAGGAGCTGGTCACTTTCCTTTCGAAGGTGGCTGGTGGGTGATTTGCAAAATAATCTGAGGAATCTGAATAATAAGCTGGCTTGTGTTGCTCTGAATGACGCAGAGGACATGCCTAGCTGGAAATGGACAAAAACAGGGGTGTTTGTGAAATCGATGTATAACCTGTCAAGGATGGGGGGATAGGTCCTTCCAGTCTTGGAGGTAATTTTAAAATAATTAAGGTGTGGCTTATTTGGCAACTACCAAGGATAATATGAAGAGAAAAAGAACTTGGCTGCCAGTTTTGTGATAGTGATGAGTCGATTTTGCACCTTTTCTTTCGTTGTGATGCAGCGAAATATGTCTGGAGTGTGGTGGCCACCGCTGTGGGTGCCAGTAATCGTCCGGGATCTTTTTTACAATACTTCTGGTGGTTACCTCAGTATCTCTCTGCCTCCCGTAACGTGCAGATTACTGGTTTGGCTGCCATTTGTTGGGCCATCTGGAAATTGAGGAATCGGGCTTGCTTTGAGGCGAAACTAATCAGCTCTCCCTTTGAATTGATTAGTTATTCGTGTGTTTTTCTGAATTATTGGGCAGGGCTTCACCCGCAACAGGAGCGTGATGACATTAGGGAGGGCGCTAATACTCTGATTCGTGTGGCTACTTCGACTGAAGCTGATCAAGGGCGTGCAAGTGGTTCGGGAGCCCGTCACAATCTCTTGCTGGAGGATGCTGTTGATGAAAGGAGGGGCGACGCCAGCTGATCTTCCTTGTTGCTTTCTGTGGATGTCTCCAGCCTTCGGTTTCAGGCTGTCAGCTCCTGTTTCTCGCTGGTGGATAAAAGTGTGGCTTGGCGCTGTGATTTCTCTTGTTTCTGTTCCTGGCAGTTTTTCGTTCCTGCTGTTTTGCTTGGACTCCCGTTTCCAGGTGCTGTGTTTGTATATAAAACTCTACTATCTAGGGGTAGTTGGTTGTGTGGAGGGGTTGCGACCCTTTAACAATAACGCTGGTGTGGTGACGTTGGTGGTGGTTCCGTTATTTCTATGATAATGGAGCACGGGCCCTTCCCCCGGGGGGTGCCGTTTATGCAAAAATTATGCCTCTTTTGGCGAAGAACTTGTTTCTCGTGAAAATCGACAAAGGCACTGTCAGCGATAAATAATTTTTGTTTCAGATCCAGCCAGATATTCATTCTTGAATTGTAAGATTTAAAGAAGACTTCCTACTCCGAGTTCATAGGACTAGGGCAGATAGACATGATTTCACTAAATCGGTTGTTGTAAAACATGTAAACTCTTTCCTATCCCCTGTTCCCTGTAAATATTACTCCCCCCTTCTTTGGGGACCCTTTAATATACTAAGGCAGTAGGAGCCTCTCCTACTGTCATAAATTTCATAAAAGAATCCCACTACCCACAATACTTTGAATTGCAAAACTTTCAACTGAAGAAATGACGATATGTACTCTTGAGTTCATTGTTCCCAACTTAATGGCGAGAACCAATGAACTAATGTTCTTCCTTTCCTCTCATTATGGGCGAAGTGATAATCGATCATTGAACCTCACATGCCCCCAACTGAACGGTTGATGGTGAAACCCTTCATCAACACGTACACTGTAGCATTGATGATAGAAAAGGACACACTAATTGAACTGTTTCCACTATTAATTAGGATAACAGTGTTTGGACACGGAACAATATATAAGAGTACGACCTAACTTACGGACTCCATAAATTGCGAAGATACACTAGATCTTAGCGATGGAAATGCAGTTTCACTCTTTTCATAAAGAAAAATGCCTAGACGTGCCAAATTTAGTAGTCTAAACCTCCTGTAGCTCATCAGACGCGATGCGGTAATTAAGCTGGTAGTACCAAGAATCGGAAAGGGACAAACAAATTGAATTCTCTAGTTGCTATCTGAAAGTGAAGTGCCCTGTGAAGAGGGCAAGATGTGCAGTAGATGATCTGAACAGTGTACACCTGTTCTGTTGTTGCAGTCAACACTCTACACTCTACAGAGACGAGCATTGCAGCTTGTTTCTAGCTCGTGCTACTGTATGTGTGCTCCTTAACGTACGCCAATGGCAAAGACTCCATGTTGATCATTGATTTCAGGTAAAAGTTGATTTGCAAGTGGAGAAGAAGAACCGTCTGTGTCTGGTTAGTGATTAGCAGTTGTTTGTTCCACTTGTTGTTATGTTTCTTACGCTCCTGAAACAGAGTTAAGTAAGGCCGGTGATTATGATACATTGTGTTAAGCTGTTTGATGAACTAAACTGTGTTAAATTTATTTTGCGACATGTAACGAAACTTTTTCCACACACAAAAAAAATGCTGGTTAGACAAACTACAAAATGTTACCCCCTCGTTCCAAATTAACTGACGTGGATTTAGTACAAAGTTGTACCAACCTGTGCTGAATTTATTTTCCGACATGTAGTAAAACTTTTGCCATCAAAAGAAGAAATCATGCTAGTTAAACAAGCTATAAAATGTTAGAAAATTGTTGAAAGAAATAACATTATCAAATATTAGCACATAACACTATAAGTTGTAGAAAGAATGAAATTAAACGAGCACAATCATACAACATATATTTACGATATTCTGGAAAAAAAATACATATCCAAATTTGAAGAGCAACTTGAGAAACAAAAAAATCAAATCATATTTTTCGTGACATGTAGAGAAAATTGCAGCTCAATGGTAAGTGGACTCGGATTGTGCCCTATGCGTCAAAGCCTGACGCGTGAGCTGTTTAAAATCACAACTCGAAAGGGCCACATTGTGTAACATTACTCCTATAAAGGATGGACGAGCCAGCGGCCTCCTCGTTCGTTTCCACTTGACATCCTCGAGCTGCCATGTGTTGGCCTCCTATTGGGTGCAGCTGAGCTGAGCGGGGCCGGCCGGACAGACAGCCACACCATCCTGTGAAAACCTAGATCTTGGTCAAAATATCTGCGCGACGCCCCCCTCTCGGCCCCGCGTCACAGCCTCCCCAATCCCGCTCCTCCATCTTCTCCTCTCAAAATCGCAGCTCGAAAGGGCCACATTGTGCAACATGGGTTTAAAGCCAGCTTTGGATCACTACGGTTGCGAGACTATCCTCCCCGGAGCAGCCATGCGAGTTTGTTGACCTTCGTGGTTTGCTTCAATACCGGAGTCTTACTTGCTCTGATGATAGAATCTCTTGGAACTTAAGTACCTATGCAGAATAATCCACTGCAGGCTCTGCTTATAATGCCCAATTTAGATCCAGTCACATAATCGCAACACATATCTACAAAGAAAAGAGAAAAACCCGGTTGTGAGCAGTAGAATATCCAATGGTTCCCGGCACACTTTACCATGCCTAATCTTAGGCCGTTGACCATGTGTTTGATTCTTACCACACTTTTACATAATCTCTCTAGAAGCGCATATGAAAATGTGTAGTGAATGCGATAAAACTGCATATTCAGTCAAACTTAAAGGGCAAATTATTTTACCCAATAAAAACCGTATACTGACTTCTTAAGCCTATCGATATACCACCCAAAAAAGTGTATAAAAATGTCAGGTGAGGCTACGAAGGGGTCATTTCATTTTTTGTAGGTTAGTCTGGTCGATTGCTTTTTCCTTGCGTTTATTTCGCTTTAGGGGGTTTACAGGTACAACTTTTGTAACTTCTTGATATACTCATGGATTAGCTAGTTCCTTCCATTTTGGGAATGTTGTAATTCGATTTGCTGTTCAACTTTGTTTCTACTGGAGAGGAGGTTCAAATTCGATTTGCTGTTCAACTTTGTTTTGTTAAGCTATTTTACTCCGCTTCAACATGATTAAGATAGGTGGAACCACACGCTAGTATGTAGGTTGCCACTTTCATTATTGATATGGCCCTCTGTCATGAATTTTTCCCAACTTCTACCATACTCTGTGGCACCAATTTTATTAGCCACATTTCTTAGATGGCCGCTCGAACTTGCTTATGGTGAAGTGTGGCAAAATTAGAGGCTCTGTTTAGGAGTGCTGATTATTTTCGACGGTACAGTTAATTAGGTCGGTTGGGCAGTCAGGTCCGTTAACCGTGCATTAACCACGTACATGTACACGACGCCACAAGCACGTCATTTCACCATCGTCGCACATGCTAGCCCATCTCACACTGACTCCTAGCAGCCTCGCGTCCTAGTCGCAGCACCCACCAGTCTCCGCTCGGCGCCTATAAACCTCGCACGCTTCGCCGTGCGTGAGCTAGCTAGACACGAGGCAAACGCTAGCTAGACTGAGATTTACCGCACATACCAGACCAGGCTTGAGCGAGCGATGGAGGCGGCCAGTGCGTCGGCGGGGAGGAGGAAGAGTACGTCGGAGGTGAAGATGGAGGGCCTGATGCGCGGCGGGTGCGCGTTGCTGGCGGCGGCGGCGGCGCTGCTGGTGGCGCTGGACACGGAGACGGAGACGGTGCTGCTCATCAGGAAGAAGGCCACCGTCAAGGACGTGCACGCACTCTGGTATGTACTACTGTACCTCGGCGTACCCTGCAGACTTAGTAGGCGTCCCGTTGTCCAAGGGCTGGTACGTGACCGTGATCCGTGAACTGATATATGGCGCGGCCGCGCGCGTGCTGCTGCAGGGTGCTGGCGGTGGCGGCCGGCGCGGCGGCGGGGTACCACCTGCTGCACCTGCTCCGGTGCCTCTACCTCGGCCGCTGCTCCGCCGGCAACAACTACTGCCGGAACAGCAGGGCCTTGGCCTGGGCTTGGCTCCTCCTCGACAAGGTATACATAACTACTCATTCTCTTCAGTCTTCACCACCTCACCTCAGGTCTGAATCTTTCTCCGTCGTGATTTCCAGCCCCGCTACCTAGACCTCATCCATGATTCGGCGCTCCCTCCTGTCAAACTGTTACCACTATATATTTTTTCCATTCTACAACAGCAGCTCTGTATTTTTCACACACGAAGAGCATAGCTAGAACGATCGACACATTGTTGATTCTGGTTAATTAGTAGTTTAGACAAGATAGGTGCTAACTCGGCGGCTTATTAATTGCTCGACGACGACCTGACCTGACCTGAAGCAGAGCAAGAAGGCAAACCTACTCGATCACTGCTGCATAACCACTTCAATTCGACGACAGGAATAGGAAACAGTTAGCAGGAAGCTAGCGCTTCGCCTGCAAAATGGTAGCTGCCATCTTCCTCTCTGTCGGTCGCGTCAGCGTTGCCATCCGGAGTAACTATATCTTCCTGCGGCTCACGGCAGTACGTGAAACGCTGTTGTCCCAAGCCTGCCAGAATTGCAAATCGTGCTGGCAAATCAGACCAAGACAGCATATATAGCTGCGTCGGTTGCAGCTGCACCACTGTATTCACTAATGCTTCCATCAATGCGCTCAACACAGGCCATTTTGATGCCGGGTCGGAAGAAGATGGATGCATTCAAGTGTCTGGTGCTGCAGCTGCACCTGTATCCAACTATGTGTAACTGTTTAATTGTTTCCAAATAAAAGTGAACTAAAAAAACTAGCAAGTGTAACTGAAAAAATCATATCATGCAACTTTGCTAGGAAAAGAAGAATATTAATTGGTACATTTTAAATCACCCGTGATAAACACGCGGTGGTGACCAACTACAACAGCATGTCTTTCTCTCTGCCTATACACAATTATCTTTTTCTCGAAAATTTGGAAAACCACGGGACACGATTATTACAAAGGTTTGAGAAAACCCCATGTAAGTAACTTGAGCTCATCACTCGGTCTCCAAAGTCATGTGGGTGGGTGAGTTAGGTCACAAATTTAAGATAGTTTCTTGTATAATTCGTTTAAGTTAGTCTGACATGTGGTACACATTTAAGAGAGTTTTTTTTTTTTTGAGAGAACATTTAAGAGAGTTGAGGTTTAGGTCAGTACGCCACAAGTTAACTTATTAATTATTGCATCTCTTCAGAAAATTACTCTGTAGTTAGTTGACAGTGTAAAAAACGCCTCCGGTGACCAACAGTAAGCAGACCAATTTTCCTGGTAAAATCTTGAAATTTTTTAATCATACCTGAATAATTTTTTGTACAAAGTTTGTTGAATTTGCATGAATTTCATTCAAAGAGTTTTGTGTTTCATTCTTATGGGAAAGAAATATTTTGTTTCCAATTGCACGACCATATTTCATTATTTTTTTCATAGGCCACCGGTAATCTGAAAATTAGCGATAGCAAAACCTGCCGAGTAGAACTGTTTTGCCTCGTTGCTGACGAAGTGCGGTGCATATATGCGTGCAGGGCTGCGCCTACCTGACGTTCGCGGCGACGGTGGCGGCGACGCAGTCGTGCATGATCGCGCTGGACGGTGCGCAGGCGCTGCAGTGGAACAAGGTCTGCAACATCTTCACCCGATTCTGCCAGCAGGTCGCCGGCAGCCTCACCTGCAGCATGCTCGCCGCCGTCGGCACCGCGGTCCTCTCCGGCATCTCCGCCCGCAACCTCTTCCGCCTCTACCCGTCCCTCGCCCGCTCGCAGCGGCAGCGCTCCCCGTCCTCGGCCACAAAGTAGGCCGCCGACGACGCCGGCAGACCGACCAGCTGCGCCAAGCCCAGTACGAGGGTGGGTTCCCGATGATTGCTAGCTAGTGCTGTTGGGCTGCATAGACGTGTTCGGCCCTCACTTCCAGCCTGAGCGAAGTTCTCTTTGGGCTCCTCTTATCTTAGTGTGAGAAGACATTACTAGAGAGTACTACTAGTTGCTCTAAAAAAAATGTACTTTTACTGCAGTGTATTTACCCAGCAAAATAGCATGTGATGTAATACAGTGTGTTTGTATGTATTTTCCGTGTATTACTCATAGACCATCATATGAACTATCTACTAGCTGAATCTGGGGGATGTAGATACCCTCTTCGCCCATGGCATGGTCTTGACATGAAGTTCTCGGTGAGGTTTTCACCGCAGCTACCAAGATGGTGGTGGGCGACGGAACATCCGCGCTCTTATAGGAGTACGAATGGCTTGACGGTAGGTCTATTTCCGAGATCACACTCGAGCCCCTAAAGCTTGTTTCGGGGCGCATTCGAAACCACCTAACCGTCTTTGAAGCCCTTGAGAAGAGGCGGTGAACCACCGACATTCTGGGAGCTCTTTGTAAATTCGCTCTATGGTAGTACATCCGGGTCTAGAGGTTGGTTCGTGGGGCTTAGCTTTCGACTGCACCAGACTTGTTGCGTTGGAAGTGGACCGAAGACGACATCTACTCTAAGTCCTGCTACAATGCCATGTTTCAACGGTCGGTGTATTGTGCCCGTGAAAGTGCGTCTTGGGCCCCTCCTAGGGTCATATTCTTCCTTTGACTCGCTTGCCAAGACAATTGCTGGACGAAGGATCGGTTCACTCGTCGAGGGTTGCAACACCCTCGAGCCGTGTCATTTGCGACCAGACCTTGGAGACGATGAAGCATATCCTCGTTGGATGTCCCTACTCCCGGATCGCGTGGCATAGGGTTCTTCCAAGATCTGATCATCTGCCCTGTCCCTACTCCCGGACTAGTGGTTGTTCGCCATCCGCTCGGCTCCTACAGTGGCTCGCAGGGGGCACATCATCGATGATCATGCTCACAGTCTGGTGTCTTTGGAAGCGACACAATGCAATCATCTTCAACGGAGCGCTACGGGGCCTTGTTGGCCTTCTTGAGACCATCAAGTCGGAGGTCCATGGGCGGTGGCAGGGCGACGGGTCTTGATGCGCTTCCTCCACCAGCTTAATTGTAGAGTGTGTGTTGTATAACTTGTATTCTCGGGTGTCCCTCCCTTGAGGGTATATTGAAACACAAAACTTTTTGAGTTTTCTCGAAAATGAACGGACTGCTATAAGATGGAGATAACCGCATAGTCCCAGAGCAGTACCAGGGTTGGCACTGTCCAGAACACCAGAATTATGTCCCATTTCGTACGGGAAACGAACTGTGCCAGGTGTCCTTGAGTTTGTCAGACTAATTATAATCTGGTATCGTCTGTCTACAACTGCAGATACGCGGACACAATTGTTGCGCTCTGCAATAAAATCGAACATAATATACTCTTCTTCATGAGCAAACATCATTTCAAAGCAAAAGCAACCTGAATTAGGATGCAAAGTCACCTTAAGAGACGAAGAAAAATTGTCAGATGAAATCCTGATCTCCTTGAGCAAATATTCATCTCGCAGTATACATTATAATCAGCCTTTGTTGTCAAAAAGGCGGTATCTATCTATACATGGCAGGATACACTTCACCGGACCAACAAACAAATTATAACTTACCATTTTCTACTAAAAAGAATCAACCGTATGGCTGGCAGCCCTTCTATATGTAATAATTTCCATTTGATTGAGAACATTACATGGTTTTGGACAGAGGTGTGCAACGCTGGGAAACAATATGTCTGACTTAGCTTTTGGACTGTGCGCTTTCACTGCTGGGGATGCCTGCGGCAAGCTTTGCTCTCAGGTCCTTCCTGAGGATCTTCCCGGAAGGACTCTTCGGAATGGAATCCGCGAAGAATACTTTGTGGATCCTCTTGTAGAAGACCACCTGTAATGTTGTACCATTTGTTAGGTTTGAACTTTTATTACATTCTAATTGTGGTACAGTACATGTTTTGGCACTGAATTGGTAAAGGTGCCTGAACGAACGCGATCATTTAAACTATCTTCAGAGTCTTCTAAAAGGCACTGTTTATGGAAGCTTTGTCTATTTGCTACTTGTGCACCATAAATTGAATATATGGAAAGTGGAAGAGCCTTCATTACCTCTTTTGCAACGAACTGCTTAATCTCTGTTTCGCTGATCTCAGAACCTTCAGTCCGCACAACAAACGCAACCGGAACTTCACCAGTAAGTTCATCTTGCATCCTGCAACAATGAAAAACACAGTGGAGTTTAGCAGTCTAAATCTGTTTTCCTAGGGACCAAATGGATCCTAAATTATTTTACACAAAGTATCAACTTACGATATGACAGCAGCATCCTTGATTTCAGGGTGCGTAATGAGAAGGGCTTCAAGCTCCGCCGGAGGTACTTGGAATCCCTTGTATTTGATTATCTCCTTAAGCCTGTCGACAATGAAGATCTCTTCATCGTCATCCACATAACCAATGTCTCCAGTATGCAGCCAACCCTCCTTGTCAATGGTGTTCTTTGTGGACTCTGGATCATTTAGGTAACCTGCATATCGTATGCTTGGTCATTTACATGAATTATTATCTTTAAGCATCATGGTGCGTATTTTCTTTTTGTACTGACAAGATTAAGTGCATATTGATTCCTAATCCCCTGTACGGGCACCCTTTTCTTGAATAAAACACAAATAGAGTCCGAGTGAAGAGCTAGAATTTTAGGTACAACGCTACTGAGTAGTAGTGAATGACAACTTCAGGTCTGAAATTTGGTGTACATGCTAGCTGGTGACAGTTACACTCCAAATTGCAACCTAACGTAATTATACAAGCAGCACTTTCTATATTTTTTTTTATTCACAGATCGCCACGAAAAATAAAATGTTGAAAGTTCCTGAAACGCCTTGGTCACTGAGCATGCAGACAGCTGTTGGCGAAAGCAACATACTCATCCTATCCAAATTCTCAGATATTTTACATTTCTTTTCTTTGGGAGCATCCATTCTTGGATAGTTTTCAAATAGATGGAAGAATCAACACTCTTTCAAAGAAGTTACAAAATGATTACATCAAATATGGAAAGGAACAATGAAAGGAAAAGAGTTTGTTGTGTTAGTGTTTGCATACTCTCATATATTAATAAAGTGAGGCAGTGCTTCTGCCCTTAGCTTCAGAAAGTGATAGAGAAACCATATGAAATGGACATAATAGGAATTATGGATATCCCTATACAGTCTCCATCATTATAAAATCATGGATTCATGGGCGTCCGGTGAACAGCCTGTTGCCACGACCCAATCATACATGATACAAAGCTTCCTTACGCTAAGTCAGAATGAACTAAATATCCCCACTTCACCCCTTGTACTAGTACATGTTCTGTCAGGTCAAACAACTTATCGATGTTAACGATAGACCTAAGACTGGTGATTTCTCCCAAAATATAATCATAGACTTACTTAAGATAAAGTCCCTCCGCAAAAAAAAAAAAAACAAAGATAAAAGTAACGCATGGGAGCTTGTACTTGATTATGCGTAAAGTCCCTGGGAAAATGCTTTCACATGGCCATCATGTTGTATCAATGAATGCAAGCTATATGTAGTATGGACCATCTAGAAGATGCCAAGTTTGATTCTTTTTACTCAGGCCAGGTTGCACTGCTGGAACCTCATATAGCACACAATTGGATTGTGGTCTAGAACTTAATTTGGATTTATCAGCATTTTGGGGCGATTTTAGTGCGACTCCGTAACCAAAACTAAATGCTGGACCGCAAAACAGTTCATCTTGTACTGGATTCTGCGTAAAGTCCTTGGGAAAATGCTTTCACATGGCCATCATGTTGCATCACTGAATGCAAGCTATATGTAGTGTGGACCATCTCGAAGGTGCCAAGTTTGATTCTTTGTACTCGGGCCAGGTTACGCTGCTGGAACCTCATATAACACACAATTGGATTGTGATTAAAACTTAATTTGGAGTTCTCTGCATTTTGGGGTGATTTTAGTGCGACTCTGTAACTAAAACTAAATGCTGGACCGCGAAACAGTTCAGCTTGTACTGGATTCTGCGTAAAGTCCCTGGGAAAATGCTTTCACATGGCCATCATGCTGCATCAATGAATGCAAAGCTATATGTAGTCTGGACCATATAGAGGATGCCAAGTTTGATTCTTTGCACTCAGATGTTGCACTGCTGGAACCTCATACAGCATAAAATTGGATTGTGATCTATAACTTTAATTTGGAGTTCTCTGCATTTTGGAGTGATTTAGTGCGACTCCGTAATTAAAACCAAATGCTGGACCGCAAAAATAGTTCAGTCAGACTGGTGACGCCTCCAAAATATCCTTTTTTTTTTTTGGCCAAAATTTAGTACTAGTAACTTGACTCAAAAGGAGTGGTGACACTTCAAAAGTATCTCCTTTGTTTCTAAAAAAAAGATCTTTTATTTGGCCAAAACTTTGTAGTCCAGCAAACTTGACTGGATGAACCTGGTCAAAGTGGGGTTTTGTACGTCCTACGACACGGGTCAGACTCAGAGACTGATAGCTCAACATACCAAACAAATGGACCTTTTCTGCTTCGATTTGAACACAGAAAAATAAACGAGCTACCATCTGAAGACTCCGTGAAATCGGTGGTTGACGCTCTGGATACACGTCTAGAGTGCTCATGTCGGAAACGTACCAAACTCAGGTTTGACACATTCACAGTTTCACACATATGTTGGCTTGTTTTCTTGTTGAAGTCGCGCAAACGGTGCACATATCTGCGTCTGATATGGATTGCTTCAGCCTTGGCGGTCAAGATGGGCTGCCACTGACAACCAAGGGGCACCGACTACGACTATGCCGTCATGGTCGATGAGCTAGCTAGCTGCTTGGCAAGCTGACGATGATACGTCAACAGCTGCCAAGGACTACCAGTCACCTACTACTACCTAACTGGAGATGAGATCGACCAATGCACCAAACGATTTGGTCAGAGGAAGGGAGAAAGAAGCTTTGGCGCAACTACTACTCCTCGGATCAGTCTGTCACTCGCTGGCTAGTGGCCAAACGGAGGCACAAGATGAGCACACATGCTGGTGAGGAGGCATCCGTGTTCTCAAGCTGCTGGATTCCAGCGCGTTCTGAATTCTGACTGACTAAAGGGATACTAGTACTACCTCATATCTGTCTGAACATGTTCTCGGAAAGGGGAAGAAGGTTTGGCGTAGAAGGTGCCAATAATTTGGAGCTGTCCAAACCCATCACCTAACTTGTACACATGATCTACTCATGAGCTACCTAGGCCTGATCGCGAGCCACTCACCTAATTGGCTACAGTACAGCGGACTAGGCCGTCAGTCCATGGAAACAGTTTTATTGGACAGTGATGTGATGGATGGACTCAAATCAAAGCAACGGAACTGAACTAGGAGTACTAAAAGACTACTAGTACAGTATATTAGTATTGCCGGCCGATGGATCGAGGGTGTGGTGGTGGCGTACCTTTCATGATCTGCTTGCCGCGGATGCAGATCTCCCCCGGCAGGTTGCGGCCCAGGGAGGCGCCGGTGTCGGGGTCGACGATCTTGAGCTGGGCGTTCCTGACGACGGTGCCGCAGGAGCCGGACTTGACCTGGAACGGCTCCTTGGCGAAGGCCAGGCACATGGCCAGCACGGGCCCGGCCTCGGTCATCCCGTAGCCCTGTGGTGAACGTCAGATAGCTCGGTCAGTTTCCTCTGACGGTTTAGTCAACACTGTAGTTTCAATTCAATCTAGGTGACGAGTTCAGTTGTAAGTACGGTAAGAAAATTCAGACAACTCAGGACGACAGAATGTGGTGCTCCCACTTGCAGTGGCTTCAGTGGCGAGACTTGTACACCAGAAGACGTGACGACAGGCGGTTGATAATCAAATGCTTGTCTTGCAGAGACGGCAACCGGCCCGCCGGGCTGATGGTCACGCGGGTGGCGTGCGGTTCCGGCCTCGCCGACGCACGGCACGGACGCACAGCCATCGCGAGGTTGATGAGATGTCGCGGTAACGTCAAGCTCCCATGCCCCACTCCTTTGCATCATCTCCTCCACCGCTCTTTTGCAGCGGGCGAAAGCGGCCAAAAAGCTCGACGCCACCATGCCACCCACCCACCACCAACAACTACGACCTCCCTCAACTCGCGCGCCCACACACTAGCAATCCCAATCAGCCTCAAAAAAAAAAACTATCCAATCACAATCACTTGAAGTACGATGCATGGTAGGCCACCAACAACCATGGAACCTATCATCGTCGCTGGAGCTCGCTCGCCCGTGCCGGATCCCATTTGTACCACCTACTACTGTAGCCAGTACCGAGGCTGACGTGCATGACACTCGCTAAGTAATGCTGTAACAGTGTAGTACGAATGTCCGTACGTACGATCATAAGCAAACAAGGAAGGAATCATCGGACGGACGCACCTGTCCGAGCACGGCGTTGGGGATCTTGGCCATGAAGGCGTCCTGCAGCTCCTTGCCCATGGGCGCGGCGCCCGACATGACCATCCGGATGGAGGCGAGGTCGGCCGCCGTGACCCGCGCGCTCTTGGCGATCTCCACCACGATGGGCGGCACGAAGGGCGCCACGGTGACGCCGTGCGCGCGCACCAGCTCCACCAGCGCGCCGTGGTCGAACTTGCGCATGATCACGATCGCGCACCCGGCGCGCAGCCCCGCCAGCAGCACCGAGTTGAGCGAGTAGATGTGGAACAGCGGCAGCACGCACAGCAGCACGTCGTCGCAGCTGAAGTGCAGGTTCGGGTTCTCACCGTCCACCTGCAACGCAACACGAATCATCAAAATTCGTCAGAAAACCAGCTGAAAAACTCGTTGTAATGAGGCACGTCAGCTGACACGTGAACGAGAGATGATCATGCGTCGGCGCGAATCTTGAGGCGGGCCGAGGTGGGCTCCGCCGTGCCTGGATCGAGATCGCACCGTCCGATCTGGTGGTGATAAATGGGGCGGAATTAATTGGTGGTCGCTCGCTCCGGCCGGCGCCGACACGAAAGCGTGTGTGCGAAAAAAGAGCGGCTCCCAGCTGGAAAGCGTGAAACGCCACCACGAGACACGGGAACGAATGGTAACCGCCCCGAACGGACGGGCCGGAGCTTGTCCGATGGTGACGGAGACGGAAGCATGGCAGCGAGCGAGCTAGCTAAGCTGGTGAGGTGAGGTGACGGACCTGCTGGGCGACGCTGGTGACGAGGCTGCGGTGGGTGAGCATGACGCCCTTGGGCAGGCCCGTGGTGCCGGACGAGTAGGGGAGCGCCACCACGTCGTCGGGGTCCACCTCCTCGTCGGCGAACTGCTCGCCGCCGTCTTCCTCCCCCAGCAGCGTCTCGTTGAACGCGAGGCAGCCGGCGGCGACCCCGGCGTCGTCGACGGAGACCACGGGTATCCCGCGCTCGGCGGCGAAGGCGCGCACCTTGTCGGCGGCGCAGGCCTCGGTGACGATCACCTTGGCCCCGGCGGCGCTCGCCTGGCGGTGGATCTCGTGGGGCGTGTAGAACGGGTTGGCGGTGGTGGTGGCGGCGCCGAGGCGGGCCGCGCCCAGGAAGACGAAGGCGAACTCGGGGCAGTTGCGGAGGAGCGCCATCACCACGTCGCCCTTGCCCACGCCGAGGCGCCGCAGACCCGCCGCGCACCGCCGGGAGAGGGCGTCCACCTCGCCGTAGGTGTGGACGGCGCCCGTCTGCCCGTCGATGAGGCAGGCGCGGGCGGAAATATCGGGCAGGCGCTCGAAGCAGTAGTCCTGCAGCGTCAGGTGGCACGGGATCTCGATGTCCGGGAGCTTGGACCGGAACACCAGCTCCACCGGCGCCTCCGGAGCGTCTGCCGCGATGGAGCCCATCGATCTCGCCGCCGACGCCGGGTAGGATTCGGTGGGCGGAGCTGAAGGTGCGGGAAATGGTGGCCGGGATTCCGCGCTCCTCCTGCTCCGCGGGACTGGGGAGAACAGAGGAATTTGGGAGCGGGGGTAATATACCGGCGAGGCGGGGGAGAAGGCTGGTGGGGGACAGGTTAGCGAGTATGGCTCGCGGGGCCCACACGGTAACTTCTCCGGTGCAATGGGACGCGGGTTTGGTGAGGCTTGAGTGAGGCTGGCCACAATGGGAGTAACTAAGCTAGTAACATCACACATTTCAATGCAATTTTTCTTATGTGGCACATATTTAATGAAGAGAGAAGTGTTTGTGGTAACTAGCTATGTTACTACTCCCTCCGTCCTGGTGTATAGGGCATAATCCGAAAACCAGGTTGTCCCGGAACTAGACTCTTTTTAGGCACAATTTGCATTAACTGGTGTTAATTAGGCTGCAATTAGCATTAAGTGTAGGTATATCTCGCACGGAAGCTAGGAGGAAATGAGGAGAAGAAAGGCCCGGACGTTCTATGCCATGCATGCATGCATTGATTAAAAGAGCTCGATTGGCTGTTTCCTTGGCTGTTTCGGTTACCAAAGCATAACAACCATTTTTATTAGTCACAATTCCTTTCGACTGCCAGAATTAATTTCGGTGCTGGAGAAAATTTCGCCCCAATCGGCTGCTGCCTTGGGCCTAGATATTAGCCGATTATGCCCTATACACCAGGACGGAGGGAGTAGTAACATCACACATAACAAGGAAAAATGTGTCTATAGCCCTAATAAATGAAGTGGTGCATGACACCACGAATATGTTACTACCCACTTGAAGGTAGTAACTTAGACTAGTAACATCACGATGTTACCACTATTAGTTACTCCCCATTGTGACCAGCCTGAGACCTGGACAGAGGAGTGGGTGGGTTGACTGCGAGCAGTGGTGCCACGTCAGCAGGTTTCTGAGCTTGCTTTGACTTTTTAACCTAACCATGCCCGCTGTTAGGTAACGGTTACTGTAGCAGTAACAGCGATATGTACTACTGTTCTGTAATGCCGGTCGTCGTCGGTGGGTCGGCCGTCGTGACGGTCAGTGAAGTTGCTAAAAAGAACATGGAGTAGAGAGCATGTTGACGTGGAGAGAGGTGAAGACATTAGTCACATCTTGGATGGAAACGGTGTGAACTCTTCACTCTTTCCATTGGTTCCGTGTAAAATATAAATAAACACATATAAGAAATATAAAAATTAAACCGAAACAAAACAAAACATTGTGGGAGTACTAGAAAAAATTAGGTGTTCTTTCTCTACTATCTAAAAGAAAGATGAATCGTTACATCAGGCAACCGTATGCGTTTTATCCACCCTTCGTGCATTCTTATCCACCTCCCGCCTTCACACATTAATTATATTAGAGGAATACCCCACGCATTATAGTGGATATCTCTTTAAAAAAATATTCTATAAATGAAATGGGTATAAGGTGTATGAAATATTCCATTATCAAGATTCGGTTGATCACATAATCTATATACTAAATTTAATTCGCGTGAAATTGTTGTATATTTTGAGAAATAAATATTAGTGACGTGAATAATTATATGGTTGAAAAAGATGGCATGAAATATGTAATATCACAATTACTAGTGGAGATGACATGGATAATTGATTGGTTAAAATGATGGGTGATGTGGATAGGTTGCATGTTGAGATAGAAAAATCATAAAATGCATCTTAGTGGGGTTTTGTCTTATAAGAAGTATAGATAGATAGATTAACCGGTGGTAGACATGGGTCCTTGCATCTAGTCGCTACGGTGAGTACGGTGTTGGTGATCGTCGAAGATGGAGTCGGAGTTGCTCGATCGAGGAGGAGTGATGACGATGACATTTGTTGCCAACCTCAACGGTGTTCTCTTCGATGATGCATGTGTGCTCCAAGTGGGTGGCCAGGTCGGCCGGTGGCGGTGCCCAATTTGGTTGTGTTCCATGACGACATTGGTGCATTTGTATTGGTTTCACCCGAATTCCGTTAATTAACCGGGCATCTTTTATCTTCTTAATCAATAAAAATGGTAAGTTTTTTGCCTTGTTTAAAAAAATCATCACCATAATTTACATTCTTATTTTCAGACTACCAATTAATCACCAAAATTAATTTTTTTTTCTGTGACCTTTTACATTAGTTTTTCCACACTAGTAAATGTGCATGCGCAACACACGCTTATATTATGTAGTTGTATGGTATGTGTCTCTATGCATATACTAATCGACAAGGAAAGGGAAATCATAAAAATATATGTTTTCATGACAATTCACATGTTGGACTAGAAACACCATAAAAAATGGATCATATGGTTTGTAGATGATTATGTTTGGAAAGAAAGAAAACATAATGTTTTCCAAATTTCTGATCGATCTTTAGAGTAAGGTAAGAAGGGTGGAGAGGGGTGAAGACATTAGTCACCGCTTGAACACAAAAAAGAAATATAAAACTGAAAACAAACCAAAGTATTATAGAAAATATTAGATGTTCTTTCTCTACTATCTAAAAAAGGATATATCATTCGGTTTACTAACCGTATGCATTTTTCTCCACCCTTCATCCATCCTTATCCACGTTCCTCTTCATGCATTAATTATATTTCCTTTTTTCGCCAATAATAATTCTCACCATAATTTACATTCTTATTTTCATACTACAATTAATCACCACAATTATTTTCTTTTTTCTATCACCTTACGATAATTTACATTAGTTGTTCCACACTAATAAGTGTGCACGCGCAACCTACGCCTATATTATATAATTGTATATGGTATGTGTCTCTATGAATATACTAATCAACATGGAAAAGCAAAATCATAAAAATATATGTTTTCATGAAAATTCACATGTTGGATTGGAAACACCAACAAAGAATGTATCATATGGTTTATAGATGCCTATGTTTTTTTTGAGAGAGAATAGATGCCTATGTTTGGAAAGCAAGAATATATAAATTGTTTTCAAATTTCTGACCAATGTTGAGAGAGTGACGTAAGGAGGGTGGAAAGAGCCGAAAACAGTAGTCACCGCTTGAACATAGAGAAAAATGTAAAAATAAAACCGAATCAAAATATTGTAGAAAATATTAGATGTTTTTTCTGTGCTATCTGAAAAAGGGTGTATCATTCCGTTTACTAACGATATATATTTTCTTCACCCTTCGTCCATACTTATCCACGTCCCTCTTCACACATCAATTATATTTTTTTTCCACTCATAATAATCATCATCATAATTTACATTCTTATTTTCAGACTACCAATTAATCACCATAATTATTTTCCTTTTTCTATCACCTCATGATAATTTACATTAGTTTTCCACAATAGTTAAGTGTGGACGCACAATGCACACCTATATTATATAGTTTTATGCTATGTGTCTCTATGCATATACTAATCAACATGGAAAGAGAAAATCATAAAAATATAAGTTTTCATGATAATACACATGTTGGATTGGAAACACCATCAAAAAATGTATTATATGGTCTATAGATGCTTATGTTTGGAAAGCAAGAAAACATTTTTTTTTCAAATTTCTAACCGATGTTCATAGAGTAAGATAACGAGGATGGTGATGCATCCAAAACATACGCATCTTTACCTATGTTTAAACTATATCTTTGTCATGAAAATGATTGAGATGTTACTCTAAACCTGCCACTAATCACTAATGTGCAAGATAATTACAAATCTCCGTGTCATTATTTTATTTGTAAATTTTGGATCTCGAAATCACTTGAAATCAATACTAAAAGGAACTAAATGATCAAGGTTGGAAAATTAATTAAAAGATGCACTCGAAGAGGATTTAACGACAACATGTACGGTCGCATGTGACCATATCACCACTACAAGGAAACAGATGATCACCGGCGTAACGGTTTTGACATCACCGGCGAGAAATGGCCACGCCGGTAACCTGACGCCGGTGCTACATGGGGATTACCGGCGTGTGTGAGGCCTTGCCAGTGATTATATGTGATCACCGGTGTATGCGCAGTTGCCAGTGATTCTCTGGGATCACCGGCGTGTTCGTCCACGCCGGTGATCCTTTTAGATTACCGACGAGCGACATCACGCCAGTGATTTGAATTTCGGGAATTAAAAATGCATTTATTAGGCTGGCAATTACGGGCAAAATATATAAAAATAGAAAATTCACACACTGGCAGTAGCTGCGCCACTGAGCACAAACATATATAAGTTCCAGTCCACTCAACAAAGTTATTATTGTTCATCGATCTAGTTAGCTTATTGGAACTATTGCCATGAGAAGTTGTGATCATGTCAAAGGTCATCATCCTCATCCTCAGACTGAGAATTGGGGCAGTCGGGGTGCTTATACATGAAGTAGATTTCCTCGATATCATGGTCGAGATAGAAGTTGCACCTCTCTGCAGGTTGCATTTCATAGTGATCAACAAGTGTTGTCAAACTAGCGCCAGTCAAATATGTCCTTCCCATGGTGTTGGTGCATAGAACTCTGAACTTCCGAGTAGGCACCGACAGCTGGGCCAAGGTGACCTCAAATATCCTATAATCGGTAATGGCAACGCGAACATGCTCCAAGCACTACAGGAATCGGCCTATATGCCGACGGCCAAATTCTATGCCGACGGAAATTTGTCGGGGCCGTCGGCATAGGTCGAGTGAGAAAATCTCAAACTGCGAAAAAAAATTGCTATTCCGACGGCAATGCCGTCGGCCTTTTGTTTTTTGTTTTTTTTTTTTGAGCTACGCCGACGGCTGCCGTCGGCATAGACCCTAAGAGGGAATCCTGGATTGCGAAAAAAAAAAATTGAGCTATGCCGACGGCAAAGCCGTAGGCATAGCCAAGCTCAAATTTTTTATTTTTTGACTTAATCACCGTTTTGATCATAACTTTTGCATTCCAACTCGGATTTTGACGTTCTTTAGCTCGTTTCGAAGAGGAGAAACATATCTAAATTATCATGCATATTGTTAAAACTAAATAATTAGAAAAAAATCATGAGAAATAACGCAACTAACAATAATGGGTTAACAGTTTCGTCTGAGAGGGTTGTGGGGCGTCCGAATCCAACCAAAATCTAGGTGGACCTAAAAATCATGAGAAATAGGTAGTTGTGTACCTAAAAATGATTTTTTCCAAAAATCATGAGCAAACTAGGAGGCACCTGTAGTTCAAATTTGCCCCGTTTCCAGCTGAATCGGCAGAAACTTGTGTTCTTCAAGAGGTGGATGAAAACCTTTTCAGAGGAAAATAATTGGTTATTTGTGAATATAACATGGTCTAGTATATTCAAAAAATGTATCTCCCAGGTTTTGCAACATATTTATGGTTGGCTTCACAAAAAAAGCCATTTTTCACAGTCGGAGAATAGAAAATGGTTTTTTATTCAACGAAAAGCAAAACTTTCTTCGGGAACATTGTCCGTGCTTCCAATATGCATGTTTGTGTGGAATATGGGCATATTTAAACAAACTATGCCATGGATTTGGCCATTACACCCGTCATTTGACCCGAAACCCTAGAATGTTCGTAGGAGATAGCTCATTTATGTGAACATATTTTCAACACAACCGTCGTATTCCAAGTTTATTATTTTTTGTGGATACTAGGACATATAATGACACCACGCGAAGGTCTTGCATCATTTGGGGTTTTTTAAATTTTCTGGAATTTTCTAAGTCGGTTTCGGGAAAAAGTCAAGACGGCGGGCATGACCGTTCGTATCTAGGGCTTGAGTATTGAGAAACTCTTGGTGTATCTCTGATGAAATAGTAGTTGTGTACCTAAAAAGATTTTTTCCAAAAATCATGAGCAAACTAGGAGGCACCTGTAGTTCAAATTTGACCCGTTTCCAACTGAATCGGCAGAAACTTGTGTTCTTCAAAAGAGGTGGATAAAAACCTTTTCAGAGGAAAATAATTGGTTATTTGTGAATATAACATGGTCTAGTATATTCAAAAAAATGCATCTCCCAGGTTTTGCAACATATCTGTGGTTGATGCTTCACAAAAAAAGCCATTTTTCACACTCGGAGGATGGAAAATGATTTTTTTATTCAACGAAAAGCAAAACTTTCTTCGGGAACATTGTCCGTGCTTCCAATATGCATGTTTGTGTGGAATATGGGCATATTTAAACAAACTATGCCATGGAATTGGCCATTACACCCGTCATTTGGCCCGAAACCCTAGAATGATCGTAGGAGATAGCTCATTTATGTGAACATATTTTCAACACAACCGTCGTATTCCAAGTTTATTATTTTTGGTGGATACTAGGACATATATAATGACACCACGCGAAGGTCTTGCATCATTTTGGGGTTTTTTAAATTTTCTGGAATTTTCTAAGTCGGTTTCGGGAAAAAGTCAAGACGGCGGGCATGACCGTTCGTATCTAGGGCTTGAGTATTGAGAAACTCTTGGTGTATCTCTGATGAAATAGGTAGTTGTGTACCTAAAAATGATTTTTTCCAAAAATCATGAGAAAACTAGGAGGCACATGTAGTTCAAATTTGACCCGTTTCCAACTGAATCGGCAGAAACTTGTGTTCTTCAAAAGAGGTGGATAAAAACCTTTTCAGAGGAAAATAATTGGTTATTTGTGAATATAACATGGTCTAGTATATTCAAAAAATGCATCTCCCAGGTTTTGCAACATATTTGTGGTTGATGCTTCACAAAAAAAAGCCATTTTTCACACTCGGAGGATGGAAAATGATTTTTTTATTCAACGAAAAGCAAAACTTTCTTCGGAAACATTGTCCGTGCTTCCAATATGCATGTTTGTGTGGAATATGAGCATATTTAAACAAACTATGCCATGGATTTGGCCATTACACCCGTCATTTGGCATGTTTCCACCTTAATCGGCAGAAACTGTCAAAATGGCCACCATGGCTATTTATCAGAAGAGATTAATTTTTTTAAAACTATCGATGTTTTTATGATATGGATGTCATATTTGAATTTCTCTAATTTTTCTAATCGATTTAGACATTTTATTTGTCAAATTTCGATTTACGGATTTAAAGATATAAATTATTGTATATTAAATAATTTATTCACAAAATAAAGTAATTTATAACATTATATTGTTATTTAGTCAATAAAGATAATTATAAAATCATTGTTATTTGTTCAAATACTGTTTTAAATTTATACAATAGAAAAGTTTAACATGATTCCCCACAGGTTAATATGATTGATATGATAGTAATATCAGTAAGTTCTAACATCTCATATGGAATCTAGTTTGGAAGGAACTCAAAGGTTAAGCGTGCTTGGGCTGGAGCAATTTCAGGATGGGTGACCGAACGGAAGTTTGACTAAGTTAAGTATGTTGACTAGATTAATTGTGTAATTAGAGATTAGAGATTAAATATGTGGCTAAGTGAAAAATTCTGGAATAGAAATTCAAAAAAGTTCAAAAAAAAAATTTCCAAAATTCGAATTTTGGAAATATTGTGCCGACGGCTTAGTGTGCCGACGGCTTTGCCGTCGGCATAGCCTACGCCGACGGTTTTTTATGTGCCGACGGCCATTTGACCATGTGCCGACGCCGGATAGGCCGACGGCAAGGTGCCGACGGCGGCCGTCGGCACAGCCTGTGCCGACGACTTTTTAGCCTGTGCCGACGGCTTATGGCCGTCGGCATATGGAGCGTTTCCTGTAGTGAAGAAGTCACGTCTAGCCCTGCATGGGATGTTCTGAGAAAAACAACAAGTAAACATTAGCACAATTGAATTGATATGTTTACCACTTCCTATCACAACAAAATTAAGCTCATAACATGTCGAATTAAACATACCATTCTAGTTTGAACATCCTCTGGCAGAAATACGCCAAACATCATATTCTTGCACCAGGTATAGCCACAATCTTCACATGGATTCATTTGTTGCATATTATACATGATATATAATCAATTGAGTAACCACTAAACAATGCGATGAACTACACTAAATCTAATTATCTAACTAAATGTGAATCATCGGTATTCTAACAAAAAGACCAAACTAAGATAAGAAACGTGTGTGCCTCATATTTACATTTAATACACAAACTACAAGGATGGTGTGAGTGAGCCAAATAGTATGCACAAGATGTGTATTCGCGTATATCACAAGACTCACTGGCACCATCCATGATCACGTAGTGTCACAATATTTTAATAATCGGCACTCAAACAAGAAGACCAAATTCTAAACAAATAACTAATATATACATATGTAGAATCTATAATATCTAAATGGGAGCAACTCACTAACTCTATTTCTCTTAACATGCAGGATGTCCACATCAATAACCATCTGATTGGTCCATGTCACCATCTCTCTTCAAATCTGCCACATCTCCATGTCACGCAATGAATCACCTCAGTCCAATCACACTCTTGCATCGTCTCAAATAATTACCCGTTCTGTCATTAGCTGGGATCATGTCCTCCTTCCCTTGAAGCGCATCATCTCAATCTAATGCATCTCTTTGTTTTCCCTGCTTAATGTGTCATGTCCTAGCAAACCAGTTTTTATCGGTTACAAGATCTCGCCGTCCTAACCCTTCCCTCCCGTCCTCCCATTCAGATTGATTTCTCCAGAGGTCCACATAATGCCTCGCCATTGTAGTTTTCTGCAACGCCAAGAAGAACAAGCAGACTGCCGCCAACGAGTCATGTCTTCTAGTGCGTTGACACCCACGTCAAGGAAGGAGGCGGCGATGATGCCAAGAAGAACAGTGCAGAATCAATCGCCCCTTTCCCCATGATTTCTAGGAATCTGCGATGCATCTGCTACATGGTCTTCCCGTGTTCCTAAAAGATTTTCTGCCCCCTCATGAAACAGCGTCAAGAAAACAATGGCCACGGAATTCAGGTACTACTCTGCCTAAATAATATCCCCACTGGATCTCTTCTAGCATAGTCTGTACCACACAACTTTTAGATTTTAGTGAAACCATCGTGGTAAAAATTCTCTATGGAGACGAGTAAGTATTGACTTCTCTTTATGCTCTACGTTTTTTCTTCAGCAAAAAACATTGCACTCAACAACAGAAGAACCAAACAATGTATTCAGTGGACCACATACACCGACCTTCAAGTCTACCAGGTATATTTTCTCTGCGTTATCCATTGTCACGGCCATAAAATATGTCATGTCAGATCATTGATGGAGCATATTGAGAACCTCATCGATAATGGAAATTAATTTCTGGTCTATTACTTTGCTGACATTAGCAACATTTCTAAAAAAGTGCAGCTTTTGATATGTATTGCCCAAGATATAAGGAGCCAGGTGAGTGTCTCCATTGTTGCTTTTTATGGATCATGTACATCTCTCTCCTTTTTCCAGGTAACCTCATAGGGCTACTACATCTTTTTATGGAAATGTACATCTGTTGTAGGTTGACGATTTATATGTAACCCCACTGGTCTACTACAGCATGTATATATTATCTTAAAATGATTTTATTGGTACTTCAAGGCTATATAAGTATATGCTAATTATATTTGGATTACAACTTTTTCCTCTAGGGCCCAATAACTCCTTTGTCTTGAAAATTACCTTCTCGACAAATTATTACTGTTTGAGTTCCATTTCTTGCATTGATCTTGCAGTAATATGTTCCTACTAATTTTGATATTTTCAATAATTTTTCGGAAATGAGAAATGGAGGAACGAGCGAGGATACTGCAGTGTTGTCCGTCTATGGTTAATGTGAACATTCCAAAGTGTTGTTGATACAGAACTATAAAACATCTTGATTTATACAGAACATATGACTTTGTTCATAGCTTCACACATATGCCAATTCAATATTTTTTCTTCCACTTCTATTTTTTTCCTCCATGTGCTGATCTAACATTTTCTCTGAAAATTTATAATATATAATTTTTATTAAATGTGTCGCAGCAACACGCGGGGAATCATCTAGTTGTAACTAATAGCTAGATATGTAAATCAACTAATTATGTACACATCTAGAACAACACATGTAGATCAACTAACTATGTACACATCTAGTACTACATGTGTAAATAAACTAATTACATGTCTAAATCAACTATGAACTCACTGTCGACGGCGGGGATGGCGATGTGTGGCGGCGCGGAATTCGTGGAACGGCGATCCGAGGCGGCGCGGGAGCTCACGGACGGCGCGAGCGAGGCGGCGGGTGAGAGATGGGGACAGTGGGATGGAGATGCGGTTGTGGGGGAGAGCTCGGTGCCGGCGAGGCCAGGCGGCGCGGGGACAGCGAGGCGACGATGCGGCGCGGGGACAACGAGGCGACAACACGGCGCTATTGGGACGAGGGAAAGAGAGTGACGGCGGTGAGGGAAGGAGAATCGAGCTCCCAAATTCCTTCAATCCTTTCGTAATATCTTTTATTTCCACCACCGGTCAAAGATTCCTTAGTTATCCCAGAGTTCTGGTACACACTATTTTTTGTCTTTCTTCTCAGTATATTATGTGAATCCGTTAATATTATACGCTTGGTAAGACATAAGATTGTGTGCGGGACCTTGTGACAAGGTGTATATTTGCTCTGCATCTATATGACTCGATTGCAATGGATTTTCTCTGATGGTCTTTTTGAACCAAGCTGCGAAACTCTGGTTGTGCTCTTTCCTAATTTGTTTCTCCCTTCTCGTTTTCCCTTTTTTGCATAATTTTCAGTTATTGCATTTTTATACTCATCTATCCAATCATCGAGGAAATCCAAGTGTTGTAGCACTACCGTGTGCTCGTTCAATGTCACTGTATCCCTTTGCATGGCCCACATGCAACTCCTTTAAATTCAAGTGACCAACCCCAAAGAGTTTTTCAAGGTGCTTATTGTCGGGAAAACCAATAGGATTATTGACGTCCATGTAGTTGTTGCAGAACGAGATACACTCCTCAGTCAGATAACCCTGAACGATTCTTCCATCCAGATGTGCCCTATTACGAACGAAAATCTTGACCCACCATTCATCCTTTCAAACCAAACATGTTGCGCAGAAATGTAGGTCTGAGGTCTTCGATCTCAAGAACAATATGAACCAACAGATGTAACATAATGTCGAACATCTCAGGCGGCAAGTATATGTCAAGCTCACATAGTATAGTAATGATATCTTCTTGTAGCCTTTTCAGACATTTCTTACTGATACACTTTCAAGATATAATGTAAAAAAACATTATAGAGGTCAATGAGTGTGTTTCGTACGTGCTCATCCATTATGCCTCTAAGTGTAACCAGAAGTAACTGCGTCATCATCACGTGACATTCATGAGACTTCATCCCACTGGACCTATGTTTCTTGAGATCTAGATATCTTTTTGGAGCCCGAGTAGTAGTAGTTGCTTTTATACCGTAAACACACTCGAAAACTTGTTTCAGCTCATGTTGAGTTAGAGTGTAGCAAGCGGCGGGGGGGGATGCTCTTTAGTTTTGTCACCTTTTGGCTCGTTCTAGCTATCTCCTCATCCTTATTCTGAGTACCTTATACGTGAAGATCTGTCCTGATGGCTAGTTCTTTCAAATCTACCCTTGCCTTTGGTCCGTCTTACCCTTTTCTGGCATCATGAACAATGTGTCGAGCATACTATCGGTCACGTTCTTCAGAATATGCATCATATCAAAAGAATGTGATGTATCAAGGACTGGCCAGTATTTTAAGTCCCAAAATACAAACTTCCTTTTGTATGTTTTGCAAAGAGGCTCTGAGACCTCTTGCTTCTTTGCAGGCAAAGGACACTACTTCCAATTGTTCATCATATCAAGAATAACTGCTCTTTTCCTCTGATGTGGTGGTCCTCATGTCTCAACTGTATTGTCAAACAGATCTTTACTTTTCCTCCACTCGTCATTCGGGTCAAGCCACCTTTGATGCCCTTGGTACACGGTTTTAAATGAGTCCAGCTTTGATAGTTTTTTTTTTTGAAACATTCAGCTTTGATAGTTGGTGGAAATTGTGTCTCATCCATACATTTCACGCATGCATAGTGTCCGTGGCAACCTGACAAGACACATATCCGTAACCGGGAAAGTCTTGCACCTTCGTCGTCAACATGGCTCTCGTGTTGAAATATTTTTTTTGTAGACTTCCCGGGTACTGACACCTTTATTATCGCATAATGTGTCTATCTCCTCCTTTACCAGCGGCATGTACATGTTAATATCACTATCTGGTTGTGTCAGCCCTTGGATTAGCATAACCATTTGTATATACTTCTTTTCATGCCCAACCAAGGGGGCAAGTTGTACATCCATATAAACACGGACCACATGCTAGGAATTGTGCCATGGTTGTCAAACGGATTTAGTCCATCTATACTCAGGCCTAACCTCATGTTCCTAGCATTAGCCGCGAAATCTTTGTGCATAAAGTCAACTTTTTCCACTGCAAACCATCAGCTGGGCGTCTCAGCATATTATCACTTTCTTTTTTACGTTGTTCTTTCCTTGTGCCAACGCATTATCTACACTTCTTTGTTTTTCCTGTTAGTAGCATTACAAATGAGAAATGAGAGGAAAGTACCATACAACCTTCTGAGGACTCTTCTTTCCACGCTTGTACCGAGAGTGGCCGCACTCTCGGCACACTATACTATTCGTGTGGTCATTCTGATAGATGATGAAATCATTGATGCATGTGTGGTATCCTGTGTGAGGAAAATCAAGAGGGCACACGACTTCCATAGACTCTTCGACATTCTAAGGATATTTGTTCCCCTTGGTAAAAAGTCGTGCACATACTCTAAAAATCATATCAAGACATCTATCGATGATTATTGTTTTCACTTTGATGTCTCGAAGTTTAAGCGTCACGTCGAGACGGTTGTGCTCACAAACTTCATATAAAGGAGCTTTTGAGTCTTTAGACAATTGATCCAACTTCGCGACCTCTCTATAGGCAACATGCTCATTACTCGTCTTCTTACTTGAAGATATGTTTCTTCCAACTTTTAAGCTAACGAGCTCTGTGTCCACCCATCTTCTTCAGGTCCAACGTCTTTTTCATCTGTGTAATGATCACCGATGTCAATGTTTCCCCATTCTTCAACATTTATCGACCATTCGTTAACAATAGGATCATTCTCATTTCTGCCATCATACCCATCCATGAAACCTCTTTTTAGAAAATGCACCAACAAAGTTCCTTGGTAGGGGTTCAACAAAAGTGTCTTCTTGCATTTAGTACAAGGACAGTGAATCTCCTTTTCATCCCTTGCTAACATTCTTCTCACCGCCATCTCCATAAATGCAGATACGGATACACCTCGATCCATGTTGACCACCATCGCGAAGCCTACACAAATATTAATGTATGAAAAATAAAAAAATAAAAAATTATGGCATGAACTTTGCTAAAAATTGGAAGTATTGAGTGGCAGAAATTTGGCAAAACAGTTTGCCAAAACATTGGCACTCATTTTCTTGCAAAATAAGAAACAACACATAGACAATATATATCTTCACGAGAACACATGAATGTCGCGGCCGAATTTGGCTCCAACACACAAGAGAATATCCATGCATGACTAAAATTGGCTCCAACACAATAATTAGCAAGGTAGAGATGAGAAAAGTTACCACAAGTAGTAGAGCACCAAGTAACTAGCTCGTTCCATCCATGTACTCCATTGGTAGATCTAGAGAGAGTTGAGTTAATTAGAGAGGGAGAGAGTGTGGGTGTGTGCAATTAAGAGAGTGTGAGTGGAGCAGAGAGAGGGGGAGGAGAGAGAGAGTGAGTGGAGGAGTGATAGGGGGAGAGACTTTTACCTTGGTAAGTGAGAAGGAGAGAGTAAAAAAGTTGAAGACCAAAGAAGGAAGAACACAGATCCAAAGTGGCAAAGAGCAAGATGAGTAGTGGGGAACTGTGTTCACATGGTTACAGAATTTCGGCGACGCCATTATTGGCGTGGTATTAGAAGGCACGTCAGTAATGTACATACAATCGCCTCCGTGTCGAAGGAATTGCACGCCAATAGTGTTTTACATTTTCAGACAACCCCTGGGCACACATATCACCGGAGTGGCGCTAAAAAATACACACCAGTGATGTGAAGTGTCACTGGCGGGGACAATTTTCCACGTCGGTGATTAGTTCTAGAATCTGGTCCCAGCAGATCACTGGCTTAGATTTGGTGTGTCTCGTCGGTGATTATGTGCCGACTACTGGAAGTTTCCTTGTAATGACTCACGGTACCAAGTTCCATCATAACCGTCTGATCCAACCGTCTCAAAGTCATCAAATTTTTTAGAACTAATTCACGAAGGAAGACCCCCGAAAACCTTATTCTATTCGCCGCCTTTATAAAGGAGAGGAAACATCAACCAAAGGGAGAGCAAAAAAATTATCGTTCACCGCCACGAAATGATGTCGCCATCACCGCTCCATCGACATCTCCACCACCATACTACCTTATAATCTAGATCTCACCGCAATTGAAAACGTTGTAAGAACTATCAATCCATTCAATTCAAGTACTATTTTGACAATGTTTTCTATTATATATCTGATTGCGATGTGCGACTAGTCCACTTATGGCCAAGGACCGAGGACTAGCCTTGCAGATATTGACTCATCTTATTCAATGGATTTTAGTCTAATGAGTTCTTATCTTATTTGTGTGTGTTTCTATATCTGTGCCTTTCTCCTAGGACTTGTCGGGTACCAAGACCGCGAAGAGTGATCAAGTTAGAGGGATAAATGGAAGGCTTACGAACGAAACTCTGTAGAGGAGGAGGAGTACAACAGCTGAAAGTGGACCTCTTAGGAACAACAATGATGTCACGATGCTTAATGCTTGCGTCTGTTTATTCTTAAATACCAAGGCAACCCTGCGAGATGGATCAAAGGGCTAGTGGTTGGACGAATTACTCTATGTTAACCTGTTTTCAGGGCCATAGTGGCTTATGGATGCATTTCCTACATACATCTAATAAACATATTTATTGATTATACTAATTCTTTACATTTTATCTTATTTATCCCATGTTTATAAATGCACTGCAGGTGAAACCTTAGGCCCTAGCCTATTTAAATCCATTGATCACAAACACCTTTTCACTAAACAAGATCGGTCCGGTAAAACAAGAATTAATTAAGCTTTATGTGAGTTAAATAATTGTCTTTATCAAGCACCTACTTTCCGGTTCGATAAATCTAGGGTCATAAGGGAAAACTGAAAGTGCACTATGGTCAACTAGAGGGGGGGTGAATAGGTTGACTACCAATTTTTCTTCTTTTCCTTTTAATTATGGCTAAACAAGATAAAGTAAGGTTCTCTAGATGTGCAACTAGGTGAGCAACCTAAGTGATATGAGATAAGATACGCAAACGGAAGTAAAACGAAAGGCAACAAGATAAACCACAAGTGTAAAAAAGGAGACAAGGATATGTTTCCCATAGTTCCTTCTCAAGAGAAGTACGTCTATGTTGGAGAGGTGGGGAGTCACCTAGGCGCTCCTCAATAGCACGGTTGTGCACACCTTATTCTCCTTGAGCTTCTCCGGTGAGGGAGATTCTCGTTTCCACTATGAGGTCGACTTGAAGGCGTTGACCAAACCATTACATGAGCTCGAGGTCACTCCACAAGATGGATGGAGGCTCTCAAGCAATCCGAAGCTTCTTGCAACAAGGTGGAATCTACAAGCACAAGATCTACTAAGGTTTCTAGGCCTCAAGTAGGATTCTAGATCTACTAGGATGTGGTGGATGGATTTGAAATTCCTTTGGTGGAAGTGTGGATCTAGGTCTCCTATAGCTCTCCACAAAGTATGGGACTGTTTGGGTGGTCGGAGAGGGAGATCTAGAAGGTTGAAGCTTTCATTAATGGCTAGAAGAGAGAGTGGGGAAGGATTAGAATTTATGAGGTAGGGGAAGGGGTATTTATAGCCCCTTCCCAAGTGGCCGTTTGAGCAGCCCACGCAGCACCGGAGGCTCCGGTGGTCTTCACTTGTGCGCACCAGCGCGGCCCTTTTTATCCTTTCCTGGTAACTTTGCTGGCGGAGGCTCCGCCCACCGGAGTCGCACCGGAGGTTCCGGTGGAGCCTCCGCTCTTATCCAACAGGGCCCCGTTTTGGCGGAGCCACCACCGGAGGCGCCACCGGAGGCCAACCCCCCACTTCGCCAGTGGAGAGGGCGGAGGCTCCAGTGGTTTTACCGGAGGTTCCGCCCACCGGAGTCGCACCGGAGGTTCCGGTGGAGCCTCCGCTCTTATCCAACAGAGCCCCGTTTTGGCGGAGTCACCACCGGAGGCGCCACCCGAGGCCAACCCCACACTACGCCAGTGGAGAGGGCGGAGGCTCCGGAGGTTCCGCCCACCGGAAGTTCACCGGAGGCTCCGCCCTGGCCTCCACTCGTATGCACCCGAGCGCAGTTTTAGCGGACCCCACACCGGAGCCGCACCAGAGGCCCGCGCCTGGGTAGTGCAGGAAAAATGGCTGGGGCGGAGGTTCCGGTGGTTTCACCGGAGCCTCCGCTCCATGCAAAAACCACTTCCCAGATTTGTCATTTTGAGCTCTTTTCAATCCCAATAAAAATGTAACCCATAGAGAATGTAAACCTTATGAATCTGGGCATTTTCATGAATAACAAGTAAACGTTAGACCAATAGGTATGTTGTCATTTAATTATCAAAACGGAAGATGGTCTTTCATTCTCCCCCTTTTTTGTAATTGATGACAACATCCCTATTTGCATAATTAAATACACAACATGAACGGAGCTCCCCCTAAAGATATGCTCCCTTCATGTTGAGAGAATTTAAACACAAGGGATATACAAACATGTGAATAATAGTGAGCACATAACACATAAGATAATAAGTTCACAAGCTCACAATGCATAATACGAGGTTGACAACACATAATAATTTAACCGAAGTTTCCAAATGAAAGACCAACTCTCTCAAGCAAACGAAAGATGCAAATAGAAAGAAAAACATGCTTGAGAGAGACCCATGCAAATACCCGCTCCTAATAGATAGATATCTCTCCCCCTTTGGCATCAAGATACCAAAAGAGGGACAAACCGATGCTAACGCCCTGAAGATCACTCGGAGGAGATATCCAGGCTCGGAGGACGGGCACGGCGGCGAGAGCTAGTGACTTCTTCTCCTTCTTCCTCGTCAGACCACTCAATGAGCTTCCCGGCAGAGTCCTTGGCCTGCCACTTGTCCCAGTTAGTGATGCTAGGAAGCACCGGGGACCACTGACTCGCCACCATCACGACGAAGTTGACGCTCTCCTTATCATAGTTGGCTTCCCATTGACGCTGCTCAATCTTCTTGTTCAATTTGAACACCTTCTTGAGAGCCCTTGCCATCCACTTTGTCGCACCCGGAATTCTAGAGGATACTCACAGTCCGCTAAACAGTAGAACAAATGGCAGGCCAACACGTAAACGTGTGACAACCATTCTCTACTATCCATCGTCTGCGTAAACCATCCCATAGAAATCCGACTACTTCCATTGACGTACTTCATAACATACACACATGGTACGTCAACGGCATTTGAACAAGTGATATCACAACATATCTCTAAGACACAAAGAAATAGAAATAAGTTGCAAATAGCTCTCACTATAGCAGAGATAGCAAATACAATCATCCAGAGGACACATGTCCCAACAATTCATCATTACATCACAGCGGAAGCATCCAAAGTGTCTGGGTACAGACAAGATCCAAATAGGCCTAAGAGGCCGGAAACGAAAAGACGGAGCCCATCCACGATGTCTCGGATCCTGCCCGGGTCCGCTATCTACTCGTCAGCAGCCTCGTCATACTCCACGTAGTAGCCACCATGGGGATCCTCGGAAACGTAGTCTGCGGAAACCACAGCCCCAAAGGGGTCAGTACAGACAAGTACTGGCAAGCAAGACTCACAAGATACCAAAGTGTACCCGGCAACACCAGGTACAGATGCTTTGGGTTCAACGGAAGAATAGGTGATACAAAAGTGCGGCAGCAGGCTGCTCTAACCAACTACAGAAACACGCTACAACTTCCGGCTAAAAGAAAGGGATAAGATAGCGTATCGGAACCAACTACCACTAACCTCAAACAAACCCATACTGGATCTCGCCCCTTATCCAAAGAAGCAATCCGAGGATAACTCACACAGTTGGATTAATGATGGTTCAAGTTATTGTGTCAATAAGCCTATTACTAGACAAGTTATCATTAGTTAGATGTAAGTTGTCTAATCCTTGTTAGCCAGCCCTATCACCAAGTCATCCATAACCGCGGACAACACGGCTTCTCGAGAAGATTTAACCCTGCAAGGATGCACCAATTTGGCCGTACACGTAAGAATACCCCGCCAGATGGAAATGCACTTCCACCAAGCGAAGCACTCAACACAACCCAACTCTTCTTCGCATCAAGCCCAAAGAACCCCGTGCAATTGAGCGCACGGCTAATCAAGCCCCACGAAGAAAAGGGGACCCTCATAGCACTCTAAGAACGTGTCTCCCTAAATGCCGACTACAAAAGTTTCCACCCTGGCCTCGGGTTCGTACCTGCATATGCGTGCGGCAAATGGAAAACCCGAACTAAATGAGACGATTTGGACGAGATGCGAATCGAGTCAAATTGAGGGGGGCGCCCATACACGCTTCCCACATGCGGTTAGCGCGCTCATCATGGATCTAGAGGACAAAGACTTTTCCTGAGTTCGACACTAGCAGGCCTCAAAACCATACCCGGCCTCCTGCCGGTGTCTTATCATCAAATTAGCATTACCTCAAACATTAACAGGTTGTTGTTTAAAACATCGAGCCCCATAACATAATAAATATGATAACAGAAAGTAACGGACAACAGACTCGAGCATAAACAACCCTAAGCATGCTAGTAAGACACATGCGACAAGCAATGGGGTTATAGGTGTGGAGGTGAGGCTATATCAGGGTTACATGATAACATGTGATAGGATCGAACACAAGCAACAAATCTTAAGGCTAGCAGAATAGACAACGGAAAGTATCGGTATCCAGTGTGGAAAGGACACAATGGTTCAGGTGAGTGAATACTTGCCTGCAAACTCAGTAGCCTGGTACTGGGCTAACTCCTCAGAAGTAGTGTCGTAAACCTCGTCTGTCTCAGCGTCGTCGTCTATTCGAGAAGAAGCAAACAAACAACGCAGAGAGACAAACAATCAATAACATGGCATAATGCACAATCATGGGATGATGCATGGCAATTTAATTGATGCATCAAAGGTAAGCTAGTTGACATGGTAACATAATTAAATGGGACTATATGCAATTTGGATTGCATATGGAAAGCCCATGAATTAAGGTTGAGTTAAATGATCTACAACTAACCATCATGTAGAAGTGGATTAGCATGATGCATGGATGAGTAAAACAAAAAGAAAACAACAATAGATTCAATTTGAAAAGGTGTTTACCAAGTTTGAAATTTTATTTATTAAGTCATGAAATCTTGGCTTCTTAAAGGAGTTACACAAGAATTTGTTGTTTTCACCAATTTTAATTGTTCAAAATAAATAACAAAATGCATATTTGGAAAGAACACAAAATTTTAGGTGGAATACATGTTTCATTTGTTGAAAAAGGATTTATAATGAATTAATTATGAATTAAACAAGTTTAAACAAGATTTAAATGAATTTAATTCAAGTATGAATTTATTTGAATTTTTATTTGTGCAAAACATTTAATAAAATTCATATTTGGAAATTTTATACTTTTCTGGTTTGAAAACATATTTTATATGTTCAAAAAGAATTTAATTTGACCAAGTTATGAATTTAGCAATTTTAAATGATTTAAACAAGGTTTAAATTATTTAACCAATTGTTTATTCAAAAAAGGAAACAAAGTTTATATTTGGAAAGGTGGTTTAATTTTGCATGGAAAACATATTTTATATGTGACATTTGAATTAAATTTGAATTAGTTATAAACTTAACCAAATTTGTAATGAGTTGTTTGAATTTGAATTTTGAAAACTTTTGAAATGTTCAAAACAGAAAACAAATGATTTAAACAGGTAGAGAATTAAATTTTGTACAGAAAACATATTTTATTTATATTATTTGGATTTGAAATACAAAATTTATTCAAATTTTAAATACAGGGGCTATTCTGCAATTTCAAAACATTTAGATTTGGTCCAGGGGCTTGGATGCAAAAGAAATCTCACAGAAAGGGCCCTGGAACCCTTTTTCACGCAGCAGACCCACCCCCTGGGTCACTGGCATGTGGGCCAGCGCCCAGCTGGCGCTACGTGGTGCGCGTGTGTGTGCCTGCGTGGCAAACGCGCAAAAAGGTTTTTATTCTGCGCGCGGGGGGGATCGAACCCGCGACGCAGCGCTGCGCGCCGTTGGATGCAACCACTACGGTGTGGATCGATTGCTGACAGAGGAGATGCGCGCGGGGGGATAAGGTTCAGATCTGCTGTTAACTGAACCTGACCGAAAAGGTTCAGGCTTTCTGAACCTGACGGAAACAGCGGTGGTCGCCGGCGGTGATCTACGCGCTGCTGCTGCCCGTGGTGCGTGCTAGGGTGCTGTGGACGTGCGCGTGGTTGACACGAGGAAACAGAGAGGGGATAGGAGGGAGCGATGCTCACCGTGGGGAAGGAAGGAGGTGCTCGACGCGGTGAGGTGGACGACGGCGACAGAGAGGTGGACGGCGGCGACGATCGGACGCCTCCCAGGCTCTGTCGATGAAGCGAGGAGGACGAGGACAGCGCGGTGTTCACGTTCCCGTGCTCGCGGAAGCTCGACAACGACCACAACCCCTACAACCACCCCATCACTCTCCGGCCATGGCAGCTCACCGGAAAAATTCAGAAGCGAAATGGAGGGGATCTGAGAGGGAGGAGAAGAACTGGCGGCGGCAGGGAGGAAGAAGAAAGCTAGGGCTAGGGTTTGGGAGGCTCGAGGCTAGAAATAGGGGAGGAAAAGGTGGAGGGAGCAGGTGGAGTTGCTCTGCTGCGTGCGCGCTGGCGTCAGCTGACGCCAGCCGTACGGAGAAAGAAGAAAGGGCCCTGCGGGCCGTGCTGCGCGCGCTGGGGTTAGGTGGGCTGGGCTGGCCCAGTCTGCCTTCCCCATCCGTTTTCCTTTTTTTTTTGTTCTTTCTGTTTTTTTTGCTGAAAAGAAAAAGGGAAGAAAAGGATAGTTTTGGGGTTGGAAAAATTTAGGAAATAATTTTTATAGGTTAGTTATTACAGAAGCACAAATGTGCAAACTTTGTTTTTCAAAAATTTGAAATTAGTTGTTGTTTGGAAATTTAATTGAATTTGAGCCAATTTGTTATTAAGTGAATTATTTAAACTCAAGCAAGTTAATGGTTTGATCTCTCAAGTTTAATGGAAACAAATTGATGTTTTGATTTGAAATTTTCATTTGAAAATTGTAACAGAACAAGTATGAAACAAGAATTTGAAAATTGGTTTGAAATTCAAATAGAAAAACAAGGGAAAACAAATGGAAAACAAAGGAAAACAAATGGAAAACAAAGGAAAACAAATGCAAGGCTTATGATGACATGATGCAAAACATAATTTAACAAAAAGCAAACATTCTAAAGGTTGTTTTTCATACTTGGGATGTTACAAAACGCCCCCCTTGAAGGAATCGCGCCCCGAGATTCCTACTGAGAAGAGAAAAGGTTTGGATACTTCTTGCGAAGATCCTCTTCGGTCTCCCACGTTGCCTCTTTATCGGAATGATGGGACCACTGCACTTTTAAGAACTTGGTGCTCTTGTTGCGAGTTTTGCGCTCGGTCTCATCGAGGATTCGAATAGGGTGCTCCTCATAAGAGAGATCTTCTTGCAGTTCAATGGAATCATGATCAACTGCACGATCTGGATCTTTGAAACACCTCTTGAGCTGTGACACGTGAAACACATCGATCACTTTGGATAGCTTTTCTGGAAGTTCAAGACGATAGGCATTTTCTGCACGCCTTGAGAGAATGTTGAAAGGACCAATGTATCTCGGGGCAAGTTTCTCTTTGACACCAAAACGATGAGTTCCTCTGAGGGGAGTTACACGGAGATATGCTTTGTCACCAGGTGCATAGACCATATCCCTGTGCTTGCTGTCATAGTAGCTTTTCTGACGAGACTGAGCAATCCTGAGATTGTCACGAATGATGCGAACTTTCTCTTCGGCTTCCTTAACAATGTCAGGGCCTAAGAGTGAACGTTCACCAGCTCCAGACCAATTGATTGGACTCCTGCATCTGCGGCCATAGAGAGCCTCAAATGGTGCCATGCCTAGGCTTGCCTGGAAGCTGTTATTGTAGGAGAATTCAGCATATGGAAGACACTCCTCCCATTTCATGCCAAAAGAGATACCACATGCTCTGAGCATATCCTCTAGAATCTGATTGACTCTTTCGACTTGCCCTTGAGACTGAGGGTGATAGGCTGTGCTGAACAGAAGTTTGGTGCCCAATGCTTCTTGAAAGCTTTTCCAGAAATGAGAAGTGAATATGCTTCCACGGTCTGAGCTTATTTCCAAAGGAACACCATGAAGAGGAACAATCTTTGCTGTGTAGAGCTCTGCTAACTGGCTAGCTGAGATTGTCTCTTTGACAGGAAAGAAGTGAGCTACTTTAGTGAGTCGATCAATGACAACGAAGATTGCATCGTTGCCCCCTCTTGGATTGGAAAACCAGTGACGAAGTCCATTTCAATCATGTCCCACTTCCACTCAGGGATTTTCAGAGGTTGGAGAAGACCGGTTGTTTTCTGATGAACTGCCTTAACACGTTGACAAACGTCGCATTCAGAAACGTATTGAGCAATTTCACGTTTCATGCCAGGCCACCAATACAGTGTCTTGAGATCCTGGTACATCTTTGTACTTCCAGGGTGTATGGAGAGAGGAGTTTCATGAGCCTCCTTGAGGATGACATCTTTGAGGCTTTGAACTTGAGGAACTGCAATGCTTCCTTCGAAGAACACAGTTCCCTTGTCATCAATTGAGAAGGACTTAAATTTCTCCTTGCCTTGTTTGATGTGCTCTACCATCTTCTTGATTTCAGCATCACGAAGTTGTTCAGAACGAATCTTGTCCTCGAGAGTTGGACTGGCTGTCAAGTTTGCAAGATAGCCTTGAGGAACAAGACCAAGGTTCAGCTTCTGGAATTCTTCATGAAGAGGATGTTGGCTTTCCATGATCATGAGATTATTGCAATACGACTTGCGACTGAGAGCATCGGCCATAACATTAGCCTTGCCTGGAGTGTAAGAAATGGTAAGATCAAAGTCTTTGATCTTTTCAATCCATCTCCTTTGTCTGAGGTTTAGATCTGGTTGAGTGAAGATGTACTTCAGACTCTTATGATCTGAAAAGATTTCAGTGCGATTACCCAACAAGTATTGTCTCCATTTCTTGAGGGCAAACACAACTGCTGCAAGTTCAAGGTCATGAGTGGGATAATTGAGCTCATGTGCGTTCAACTGACGTGAAGCATAAGCCACAACTTGACGTCTTGCATAAGAACTGCACCTAGACCTTGGAGAGGAAGCATCACAGAATATTTGGAAAGGTTTGGAAGGATCTGGCCAACCAGAACTGGTGTAGAATGAGTTTAGTCTTCAGGAGATTGAAACTTTCATCACACTGTGAGACCAAACGAACTTCTTGTCCTTGTTTGTGAGGTCAGTGAGAGTTTGGCAATCTTGGAGAAGTTTTGGACGAAACGACGGCAATAGCTAGCCAAGCCAAGAAAACTTCTTACTTGCTTCACCGTCTTTGGAGGTTTCCAATCAACAATTGCTTTAACCTTTTCTGGATCAATGGCTATGCCCTTGGCAGAGATGACATGACCAAGGTAAGCAACTTCTGAAATCCAGAACTCACATTTGGAGAACTTGGCATAAAGACGATGCTCGCGAAGCTTCATGAGAGTTAGACGAAGGTGTTCTTCATGCTCTTCCTCGGATTTTGAGTAGACAAGAATGTCATCAAGATATACCACAACGAACTTGTCGAGGTATTCATGGAAGACAGAATTCATGAGTCGAGAGAAAGTCGCCGGTGCATTGGTGAGACCAAAGGACATGACGGTGAATTCATATAGACCGTAGCGAGTGGTGAAGGCTATCTTTGGAATATCCTCTTTTCTGATCTTTATTTGATGGTAACCCATTCTCAAGTCCAACTTGGAGAATATTGAGGCTCCAGCAAGTTGATCAAAAAGATCATCGATGCGAGGAATTGGATACTTGTTTTTGATGGTTTTCTCGTTAAGAGGACGATAGTCAACAACGAGTCTCTTTGTGTGATCCTTCTTCGCAACGAACAGAGTTGGGCAACCCCAAGCCGAGGAACTAGGTTGAATGTAACCTTTTTCCATGTACATATCAATTTGTTCCTTCAACAACTTCAGCTCGGGAGTTCCTATTTTGTAAGGATGCTTACAGATTGGAGCAGTACCTGGTTCAAGTTCGATCACGAACTCAACTGCTCTGTCCGGAGGCATCCCTGGCAACTCTTCTGGAAAGACGTCAGGGAATTCGCAAACCACCGGCACATTTTCAAGTGAAGGTAGAGGTTTTGCATCGAGGGTGCATAGCTGAATGGAACTTGATTCATGTGGAGAATAGATTATCTGGCCAGAAGGGTGGAACAGAGTTATTGACTTTTGAGCACAGTCAATCCTTGCTTTATTAGCTTTGAGCCAATCCATACCAAGAATGACATCAAAGTCAGAACTTCCCAGCAACATGAGAGAGGCAAGGAAAATGTGGCCTCCAATTAGGATTTGATTGTCCTTACTTATCTTGGAGGTCAACATTTGAGATCCCGGGGAGTGCACAGTGATTTGATTGCTTAGTGGAATCACAATTAGATTGTTTGTTGTGGCAAAAATCTTTGACACAAAAGAATGTGATGCTCCGGTATCAAACAACACTTTAGCTGGAATAAAGTTTACGGGTAATATACCGAGAACGACGTCAGGAGCTTCCTCAGCTTTGTCGATCTTGACATGATTCACCCTTGCGTCCTCCCGACAGGCCTGTTGTTGGAGTTGAAGGCTTCGGCGGGGAGCGCGCACCATTGCCTGGTTTGTGTTGGGACGAGGTGGTGGGGAGGTAGCTGCCTCTGCGTGCACTTGTCGGCGTAGTGCCCCGTCTGCTTGTACTTGTAGCAAGTGACGACACGAGGAGGCCCTGGCCTTGCTGCCCATCGAAGCCCTCTGATCATGCATCTGAGCAGGGTTGGGTGGGCGGGGAGCGAAGCCTGGAGAAGCTTGGGCGTATGGAGCCCGAGAGTACAGCACCATTTGGTACCCAGATGCGGCGCTTCTGCAGAGGGGTGGTCATGTTGGAGGAGGAACCACCCTCACGCGAGTGCTTGCGAGACTCCTCGAACGCCTTGCGCCCATTTTCTTCATTGAGCGCGGTGTTAACGAGATCCTCGAAGCTGTTGGCCTTGACGTTGGTGAGGGCATAACTTGAGTTCCGGGTTAAAACCTCTGCGGAACCTTGCCATCTCTTAACCTCAGTGGACACCTCATCACCAGCGTAACGAGCGAGGCGGTTGAACTCACTCTGATAGCCAATGACGTCCAACTTGCCCTGCTTGAGTGAGCAAAACTCTTCACGCATCCTTTCCATGAGACCATCTGGAATGTGGTGCTTCAGGAAAGCTTCCTTGAAACAATTCCACGTGACTGGTATCCCAGTTCTCATGGCCTGGAAGTTCTCCCACCAAGTAGCTGCCTGGCCCTTCAGCAGATAGGAGGCATACTTGACCTTGTCCTCCTCAGCAACGTGAGCAATCTCGAGAGCCTTAGCTATCTCACGGATCCAGTCATCAGCGTCCAGAGGCTAGCGTGTGGCCACGAAAGCTCTCGGACCCAGACTGAGGAACTCCTTGATGCTGACTCGTGGAGCCGTCTGGTTGTTGTGCTGATTAGTATGAAACCGGGCCATCTGCGCCATGACTTGGGTCATCTGAGTCAACAGCTCCGTGATTGGCGGTGGCTCAGGCGCGTTGTTCCTTGTTGGCGGCATCCTGAATGGAAATGCATTTTAGCACAACAATAGAAAAGGATAGACTTGGAAACCGAAAGAGAGATTATTCCGACGCATGAATAGATAACCAACAGGTACATCATCACATGTTCAAATACATCAGAATATCCAACACACCACAAATGGTTCGAAAGCCAAAGGATAACTAAACATAGCTAAGAATGGATACATCGATACTCCCATGCTCATCACGCAGGACGGCGACTAGGAGTACGGCGAGAGGTACGGTTTGGAGCACGCCCATGAAAGTAGGTAGAACGACGATCCACGTAGATCTGACGTGGTCTGAGAGCGACTCTAGGTGTGGTGAAGTACATAGCGTCGACTCCCTGTGCTCCAAAGCGTGGAATCCCAGTGTAACCAGCACCAAGGTTAAGGAGTGGACCTCTGATTGGTTGGTAACCTCCAGCATCTGGCAGACGACGTCCAACTGGCTGATAGAAACGTGCAAAGCGCTCGTCTCCAACAAAGTCTGTGGTGTACGTCGCCAGACGAGTCAAAGCAAGGTAGAGCTGCTCTCTGACTGAAGCCAACTCCTGAGATAGTGTGCTGGCAACTGCGTCACTGTGCCTCACAAACTGAGCGGTGGTGTGCAGCCTGGAGTTATCATGCTCGTAGACATCCAAGTTGTCGTAGAGAGTGAAGTGAGCTCCCTCCGAAGTGATGTAACCACGGGGGATGTAGCGATAGTTAGAATCGTCAAACCCCCAGTAGTCAGCACGAAGGACGGTGAGACTCACATAAGCTGCCTGCTGCACAGCCATATCCACTGTGGAACCTACTGCCTCGTAGCTGTGGACTACGCTCATGCCATCATCTGACAGAATGTAGACGATAGCCTGGTAGTAGGTCTGGTCAAACTCTCGCTGTTGCTCGTAGACCTGGTACTCTGGTGCCCAACGGAACCCCAGAAAAGTGACCATGTCTCTCAGCATCTCCGGATAACCGGCAGTGCTCTCGCAACGAGTCATACGAACCACCTGCGGGTAGAACCTGAGATCCATCTGCAGATGATCGGGGAAGTTTTGGATTAGACGCCGGTAGGAGAAGAACTGAAGTGGAAAGCAACAACAAGGTTTCAACGGACGAAAGGATGTTGAGAAGAACAGGATATCGAAGCAACATCGGGAAACACGAGACCAAACACTCTGAGGTACTACGGAAAACCCATCCGGGCTTCTAAAGGATAAATATCTACTGCTTAAGGAATAGAGGATCTGCTTCCGGGGCTTACACGCCTCCGTTCTCAATCGTGAGTAGGCAACATGATAATCATGTCACAACCACCTCCATTCCTATGGTCTAGTAGATATAACTATCCTAGAGAAACCAGGATACGTGAAATCCTAACTTGAAAGTTAGATGAGAAGAGGAAAACAACGTTGCACTTCCTTACCAGAAAAGGGAGGGTGGATGGGGAACGAAATAAAAGAACAGAATTCCTACTCTCACGTTTCATTTTTCCTATATAGCTACAAAAATAGTTTCTAGACTCAACTGCGACCAGTAAAAGGGATCCTACAGGCAGACAGGCTCTGATACCATTTGTCGCACCCGGACTTCTAGAGGATACTCACAGTCCGCTAAACAGTAGAACAAATGGCTTACGGGCATACCGGCACCCGCATCTCAATATGAGCAGGCCAACACGTAAACGTGTGACAACCATTCTCTACTATCCATCGTCTGCGTAAACCATCCCATAGAAATCCGACTACTTCCATTGACGTACTTCATAACATACACATGGTACGTCAACGGCCTTTGAACAAGTGATATCACAACATATCTCTAAGACACAAAGAAATAGAAATAAGTTGCAAATAGCTCACTAGAGCAGAGATAGCAAATACAATCATCCAGAGGACACATGTCCCAACAATTCATCATTACATCACAGCGGAAGCATCCAAAGTGTCTGGGTACAGACAAGATCCAAATAGGCCTAAGAGGCCGGAAACGAAAAGACGGAGCCCATCCACGATGTCTCGGATCCTGCCGGGTCCGCTATCTACTCGTCAGCAGTCTCGTCATACTCCACGTAGTAGCCACCATGGGGATCCTCGGAAACGTAGTCTGCGGAAAACCACAGCCCCAAGGGTCAGTACAGACAAGTACTGGCAAGCAAGACTCACAAGATACCAAAGTGTACCCGGCAAACACCAGGTACAGATGCTTTGGGTTCAACGGAAGAATAGGTGATACAAAGTGCGGCAGCAGGCTGCTCTAACCAACTACAGAAACACGCTACAAACTTCCGGCTAAAAGAAAAGATAAGATAGCGTATCGGAACCAACTACCACTAACCTCAAACAAACCCATCCTGGATCTCGCCCCTTATCAAAGAAGCAATCCGAGGATAACTCACCCAGTTGGATAATGATGGTTCAAGTTATTGTGTCAATAAGCCTATTACTAGACAAGTTATCATTAGTTAGATGTAAGTTGTCTAATCCTTGTTAGCCAGCCTATCACCAAGTCATCCATAACCGCGGACAACACGGCTTCTCGAGAAGATTTAACCCTGCAGGGATGCACCAATTTGGTCGTACACGTAAGAATACCCCGCCAGATGGAAATGCACTTCCACCAAGAGAAGCACTCAACACAACCCAACTCTTCTTCGCATCAAGCCCAAAGAACCCCGTGCAATTAAGCGCACGGCTAATCAAGCCCCACGAAGAAAAGGGGACCCTCATAGCACTCTAAGAACGTGTCTCCCTAAATGCCGACTACAAAAGTTTCCACCCTGGCCTCGGGTTCGTACCTGCATATGCGTGCGGCAAATGGAAAACCCGAACTAAATGAGGCGATTTGGACGAGATGCGAATCGAGTCAAATTGAGGGGGGCGCCCATACACGCTTCCCAAATGCGGTTAGCGCGCTCATCATGGATCTAGAGGACAAAGACTTTTCCTGAGTTCGACACTAGCAGGCCTCAAAACCATACCCGGCCTCCTGCCGGTGCCTTATCATCAAATTAGCATTACCTCAAACATTAACAGGTTGTTGTTTAAAACATCGAGCCCCATAACATAATAAATATGATAACAGAAAGTAACGGACAACAGACTCGAGCATAAACAACCCTAAGCATGCTAGTAAGACACAGGCAACAAGCAATGGGGTTATAGGTGTGGAGGTGAGGCTATATCAGGGTTACAGGATAACATGTCATAGGATCGAACACAAGCAACGAATCTTAAGGCTAGCAGAATAGACAACGGAAAGTATCGGTATCCAGTGTGGAAAGGACACAATGGTTCAGGTGAGTGAATACTTGCCTGCAAACTCAGTAGCCTGGTACTGGGCTAACTCCTCAGAAGTAGTGTCGTAAACCTCGTCTGTCTCAGCGTCGTCGTCTATTCGAGAAGAAGCAAACAAAACGCAAGAGACAAACAATCAATAACATGGCATAATGCACAATCATGGGATGATGCATGGAAATTTAATTGATGCATCAAAGGTAAGCTAGTTGACATGGTAACATAATTAAATGGGACTATATGCAATTTGAATTGCATATGGAAAGCCCATGAATTAAGGTTGAGTTAAATGATCTACAACTAACCATCATGTAGAAGTGGATTAGCATGATGCATGGATGAGTAAAACAAAAAGAAAACAACAATAGATTCAATTTGAAAAGGTGTTTACCAAGTTTGAAATTTTATTTATTAAGTCATGAAATCTTGGCTTCTTAAAGGAGTTACACAAGAATTTGTTGTTTTCACCAATTTTAATTGTTCAAAATAAATAATAAAATGCATATTTGGAAAGAACACAAAATTTTAGGTGGAATACATGTTTCATTTGTTGAAAAAGGATTTATAATGAATTAATTATGAATTAAACAAGTTTAAACACAAGATTTAAATGAATTAATTTTCAAGTATGAATTTATTAGTTGAATTTTTTGATTTGTGCAAAACATTTAATAAAATTCATATTTGGAAAGTTTTATACTTTTCTGGTTTGAAAACATATTTTATATGTTCAAAAAGAATTTAATTTGACCAAGTTATGAATTTAGCAATTTTAAATGATTTAAACAAGGTTTAAATTATTTAACCAATTGTAATTATTCAAAAAAGGAAACAAAGTTTATATTTGGAAAGGTGGTTTAATTTTGCATGGAAAACATATTTTATATGTGACATTTGAATTAAATTTGAATTAGTTATAAACTTAACAAATTTGTAATGAGTTGTTTGAATTTGAATTTTGAAAACTTTTGAAATGTTCAAAACAGAAAACAAATGATTTAAACAGGTAGAGAATTAAATTTTGTACAGAAAACATATTTTATTTATCTTATTTGGATTTGAAATACAAAATTTATTCAATTTTAAATACAGGGGCTATTCTGCAATTTCAAAACATTTAGATTTGGTCCAGGGGCTTGGATGCAAAAGAAATCTCACAGAAAGGGCCCTGGAACCCTTTTTCACGCAGCAGACCCACCCCCTGGGTCACTGGCCTGTGGGCCAGCGCCCAGCTGGCGCTACGTGGCGCGCGTGTGTGTGCCTGCGTGGCAAACGCGCAAAAAGGTTTTTATTCTGCGCGCGGGGGGGATCGAACCCGCGACGCAGCGCTGCGCGCCGTTGGATGCAACCACTACGGTGTGGATCGATTGCTGACAGAGGAGATGCGCGCGGGGGGATAAGGTTCAGATCTGCTGTTAACTGAACCTGACCGAAAGGTTCAGGCTTTCTGAACCTGACGGAAACAGCGGTGGTCGCCGGCGGTGATCTACGCGCTGCTGCTGCCCGTGGTGCGTGCTAGGGTGCTGTGGACGTGCGCGTGGTTGACACGAGGAAACAGAGATGGGATAGGAGGGAGCGATGCTCACCGTGGGGAAGGAAGGAGGTGCTCGACGCGGTGAGGTGGACGACGGCGACAGAGAGGTGGACGGCGGCGACGATCGGACGCCTCCCAGGCTCTGTCGATGAAGCGAGGAGGACGAGGACAGCGCGGTGTTCACGTTCCCGTGCTCGCGGAAGCTCGACAACGACCACAACCCCTACAACCACCCCATCACTCTCCGGCCATGGCAGCTCACCGGAAAAATTCAGAAGCGAAATGGAGGGGATCTGAGAGGGAGGAGAAGAACTGGCGGCGGCAGGGAGGAAGAAGAAAGCTAGGGCTAGGGTTTGGGAGGCTCGAGGCTAGAAATAGGGGAGGAAAAGGTGGAGGGAGCAGGTGGAGTTGCTCTGCTGCGTGCGCGCTGGCGTCAGCTGACGCCAGCCGTACGGAGAAAGAAGAAAGGGCCCTGCGGGCCGTGCTGCGCGCGCGCTGGGGTTAGGTGGGCTGGGCTGGCCCAGTCTGCCTTCCCCATCCGTTTTCCTTTTTTTTTTGTTCTTTCTGTTTTTTTTGCTGAAAAGAAAAAGGGAAGAAAAGGATAGTTTTGGGGTTGGAAAAATTTAGGAAATAATTTTTATAGGTTAGTTATTACAGAAGCACAAATGTGCAAACTTTGTTTTTCAAAAATTTGAAATTAGTTGCTGTTTGGAAATTTAATTGAATTTGAGCCTATTTGTTATTAAGTGAATTATTTAAACTCAAGCAAGTTAATGGTTTGATCTCTCAAGTTTAATGGAAACAAATTGATGTTTTGATTTGAAATTTTCATTTGAAAATTGTAACAGAACAAGTATGAAACAAGAATTTGAAAATTGGTTTGAAATTCAAATAGAAAAACAAGGGAAAACAAATGGAAAACAAAGGAAAAACAAATGGAACAAGGAAAACAAATGCAAGGCTTATGATGACATGATGCAAAACATAATTTAACAAAAAGCAAACATTCTAAAGGTTGTTTTTCATACTTGGGATGTTACACACTTGAAAGCATTGTCAGAAGGAGGAGGAGGGCGAGAGGGACCTGCCTCTTCTTCTTCCTCCTCATCAATGATAACACGTGGTTTGGCCTTGTTTTTGCGAGGAGCAGGTGTAGGATGCACAATGGGCTCGGTGTGGTCCTTGATGAGAAGTTTCTTCTCCATGTGAGGGATCCAATTAGCATCATCAGAAGGTTCTTCCGGGAACTTGTTCGCCCACACATGCAAGATGATCTTCATAATAAAGGGCCCAAAGCAAGCATTCTTGCGGTTGATAACCACGTGCCATAGCTCATTTCACAGATAATCTAGCACATCGAGCTTCTGAGTTGAACCTGCAAGCCGCTTCTCATGAGTGCAAAGCATAAGATTCTTGAGGAAGCCTTGGATCTCATCGACATTCCCCGCCTTTGGTTTGATGGTCTCGCGATAGATACGGAGCATGATATCATAAGTAGGGTAGATACCTTTGACGAACCCAACTGCAAATTTCTTACAGTGATACAAAGGGGTGAGTTGATCCTTGGAGAGAGATTGAGTGTTGATGGCATGAATACGGAACCACCCATTGTCAAACTCCTCCCCACCGGCAAACGGTCCATGATCCGGGTATCCTCCAAGAAGAGTTCCAACTTCAAACCACTTGATAGTCAGTTGCCGTCCCTTGGTCATCCAAATAAGGTGACGCTCTGTCTCATTGGCGAGATGCACTGTGGCCAAGAACTGACAAACTAAATCTTCATCATAATCTTATTGAACACTCATGATGGGAGCAAGTCCAAAGGAACCAACAATCTCTAGTGCCTCCCCAAAATACTTTGGATTCCTCTCCAGATGCCCAAAATTAATAGCATGTTGAGGAGCAACATTCTCCTTGGGCTTCCTCATGAAGATCTCATGATAGATTTGGCTCTGAAATTTAGTGTGGAATCGAGGATCTTTACCCCGGAACTGTGGCATCAAACGGTCGCGGTCAATGACATATGGATTCTCGCGATGTTCTTTCACGAACACCGCCTCAGACGTCTGGGAAGCAGACTTCTCCCTTTGCGACAATTTCTTCTCGGTAGCCAGGAACCTCTTGCGCTTGGGCTGAGATGGGTCAAGGGTTTCCTCAATTTCATCGACCCTAGGAGCCTTGCGACGAGCCACACTCTTGGAACGGGGACCCTTCCTTTGGAGCTGGATGCATCTATGAGAGAAATAGCAAGAATAGCATGAAGAAAAGGTATGCTCAAGTCTTAAGAGACGCACAAATCCAAGAAACAAAGATATGCATAGTATTAGGATTGAATAACAAGGGTTAGGGTATATGAACAAATCCACCCTAAAAACCGTAGCGATTCAAGCCTAATACTCACTATCTAGGGTTCTAGGGTTTGTACTCGTGATCTTCTACTCCAAAATCCAAATCCACACATCTGGATGTTAAGAACATGGAACTCCTATGCATCCCCATCCATCAACTAGATGAGAGAGAGAGAGAGAGAGAGCACACATACCCGCACCATCCATGGTGGAAAGGAAGGAGGAAGAGGATCCCGGGGTGGTCCAAGGCAAGGAGGAGGGCTCCCGGCGGTGGAGCACCCGATTCCGGCGGCGGAGACCTTGGGGGGGGGCGGCGGTTGTGGGGGAGAAGATGGAGGGAGAGTGGAGGAAAATGAGATTGGATCTCGTTGACCCCCGCTCGCCCTGGAACTTATCTCGCAAACACGCCAAGGGCGGAGCCTCCGGTGGTTTCACCAGAGCCTCCGCCCTCTGTCCACACAGAACACCACCATACGGTCCGCTGGGCAATTTGCCCCAACGGAGGTTCCGGTGGGTTCCTGTGGACATGAGCAGCGGAGCCTCCGGTGGTTTCACCGGAGCCTCCGCCAGACCAAGTTTTCGCGCGCCAAAACCAGAAAAACGAGAGCATTAAGAATAGAATGGTGTTTTGGGCAAAGGGAGCTTGGGTTGGAAGATTTTAACTGTTGTACGAGAGACATTACTCGATGGGGTTCGCAAGATGCAAAGGGATAAAAGGCCGAACCCACACAAGTTGTCAAGGGGGAATAAGATATTCAGGAAAGATCCAAAAATAGACATAAAGACAACTCCGAGAGGGGGAGGTTGGTGGCCGAAGCCACCGTGTTTGAGTGTGTACTTTGGCACCGCGAAGATATATCTTGGGTCCAAGAGTACTACTCACAGTTAAGCACAATAAGCCACAAATTGACTAGATATGCAATGATGAATTGATTTTTGCATAATAAGAGGAGTGTACACTCATGAGTTGAGTGATGCTCCCCCTATGTCCATGCCTACATCCAAACCTAATAGAACGTATAATGAAGGTACATATGCAAGGTTTCAAGTGAAGTTGGAAGAATCGATGACATTTAGTTCATTCCTCAAAGCTCGAAATCTTGGTTCATCAAGGGCCTTCGTGAAGATATCGGCAAGTTGATCCTTGGTGGACACATATGAGAGATCAATATCACCTTTCTCAACATGATCCCGAATGAAATGATTACGGATCTCAATGTGCTTCGTCTTGGAGTGGAGAACGGGGTTGTAGGCGATCTTGATTGCACTCTCATTGTCACAAATAAGAGGTAACTTGTCAAAAATGAATACCATAATCCTTCAAGGTTTGCCTCATCCAAAGCAATTGGGCACAACAACTTGCCGCAGAGATATACTCGGCCTCGGTGGTGGAGAGAGCAATGCAGTTTTGCTTATTTGAAGACCAACCGACTAAGGAGCGGCCAAGGAATTGGCAACCCCCGGATGTGGACTTCCTATCCGTCTTTTCTCCCGCATAATCCGCATCCGAATATCCAATGAGCTGAAAGCTTGAACCCTTGGGATAACAAAGACCAAAATTTGGGGTATGAGCTAAATATCGAAAGATTTGTTTCACCGCTTCCAAATGACTTTGCCTCGGAGAGGCTTGAAACCTTGCACATTTACCTACCCTATACATGATATCCGGTCTAGATGCACAAAGGTAGAGCAAAGAGCCAAGCATGGAGCGGTATACCTTTTGATCTACCTCTTTACTGTTGGGGTCGGGTTTCAAGTCAGTGGTTGTGGACATGGGAGTCTTCATAGGCTTGGCATCATGCATATTGAATATCTTGAGCATGTCTTGAGTGTATTTGGCTTGTTTGATGAAGGTTCCTTCATAATATTGATTCACTTCAAAGCCAAGGAAAAACTCCAATTCTCCCATCATAGACATCTCAAACCTATCGGTCATAAGATTGCAAAACTCTTCATTGAACAAAGTGTTAGTATATCCAAAGATGATGTCATCCATATATAGTTGGAATATGAATAAGTCACCTCCAACCGTCTTAGTAAAGAGGGTGGGATCGATGAAACCAACATTAAACCCACGATCCACTAGAAACTCTTTAAGGTGCTCGTACCACACACGTGGAGCTTGTTTAAGTCTATAGAGTTCGTTATCGAGTTTATAGACGTGATCGGGGTGGTTGGGATCCTCGAAACCCGGAGGTTGCTTAACATATACTAACTCACTAATGGGACCATTTAGGAAAGCACTTTTAACATCCATTTGTTGCAATTTAAAATTATGATGAGATGCATAAGCAAGTAAGATACGAATGGATTCAAGACGAGCTACGGGGGCAAAGGTTTCACCGAAATCAACACCTTCGACTTGAGAAAACCCTTGAGCCACCACCTTGCCTTTTTGCGAATGACAATACCATCTTTATCTTGCTTGTTCTTAAACACCCATTTGGTGCCAATAACATTATTGCAATCCTTGGGCCTTGGTACTAACTTCCGCACTTTGTTGCGCTCGAAGTTATTGAGTTCATCATGCATGGCTTCAAGCCAATCTTGATCTTCGAGAGCTTCATAAACCTTCTTGGGTTCAATGAAAGAGACAAAAGCATGAGCCTTGCTAAAATCTGCCAATTTCTTCCGAGTGACAACCCTTCCACGAACTTGCCCAAGTATCTTATCCTCCGTGTGACCCTCTCGTTCAAGATTCTCTAGTCTTCTCTTTGCTCTCCGAGCTAGTATCTCCTCCAAAGATTCTTTGGATATTGCTTGAGAATCACCTTATTCATCGGAGACATGTCCATCTTCATCTCGGACTTGATCATTAGTGGGTGAAGGATCACCACTAGGTTGAGCTCTCTCAACAATTATGGGACTTTGATCATGGCTTTGATGAGAAGTTTGGCCTTGATCATGGCTTTGATGAGAAGTTTGGCCTTGATAAATATCTTGGCCTTGATCACTTGCTTGACCTTTATCATTAGCTTGAGGGTTTGGTGCATCTTGTTGGGTAGCTTGTGTATCAATAGGTGTAGTCAATGGCTCCACTTGAGTGGGGCATAGTCCTTCTCCCTCCGTCATCTGGTAACCCTCAATGGGGATTATTTCACCAATCCTCATTCTTCTTATGACGATGGGAGGAATTGCATCTCCTACAACACCATGATCTATACGCCCCCCTTGGGAGCCGTTATCCTCATCAAACACCACGTCTATAGCTTCTTCAACCTGTCCGGTGGACTTGTTGTAGACTCTATAGGCATGAGCATTTTTTGCATAGCCAACAAAGATACCCTCATAAGATTTGGTCTCAAATTTTGACAACCGTTTACCTTTCTTGCGAATGAAGCACTTGCAACCGAAGACCTTGAAATAAGATACATCCGGTTTCTTGCCCGTGAGAATCTCATAGGGAGTCTTGTTCAAGATCTTGCGAAGATATAACCGGTTGGTAGCATGACATGCGGTGGAGACGGCTTCGGTCCAAAAGTTATAGGGAGAAGAGAACTCCGCAATCATGGTCCTAGCCGCATCCATTAAAGTCCGGTTGTTTCTCTCTGCAACACCATTTTGTTGAGGGGTATAAGGAGTGTAATATTGATGAGCAATGCCCTCTTCACTAAGAAAGCCCTCAACGGTGTAGTTCTTGAACTCCGAGCCATTATCACTCTGGATGGCCAATATGGAAGCATTGTGTTGGCGCTCCACTAGAGTGATAAACTCGATGACTCTCTTTTGAGTTTCACTTTTCCTCTTGAAGAAATAAACCCAACAATATCTTGAATAATCAACCACAATCACTAAGCAATACTTCTTTCCTCCGAGACTATCATAAGATAGTGTACCAAAGAGATCTAAGTGAATGAGCTCGAGAATTCTTGTGGTGGAGATAGTGGTCTTGGTTGGGTGAAGTTCTCCATGTTGCTTCCCAAAGGCACAAGAGCTACACACACGATCTTTAGCAAACTTAGCCTTGGTTAGTCCTAGAACATGATTGCCACTTTGAAGGTCATGCAACATTCTCATATTGGTGTGGGCTAACCGGCGATGCCAAAGCCAACCCACATCAACTTTAGCCATTAGGCATGTCGCGGCACACATGTCTTCTTTAGAGAAGTCCACTACATACATGTCGTTCTCGACAAACCCAACAAAGGCTACTTTAAGAGTTGTTTCCCAAGTGACAATCACATTCTCTTTATTAAAGAAAGAGATAAAGCCACAATTCGCAAGTTGGAGAACGGACATCAAGTTATAGCCAAGGGACTCAACAAGGAGAACATTCTCAATTGATAAATTATTTGAGATAGCCACCTTGCCTCGTCCCAATACCTTAAGCTCAGACTTGTCACCAATAGTAACTCAATTGAGGTGAGGTAGTGGAGGTTCAATATTTCTCATTGCGTCATAGCTTCCGGTCATATGTTGGGATGCACCACTATCCACTGTCCATTTACCCGCACCGGAAGCGCTTCCCTACAAGAGATCAAATTCTTGATTTAGGTACCCATTCTTCAATGGGTCCTATTTTGTTAGTAACAAGGGTCTTAGGAACCCAAATAGTCCAATGATAATCATCACCATAAGAAGTACCAACGTATTTAGCATAAACATGTCCATCTCTAGATTTCATAAGAACATAAGATGGGTTATATTTTCTGGCGAAATCATTGTGAGTGATGCTCCCCCTAGAGGTATCACCACCTACAATGGCGTTGGTCTCCTTCTCCTTGGTCACCTCTCCCTCTTTCACAAAGACAACATTTTTAGAGGAGGAAGTGACACTCTTGGATTTCTTCTTTGACTTGGCAACAAAGCCAAGTCCTTCTTTCCCTTTCTTGGCTCCTTGAGAGCTTATAGCATCATTGATAACTTTCTCTCTTCCTACAATGTTAGTCGTAGTACAAGAGGTAGGCATGGTAACAATGCTATTAGATGAAGATGTAACTTGCTTATTAGATTGTTGAGCTAGAAGCTTATTTCGAGACTTGGTGAGTTTGTCATGAATTTCTTTAAGAGACAAGAACTCCTTTTCTAGTTTTTCATGATTCTCAACAAGTTTCTCATGAGCTATTCCTAGCTTCAACTCTTCTTCTTCAAATCTTAAGTAAAGCAAGAGATTTTTCATTATCCTTCCTAAGCTTGGAAACACTAATAGCATAAGTCTCTTCTAGACTAGATAGTCTCTCTTCAAGAGAGGCTCTCAAGGATCTTTCTTTCTCAAGAGCTTCTACAAGCTCATTGTCATGATTCTCATGACCACCACCGTAGCTTTCCAAGGTCGTGATGATCTCTTCCTTCTCATCTATGAGAGAGTTAGCATCATCAAGTTGCCTTAATAGGGCCTTTACCTTTTCCTTGGTTTCACCTTCAAGACTACATAGCCAAGAGCTAAGATTTTTGGTCTCCTCATTATCCACAATGGTTTCAACACAATCCAATAATGAGGGAGAACTAGTAGCAACAGACTTGGAGGTGGAAGATATTACCGCGGTGGCTTTTGCCATGAGACATGTAGGTCGGACTAATGCCTTCTCATTGGGGGATTCGAATAGAGAGACCGATGAAGAGGAAGTGGTAGCTATGGCGACGTGGGCCACACCTACGACTTCATCTTCTCCTTCATCTCCGGAGTAGTATGTTTCCAATGTAGGGCCTTCTTTAACATATAGATCCCTTGGGACTCTTCTCGCGAGATTATTATTTTGTGGAGCTTTGTTCTTGTCCTTGCCAACAAGCTTTCCTTCATTCTCTTCTCTTGGCTCAAAAGGACACTCCTTGACGAAGTGATTTGCACTTCCACAATTGAAGCATGTCCTTGGCCGCTCCGCCTTCTTCTTATAGATCTTGTTTCTTGAAGGTCTAGGAGCGCCGGCCTTGTGAGCCTCCCATCTCTTCCAATAGTCATGCATGGCAAGAGCAATACACTTGTGAGCACCCTTGTATGTGTCTTCATAGTCCTCATCATCCTCATCATCCTCATCCACTTCCTCTATCCGAGCAACCTCCTTGGACTTCAAGGCGAGGTTGGGAGACTTTCCACCTCCTCTTTAGCGAGCAAGAGCATCATCCGCGCTCTTGTGAGATAGGGATATGGCTATGAACTCACTAAGAACACCAATTGAGTTGAGGGAGTTGTAGTCCGATCTTGTACGGATGCTCGTAGAGAGGTTCTTGTCAAATGGAGTTATGGACTTGACAAACTTCCTCTTGATCCACTCATCGGAGATCTCCTCTTTTCCAAAATCCCTCAATTGGTTGCCAAGGGTGACAACTCTTCTATATAGTTCTTCTGGACTCTCATCTTCAAGCATAACGAAGTTCTCGGACTTGTCGAGAGACACATCATACTTGGAGGATTGAATGCTAGCATTGCCTTGAAACAAAGTGTCAAGTTTATCCCAAGCCTCCTTGGCAGTCTTGATACCGTGGATGTGTTCAAGATGTTCTCTTGGGAGAGCCTTCTGGATAGTGACAAGAGCGGTCTTGTTGAGTTGAAATTCCACATCTTCTCTTGGAGTCAAGTTTCTTGCATCGTGGGGATGAAATCCATGGAGAACACTTCTCCACAATGCGGTGCAAGACCCTGAAATATGAGACTCCATATTGAACTTCCAAGAAGAGAATTCATTAATGTTAAGCATGGGAGGAAGTCCAACATTTAGAATGTGTGGCATTGTGGCAATGGGATGGATAGTGTCATAATTGTGAGGTGGTGGTACTTTTGAGTTAGACCCCGAACCTTTAGCCGATTGAGACGTGGAGCCTTCGGAGCTCCCACCGCTCTTAGCCTTTTTATCGGCTTTTGCCTTGGCTTTCGCCTTGGCTAAGACAATGTTAGATTCCATTTCGGTGATGTCTGGAATGGACTCTTCATCCGAGCTAACATCATCGGCGGTGAGAGGTGGTTCCTCTAGCTCCTTGGTTTTCCCCATCATGGCCTCCAACATTTTCTTTATGCTAGAAACCTCCAAACCAACACTAGAGCTAACCTTGGACAATTCGGTTTGGAGGGTTCCAACCGTTTCTTGTAGGTTAGTTATAGTGTCGGTCATTTTGGCGATTTCCGCATTAGAACCGTCTGGCGCATTTTCATTAACCATTATACTCTTAGGCAGTTAAGCCCTTAGTAAGAGTCGTGGCTCTGATACCAATTGAAAGTGCACTATGGTCAACTAGAGGGGGGGTGAATAGGTTGACTACCATTTTTTCTTCTTTTCCTTTTAATTATGGCTAAGCAAGATAAAGTAAGGTTCTCTAGATGTGCAACTACGTGAGCAACCTAAGTGATACGAGATAAGATACGCAACGGAAGTAAAACGAAAGGCAATAAGATAAACCACAAGTGTAAACAAGGAGACAAGGATATGTTTTCCGTAGTTCCCTCTCAAGATAAGTATGTCTATGTTGGAGAGGTGGGGAGCCACCTAGGCGCTCCTCAATAGCACGGTTGTGGACACCTTATTCTCCTTGAACTTCTCCGGTGAGGGAGATTCTTGTTTCCACTATGAGGTCGACTTGAAGGCGTTGACCAAACCTTTACATGAGCTCGAGGTCACTCCACAAGATGGATGGAGGCTCTCAAGCAATCCGAAGCTTCTTGCAACAAGAAGGAATCTACAAGCACAAGATCTACTAAGGTTTCTAGGCCTCAAGTAGGATTCTAGATCTACTAGGATGTGGTGGATGGATTTGAAATTCCTTTGGTGGAAGTGTGGATCTAGGTCTCCTATAGCTCTCCACAAAGTATGGGAGTGTTTGGGTGGTCGGAGAGGGAGATCTAGAAGGTTGAAACTTTCATTGATGGCTAGGAGAGAGAGTGGGGAAAGGCTTAGCATTTATGAGGTAGGGGAAGGGGTATTTATAGCCCCTTCCCAAGTGGCCGTTTGAGTATCCCACGCAGCACCGGAGGCTCCGGTGGTCTTCACTTGTGCGCACTAGCGCGACCCTTTTTTACCCTTTCCTGGTAACTTTGCTGGCGGAGGCTCCGGTGCTTTTGGCGGAGGCTCTGCCCACCGGAGGTTCCGGTGGAGCCTCCGCTCTTATCCAACAGAGCCCCGTTTTGGCGGAGCCACCACCGGAGGCCAACCCCCCACTGCGCCAGTGGAGAGGGCGGAGGCTCCGGTGGTTTCACCGGAGGTTCCGCCCACCGGAGTCACACCTGAGGTTCCGGTGGAGCCTCCGCTCTTATCCAACAGAGCCCCGTTTTGGCGGAGTCACCACCGGAGGCGCCACCAGAGGCCAACCCCCCACTGCGCCAGTGGAGAGGGCGGAGGCTCCGGAGGTTCCGCCCACCGGAAGTTCACCGGAGGCTCCGCCCTGGCCTCCGCTCGTATGCACCCGAGCGCAGTTTTAGCGGACCCCACACCAGAGCCGCACCGGAGGCCCGCGCCTGGGTAGTGCAGGAAAAATTGCTGGGGCGGAGGTTCCGGTGGTTTCACCGGAGCCTCCGCTCCATGCAAAAACCACTTCCCAGGTTTGTCATTTTGATCTCTTTTCAATCCCAATAAAAATGTAACCCATAGAGAATGTAAACCTTATGAACCTGGGCATTTTCATGAATAACAAGTAAACGTTAGATCAATAGGTATGTTGTCATTTAATTATCAAAACGGAAGATGATCGTCAAAAACACGCATACTATATTCGGAAATCCGTATCGAAGGTATCATGTGGAGATAGGTGAAAACATTAGTCACCGCTTGAGCATAGAGAAGAAATATAAAAATGATAGCGAAACAAAATATTGCAAAAAAAATTAGATGTTATTATTCTACTATCTAAAAAGGATGTATCATTCCGCTTACCAACCATATGAATTTTCTCCACACTTCGTCCATCCTTATCCACGTCCCTCTTCACACATTAATTATATTTCATTTTTTTCACCAATAATAATCATCATCATAATTAACATTATTATTTTCAGACTACTAATTAATCATCACTATTATTTTCCTTTTTAGTCAACTTACCATAATTAACATTATTTTTTCCACACTCGTAATTGTGCACCCGCAATGCACACATATATTATATAATTGTATGATATGTGTCTCTATGCATATACTAATCAACATGGAAAGGTAAAATCATAAAAAATATATATGTTTTGATGACAATTCACATGTTGGATTGGAAACACCATCAAAGAATGTATCATAGGTATATAGATGCTTATGTTTTTAAAGAGAAAAAAACATAATTTTGTTGTCAAATTTCTGACCGTTGTTTAGAGAGTAGGGTAAGGAGGGTGGAGAGAGGTGAAGAAATTAATCACCGCTTGAACATAGAGAAGAAATATAAGAATGGAACCGAAACAAAATATTGTAGAAAATATTAGATGTTCTTTCTCTACTATCGAGAAAGGTTGTATCATTTCGTTTACTAATTGTATGCATTTTCTCCACCCTTCATCCATCCTTAAATCCATGTCCCTCTTCACACATTAGTTTTTCCACACTTCTAATAAAAAAACTCATCCCATGAAAAACCACCACATGGAAGCGAGAGGCAGACCAGCAGAGGTGCATGCGTGGAGGGTTGGCTCATTCATAGCAACCCTAGAACAATTATCTAGTTTATGAAAAAAAAACATGGTATAGACAACATGTGTACATGGCCCTGTATTCGTTCCGTCTCGCAGGGTTGCCTTGGTTTTTAGTTCTAAAAAGAAAGACAAAAACATTAAGCACGGTGATGTCATTGTTAGTTCATGAGAGATCCGCTTCCAGCAGTCTTACTGATTCTCCTGTCACGGCCGTTCCCGATCAACATTTCACTTCACTCTCACTATATCTTTATGTTGATCACTCTTCGGAGTCTTGGATACATGACAAGTGCTAGGAGCAAGGCACAGATAATAGAACACACAAAAATAACATAGATGAACTCATTAGAATAATTATCACATTTAGATTTAGTACAGTTAGGCCTCAGCTCATTGCCTGAGAGGGACTATTCACACGTCGCGATCATATCAGCACTAGAAAACACTACAACAAAAATAGTACTTAGATTGAATAGATCGATAGTTCTTACAATGTTGTCAATCGCGGTGAGATCTAGATTACAAAGTAGAAGTATGGCTATAACTACGGCGGTGGTGGAGATGATGTGGTGTAGTTACGGTGGAGATGCGGCAGCACTTCGTGGTCTTGGTGGAGAGGACGGCGGTGGCGGCGGTGGAGAGGGAAAATGATGTGTCTCTTCTCTGGGGGTTGTTTCGGGCGACTTCGTTCGCGAATTGGCTCTGGGTCCTGTTGAGACTTTTAGTCGATTTGACCTAAGGGTCCTTTATGACAGCGGTACGGTGAGCAGTACAGTCGCCACTGACCATACTGTGGTCGTCAAGTGTCCTGCGAGGGCAGAATTAATTGATTTTATGATCTCTATCTTTTTCTTCGTTTTAGCTTTGGTTTTCCTTGATTTCGTGTCCAATGTCTACAATAAAAATAATGACATGAAGATTTGCAAATAAATTGCACATTAGTAATTAGTGGCGGGTCTTGAGTGATATCTCTATCATTTTTATGATAAATATACGATTTAAACATAGATAAAGATGTGTCATTTTAGCACGCATCGGTGGGCATGACATCATACACGTTACGACAACCAATCAAAAGAGCCATTGTTCGTAAAAAAAATAACACTACGCTGTAACATTGACAAACAAATTCTTAGTGAAACTAAACACTAAATATGCACACCGAGAAGATCAAATGTCTAACCTTGAGATGCTACCGAAAAGCAATGTTACCCTTCTTGTCACGAGGGTAGGCGGTTGCTTTCTCGGCTTCATCGAACTGAAGGGACATCTTATTGCACTATTAAAACAAACATGCCAAGTTCATACTCTAATTGTGATGACACGGGGGAAACTGCAAAAAATACCATGAAGTTCATGATAGGAGCATACTTGATTTGATTGCCCTCTTTTACGATATTGTTGCACCGAAGCAAAATAGACTCGTCTCAAGAATTGTTCTCCACGTTAAATATATCCTCCTCAAAAAGCACGAGGGCTTAGGGACACACAGGTTTGTGAAACAAACCAAGCAAGATATGTATTGAATCTGGATCATACGGCTTGTGGTTGCGTACATACCGCTTGGGTTTATTAGCGGCATGAACCATGTATGTATTCAATACTTGGGATGCATTCACTACTTACGATGTTAACGTGGAATAATGATTGTTGTCCGTGCTGAAATTGTTGTGATAGATGTTCATTATGGATTCTAGGATTTTGATTGTGTGAAAAATTTAAGTGCGACACCCTAGACGAGGGTGCCACACTTATATGTGCAACGCCGATGCCTAGAGTCCCGCACCCTGGGAATTAGCAATTTCGGCATCGCGAGACGACCCACCCGCAGCCGTAGGGCTTGTAAATTCTGAGATTTGTGAAACCCCGCTCACCGGCGCCGCACTTCTATGTGTGACACCCGGTGACGTGCGCTACATGACCGTATCAAGGTCCCCAAGCTGCCATCCTGGTCCCGGCTTCCGGCAGCGCTGCCCCCATGCGACATCAACCCGCCGGCCGCGCTGTCCCCATGCGACGGCGAGCCGGCGCTGCTCGACGTGACGACGACCAGGCTGCCTCAGCGTAGCACTACACGAAAATGACCCGGCGGCCGCGGTGCTGCTGCACCCGATGGTGAGCCGGGGGCCTCGGCGCTACCCGACGGCGATCTGTACCTGACTGAGCGTGGCAATGGTGCTATACCTGAAGCAGCAGCAGAGAGCGTTGCTGAGTTCATGCGCTAATTCGTGTGCGGCATATACGAAACATGGTAGCACTTTGCAATTCTTCTGATGTCTGATGTAATCCATGGATGTATGATATTGAATATTGAATGTGAATTTGAATCGTTTGATTTGGTGGTTGTGAATTGCTCTTTTCCTGATGAGTTCATGGCATGTTTGCTAACAGCTTGGAGTACAAAAAGAACGACAAAAAGAAGATAAATACCTAGTCCCACAGAGACATTCTGGAGTACAACACTGTTTGGAGAAGCTAAAAACAAAAACAAATTGCTAGACTAGGCTGTAGTTCAGAGTAAGAACTAGACTGCTCCGAGATCTAAAAAGTTCAGAGATACATATATTGGTAATACAGATCTACGAAACTCTTGATGCCAAAAAAATGTTGAATATATGATGTTGTACTGTCACGTATAGGCTGTGTAACGGATAGATAAGTTAGGCCCTAGACTATCGGATCCGAGCGCTGGGCTTCCGCTCCCACGACTCACCCTTCTCTGTATATGTACTACTGTGGTCAATCAATGAAACAAGCATCGAGATCCATTATTCAGCTTGGTATCAGAGCAACACCTATGGCCAACTCCACCTCTTCTTCTTCGTCTCCGGCAACCATGCCAACCCTCAGCCCCCTAGACGCCGATCCCCAAACTCCCCTCAACTCTCGATCTACCTTCAACCCCACTCGTCTTTCACCTCCTCCAGTCATCACGGAGACCCCATCGCGGGTTCTGGCCATCCCCGCCTCCTCTTCCAACCCCCTTGACATCAACGACGTTCGGATCACCGACTACATCACCTTCAAGGTCTCCATCTCCGGCACCAATTTCAACAAATGGCGGCAGTTCATGATGTTCCTGTTCACCATGTATCAGGCTCTGGATCACGTCACCGAAGGCGCGGTTCCTCGTGCTCCCGACGCCGCCTGGCGCAAGGTCGACATCACCATATCTCTTTGGTTTCTGGCCACCCTCAACGACGACCTGCATCGACTTGTCGCCGACCCCGATGGCCTCGCCTGCTCCACCTGGACCAGGCTCCACCGCTTCTTCCACGGCCACCAGACCACTCGGTCTGCCCATCTCCGACGCAAATTCTGGTCCACCTCTCGCGGCGATCTGTCCATCGCCTCCTATGCGAGCAAGCTGCAGTCGATCGCCGACGACCTCGCCGACGTTGGGGATCCCGTTGACGACCGGGCGCTCACTCAACAATTCCTCGACGGCGCCGGCAAGAAATTTGCTCTCCAAGTGGAGATCATGCAAGCCGGCATCCTTCCGCCCTTCCCCGACGCGTGCTCTCGGCTTCAGATCGCGGAAGAGACGATCGATCACAAGCAGCGGGACGAGGGCTCCCACGCCATGGTTGCGCATGGCGGTGATCGCGGTGCCCATGCCGATCGCGGCGGGCGCGGTGGCTTCCAGTCCAACGGCCAGCGTGGTGGTTACAACGGCGGCCAGTACGGCAGCCCGTCCACCACTCCGAACAACGGTGGCCAGTACAGCGGCGGCTACAACGGCGGCCAGCGAGGTGGCTACAACGGCGGCCAGCGAGGTGGCTACAACGGCGGCCAGCACGGTGGTTACAACGGCGGCCAGCGAGGCGGCTACAACGGCGGCCGCGGTCACCGCGGCGGACGCGGCGGCCCCGGGTACAACACCGCGCCACAGCAGCCCTGGCTGGGATTTTTTGCTCCGATGAGCATACCTTTCCCGCCGCCGCGTGCTCCCTGGGTTCCTCCCAATGCCAACAGCATCCTCGGACCCGGACCAGGCGTGCCCTCGCAAGCCTATCCGGTCATGTACTCCGGGGGGGACTACTTCCACCAGCCCGCACAGCAGCATCCGTCCGCTCCGACCCCGCCGTACTCCTACGACCACGCCGCCATGATCCACCAAGCCACCAGCAACACACCCGAGCAGCCACAGCCAGAGTGGCTCATGGACTCCGGAGCTTCTTCCCACGTCACCGGCAGTATGGGTAACTTGACCTCGACTCATCCCTCTTTAAGGCATAATTCTCAACATATCACTGTCGGAAACGGGTCCAAAATCCCTGTCCTCGCCGTAGGATCTGTTAAAATTTCATCTCTACCTTTCCACTTGCAAAATGTTCTTGTTTCACCATCCATCGTCACCAATCTTATTTCTGTTCGTCAATTTACTCGTGATAACTTTGTCTCTATTGAATTTGACCCGTTCGGTTTTTCCGTGAAGGATCTAGCCACCAAGACCACTCTTCTTCGCTCCAATAGCTCCGGACATCTGTACCCATTCTTCGGCTCCAAGACACCACCTTCGTCGGCCCTGTCCATCACCACCAACAATTTGTGGCACCGGCGCCTCGGCCACCCAAGCAACACCACCATCTCGCATTTGCCACTAGATTTTCTCACTTCATGTAATAAAGATGCATCCACTGTACCCCCTAGCTCACCCATTTGTGAAGCATGCCAATTAGGTCGCCAAGCTCGCTTAGCATACCCCACTTCTCATTCTTTTACCACTGCTGCATTTCAACTTATTCATTATGATCTATGGACCTCACCCATCGTTAGTTTTTCTGGTTACAAATACTATCTTGTCGTGCTAGATGATTACTCCCATTACTCTTGGACGTTTCCCTTACGAAATAAATCCGACACATCCCCTACTCTTCAACGCTTCTTTCACTTTGTCCTAACACAGTTTAACATCTCTATAAAATGCTTGCAGTGTGACAACGGTGGTGAGTTTATCTCTAACACACTCCGGGATTTCTTCTCTCAACGTGGCGCCTGTTTTCGTCTCTCATGTCCTCACACCTCTCCACAAAATGGCAAAGCAGAACGTATCATTCGCACCACAAACGACATTGTTCGCTCTCTCCTTCTCCAAGCATCCTTACCCCGACCATTTTGGGTCGAGGCCCTACACACAGCCACTCATCTTCTCAACATACGCCCTAGCCGTTCCATTAACTTCTCCACTCCTCATTTCACTCTCTACGGCGTTCATCCCTCTTACGACCATCTACGAGTCTTTGGATGCTTGTGCTTTCCCAATCTCTACGCCACAAAAGAGCACAAACTCGCGCCCCGCTCAGCTCGCTGTGTATTCATTGGGTATCCACGGGAACACAAGGGGTATCGTTGTTTCGACCTCACCACACGCCGTGTCATTATTTCCCGTAACGTCATATTTGATGAATCCCAATTCCCCTACATCTCCACTGATGCCCACAGCACACCCGGCGCAGAAAATCCCATCCAAACCCCACCCACCAACCGCATCCCGCTTGGATCCCGTTCCCCACCTACCTCGTACAGCCAAACCAATCGCCCATCGCCAGCTAGTCACCCGACAGCATCATCCTCGCGCAGCGAGCCCCCACGCGACGCGTTTTCCCCTGCCACGCCCCCACCTGACGCGCTTTCCCCCCCACCCACCTCGACTGCCACACCGGCCCCCACGCCCACACCGCGCACCCACCCAGGCTCCGCCACCTCAGCGCCTGTTCCACCTGACCCGGGCGAATCTGCCTCGCCAGGCGCGCCCTCGCCCCCACACGGTGTCCCCCCCAATCCAACCACGCCACGCCTGCCTCCAAAGGCAATCCCGGTAGCTGCACCCGAGAACCCACACAGGATGATCACCAGGGCCAAATCCGGCTATTTCATGCCCAAGCAAAATTTCTCTCTACATGCTACCACCCAACTCATCTCCCCCATCCCTCCCACCTACCGTTCTGCCCTTAAGGACCCTAACTGGCACGCTGCTATGCTTGATGAATATAATGCCCTAATGCGGAATGACACGTGGTCTTTAGTTTCTCGTCCTGCAGGTGTCAATGTGGTAACAGGCAAGTGGATTTTTCGTCACAAATTCCACCCGGATGGCTCTCTCTCTCGCTACAAGGCCCGGTGGGTTGTTCGTGGTTTCACTCAGCAGCATGGTGTGGACTATGGAGAAACATTCAGCCCCGTGGTAAAACCATCCATCATCCGCGTTGTCCTCAGTCTTGCCACAATGCAGTCTTGGCCCATTCACCAGTTGGATGTCAAGAATGCCTTCCTCCATGGACATCTTCACGAGACGGTATATTGTGACCAACCCTCTGGTTTTGTTGATCCCACACATCCCTCACATGTATGCCGTTTACACAAATCTCTTTATGGGCTCAAACAAGCTCCTCGAGCTTGGTTCCACCGTTTTACCACTTTTATTTCCTCCATCGGTTTTGTTGCATCCAAGAGTGACCCCTCCTTGTTTATTCTCAAGAATGGCTCCTCTCTAGCCTACCTACTCTTGTATGTAGATGACATCATTCTCACCGCAAACTCCACCCCACTTCTCCACTCCATCATCCACTCCCTCAAAAATGAATTCTCCATGAGTGATCTCGGCGATATCCACCACTTCCTAGGCATCAATGTCCACCGCACACATGATGGGTTGTTCCTCTCCCAACAACAGTATGCCTTAGAGATACTTGAGCGCGCCCGTATGCTCCATTGCAACCCAATTGCCACTCCCATAGATACACGCTCCAAACTCTCCTCTCAACATGGCCGCCCCTTCTCTGACCCGAGTCTCTACAGGAGCCTCGTAGGAGCTCTCCAGTACCTTACACTCACCCGTCCAGACCTGTCCTATGCAGTGCAACAGGTCTGTCTCTTTATGCATGATCCGAAGGAGCCCCACTATAATCTTATCAAACGGATTCTACGGTATGTGAAAGGTACCTCACACTATGGTTTGCAGCTGCATAAGGCCACTTCATGTGATCTTGTCGCATACTCTGATGCTGACTGGGCCGGGTGTCCCGACACCCGCAAGTCTACCTCCGGTTTCTGTGTGTTTCTCGGAAACAACCTCGTGTCATGGTCCTCCCGGCGGCAGCAAACCGTCTCACGGTCGAGTGCGGAGGCAGAGTACCGTGCTGTTGCCAATTGCATCGCCGAGTCCTGCTGGTTACGGCAACTTCTTCAGGAACTCCATCAGCCACCCGCACGAGCCACTGTGGTCTACTGTGATAACATCAGCGCCATGTATATGTCCTCGAACCCCGTTCAGCATCAGAGGACCAAGCACGTGGAGATTGATCTTCACTTCATTCGTGACAGGGTTGCACTTGGCGAGGCGCGCGTTCTCCATGTTCCCACGAGCAGTCAGTTCGCTGACATATTTACAAAAGGGCTACCCACTGTTGTATTTCAGGATTTTCGTACCAGTCTGAACATCGTCTCTAGCGTAGTTCCGACTGCGGGGGGGTGTTGAATATATGATGTTGTACTGTCACGTATAGGCTGTGTAACGGATAGATAAGTTAGGCCCTAGACTATCGGATCCGAGCGCTGGGCTTCCGCTCCCACGACTCACCCTTCTCTGTATATGTACTACTGTGGTCAATCAATGAAACAAGCATCGAGATCCATTATTCAGCTAAAAAGTCATGTTCAGTCAAGAAATTTGCATAGTTTTTGGCCTAGGGCTTCTTAGGTATCCATTACTGTCCTAGTGCCGCTCAGGTATATTGACATATCTTCAGTTCCTGGAAGACTGCAACTTGCATGGTGTTTAGCAGTGGGCAACTTCAGTCCACTGCTGTCCGCTTCATTGTGTTATCGGTGGGTAACTTGTCCCCTTCGCGCTGCGGTGCTGGTGAACAGGGGAAGAACCATAGCATAGCGTAGATATCGATTATAAAACCGAGTTCTTTTGCTTCGCCTTGTGTTTTCCGTTTAACATATCAGCATCTTTACGGAACCAAGACAATAATCGATCTGCCTGGTGAAAGGTCAGTTTGGGGCAATCATCTTTACTGTTTTGTTTTTTTCTTGATTGAGTCTTCAGCAAACTGCAGCTTCACTTTTCACTTAGTAGATTGCCACATTGGTTCAGCAAAACACCAAGTCAAAATTTACATCCGCAAATTAAATCAGGTTGAGATGTGAATATCATGTATTGTACTGTTACTTAATTCATACAGTGCAACAAGCATGTGCTTGTTCATAAGAATACATGATGCAGCTCTATAAATTAAGCACAGATATGACTAAAGGCCAATTCTTATTGCCCCTTTAGTTCTTCACAGTATCATGTACAAGAACCAAAAACTTCAGAGAAGCAGCACCACATTCTTCACATAAGCTACAGGGTAGCAAAATGCCACATTCTTCAGATAAGCTGCAGAGAAGTAGCGCTGAACTAAAAGCTCCAGAGAAGCAGCGCCAATGCCGCCAGGTCACACATCCTTTTTAGCTTCTTGAATTGTTGCTACATATCACACATCCATTTTCGCGGAACAAGGATCTCGCCATCGTTCATTCTTAGATAAGTGAGACTGAACAATTTGGACAGGAACAGAAGATACGCCTAGCAGTGCCAGGAAAAATAAAAAACACTGGCTACAGGTACTCGCCAACACAACACAATAGCACAAAAATGACCATAGGTAGTACAGTCCAGGTTCAGGCTCAGGATCAACATCATCATGTAGCCAAGAACTGAAACAAGTTGATAATCGTAACAAAGATTCGGTTATAAGCCGTGTCTTTAACTGCATCCCTACATAACAGAGCTGAACAGCCATTCTCTCTGAAGTATTTGTTCACCACTAACACAACTAAAAAGAAAGGACATGCCATGTAAGACAGATACTCTCTCTGTTCAATATTACAAGCCCTTTTGGCAAACTAAATTAGTCTGCCAAAACGGCTAATAATATGGAACAGAGGATGTAGATTGCAAATGCAGAGGAGGGCTTTCCTCAACAGGGTTAACATCTAGGGACCGCCATCAGAAGAATTAACATCCAAGTCAACAAGATCAAAAAGAGAACATGATTTTCATGTAGCTGAAGAGACTGCAACCGCAAAGCATATCCATCCAGGGAACATTGATCTTCATCATGTATTCCCAGCTGCAGCTGTAAAAAGAATAGAAACTGTAAGCCACAATAACAGCTCGGCACGGTCCATTACCAGAGCCATATCTTTGCAGAGTTGTAAGCATCGACAAACAAGATATGACACACCACATCCTTGCAGAGTTGCAAAGGCCAGGGGTTTCAGGACGAGAAAAATAACATGGCAAGCACATAATCGAGGGAGAACAGGTGGTATCACAACTAGAGGCATGAACGCTTAGAGATTATGTATGCACACCACAACAATTTTATCTTCGTGTAATGCAAAGGGCATTGAAAGAGACATGGAAACCAATCTCCAGGCTTCCAGCGAATCATGTGTTATCTATTAAAGTCACAGGTCAGATTTTTAGTGCAAATCTTGGTGAATCAACCAAATCAAACAACTAGCAGCACAACCAGCCAACAGTAATATATATTTACTTATCTAGATACACGTCAGGACATGCAAAACACGTAGAATCATCTCAAACCAACACAAATCTCTATCCCCTGTCTGATCTCAACATAAAAGGAAGGATCCTGTTTGCTTTTGCATCATCAAGACATCTACCGTATTTGAAATATGACAACATCAGGAGTGGTTCTTTCAGACCAAGGACAAACTATCTCGGGGAAATTTTGAGTAAATTAGAAGTTGTTAAGTGGAGCAAGATAAGGTAGGTACAGTCACTGCAAATTTTCATACCTGAGGTTGCATAAACAATGATTATGCTATAACCTCCTGATAGACTTGACGAGCTCCAAGATCCTAGAGTACTCGTAGAACAGCACTGAATGATCACCATTCAAGCCAACACGATGGTGTCGGTTGCTCCCAGCAAGATTATTACATGGGCTTCCTCCAATGACTAAGTCGAAGTGACCAAATCTACTAACCCATGATGAAATGCTATCCTTGGTGACAGATTTCACGTCAGCAACCTCAATCAATGTGCCTTTCTGTGTCTGATCCCACCAACCCCTCAAAATCCTCCTACTAACTTCGCTTTTCTCAACAGAAACAACTGCTCTCATGTGAATCCCAAGCTTGTGCAAAGCTACCTCTGCTCCTCCAATACCGCTGAATAAGGACAACACATTCATACCATTGGGATATATGTTTCTGAGCACTGACAAGTGGTAAGCAACTGTATCAATTTGGAATGAGTTGCCGAGAGCCTTGTATCTATCTTGCTTGCAAACTCCCCTGGTATGATCCCTAGGAAAACCAAGGAGATATTCGTACTCATCAGGCTCCAACGGAGCGACCTTGTTCTTGCCAACCCAGACAAGATTCCAAGCTCTGCACTCTTCCATGACATATTTCTGCACATCTGGAGCTGGTGGATTGTCTGACCTTGCAAGAGCACATTGAATCCGTTCTGTCACCTTTGCACTTCCCACACAAGTCTGCAGGCAGTTCATTTGCCTCCTTGGATCCCAGGAAGGCCACCATTTCTGGTAATGGGGGAAGGCTTTAAATATGGTCTTGGGAGGGAGGGGATGGAGAGGTGATCGATTATCAATAGGCAAGTTATGTATATACCCCCTTTTCCTGGCAGTTGCACACAAGTGCTTGGAATCCACAAACTCAGGTTGAATGCCATACAAAGATCTTGAAATTTCTGTCCATGAACCTTTTGGAGCTAGGGCCACGTTTTCGTAGTAGAAAAATGGTGGTCCGCTAACCTTTTCAGGAAGCATTCTGATCACTGATCGCATGTAACCAGGAAGGTTAAATCCAACCATAGGATTCGGGAGAGGAGTTTCTTCATCATGGCTACCATCCAAGGGGGCTCGATTGCCTTGTGCTCCACGTCCATACCGTCTCCTCTTTTTCTTTCGCTCGTCCATCAATAATGTTCTCCTTCTCTCTCCAACGGAATCGAAGCATCCATCCATAACCTGCGAAACATACACAGATTCCAGTGTCCTTACATCAAATCAAAAGAGTGAAGCAATTTTCTTATTCAAATGTAATCAGATCACAAAGTACCTCATGGCCAGGGAAATTTCTTGAATGATAAGCTCCTGCATACTGTGATGCAGAGACCGAATCAATTAACACAGAGAGAGCAGCATCCACTCCTAGAAAAAATTACACACAAAAATACAACATAAGGTGCATTTTCAAAGAAAGCATAATCACATCTACTTAAAAAAAAGTGGCATACCACAACTTGTAATAGCCACATTGACTTCAGCTTCCAGAAATCCCATTTCCAGTAATGCTTTTATCTTCTTGTCCTTCTCTGCCGGCTCTTGCAGAAAGTCCTGCACAAAAGCCGAGATTAGAAAACACTTGCTACATCTCACTGCCTTTTTAATCCAACTAACTGAGCTGATGGAAAATACAAGTGCATAGTGATTAGCAACATCTAAAATAACAAAGAAAAGGAAAAGGTGACTACAGCTAATCAATGATCAAGAGATGAATATCATGGACTACCCAGGAGACGAGAGAGAGAAAACTAATCGAGAATTAAATTAATGAGATCATTTGGAACTCAGTTTTTTTCTCCGGTATTATTTGAGAAGGACATTAATACAATGAATGGACGGAAATGCTCGTCATCTTACACTTGATACAACTTTGTTATATGTAAAGTTAATATAAAGTACCTCTGGTTGTGCTGGAATAAATTTAAGTTACATGTCCAAATTCGTTGTTTCATAAACTGACACTTTCTGCTGGATGAGTAGCAGCGATGAAAGACAGCTATATGGTTTCTTCATGCCGCTTTCATAAAAGAGTTAAAAACTGATGGATGATGAGGAAAATGGGTGTATCTTGATGGGAAGAATGATGACGATATTCCAATGCCACCCTATTTCAGGTTCATTTCCTTGCTGCATTCAAGACAGTTTGCTGAGCAGGTGTATTAGAGACCAAACACTACATACTCTTTCCCTACTTGTTTTCGGTCATCACATATATATCTAGACATGATTTGGATTGAGCCATACAATATTCTCTTCATTCATTCTATTTGCATAACTTCTGGGCTGATATATGGTATTAGATACACTTGTAAGAAAAACGGTTATCACATATATTTCATTCTGAGATTTTTAAACCTGAAAGAACATTTATGGATCAAATCCTTCATTTTTCTTGGCTCTAACAGGTATATGTTGCTCTTCTTGATGTTAGCCTTGGAAGAAAGTTTGATGCAACTAGTGTGGTATGATGTCCTTTTGCAGTAAATTGTAACTGAAATTCAGAAGAAGAATCTTGAACAATAATGTCATTCGAGCCTTGAATTCCTCGTCTTTTACAAGTCAAAAGAATAATCTCGAACTATGATATTTAAATCTGGAAGACTTTTGTTCGCCTTAACCTGCATCCTTGTTTGCAACCCTCCTTTGATTCCAAGGAAATGTGACGAGACATGCCGCAGCACAACTTTTACGTCAGTGCATGATATAATTATTTAGTTCCAGCTATATTCTTGCTTCTTTCTTTAGTATTCAATGTTTAATTTTAGTTTCTATTCTACCAAACTATGAGTTCAGTCAGATTGTACATTTTATCTTGGACTGCAAAAACATAAAATCAAAGATCATAATTGTTCCGTGAATGGTTAAAGCGCCTGGAGTATGTGTAATGCCTTCTATTGGCTAAAGCACCTGTAATATAATTTTCTTGTAGCATCATAACTCCACAAGTCAAAATTCTTTTAACTAATATTCAATGAATAACAACTGAAGAGAAAACGAGCATGTCTAATAGAACTGAACTCTCCGATTCATCAAAATTACAAACAAGCAGGACAATAAGACACTCATTTTCTACTACTTTCCAGTTTGTTTAATTACTCAGTGAGAGGTATTGGTATACTCACTTCCTAAAACATTACAATCTTACTTCAGAATGCAATTCTACACTGATGAAAGGTTGAGAGCAAAATAAATAAAAAATCTCAAACAGAAATCATAGGAGAAGTTCTCAAGGCATGCAGTGCAAAGATTGCACATGTATGTGCGTACATTAAAAGAATTATCAGCTACTGAACTAAAGATAATGTATCATCTACCTCATCACCAGAGCTGTCAAAACTGGGCTCTCTACCACCAGCATCATCATCGCCATCCCAGTTTTCAAAATCAAGATCATCGTCATCTTCAACACTCGGGGCGGCACAGCCAGAAGCAGAGGAATTACCTACTGCAGCCTCAGCATCCAGAACCTGTATTACACATGACCAATTGTAATATATGATCCTTTCCACCATGTAGCGAGGACGTCACAGGATAAACTTGGTAACAAAGCACATTGACAAATACCTTGTATGTAAGGAGCATCTCGACCAATGTATTTTCATCACTATTCCCTGAAAGCAAAACCCTCGGTTGGAACAAAAGGTGCAGACACAAACAGGATAAATAAAATGAAACTGATTAATTTTAGCATTACCAATCTTACTAATGCACTCCACTACCATCTCTTTTGGGAAACCCATTCCCACATATTGTTCAACTAAAGAAGTGGATGGCGCTTCCCCATTGGCCCACCCATTAGAATCCTTTCGAAAATTGCACGAACAAATATCACAGTATGATCATAATAATAAGAAGTTGTGGCTCTTGTGATGAAATAAACAATTTTTTATCCGTTACTACCTGATGTGCTAGAGTGGATGGGCCAGGAGCATAAGAGTTCCTCAAGGCCGGAGCCCATGAGGGCTCAGCCTCACCATCACTGTCCCACTCAAACTTATCACTGTCATCGCTATCGCTAACCCGGTCCTGTGACATGAGTTAAGCACACCTCGGTCAATACTGAAAGCAAACACTAGAAAAGCAATTATAGAAAAGAAATAACACAAGGTAAGAATTTTATTGGGCCATAAGACCACAACAAATATCAGATATCGCAATTAAAATCTCTAGCGCGAAATTAGCACAGCAAGGTTCAGTCAAGAGTTAGCAGAACACGTCAAAAAGGAAGAAGAAAATACCAAGTTTTTTATATTGCACAAACTCCCCTCCACCCCTGTCACAACAATACATTAAGCTCATTCCCGAAAAACTATCATCGATACAATTAGGAAAATTTTAAATTTCCATATAGGGGGGTGATGGGGAAGCATAACCAACCGAAGTATGCTAACTTTCAGATGTAAGGAAGAATGCTTCTCTGGGCAGTACAACACATTATGCATAGCATGGCTATTTTTTGAAGGAAAGTGGTCAGCTTGGTGAATCTAAAAAAAGTGATCAGATTGACCAGGTTTGGCCATTGTCACCTGGAATAAGATTAACCAAACAGGCACTAGTGCAGTATGGCTTGATGATGATTGTATCATATGGATAAACAACGGTAGTTTGCAGTTCCAGTGAGCTGCTCAAATGCATAAGCCCAAGTGCCAGAGAAGCAGGAATTTTCTTCATCATACAGGTGGGTCGGCCTGTTAATGCTATGGCTGGTCACAAAGTATCAATGTGTCGGCATGACCAACATAAGAAACAAAACACCATGCCACCGTTCAAATCCCGAAAGAGAAATCAGCATAGGCTCATTCAACTAGTCTAGGGTCCAGAATGCATAAAAATTAAAACATGGTATTATTAGATCGACTGAACCATCAAAAAATATATACAAATTACTGAGTGTCCTACGTATAAGGTGTTGAGCTAGTGCATATACAGGTCGGTATTTTGACAAACTAGTGGGGCATCCTATTTGGTGTGATCCTGATACATGACCAATGTGTGAAACTAAATACAGACAAGAGCAAGTGAACTGATCGCACAGTATGAGGAACGGGTTAAGGAGCAAACCATCCAAGATCCAACGCAACAAGAAGTCTGGTGACTGCTATGGAAACATCAACACATGCGGATCCAGTTCTAGGGGTATGGAACGCAACCACCAAGGGCAAAAAAGATGACATTTTTCCCCTACCGAGTCGCGCACAGACTGATAATTCAGCAACAATAAACACGAGGGCTTCCCTCGCATCGGGATGGAGAGGTTGGTATGATTGAGGGGGTGGAGAAAAACAAGGGAATCAGTTCATCCAGTTTCGAGTCAATGGAAACTTGCGCAGCCCGCAGACGAATCGCAAAGAAAGAATCTACCGGATACAATCCTCGCACGCGAAGCATTCCTAAGAATACCTGATTGCGCTAGCTGTACCTTGTATCAAAATCAGTTGAATCGGCCGGAGAAGCACTACAATCGACAGTAGAGAGGCAAAGATAGAGAGCCTACCACCATCGTTGGTCGGAAGGCACGGCCCCTCTCCCTGCCGTGAGGAGGATGACGACGACGACTAGGAAAGCTCGAGGGAGGGCGGAAGAAGAGACGAAGGGAGGAGAGAGCGAGGGCGACGGCGACGGCGACGGCGCGGCCTGCTCCTCCGCTCCCTCGCGGGCCTGCACGGGAGTGCGCTGCAATAGTACACAAGAGAGTGCTGCGGCTGCTGCGGCGTGCTATACAGGCTGTGGCGTTTGGGTTTACGAACAAGCGGGGGAAAAATTATCGCCAGTCGTGTGCTCTGTTTGGAACTTCGGATGGACGGGTGGCTGCACACGAAACCGATTAGTGCGCAGCCACATCCTAGTAAAAGGGTGGAAAATAAAGATGGTTAAAAAAGTATGTGTATTTATAGGTGTTTCAATAATTAAGTCATAATTTTATAGGAGAGTCTCGCTCGTGGATCTAGCTCCTGCTTGAGCAGTTTCGAAAGCCCAACCAAATCCTAGCCAAACTCTCCTTGTTTTGTGCGGCTCTCGTCCCATCGAATGCCGGAGGGTAGTGGTGGCACACCACAACGGCACTCATGCGAGCGAGACAGGGGGCGTTTAGCTTGGTCGTGATGGTGATGTTGCGTTTGGCGGTGGCCCTTAGGAATGGTGGTGCGGTGGGGGGACAAGGGCAAGCAGGGTGAGGTGGGGAACCGACGGCGTTCCGTGCGACCGCGGCGGCCTGGGGCTAGGCGAGGTGGCAGCGCGCAGACCGATTTTGGCCCCTATCTGGGTTGGTCTGGTCACTGACGTTGCATGCTCGAAGGTTCGGTGGAACTGCGGATGGTGGCACCCAGGTCCTGGGTTCGCGGAACTCGCGCTGGTGATGGTGGCGGCATGTGGGCGTGTCCTCTAGTTCATGTTGCGCATGGACGTCGCTCAGTTGGCAAGAGGCTTGAAGGTGGACGATGCATGGTCTTGGTCGTGAGGGGTGGAGGGAGAAAGGCATGAAGTTGGGTTGGCCGATTCCTATGGGAGACGAATGACACCGATGCAACTTGGTTCGTTGGATGTTGCATCCTCTCGAGGAAGATGAAGGATTGTTGGTAGGTCGGCGTTGTTGTGGCAGCGATCGGACCAAGTGGTGGTTCTTGGAGCGAGAAGAATGTCGTCATCGTGTGGGCGGGTGTTGCATCCTCTCGTCCAGTGCGGGGATGAGGAAGATGGATTGGCAACACGTCTGGCTGGCTTTGGTGATGCTTGAGGTGTTCATCGTCTCCCACGCCAATGATATGTGTTGGCCTCTCGTTGGGGTTTGATGCGTCCATTTTATACATTGTTTTACTTATGAATTTATACGTAGATGTATGGATTCTAGTTTTTTTACCGTAAAACCGTTGGGAACCTGATGGTGCAGGTCTTGCACTCGTTGGGAAACCCCAAGAGAAAGGTATGATGAGCACGACAGCAGTTTTCCCTCGGAAAGAAACCAAGGTTTAATCGACCAGTAGGAGGAAGTAGTAAATTCAGAAGGTTGAAGCAGTTGAGATGGCAGGGCGCACTACCGGTTCAGAAGCAACGTGGAACCTACACAACACAATCAAATCACTTTGCCCCAACGAAGCAATGAGGTTGTCAATCTCACCGGTTTTGCTGAACACGGAGAGATTAAACGTATGGTGTGAAAAACAGTATGAAACCAGTAGTAGCAGTATGAGAGCAGTAGGTGTTTATCAGTATGAGGAAAAAGACCGGGGTTCACAGTTCACTAGTGGTGTCTCTCCGTGAAAGATAAATAACATGTGTGGTGAACAAATTACAGCTGGGCAATTGACAGAAATGAAGGCTGCACCGTAATGCATATGCAAGACATAAGATTACTATGTGATTCATGCGGGCATTACAACAAGATACATAGACTGTTATCCAACTTCATCTATGACTAATAATTCACCTTCTGAATATCATCCGAACAAACGTTGGGTATTAAGTTGCAAGCAACAGATAATTGCAGTAAGCAAAGTGTGTAATGTAAACAATAACATCATCATTAGACAAAGCATTGTTGTTTTCTTCCTAATGGCAACAACACATCCTTCATCTGTCACGTTTTTGTCTCTCGAGCATAGATGCAAAGGAGGCATAAACCCACTATCGAGCATAAATACTCCCTCTTGGAGTTATTAGCATCTACTTGGTCAAAGCACCTACTAACAACGGAGAGCATGCAAGATCATAAATAACATAAGTATGAAGATAACATGATAGATTGATAATCAAAAGACATAGCATTCAACATTCATCGGATCCCAGCAAACACAACATGTAGCATTACATAAAGATGATCTTGATCATGTTAGGTAGCTCACAAGATCTAAACATGAGGTACAAAGTGGAGAGAACAACCATCTAGCTACTGCTATGGACCCGTAGTCCAGGGATGAACTACTCACGCATCACTTCGGAGGAGGGCATGGTGGTGTAGACCCCTCCGGTGATGATTTCCCCCTTCGGCAGAGTGCCGGGGAGAGCTCCAGAACCCTCCCGATCTCGGGATGACGGTGATGGGGGCCTCGGGTGTTTCTCGGGTAAAAGTGGTATATCCTTAGGGTTTTTGCCTCAGGGGGAATAAATAGGCGAAAGGGCGGAGGCGGTGGAGGCCTGGGGGCCCACACGCCGGGGGGCCGCGCCGCCCTATGGTGTGGGACCCCTGAGGCCCCCCTCTAGTTCTCTTCGGGACTCTGTGGAACCTCCGGGATTTCTAAGACTTCGGGACTTCGAATTTTCCAATTCCGAGAATATTTTCAGAACAACTTTTCTGAAACTAAAAACAACAGAAAACATGGAACTGGCTTTGTGGCATCTTGTCAATAGGTTAGTCCGGAAATCGATAAAAATGACATAAAGTGTATAGCAAACATGTGGGAAATAACATGAAAACAAACATGGAACATCAGAAATTAGGGATACGTTTACCACATATCAACATCCCCAAGCTTAATTCCTACTCGTCCTCGAGTAGGTAAACGATAAAAACAAATAATTTCTAAGGTGACATGCTACTAACATAAACTTGATCATCATAGTAATGTAAAAGCGTATGTAAGCTAAGATCATAGAGCTTAAACACAAACGTGATAAATCGAACTTTAATAATAAAACATAGCAATCACTTTGCAGCATGAGAAGTAACTCAATAAAAGATCATGAATAACAATGCAAAAAAAAAAATGTTTGTTTCAAGTATAAAGAAAGCATGGCAAAGTGATATTTTGCTAGTCCTTAAAAGTGGGGCAAAACATAAATGCCAGGACACCTTCAAAGTTTATGAGGAAGACTAGAACAAATAATTAGATAATTAGCAATAACACATCATGAATCAATTAATAATGTTTCTGGAAAAAATGCACATAAAACTCAAAATGGCAAAAATTCTCTCTCAGCTGTGCATAAAGTTAGAAGGTGGAGACTCAACATAAAAGTAAAAGAAAGGCCCTTCGAAGAGGGAAGCATGGATCACTCATGTGCTAGAGCTTTTATTTTATTAAACAGAGGTATTAAAAGTTTGACACTCCTCTCATCCATCTTACATAAACCATGTCTAACCGAATCTCGGGTGCCTGGCAACAATCACATACCATGGAGGAGTGTCTATATTTTGGGAGATGTATACTAATGTCAACGAATGGTAAACAGAAAATACAGTACGTCACAAGCCAACTTGATTTCACAAGAGCGGCTCCCATATGAAGGACGCAACTGGTGTAGAAGGCCATCCCTCTTTCTCTTTTGTTTACACAATTATGTTTTGACTGATAAATCAGGGGCACAAATACTGAAGAGATTTTGTGTGTACTAATTTGGGACTGAGCACCCCGCTGTCAGCTCTTCTATCAATTGGATAAGCGGATGAAGCCACTAGTACAGGGTGTGAAATCCAATCAACAAGTGAGATAAAGATTCTCTATTTACATCCTTATGAGCAAAAACGGGAACACAAAGCAGGAGTAATTTTGAAGGTTTTAAAGGTAATACATGAGCAATTTACTTGGAGTGACAGTTAAATACCACATGTAGGTAGGTATGGTGGACAAAATGGGAAAACTTTGGTTTTAGGGAGTTGGATGCACGAGTAGAATTCCATACTCAGTACAGGTGGAGGCTAGCAAAAGACTGGGAGCGACAAATCAAGAGAGCATAAGAGCCATAATCATACATAGCAACATAAACATCATTAATCAAAGCATAAGTGGTACCACAATTCTAAAACTAAATGATCATAGAGTATATTAGTGACTGGTTCATAGTCATAAACATGGTGTGAGTATGCGCCAAGTCAACCAAATAAAACATTCAAAGGAGAATACCGCAAATTTATGCTTCAATATGACAAGAAGAACTCATGAGTCTTTCGATTGAACATTAAACACTCTCAGCTATTTGAGGCTAATCATGCTACTCAATAACCACAAGGCTTTAAAACTAAAATAACATCTATCATGACATGAAAAATTTCTAGCCACAGTCTATACAAGCTTCTACTTGCACCGTTAAAAATTTCTACTTCAAACAGCATTTTATTTTCCCAACAAGAACCATACAAAATATGTACCTGGGCTTGTTGGGAAAGCTTTTGTATGGGAAACCATACAAAATATTTTTCAAGCAGCAGTTTCTTTTCCCAGTTATCCCAATGGGAAATACAGTGGTGTTATTAATGATATGAATTTCTTCTCCTCCCTCAGCTAGTCCCCAAAGGTTCAAAGATTCATAAATTTCCTTAGGCATAAGACAAAATTCAGACATGATATCACAACGAGCATGAAATGTTTCACCATTTATAACAACTTTCGCCATAGGAATCATATTTGAGGCTTCAGAGTTTATTGGGACATAGTCAAGACGTTCACGAATTTGGCTATATCCTTCTTTTAAAATAGAAATATGCGACTCAAGAGTATTCAATCTAGAATAAATGCTTGCAAAGGCTTTATCAGAACTACTGGGTAAACTGTAGGTTGCAATCATTGATATTATGTCAATTGTTACATGTTTTCTATACACTTTATAGCATTTTAATGGATTTCTTGGGACTAACCTATTGACAAGATTCCACAGTGCTAGTTCCTGTTTTCTGCTATTTTTGGTTTCAGAAAAGTTGTTATGGAAATATTCTCGGAATTGGACTAAACAAAATCCTAGGGTCATATTTTTCTGTCACGTACACGGAATCAGGAGGAGACCCGGAGGGGGTCTACGAGGTGGCCACACCATAGGGTCGTGCCCCCCTGTCCGCGGCACCACGTGGTGTGGGCCTCGGGCGTCCACCGACATCGCCCTTTCACCTATATAAAGTATTCCTCGGGAAAACCCTAAACATCCGAGCCTCCATCCACGAAAAGTTCTGTAGCCGCCGCCATCGTCAACCCTAGTCCGGGAGGGTTCTGAAGCTCTCCCGGCACCCTGTTGGGAGGGGGAATCATCACCGGAGGGCTCTACATCACCATGACTGCCTCCGGAGTGATGCGTGAGTAGTTCATCCTTAGACTACGGGTGCCATCATGTTTAGATCAAGATCATCTATTTGTAATGCTACATGTTGTGTTTGCTAGGATCCGATGAATATTGAATGCTATGTCAAGTTGATTATAGATCTATCTTGTTTATGTTATTTGTGATCTTGCATGATCTCCGTTACTAGTAGATACTCTGGCCAAGTTAATGCTTGTAACTCCAAGAGGGAGTATTTATGCTCGATAGTGGGTTCATGCCTCGAATAATCTGGGAGAGTGACAATAACTTCTAAGATTGTGGATGTGTTGTTGCCACTAGGGATAAAACAACAATGCTTTGTCTAAGTATAATTCTATTGTTTACATTACGCACTTTACTTAATGCAATAATATGTTGCTTGCAACTTAATATCCAAAGTTTGCTCGGATGACGTCTTGAGGGTGGATTATTAGTCATAGATGCAGTTGGATTATGGTCTATGTATGATGTTCTAATGCCCAAATGAATCTCATAGTAATCATCATGTCATGCATATGCACTACGGTGCAGCCTTTATTTCTGTCAATTGCCCAGCTGTAATTTGTTTACCCAACATGTTATTTATCTTTTATAGAGAGGCACCACTAGTGAACTATAGACCCCGACCCATTCTTTTACGTTGATAATACAACCTACTACAGACACTGTTCTGTTTACTGCAATCACTATTCTCATTCCTTTCACTGCAAACAAACACCGTTTTCTAGACTATACGTCTAATCCTTTGTTTTCAGTAAGACCGGTGAGATTGACAACCTCACTGTTTCGTTGGGGCAAAGTATCTTGGTTGTGTTGTGTGAAGATTCCACGTTGCTGCTGAGCATGGTAGTGCGCCCTGCCAACATCAGCTGTCATCAACCTTCAGAAGTGATTTCTTTCTCCTATTAGTCCGATTAAACCTTGGTTTCTTTTTATGGGAAAACTTTCTGCTATACTCTTCATACCTTCCTCTTGGGGTCTCCCAACGAACGTGTGTTCTCACGCCATCACCTCACATGACCGAGACCACCATTATGTAATTGTGCATGTTGTGTTTGTTGGGATCCGATGAACCATGAGATTATGATTATTTTTTTCATGTCAATCTGAGATGCTTCACTTATATTTGTAGAGAGTTTTAATATTTTATTGCAATGCTCTCTGGTATTTATGATTACCTTGGCCACGTAGTTGTTTTCATCTCCAAGAGAGAGTTTATATGCTAGATAGTGGTTTCATGCTTCCTTGTTGCCTGCGCTCGAGTGATAGAAATGTGCGGAGGGAAGGGGGGATGATGTGTTGTTTCCACTAGGGATAAAATAGCGGTTGTCTTGTCTATGGACGAGGACTACTGCTTACATTACGTATTGTTATTAATACATTTGTCTGTTGCACAAATAGCAATCACATCGTTGCTGCAACTTAATACCAAGGGATTTGTTGGATAGCTTTCTTCAGGTGGACTTTTAGATATGGATGCATGCTAGATAGCGGCCCATATGCCTTGACGTAATGCCTATAGTGTTTGAACCCTTGAAGTATATCTCGTCATAATAGTATTGTTATACGTTCAATTGCCCAGATGTAATTTGTTCACCCAGCATGTTAATTTTCTTTGGAGAGACACCACTAATACCAAGGGATTTGTTGGACAACTTTCTTCGGGTGGACTTTTAGATATGAATGCATGCTGGATAGCGGTTCATATGTCTTGACGTAATGCCTATAATGTTAGAACCCATGAACTATATCTCGTCATAATAGTATTGTTATACGTTCATGATTTGACAATTGCCCACATGTAATTTGTTCACACAACATGTTTGTTTTCTTTGAAGAGACACCACTAGTGAACCTATGGTCCCCGGTCTTTTTTTCCTCATATTGCAAACCTTATTTTAACCACTTCCATAATTGTTTCCTTGTTGTTCCGTTTTTACTTTTATTGTTTTTCAAGACTCTATACGTTTAATTCTCCTGTTTTTAGCAAGACCAAAATATTTACAACCTTCCGAAAAGTTAGGGCAAGAGAGAGTTTGTGCATATGTGCAGGTTCCATGCCTCGTTAAAAATATTTTTTTAGCGTCGTTGATAAAGCAACCTTCTTCAAGACTACGAAGTCCTACTAGTTCGATAACTCTGGTTCTTTACTAGGGGAAAACTTACTCTAGACTACATCATACCTTCCGCTTGGGGTATCTCAACGAGCGTTTGATCACGTAATCATCAAACACATACCTATTCCAATTCTGATTTTGGTCTGGTCTGATATTTGGCCTTTAGGTGATCCTCCGGAGTGACAACCTGTATAATATCGGCCTCCACATTGTATGGATCATCGGATAAGTAATTCTTGAGTCTTTGGCCACTCACCAGTTGTGGGTTGGTGCCCTAGAAATTATTAATTTTGATAGCACCAGAATGATAAACTTCTTCCACGACATATGGTCCCTCCCATTTAGAGAGTAATTTTCTTGCAAAAAAATCTGAGACAAGACCTATTCAATAACACTTTATCACCAATATTAAATTCTCTCTTGAGGATTCTTTTATCATGCCACTTCTTAACCTTTTATTTAAATAACTTGCCATTTTTGTAAGCTTCACTCCTCCATTCATCTAGAGAAGTCATATCAAGAAATCTTTTCTCATCGGCTAATTTGAAGTCACAGTTGAGTTGTTGAACAACCCAATAAGCTTTGTGTTCTAGCTCAAGAGGCAAATGGCAAGTCTTACCATAAACCATCTTGTAAGGAGACATGCCCATAGGATTTTTATAACCAGTTCTATAAGCCCATAAAGCATCACTAAGTTTCTTAGACCAATTCTTTCTAGATTTGTTAACAGTCTTTTGCAAAATTAGTTTTATTGCTCTATTAGTTAATTCTACTGGACCACTAGTTTGAGGATGATATGGTGAAGAGACACTACGATTAATATCATACTTAGCAAGAGATTTTCTAAAAGCACCATAGATAAAGTGAGAATCTCCATCAGTCATAAGATATCTAGGCACAATAAACCTTCGGAAAATTATGTCTTTAAGCATTTTCATAGAGGTTTTATGATCAAAACCTTTAGTGGGAATAACTTCTACCCATTTAGTAACATAATCAACAACAACAATAATATATGAGTACATCCATGTGAAATAGGAAAATGACCCATAAAGTCAAATCCTCAACAACTAAAAGGTTCAATAACAAGAGAATAGTTCATAAGCATTTCATTATGTCTACTAATATTACCAACCCTTTGACATTCGTCGCAAGTTGAAATAAATTTCTTAGCATCTTTAAAGAGAGTGGGCCAGTAAAAATCTGATTGTAAAATCTTGTGTACGGCTCTTTGATGTCTACGCACGCTTCTATTCTTGTAGACAGTGTTGGGCCTCCAAGTGCAGAGGTTTGTAGAACAGAAACAAGTTTCCCTTAAGTGGATTACCCAAGGTTTATCGAACTCAGGAAGGTAGAGGTCAAAGATATCCCTCTCAAGCAACCCTGCAATTAAGATACAAGAAGTCTCTTGTGTCCCCAACACACCCAATATACTTGTCAGGTACATAGGTGCACTAGTTCGGCGAAGAGAGAGTAAAATGCAAGTAATATGGATGATAATAAGTGATAATAGCAATGTGAAATAAAATGGCAGCAAGCAAACATGTAGCAGAACAGGCGGAAAACAATGTTTTCAATGTTTGGAAATAAGTCCTAGGGCTCCTACTTTCACTAGTGGACACTCTCAACAATGATCACATAAATGAATAACCAGATAGCTTCTCTCACTATGCTACTCTTAACCCTCTCCGGTTGGATAACGAACACTAATCATTGCGTAGGGCTGTAACAACTCTACTCAAGTTTCTATTCCCTCTCTAGGTCACCCCACGTTGTCACTATGAGCGTCCTAAATTAGTACTAAACAAACGCCACAATTTCATAGAGGAGACACACACGACATGCACACGGTCACCTTCACACCGCGATACAAGGTGAATCCATAGTTCATATTAATAAAGCACTTGAGTAGCAAAAGATGAAGAGTAGCATCTACGAATTCAAATAGATTACAAAGCTCATGGTCACATATAGATCACACCATGGGAGAGAGAGATGAACCACATAGCTACCGGTAGAGCCCTCAGCCTCGGGGGAGAACTACTCCCTCCTCATCATAGGAGACAACAACGGCGATGGAGATGGCGGTGGAGTCGATGGAGATGGCTTCCGGGGGGCACTTCCCCGTCCCGGCTGGGTGCCAGAACAGAGATCTGTCCCCCGAAACTTGTCGATGGCGGCGCGAAGGTACGGATGTATTTTGTGGAAAAGGTCGATTCCCCTAGGGTTTATGCGTCAGGGAGTATATATGGGAAAAAGGGCGATGCCGGGAGGTGGCCAGGGGGACCCGCGCCACCCCATGGTGTGGCCACCCCGTGGCCCCCCCTCCGGGGCTCTTCGGGACTCCTGGAAGTCAGGCTGGGCGTTCGGGTTACCCGAAAAAATCGGGTCGGGTAATTAGGGTAATTAGAATTTCGGGTTTCGTAAAATGACACCCGAAATTTGTCCAAAAATTATGAAACCCGACAATTCGGGTACGGGAAAAATCGGGTTCGGGTTCGGGTAATCCCGATTTACCCGAAATATAACGCTGGGTGGAGAAATAGAACGTTCTAGGTTAATTGTGGAAGAGCCTCGCATCATAGTGCCTAGTCGGAGAAGGCCAAGAGCACATCCTTGCTGAGCACGCGAGCACTAAGTTGCAAGTGCAGCGGGCGGCCTCGCGTCACATGGTTACATGCGGTGCCAACGACCGGCGATTGGTGACCGATAGCGTATGCCGGGCTGCAAGATCGTGCTACAGTGAGGCTGACACAGCGGCCTCATGTGAGTCACGTCCATGTGTTGTAGGCAGTGCCGACAAGCCGCAATCGGACACGTTCATTAGGCAACGCTGTGGTGACTGGTGAGGATAACATGGTGTGGTTATAGAGTGACTTGGGAGGTGAATAAAGAGCTCAGGAAGGAGCGGCCAGGAAAGACGGAGTGACCAGAATATGGAGGAGCACACGTCTCTGGCGGCAGCGTCGTGGGAATCGGCGAAAAGAAGTAGCAGCGTACGTATGTTTGGCTATTGGGCCTGGATGTGGGAATTTTACTTTTAGGGTTGTTCGATTGTCTAGGCAATGTAACTGGGCCACATGTTTATTTCGGGATATTCGGGCAATTCGGGTGCCGTGACTAGAATCCCGAATTTATCAAATAAAATTCGGGTTTTGGAAACTGCTACCCGATGTAGTCATCGGGTTTTTCGGGTTCGGGATATTCGGGTTCGGGGTCGGGTTTTTCGGGATCGGGTTTCGGGTATCGGGTTTTATGCCCACCGTGACCTGGAAGCTTCCGGGACTTTTATGACTTCTGGCTTTCGAATTTTCCAATTCCGAGAATATTTCCAGAACAACTTTTCTGAAACTAAAAACAACAGAAAACAGGGAATTGGCTCTATGGCATCTTGTTAATAGGTTAGTCCCGGAAAACATGTAAAAATGACATAAAGTGTAAGGAAAACATGTGGGAAACAACATGAAAACAACATGGAACATCAGAAATTAGGGATACGTTTATGACGTATCAACCATCCCCAAGCTTAGTTCCTACTCGTCCTCGAGTAGGTAAACGATAAAACAAAATAATTTCTGAGGTGACATGCTACTATTATAAACTTGATCATTATAATGTAAAAGCATAAGTACGCTGATATCATATAACTTCAAACACAAACATGATAAATAGAACTTTAATAATAAACCATAGCAATCACTTTGCATCATGAAGAGTATGTTAAATAAAGGATCATGGATAATAGTGCAAAGAAAGATAAACGTTTGTTTCAGGTATATAGAAAGCATGGAAAAGTGGTATTTCGCTAGTCCTCAAGAGTGGGACAAAACATAAATGCCAGGACACTTTCAAAGTTCAAGAGGAAGACTAGAACAAATAATATCACATCATGAAGTAATTATTGATGTTTACGGGACAAATTCACATAGAACTCAAAATGGCAAAAATGCTCTCTCAACTGTGCATAAAGCTAGAAGATGGAGACTCAACATAAAAGTAAAAGAAAGACCCTTCGCAGAGGGAAGCAGGGATCACTCATGTGCTAGAGCTTTTTATTTTATTAAACATAGGTATTAAAATTTTGAAACTCCTCCCATCCATCTTTCACAAACCATGTCTAAACGAATCCTCGGGTGCCTGCCAACAATCACATACCGTGGAGGAGTGTCTATATTTTAGGAGAGGTGTATGTTAATGTCAACGAATGGTAAACAGACAATACAGTACGTCACAAACCAAATGGATTCACAAGAGCGGCTCCCATAGTGAAGGACGCAACTGGTGTAGAAGTTCATCCCTCTTTCTCTTTTGTTTACACAATTATGCTTTGACTGATAAATCAGGGGCAAAATAGTGAACAGAATTTGTTTGTATTAATTTGGGGCTGGGCACCCCACTGCCAGCTCTTCTATCATTTGGATAAGCGGATGAAGTCACTAGTACAGGGTGTGAAATCCAATCAACAAGTGAGATAAAGATTCTCTATTGACGTCCTCATGAGCAAAAACAAGAACATAAAACATGAATAATTTTGAAGGTTTTAAAGGTAACACATGAGCAATTAACTTGGAGTGGCAGTTAAATACCACATGCATGTAGGTATGGTGGACACGATGGAAAAACTTTGGTTTAAGGAGTTTGGATGAACGAGTAGAGCTCATACTCGGTACAGGTGGAGGCTAGCAAAAGACTGGGAGCGACAAATCAAGAGAGCATAAGATCCATAATCATGCATAGCGATATAAACATCATTAATTAAAGCATAAGAGGTATCACAAGTTCAAGAACTAAATGGTCATGGAGGCTATTCGTGACTGGTTCGTAGTCATAAACATGTTGTGAGCATGCGCCAAGTCAACCAAATAAAACATTCGAAAGAGAATACCATAAATTTATGTTTTACTATGACAAAAACAACTCATGAATCTTTCAATGACATATTAAATACTCTTAGCTATTTGAGACTATTCATGATACTCAATAACCACAAGGCTTTAAAACTAAAATAACATTTAGCATGGCATGAAAAAGTTCTAGCCACAGTCTATACAAGCATCTACTTGCACTGTTATAAATTCTACTTCAAGCAACCGTTTCTTTTCCCAACAAGCACCATACAAGATATGTTTTAACAAAAATACTCTACATGCTACAGCAAGAAAACATGAGAGTTCTCACATAACACTACTAAAACTAACAGCTCTGAATAAGGGATGCATGAAAACCAAGGCTAAACGCAGTACTAGCAAAAGGTGAACACTCACAGAACAATAAGAATGAAAACTAGAGTGTTCTAAGCAATGAAAACGGAACGTGTCTCTCTCCCACACAAGTATGATAAGACACAACCATAAAATACAGCAAAGAAAACTAAACAAACTGAAAGCAAAAATAAAAGACGCTCCAAGTAAAGCACATAAGATGTGACCGAATAAAAATATAGTTTCACTAGAAGTGACCTGATAATTTGTCGATGAAGAAGGGGATGCCTTGGGCATCCCCAAGATTAGACGCTTGAGTCTTCTTGGAATTTGCTGGGATGTACCACTAGGGCATCCCCAAGCTTAGGATTTTCACTCTTCTTGATCACATCATATCGTCCTCTTCTTTTGACCCTTGAAAACTTCCTCCACACCAAACTTCTCACAATCTTCATTAGCAACGTTAGTGCAATCGAAATAATAAATTCACATGGTTTAGTTTAAACACAAGGCTAACACTCATAAACACATAGCTATTGTCACAAATTTTTTTAAAACTATTTTTCTCAAAATAACACCAAAAGAAAGAGATTAAGATGCAAATGCAATTATTGGCAGAAATCTGTCAAAACAGAACAACAGGTAAAGATGATTTTTTTCGAAAATCTTCTGGTCCTAAAATAAAAAATTGTTAAACTAAGAAGAGTTGAGGGCTGAGGAATAAGAACAAAAAATTTCAGATCATTCTGATCTTCCAGGATTTTATACGATGTTTTACGGTGGACAGCAGAAATCTGTTTTCTGCGCAGAAATCCGAAAACCAACTCCAACTTTCGTCAGAAACTTTACTTGGCACTACTAAAACATGAAAAGAAAGATACACAGGAATTGCTACAGAAGTATACAACCTCTTGACTCAAATAAAACAGAGAAAAACAATACAAAAATAAAAACATGGGTTATCTCCCAAGAAGTGCTTTTCTTTAAAGCCTTTTAGCTAGGCATGATAGTTTGAGAAGATGCTCACATGATAAATATTAATTGAAGAAAAAGAGAGCATCGAGATGAAAACATAAAACAAATTTAAGTCTAACCCACTTCCTATGAAAAATAATCTTGAAGAAAAACAAGTCATGAAAACACAAAGTGGCTAGCATAGGAAAGCAAAACAAGTGTAACTTCATAATTTTCAACATAAAGAGGGGAAACTTGATATTGTTGAGATGCATAAAATTATGTTTCCCTCTCTCATAATAACTTTCAATAGCGTCATGAATAAAATTAGCAACATAACTATCACATGAAATATTCTTATCATGAGCCACATGCATAAAAGAACAATTACTCTCCACATAAGCATAGTCATTCTTATTAATAATAGTGGGGGAAAATTTAACAAAATAGCTATCATTATTATTATCATCACCATAATTATCAAATATAGGAGGCATAGCATCATCAAAATAAATTTTCTTCTCAATAGTAGGTGGACTGAAAATATCATATTCATCATTGTAAACAGGTGGAACTAGAATACCACAATCATTATAATCATCATATATTGGAGGCAAGGTATCATCAAAGAAAATTTTCTCCTCGAAACTTGGGGGACTAAAAATATCATATTCATCAAAACTAGTTTCCCCAAGCTTAGACTTTTCCATAGCATTAGCAATAATGGTGTTTAAAGAGTTCATACTAGTAACATTGCTATTAGCATGCAAATAAAGCTCCATAGGTTTTTTAATTTTCTCTTCAAACACTTCATGTCCTAACTCAAGATAAATATTATAAATCTCTCTCATATTTTTGTTGTTTTCCATTTAAACATAAAGATAAAAACAAGTAACAAGTAAAAATAAGCCTAACTAGTGAAAGCAAGAAACAAAAAGATATAATTGCAGAATCTAAAGGAAATAACTTCGAGCACTCACACCCGAGGATGTGAGAACCTTTTACCTTACCTCTCCGGTCGGATAACGAACACTAATCATTGCGTAGGGCTGTAACAACACTCCTCAAGTTTGTATCCCCTCTCTTGGTCACCCCACGCTGTCACTATGAGCGCCCTAAATTAGTACTAAACAAACGCCATAATTTCATAGAGGAGACACACACGGCATGCACACTGTCACATTCACACCGTGATACAAGGTGACTCCATAGTTCATATTAATAAAGAACTTGAGTAGCAAAAGATGAAGAGTAGCATCTATGAATTCAAATAGATTACAAAGCTCATGATCACATATAGATCACACCATGGGAGAGAGAGATGAACCACATAGCTACCGGTAGAGCCCTCAGCCTCGGGGGAGAACTACTCCCTCCTCATCATAGGAGACAACAACGGTGATGGAGATGGCGGTGGAGTCGATGGCTTCCGGGGGAACTTCCCCGTCCTGGTAGGGTGCCAGAACAGAGATCTGTCCCCTGAAACTTGTCGGTGGCGGCGACGGAGCTACGGATGTATTTTGTGGAAAAGGTCGATTCCCCTAGGGTTTATGCGTCGGGGAGTATATATGGGCGAAAGGGCGATGCCGGGAGGTGGCCAGGGGGCCCACACCCCTAGGTGACGCGGCCAGGGGGACCCGCGCCACCCCATTGTGTGGCCACCCCGTGGCCTCCCTCCGGGTCTATTCGAGACTTATGGAAGCTTCCGAGACTTTTAGGACTTCTGGCTTTCGAATTTTCCAATTCCAAGAATATTTCTAGAACAACTTTTCTGAAACTAAAAACAGCAAAAAAAAACAGGGAACTGACTCTGTGGCATCTTGTTAATAGGTTAGTCCCGAAAAACGTGTAAAAATGACATAAAGTGTAAGGAAAACATGTGGGAAACAACATGAAAACAACATGGAACATCAGAAATTAGGGATACATTTATGACGTATCACTCTTTCACCAGTGTGATGCCATCCATACAGATTATTATGACATTTTGTCAATATCTCTTCTTGCTCATGTTCAGGTATGCACCTTCTCAAAATTCCATCCACACCTTCTTTATATAAATGTATGTCATTCTGGAAATAATGTCACAAATCATAAAATAATTTATTCCTCTATTGATGAGTATAGCCTGGAAGCAGAAACTTAGACACAATGAAGTTAACATAATGAGCATACCAAGGATTTCCATTTGAGTTAACCTTAACTGCAGCAAGTTTTTCATGAGGAAAACTATCATTAACAAGAATAAAATCATTTGGAATGTTCTCTATTCTAGACAAATTATCAGCAACAAGATTATCAGCTCCTTTCCTATCAACAATATGAAAATCAAACTCTTGTAACAAGCGCACCCATCTAATAAGCCTAGTCTTACCATCTTTCTTTTCCATGATATATTTAATAGCAGCATGATCGGTGTGAATGCAAACTTTAGAATCAACAATATACTGCCTAAATTTATCAGAAGAAAAACAACAACTAGGAAATCTTTTTCATAATTTCTTTGAGCACTATCTAGAGTTTTACGAGCATATGAATAACCTTCAACTTCTTATCAATTCTTTGTCCTAAGATAGCTCCTACAACAAAATCATTAGCATCACACATAATTTCAAATGGCAAATTCTAGTCAGGTAGTTGAACAACAAGTGCAATTATTAAAACTTTCTTAAGAATTTCAAAGGCTCCTTTACAATCGACATAAAAAAAACAAAAGGAAGTTCTTTTTGAAGAAGACCGGTAAGAGGTTTTGAAGTCTTAGAAAAGTCTTTAATAAATAACCTATAGAAACCAACATGACCAAGAAAACTGCGAATACCTCTGACATCCTAGGATATGGCATCTTTTCAATAGCATCAACTTTAGCTTTGTCAACTTCAATGCCTCTTTCAAAAAATTTAGGACCAAGAACAATTCCTTCATTAACCGTAAAGTGAAATTTCCCTAGGATATGACATCTTTTCAATAGCATCAACTTTAGCTTTGTCAACTTCAATGCCTCTTTCAAAACATTTAGGACTAAGAACAATTCCTTCATTAACCGTAAAGTGGTATTTCTCCCAATTCAACAGAAGATTAGTTTCCTCACACCTCTGCAAAACTTTATTAATATTATGGAGGCAATTGTCCAAAGAAGTTTCATACAAGGAGAAATCGTCCATGCGAACTTTCACAATGTTCTCACAAAAACCATGGAAAATACAAGACACTAGACTGACATGCGCGCTTTGCCGCGCTGCCTACAAAGCGTGTGTGTCTGCTATGGTAAGCGTGGTTTTAAGTGTTACACATAATTTAAATCTACCCTGGCATATGGAGAGTAATGGGCTCTAGGCACACATCGAGATTGGCACTTAATGTCTTTTAACAATGGCACTGATTTGTTGCTGAACAGTTTCATTGTCCTCAAAGTTTACAGAATGTCTCATGCAAAAGAGTAATGCTTTCGTAATTTTTACTTCAAACTTGGGCCTTGTTGCCTATGGCTAGGTAGATCACTGTATAGAAACAACCTAAGAAAATTAAGTAGCAGGAGGAGGACAGGAGTTATTGTGCAATCTTATTTCCATTCCTGCAGCAATACACTCTGCATACATTTTTAACTAACGAAAAGTGCACAACAAGGTAAGAACTATAGGTAAAAACAGCGGAGAGTAGAGAACAAACATGATTTAAAGAAAATTGAATGGAAGAACTATCACATAGTACATAGAAACTAAGTGCATCGGCTTCTATAGATATCAAGCATTGAAGCATTGTAGTTGCAATATGTAGAGACCTTAGTTTCTGGCGCCCACAACCATGAGAGAAAATCTATACAGCAAGGAAGTATGTCGTTAGTCCCAGGAAGAACAATGCATAACCGGTTGTTCTTGCACCTCTAAGGCTATAGTCGATGAAAAAGTGAGCATGTCCAAGGAGGACTGCATCATTTAGTAAGACAACCTGGTAGGCTGTAGCACAATAGAACTAATTATTCAGCAAGGCTAATTACCCACACGTTTCATCATCATCTTTAAACAGTGGTGGTCAAATAGTACGGACAGACTAAACAACAAAATAATTATAATTGAAATAAAACATGCATTGCTCTTTTTCTTCACACAAATGAAGTTAGAATGTAAGCAAAGACTGAATTTTTTATCTTCTAAATACATGAACCGAAGGAATTATAATTGAAATAACAAATGCATTGCTTAATTTTTTAATCACACGGATGAATCTAGAATGCAAGCAACAACTGAATTTTTGATCTTCTAAAGACATAAACCAAAGGAAATGATAACAAACAACAAGTTTCCATCGGTTTAATCAAACCAATATGATGTATAGTTCCTAAACAAACCTCATACTTATATTTGCGCTAGAAGATTGTAATTGGAGTAGAAACAACAACGTTTTGTGGTGTTCTCCTGATCAGTTTAGCCTACGATTTGATCATGTGAGTAGATATAGTGTTTCTGCAAGCAGTCCCCAAAAGATGGACCATTTTTTATCTGTAGAGCAGAACCATTATACTTGAAAAAATTCTAGGAAACGGGACAGGGGCAACCGCCCAATCTTATCCTTCAAGATGCAGAATGGCTCTGTTATGTTCAGATTTTTTCAGAGAATCGCTCATAAGTATTTCCTCAACTTGCTGACGGTGTCCCCTTGAATCATTCATACCTGGTCTGTATGAAAATAGTAAACTTTCCATTAGAAATCTAGACTTAGTCATTTTTAAAATGAAAGAAAACACTACAAACTGAATGCAAGAATACTAAAAGTAGATCAACTCTAGTACCTAAATGATTCCAGAGAAAGAGTATTATAGCAGCAATGAAACTACGGACCTGATGTTATGGTTGTACAAATCTTTCCATGGTAATGAAAGAAGAGGAGAAAAGGGTGACCTTAATTAAATACATACTTTGCTCAATCTTACTTTATGTGGAGCTCATCGATATCCATGATGTGTATCATTACTTTACTGCTTTAACAGGGTCAACATTGTAAACCTGGATGGTGAAAAATGTTTGCATTGAATCTACAAATTTAATCATCGGTATGGATTCTTATATTTTCCATTTAAAATCATTTTACTACAGATGCTCAGAATGGGAGTGAAACATACTTCTAAAACATTTTTAAGTAGATCTACTACTAACCTCTTCATCATCTCTAATAATTGTTTACCAATTAGATAACAAATGCTTTTAATTCTTTGGGTGGATTTAGACCCCTCCTTAATGCTAGTACTCACAAGTAAAGAAACCCAAAATTATCCCTCGTTCGATTATCATGCGCCAAGTGATTGGAACCTGCTGGAAGAGTAACAAACATGATCGACCAAATCACACATTTGAATTCTAAAGCAAATTGAAACCTAGGACCAAATGTAGAACATATGCATTGCTTAATTTTTTTAATGACACAAATGAATTTCAAATGACTAATAACTGGATTTGCCAGTAATAACTGATTTTTAAATCTTCTGAAGACATGCACCGAAAGAAATGATAAAAACATCATGTTTATATCAGTTTAATCAAACAATTAGGCTGTACGATTCCCAAACAAACATGCTGCTTAGATAAGAAAACCACTTCCAAAATGAAGAGGGCTCATTTATACTACTATATAGGTTTGTATACTATATGCGCACCACATTAAAATTTTAAGTAATTGTTGATCTCCTTGTATTCCTAAAGGTCCTAACTAAAATACCAAAGAAGAATTTAAACATGGAGTGCTGCATTGACATATCACAACAACGAACCAAAATATCCTCTTTCGCAAGTATTTTATTTTTTGTCTCAGAAGGAAAAAATATCACTCTAGAGAATAAAGATCTTGAAATGCACTGGTACAGTGTCAAGTACCAATTTGTAAATCACAACAATGACAGAAAATATCTACTTTGGTGTCTATGCATTCCCTACTACAATAATGCCATATTTGTTCCTCATCCAAAAGTAGGCCAACATATCCCGGGATAAAAACATTCCATCAGCAAATCACCTGCTACCTAACCCGTCCTGATAAAAAGTTACTTGAGACTGTAGGGACACAACTAATGTATAGCGCTTAATGGACTAAACATGTAGCATACCCGGATGCCATATTGAGCAAGCCCGTTGATGACAGGATGCCGTCCACCTCCACCTTCCTTGCCTGCTATCAAGGACGACCTTGCAGTCTTCAAGCAAACATCAAAATCGCTTCGCCCATCCTAGCCCGCACCAGCGCCCATGTCACCAGGCCTGAATCAGCGATGGCATGTCAAGGACAGGGGAGACGAACTCACCTGGGGCACATATGGGATCCAGCAGCGGAGGACGTGATGGTATCGGTCCGCTTCTTCTCACTCGACTCACCATGAAACTCCCATTAATCCGGAATCTTGAGCTGTTGCGTCATGATGAAGACCTTAATGGAGCACAATATGCAAAAACATCTAAACGCCAACCTAGGGAGAAGAAGATACTCAAAGGTGAGATCTGACCTATATGTAGCACCCAATCTGGCCGAGGACAACCAGCTCGTCGTCGGTCGAGATGTATGTCATCGCTTCTTCTCCGTACGCCGGTCGCACCTGCTCTTGCAAGTAAGGAATGACTTGCAGAATAACAGATCAAGAACCGCGGTCATGGCATCCAACCCCTCCATCCTCACAGTCGGAGATCGAAAAAAATGGTGTTATGCATCAGATGAAATAAGAAATGCAAGGCATGGGCGGCGCCGAGGTCCATCACTGCGCTGGCAGACGCCTCGGCGGACAGAGAGGGAGAGAAAGGCGGCCGGCCTAGAGAAAGGAAGTGGGTGGCCGCAATGGGCAAGATGGGAGAGGTGGGGGCTGGTTGATTTGCTTCTGTTCGGTGGAGCCTAGTAGACACCGTTTTGACCAAATCAACTGTGAACTGATAAGAAGCAGAAACCTGCAACCCCACAAACAGCGGAACACAGTGGCAAAGGCCCATGAACAGTCACATAGTTGGTTTATGGTGGGACCAGAACCTCTCAGGAGGCGTTGCTTCCACCGAGATTATAGAGTAGAAGAATGCACCTTTGAAATCTAGGTGGTGCATTATATAAACCAAAAAGCATACATCTATAAGCACAAGTACCATAAGAACAAGTGAAGGTGATTTTCTCTTGGTCTTGTTTTCTAACATGAATATGAGAGAAATTTATGTAGATGTTTTCCCGATCTTTCACCGTAAGAACCACCAATGATAACTATTATTCCAACCACGCGCAATACACGTAAACTGAAGAACTTGATAGATTTAGGTGAGCAACTAGGTGATGAAGACCACGCCTCACGCCAAGCTCGATAACTCTAGGCACATCCAAGAGCCCCCTAGCCACGCACGAGAACTCTTGGCAGATCCAAAAACACTCATGCCTTTATTTGCAAACATAACCGACGAACGTCCGAGACGTCGTCTACACGCGGATCCCCTAGGGACGGTGGTAATCTGAGCACAATGTTCTACATAATTTTCAACCTATCCAGGCACGTGTTGTTCTTTTATTTTGTTCCGATTCCCTAGTTGTTTCTTCCTTCGCCTTATGTTTCCGATCCGTAGAGTCCAGCAGTTGTAAGCCTAGCACGACTAGGATCGATCACTGCACGGAAAACAATTGCACATAAAACGAATCTCGCAGACAGTTTCCAATGCAACAAGAGCAGATGATGATCGTATCAATCCAACACAGCACCTTCCCAGCAGATGCAACAACGAACCGAACTCCTTCTCGACAGCAGCCTATCCACAGAACAAACTAGCCAAGCTCAACGAAAAACTGTAGATGAGCTCTGATACCACATGATGTAGGTGTTTTTCCCGATCTTTCACCGCAAGAACCACCGAGATAACTATCCTCCCAATCACGTGAGCAATACACGCAACCTGAAGAATTTGGATAAATTTAGGCGAGCAACAAGGTGATGAACACCACGCCTCACGCCAAACTCGACAACTCTTCGCAGATCCAAGAGCCTTCTCGCCACACACGATAACACTTGGCAGATCAAAAACACTCATGCCTTTATTTCAAAGATAACCGACGAACGTCCAAGACGTCGTCTACACGCCGATCCCCGAGGGACGGTGGTAACCTGAACACAATGTTCTAAATAATTCAACTCTCAAAATTCCGAACCCTCTAAATCCTAGATGCCGGCTCCTTTATATAGGAGGCCAAACCCCTAGTTGGTTTGGACAAACCTAAACCAAAACTGACTCGAACCTAAACCTAGTTGAACTCGACACAATACAAACCAGCCTATTAGAAGACTCGGCCAACACATGCAGCTCGCAGGGCTTAGACATTATAATCGTAATTTATTGTCCTAGCGTGCTAACCAGTAGATGCCCGCATCAGAAATCATAATAACCATCTAGGCAACAAAACTAAGTATTTTCTAAACAATTTTCTAGCATTTGATAAATAAAAGGTAAAGGATCATAATCTTTCTTAGTAGCCTTATGAAATTTTCTAAAATCAATGCACATTCTATAACCAACTATGGTCTTTGAAGAATAAACTCATTCTTATCATTAGGGACAACAACCAGACCTCCTTTCTTGGGACCAAATTGACATGACTAACACATCTATTATCAGCAATAGGATAAATAATACCCGCTTCAAGAAGTTTAATATGTTATTTCTCACGACGTCTTTTATCTTGGAATTTAATCTGGGTTGACGATCAACTACATGTTTGGCATCAGGCTGAAGATTAATTGTATGCTGACATAGAACAAGACTAATGACCTTAAGATCATCCAAAGTATAACTAATAGCGCGTGCGATTAGTACCACTTGGGTTTCTCTTTGAGGGGTGGATATCAAACATATTTTTTCCGAGGGATATCAAACACCTGCCCAATAGAAAATCTGGCACAAGGTTCCGACCCATACTTCATCTCGAAAAAGGGTAATGGCCTACACTTAGCGTGACGCCTAGTTTACGTAAAGATGGGGACGGTGGTCGTCGTCATATTGCGGTATCTATTGACAACTTCCCAATAGCCCGACTGCTGCTTTTGCAAGTGTCTAGGATTTTGCAAACTTTTTCTAACACGACCTTTGCCACGCCGGAGGTGTAGAGGCGACATTGAGGTTTTCTCACGACACGCCATCGAGGGATACGATGCTGAATTCTTCAACAAATTCGGTGTTATTTAGTTTTCTTACAGCGTTGTTCTTGTAAATGATGATTTCATATAATATATTTCCTTCGCCTTCCTTCAATTTGTTTTTTTGCCTTTGGCGATGTTGACAACAGCAAAAATATCATATTCGACTCATTTTACTTTCAAGTCGAGCTAAAAGAAACTTTTTCTTGCAGCCTTCCCAGACAAGGCCGGCAATCTCTGGTGGCGGAGCGCGCAGTTTAGTAAACTATATAGGGTTCCCCTATGTAGTGTTTATAGCACTACGTATTAGGGATCACCCATGTCCTACGCATTATGGGCCGGCCCATTTACCTTTTTTTTCCTTTTTCTTGAAAATTGTTCAGATTCGAAATTAGTTCAAATTCGAAAATTGTTCAAATTGAAAATTTGTTCAAATTCGAAAATTGTTCAAATTCGAAATTTGTTCACATTCGAAAGTTGTTCAAATTCGAAATTTGTTCACATTCGAAATTTGTTCAAATTCAAAATTTTGTTTGAACATATTTCAAAACAAAAAATTTCCGAATAGAAAGGAAAAGAAAACAGAAAAGAAATAAATAAAACGAAAATAAAAAACTGAAATGGTAAAAGAAAAAATGGAAAAAGCGAACTATAAAAACCTAAAAAAGCTAACCATACACAAGCCGCGGCGTAGCCCAGTGGCTTCGCCACGTCCGGCGCAAGGGGAGCGCGCGGGTTCGAGCCCCCTCCCCTGCACTGCCGCACCCTCTATTTTTCACGAATAAACTCGTTTAAATGGGCCGGCCCAGCTAAGAAATTACGTGGGCGTGTCCTATTACGTAGTGCACTAGGCACTATATAGTGTTTCCGAACTATATAGGCCTGCCCGGCCTATATAGCGAGTCGAGAATCAATATCTGGGCCGGGTATGTAAAACAATTTCAACTGTCTAGCTCGTAGCCGACTTACGGCGGAGGCCCAGCCAACAACAAATCTCCTATCCCCTTCCCATAGAACCCTAGACTCGCTTCCGCACGAACACCGCCCGGCTGCCGTTTCTCCTCCTCGTCGCCTTCGTCGCTCTCCTCCGCCCCAACCAGCCGAGCGGCCGCGCCACCAGCTAGTCTCTTCCGATGGCGGTACGTTCCCTCTCTCCTCTTCATATTCCCGTAGCAGACCTCTTCGTACATCATGTTACCAGTTAGGCCGGAACCCTAAGCTCGTGCGGCTGTGGCGCGGCGACGAGGCGCTCAGGCACCTAGTCGTCTGTGCGGCGCAGCAACCTGCGGCGGGCCGTATGCTAGTGAAGGGCGCATGAGGGTTTTGGGGGGCGGGGCCGATAGGGCGTCGTCTCGTCCGAGCCATTGGGGGAGATCGAACTCGAGCTGAAGTTCTCTCCAGCGGGTTGGATTAGTGAATCCTTTGAATTGTTGCTCTTTCAGGCCGGTTACTGATAACGTGTGTCAGCTGCGGTTGCAAACCTCACCTGTCCCTGGCTCCGTGCATCCCGTCATGGAGATGGTGGGACTATTATCAAAGTTTGGCCTCTTTGGTTAGGTTTTCTGGAATTTTCCCCTGGTTTTAACTCTAGATATGGTTCGAAAATTTTGGATTAGAAGGCAGTTCACGGGTGAAACTGTTGCCAATTTCGCAACCTTTTGTCCTCCGCTGCGATTGCTACGTGGACTGTCAGATCGCTGGTATCAGAATTCCTTATCTGCTACTCCAAACCACCGGAGCTAGACTCTGGTGGTGCTATTCTCAATCCAATAAAAGTAAAATTGCTAGTTTAAATTTATTTTCCTGCCATTGACATAATTCGATGGGTATGATGCTTCACAGCTGAATTCAGCATCTCGCATCAGTACTATCTTGTTAGTTGTATAAGCTCAGTATTTGCTTAGTTCTAGTTGTGGACTTGCTGTAGCTGGTTCATAACTATTTTACATGAGTAAATATGAATTGAGATGTTTTTTTTTCTGCTTGCTTGCTGAGTTGCTGTACATAAATTGGCCTGAATTGTTTTGTCCGCTATGAATCTTCTAGGGTCTTTAAGTTGTAGGATTTACAGGTCATGTTCTAACAGATGTTGTAGTATCCATGCTTAGCTGCAAAATCACCCCAATTTTGTGGGACATCCCTTTGACAAGTGACTTATATGTTACTGTATTACTTATTTCCCCTTTGTTAATTGCTCATGATTCTTTACTCTGCTGCAGACTGTTCCTGTTAACCCCAAGCCATTCTTAAATAACTTAACCGGGAAGCCTGTCATTGTCAAGTTGAAGTGGGGCATGGAGTACAAAGGTACTTTTATGGGGTTTCCTCGCTTGTTAGTTATATATGTGCATTATCTGGTTCTCCTTTTCAGATACTCCCTCCGTCCGGTTATAAGTGTACATCTAGCATTCAAATTTTGTCCCATAAGAAGTGTACCTCTACACTTCTAATGACTACCGCATCACCCCCCCAATCCCCCCATTCTTCTGTTATAATTTAATTGATGGTGGCTAAGAAGAGGAAAGAGAACTAATATGTCATCCATTTTCTAGATGTACACTTATAACCGGGCGGAGGGAGTACTTCATTCTTTGCCCATGCCCTCAATTGTACTAATGCATGAATTGTTCCTTTTCTACCCAGGATATCTTGTTTCAGTAGACTCCTACATGAATCTGCAGGTAAAGTTCATGAATCTTGTTTCAGTAGATTTCACATGATGGGGGACACTCCCACCGTTTCATCATTTCACAGCACTAGTTTGTTGCTTACACTTGCTACTAATTTTGCAGCTTGCTAATACCGAGGAATACATCGACGGGCAATTTTCTGGAAATCTGGGAGAGATACTGATAAGGTAATCTATTCATTCATGAACCTTTGGCCACAGCTAGAACGTATCAGTAGTAGATGGTTACACATAAAATTTTATCCTTCCCTAATCTGAAGTCTATTCCGTAGCCAATGAAAAGATATAATATTATGAATCCGCAACTGGTAGTAGATGCGGCAATATCCTATGGCTGTTCATTAGCTTTTTTCACTCATACATTCATGGTTTTTAAGGCGTCGCCTTATAGGGACACTTAGGCGGTAAGGTGCCCTGGCAGTGCCTTAAAAAATTTCCCGCTTTAGGCGCTTAGGCTTCAGAGCAGGGGTGGAAACGCCTAAGGATGCCTTGCGCCTTAAAAACCATGGATACATTGCATATGCAAGTGAATGACCTGATGCCATCACTAATCTGATTTGCTGCTCAATCTGCAGATGCAACAACGTCATGTACATGCGAGGTGTTCCAGAGGATACGGAGATAGAAGATGCGGAGTGAAGAGTACATGGACTGTTCCTTGGTCGATGCAAGTTGTTCACTGCTGAAAAAACAACTTCGTAGTTTGTCCCCATTTGCTCTTTGTGACTGTGTCGTCTCTGAGCTCCTGTTAACTCAGTTCTGTATGCTGAATGAATGAATGATCAACTTGTATGTTATGAACCGCTGATTGGTGATTGCTGGTAGGACCTGGTGTAGCTGTTGAATATGTGTTGATGTTTTAAATGTGAGTGCCCATATTTGCAATTTGAACTATATATTTCCTGGTTACTGACAGTGGTCGAACTCAACATTTGATGTGCTGTGATAGAAGTGGGATTTCCTTTTACTGATTTGTTCATATACCCACTGTGTAAATCTATAAGTAGTGAGAGCATCGTGGTACATTTTTATCCAGTTAAAAAAGCTGAAATCCTTTTGTCTGCTCTGTTGCCTTCAAGTTCGGATTTCAACTTCGAACAAACAATCGTCCGATCTTGGTGGCTGCCATGATATGGAAACTATTGATACAATTGAAAGGTTTTTTTTTTTAATTAGATCGAACAATATTGAACTTCAATGATAAGAAAAAACATTTTCCTAATTTTACACTCAAGAAACAACATGGCACATTTGGAACATAGCAATTTCGCTTATATTTTCAGAGCTCGTTGCTGACAATAAAATCCAATTAGATATTTTCACTTTTGCTAATATAGGTCTTCACACACCAACTGCCTAATACACCGTGTTGCATTTGCCAATTGTGCTCTTTTAGTCAACTTGAGATTAGAAACTTTGATTGGATTCGCTTGACCTGGATGGCATGGCCTCAGCCCCAAGCGGCTGGCAAAAACCGCTGGAAAACTGGAGGTGAAATTTCAATGTTTGAACAATTGGAGGTTGTAAATCAAATCGTTTTGAGAACTGACATTTTCCTAGATTCTACACTCACGACGAGAACTTCCGATTCAATCTCTAATTTGAAACATAGCAATAAATTTTGTGTGAACATCGTAGGAAATTAACAATTCAATCTCTAAGAAAACTTCCTAGTTCGAAATTAAGGAGTGCATGCTAAGATCAAAATTTATCTAGCCTCTCTCTCTGATCCGGGGCCTACAAATGCGCCAGCACGCACGCCATCCCGAGCGCCACGCCGACGCCGGACCACCACCCCATCATCGCCCGCACAACATGGCCCTGCGACGGCGCCGGCGCGGCCGCCGGGATCTCCTCGTCGGGCTCCACCTCCACGGGCATCGTGACCGGCGGGCACGGGAGCGTGGCCAGCACCGGCGCGGGGCTCGGCGCGACCGCCATGGAGCTCATCCTCTTGGGCGGCGGGGGAGCGCGCGGCTTGCTGATGACACCCGGCGGCACGACGAAGTTGCTGATCTGGAGCACGGAGATGTTGTAGGGCCTGGCGGTGACGGCGCGCTTGAACGTGGCGTTGACGAGCGCGCCCGGCGCGGCCGAGGCGAAGACCGCGCCGCCGTTGGGCGCCGGGACGATGGCGAGGAACCCGGAGCGGTCGCCCGCGGTGGGGCCGAATGTCTGGTAGAGCGTGGTGGCGACGACGGGGCGCGCGCCGGCGCCGCGGGGCAGGGCGGCGAGCTTGGCGGCGTCGTAGTAGTCGAGGAGGACGTGGACGGAGAGGAGCTCGAGGAGCGCGGCGCGCGGGAGGCGTGCGCTGCGGCGGAGGAGCCAGTCGACGTCGGAGTTGGCGGGGGCGAGGATGGTGAGGGAGTTCCGGCGGTTGACCTCGGCGGCGACGCGGGTCTTGGCGAGCAGGTAGTTGAAGAGCTTGAACTCCGGGTACCGGCCTAGGATCTCCGTGATGTTGAAGCCGCCTCCGCCGGGTGGGGCGGCGTCCGCGGCGTTGGCGATGCCGGTTGCCGGGAAGAGGAGGAAGAGGAGCACGAGCAGGGAGAGCTTGGTAGGCGCCATGGTGTACGTGTGCGTGCACGGACGTTACGCCGATGCCGATGCCGATGCCTAGCTCGATCGTCTTCTTGGGTGCGTGGAGTGTCAGTGTGTATATATAGAGTGAGGAGGAGGCCGTGGCGGGAGGAGATCGAGTGGTAAGTGGATCGTCGAGGGGTTAGCAGTTGGCGGGAGATCGATCCAGACTGGTCTTCACTCTGACCACTTCTCGTGGCGCCAGCATGCACGATGCGTATCGCCTTGAATTTAGGGGTGGGATCCGCCGTCTGATGCACATCCGATGGTTAAACACGATCGGCTTCAGAGATTTTTAGGAAAAATGATCGGCTTCAGTCAGATGTTTTTCTTGTTGAGAACTGGGCTTCAGTCAGATGTAGCCCGGAATAATTTGCTCCGGGAAATCTTCTTGGGCCTTTGCTTACAGTTTTTTTCTTCAAATGACTCCCACCGGAGCCGGGTTCCATTACCACAAGGGACAACACGTGTCTCGATTTTATGTACAACTAAAACGACTAGGAACAAAGCAAAGAAAAGAAACAACACCCTCCTCTCACAGAAGGAGATAAAAAGGACCGGGCAATATGAGTTCTAACCACAAAGTACAGACTAACAAACTAAACACTTCAAAAGGGGCAGCCCGCCCAGGTAGATCACACGTTTTGAACTCAGAGAAGCAGGACAACTATATATCAAGATGACCCAAACGTAGACCATTACGTCTAGCTTTGGAACCACGCAAAAGATCAGCAACCACATAGCTTCTTTTTTCTGAAACATGATCCACCTAAGCCTTTTGAATTATATATTTTATCCATCTTCAGTTGCCCCCCCCCCCCGAGATTCGATGCTCAGAGATCGCTACCCCGCCTAAGCTTTTTGAATTAACTGTTGTGTCCATCTTCAGTCCCCCCCCCCCCCCCCCCCGGAGATTTGATGCTCAGAGATTGCTACCCCGCTAGGAGCGCAAGTTGCCACCTCTTGAATCCGCCCAGCTCCTTCTTCGAGCATCCGCCTCTCACCTTTCGTCTGCAAACATGCCCAATAACGAAGAAACACGCACACATAGCAGATTAACTCGACTGGAGATGATATGCATTTGTTTTCAAAACAAGCATTATTACAAATCTTTCAGATTGCCCAGCACAAGGAAGCAACCCCGATGATATGAATATTAGAACCAACAGGCCAAAATTTCTAAACCCACCAAAAATACTGAGAAAAACAAGATGGTCGTGTATCAGCAACCAAAGCAGTCTGATCACACTCCACATGAAAACAGATGCAGTGCACTGAAAAAAGAGGTGGGAAATCGTTTCGGAGGCAGGACAGAATCTACAGGAACAGTCCCCCACCCATTTCCTTTTTTTTTTTCATGTTATCCTTAGTGGTAATAGCGTTATGCCTGATCAACCACAACCATATTTTGATCTTCAGAGTGATCATGGCTTTCCAGAGCTGGGAGATGGATCTATTTATAACTGGGGATAAAAAATTGTTATAAAGTGATTTCACTGTAAAAAGGCCAGATTTGGTGTATTTCCACTTTGGTATGTCTCTGGCATTTCCCATAGCGTATGTTAGCAAGAGACTACGCAATTTTGACATTTTCTCTTGCAACAAGGGATCAAGACATCATCTTAATGTCGTTTTCCAACCTCTCTCCCACATTTTGTTAACAATGCATATCTGTTCCTGACACACATCAAACAACGGTGGGAACTGATCACAAAAGGGATCAGGGCCACACCAGCTATCATGTAAAAAATCTGTACTTGAACCATCACCAATCACCATCATCCTACCTTACAAAATATGCAACTATAAACTTTTAATTAGGTCTTTCCACACATGGGATTCGTTCTGTTTCACCTTGATGCTCCACAGCCCATGATCTATCTTGTACTTGGCTCTCACTAGTTTATGCCACAACCCATCCTCCTTTTCCACTCTCCACCACCACTTGCACAACAAGATAATATTGAACAATCTCAAGTTTTTGATGCCCAAACCTCCTTTTTCTTGGTCTTGTTGATAATTGGCCACCTAACTAGGTGATATTTGTTTTTAGTGGCATTCCCCTGTTAGAAAAACTTCCTCATGATTAGTCAGCTCTTCAATACAAGTCCCATGAAGGAGATACATGGACATGGTATAGATTGGTACCCCACTAAGGGAGGATTGAATCAGGATATATCTCCCACCAATGGAAGAGTTGTTACCCATCCAACCTTCCAAGAATCTACCCATTTTTCCTTGAGAGGTGCAAAGTCAGACATATGGAGCCTAGAACCACACACAGGTACCCCCCCAAGTATTTCATTGGCCAGCTACCAGTTTGGCATTCGGCATATCAACATAGTAAATGCATTTCTCTGGACGCCATGGGCGCTCGAGCCGCGCGCTGTCTCCTCGCAGGTCGCCGGGCTGGGCTGCGGCTGGGCCGGCCGCAGGGGTTGGCGCCTCGGGGAGGTTCTCCTGGCTCTCGGGCACTCAAGGCATCCCTGTGCGATGGCCTCATCCAGCGCCAGGAGCGCGCCGACCAGGGCTCCGCCGGCTGGTGAGGGGCAAGGGGTGGAGATGCAGCCACCGATGGGAGGCACCCGGGTGGAACCTCGTGCAGGGGATGGTCGTGGTGATGACCGTCACGTTGTGGAGGTGATGTCGGGGGGAAGCTACCGTGGGATGGCGCGCTCGGGGTAACGTGGCGGGTGGAATGCGGGGACCGTGGTGGGGATTGGCGTGGTGGCCGCGGCCGCTCGCTGCACCGCGATGCTCCTCCCCCGCTACCACCTCCCGCGGATCCTCTCAACGGTGCCAAAGAAGAAGAAGAACAAGAAAGAAGAAGAAGAAGAACGTCCCCGGCGAGGGTGTGATGGTTACAACAGGGACTCTGGCGGGTGGAGCGCTTTGTGGCTCTTCCTCGTAGACTGTGTTAGCCGGTGGGGTGCCACGGATGGAGATGCTTACTCTGTTGGGGCATGGTATTGATACCGTCTTTTATTACATCGACATGGGGGGTATCAAGCTTTCTTCGTCGGACTTCATGGCGGTCGTGACTGTTCTCCCGAAACCTGCCTGGTCGCCGTCCGTGCTGATTTCCGCGGAGTCCATCCGCGCGGCGTTCCTCTTGCTGGACCCTGAGGCGCGTGGGTGGTGACAGAGCTCTCCCCCTCTGAGTTTGCGGTGGAGTTACCGTCTTTGAGCCTCCTCAAGGCTCTGGCATGGGGGGCGCGACCACTCTGCCGGGTTGCAAGGTCTCCATCGAGCGCTCCTCCATCGACCCGGGCTCGCGTACTGCTCTTGTCCTTGTTTGGATTCGGACCCATGGGATCCCCTTGGAGGCGAAGAACATCCCGTTCGTTGACCCGATCTCTCAGGCTATGGGCCGCCTTGTGGCGGTGGACGAGACCTCGCTTCCAGGTCCCGGTCCTATCCGTCTGCGCATATTGGTCACGGACATCTCCAAGCTGGAGGGCCCTCTACCTCCGTTCTACTTCAACATGATTGACAATCCTCTATCTGTGGAGGTGGAGGCGGAGGGGGACCTGCCTCGGGCTTCTTCCCCGCCCCCTCGTTGCTCTCCTTCCCCTCACCATAGCAGTTCCTCTGAGGATGAGCGGGACTCTTCAGGTGATGACTCTGACCCGGGTCCCAGGGGCGTGGTCTCGACTCCTGTAGTGTCGGCTACGCTGCCAGGGGCTGCCCCGCCGGCTGGGCCGGGGTCCCAGGTTACCGCTGTGAATCAGGTGCTCTCACCTCTGACGTCCTTCCTAGCTCCGGTCGCTCCTCCTAAGAGTGCGCCGGCCAAGCTGGCTCTGGTGGATGTCTCCCGTTAGGTCTCGCAGATTTCTATGGGGCCGTCGCTCTCACAGTACGGGTCAAACCTCTGTGAGGGCCCGGGTTCCCTTGACCTCGCGAGCCTCGTGCCAGACGCCCTTCACGGCTTGCCCTCCCCCATGTCCGAGTCGGAGGCGGCAGATTCTGGAGGGGTGAGCATGGAGGTTTCTGCTCCGGACTCGCCTCGCTCCCCGGGAGTGGTCTGCTACTTCTGCTCTCATGGGACCCCTCCTACTCCACCTCAGGGGTCCCCGGTGCGGCTGCGTGCTATTCCGGCTCTGGACACCCATGACCTGGGCGCAGTCGTTGCCGCCACTCCCGCGCCTAGGGTCACGACTTGCCGCAGCGCCCGCCTTGCCCGAGCCAAGATAGGGTCAGAGGCTATTGAGCCAACGGTGGGAGAGATTGCGTCACGTCGCCAGGCGGTCCATTGCCTTGAGTCTGGTACGCCTCTCCCCCTCCATTACTGTGTCCTCCTCTCCCCCTTCTGGATCTCGGTTCTCGGTTCTCGATTCGGTCTCCGTGGAACATCTGGAACAAGTGGCAGCTGATTGTGGAGTTATCTTTCGTGGGGAATGTGGCCCCAGGGTGGAGCATATTGAGGCTATTAGGGCTAAGGAGATTTACGAGGGTTCACTTGCGGCTGATCGGGCTCAGGTGGAGCGTGAGCGGCTGGCTCCCTCGATGTCGGCTGGACCATCACAGGTAACACCGGGGCCTGGCAATGACGGTTCTCCTGGACCTTCAGTGGAGGTTGTCCCCATGACACTTCCCTAAGGCGACGTCTAGGCCCTCGACTAGTGGGAGTTCCTCCTTCATCCCCATTATGGAGACCACTCCCGAGAATGTTTCCCAATGAGTGTCTCCACTTTTATTTGGAACATGCGGGGGTTTGGGGCGGACGACCGTCAGCTTCAGCTCTTCGACTATATGCGTTATGAAAATATTGGTATTGTGGGCGTGAAAGAAACTATTAGGAAAGACTTTTCCATTGCGGAATTACAGAGGCTTAGCCGCCACAAGTTCGCCTGGCACTCCCTCCCGGCATCGGGACATTCAGGGGGCATCCTCCTTGGCGCTAAGGAGGATACCTTTCAGGTCAACGATATGGACCGTGGGGAATTCTTTGTGAGCATGTCACTTACCCATAGACGATCCAACCTCCGTTGGGAAGTGGTTATCGTGTATGTCCCCACGGATCATAGTAGATCTGCTGAGTTCCTGGTTGAGCTGACGTCTAAGGTGGAGCGATGTCCCATTCCGGTCATTATAGCCGGAGATTTTAACTTAATTCGCTCTCCCGAGGACAAGATCTTGGATAATGTGGACATGCCTAGGATGAGGTTGTTTAATGAATTCATCGCGGACCTTGCGTTGCATGAAACAGAGCAGGTTGGTTGACGATACACGTGGACTAACAACCAGGTGGACCCTATCCGGAGCGCCCTGGATCGGGTCCTAGTTTCGGTCGAGTGGGAAATTGCTTTCCAACTCTGCTCTCTTCGGGCGCTCACCCGCGTAGGTTTCGACCACACCCCTCCTATTTTCGTCTGGAGAGGGGGTAGCCCCGAGGCCCAATCGGTTCCACTTTGAAGACTTCTGGCTAGAACAGCCGGGTTTCGTGGATGCGGTAGGCCTCAAATGGGCTGCAGCGGCAGATTCGCCTCCTCGGGCCTATAATGCGGTGGACATTTGGCACTACTGTGCCAAGATGATCCGCCAATTTATGCGGGGTTGGGGGTGAACATGGGGGCCGACATCCGTAGGCACAAAGCTGAGCTCCTTATGCAAATCCAGACGCTGGATTGAGTGTCGGATTCGGTGGGCTTGTCTACTGATGAGTGGTTGCAGAGGTACTCTTTGGAGGCGTCTTTGATGGACATTTTTAAGGGGGATGAGATATTTTGGCGCCGGAGGAGCCGTCACAAATGGTTGTTCTTGGGGGACGCCAATACGGCATATTTCCCGGCCATTGCTAATGGGAGGCGCCGAAAATGCTCTATCCCGTGTCTATGGGCGGAGGGCCGCCTTGTGGAGGAGGCGCAGGAGTTGTGCCCATATCTACTCCTTTCACAAGGAGCTCTTCACGGCGGGTCCCCGGTCTGGGGTGGCACTGTCTCGTACGCTCTGGCACGCGGACGCCTTAGTCTCGGATAATGAGAATACAACCCTCACTCTCCCATTCCTGCCGGAGGAGGTCAGCCGGGCCATTATGGACATGAAGGCCAGTTCTGCCCCGGGGCCTGATGGCCTCCTGACCTCCTTCCAAAAATTCTGGGGCCCTCTCCAACCGGTGATTATGCAAATGTTCCAAGACTTCTACATTGGGACATCGTGAAAGTAAAGTATACGCACCTAGAGGGGGGGGGGAGGGTGAATAGGTGCTACGACCAATTTTAATTTTTCTTCACAATTAGGCTTAACACAAAGGTAAATTCTCTAGATAGTTCTACTAAGGTTAATTTACCTATATGACAAGGATAGCAACTAATGCAATTAGTACAACAATAAATGCAACAAGTACAAGTAAGTAAAAGATAAGGGAACGAGATAACCGATCGGAAGCACGCGGAGACACGATGTATTCTCGAGTTCCTCTTTGTTAAGGGAGTACGTCTCGTTGGAGGGGTGTGAGATCTCCACGAAGGCCTACTCAACACCACAAAGGCCTCACCCTATTATCCGATGAACTCCGCCACAAAGGCCTAGTCCACCTTCCACTATTGATCCTCTTTGAGTCGGGAATCGAATCCTTTAAAAACAACTTGGGGCACACACCCACAACCAAATTGGGGGCTCCCAACAATCACAAATCACCAAGAGTAGCAACAAGCCTAGGTTCTCCACAAGAGGAAACCCTAGGCAAAGACCCCTCAAGCAAATGAGAGGGGAAATGAAATCCGGTTGGTGAAGACGTATATCGGGGCCTTCTCCTTCAATCCTTCGAAGATCAAGGCTTTGGGGGAGGGATTGGGAGATCTAGCAAGATTGGGGAGCTCCAACAATGGTAACTTTAATTCTCGACGAGCTAACCCAAGGTAGGTGGAGGGGAGGGGGTATTTATACCCCTCATAAAGTCTTCGAGCCGTTGGAGCATTTCTGACAAACTCACACCGGAGACTCCGGTGTAAAGGCCGGAGACTCCGGTCTTAGCACTTTCGCAGACCCACTAGACCGGAGACTCCGGACTGTCTCCGGTGAGTCTCCGGACCGAGTACCACAGGAGACACCAAGTTCACCACCTTGAGAAACTCCAGGAAATCTTCAGTGCGGAGACTCCGGCCTGGAGGACCGGAGACTCTGGTCTTGACTTAGTTGATAGAGCTCACGGAGTGTCTGGGGTCAGACGAGAGCAAGGATCATAGGCACATCGGAGACTCCGGACAGTCTTCGGTATGTCTCCAGACCGAGTACCGCAGGCGACACTAGCCAAAATCATCAGAGGAAATACCCACACCGGAGACTCCGGTGTATCTCCAGTAAGTCTCCGGTCTGGGTACCGCAGGCGACACTAGAAATGCAGAGAAACTGGCCTGGTGAAATTCTTCACACCGGAGACTCCGGTCTGGGAGACCGGAGACTCCGGCCTGGAGTAAACTCCGGCAGAACCAACTCCTGATTCTTTGCACCTTTTTGTAACACCAAACCACCTCATCAAATATGTTGTATAAGCCCTGAAATACATCAACACACTTAAGGATACATGTGTTGTTAACAAACACCAAAACAAGATGATTTAAGCGTGTTTGCACTTTCAATCTCCCCCTTTTTGGTGTTTGATGACAACACACATATTTGCGATAAAAACACAGATAGTCTATGGATGAAAAAGATAGATCACTCACAAATGTGAGCTCCCCCTATATTTTACAAACAAAGCCCTCTAGATCAACTACTAGTGAACAATAATACATACATGCATAGATATAATAGATAAAGCAATAATAGGCATAATATGAAAGATAGCTTCACCACGAAGTCTCAACACACATATAACATCCATTGTTTACTAGAAAATCAAAGCAACTAAGATAACGGGAACACAAGCCATAAAAGGAAAACCAAGTTCAAAGACTTGTGTTCCGAAGCAAATGAAACCAAAGCAAGGCAACCCATGCAAAAGCCCCGGAGAAGACAAGCTACTTCTCCCCCTTTGGCATCGAGACACGAAAAAGGGCAAAGAGCACTACACAACCCAAGGACTCAGTCATCATCCTCGTAGTCCTCGTCCTCATCATCCACCGGGTCCGTTGCCTCATCCTCATCATTTTCATCTTAATCTTCATGTTCCTCTTCCTCTTCCTCACCAGTACCACTGTTGAAGAGCTCAAGCTCCTCATCATCCTCAGGCTGTTCCTCAACATTCTCCTCTTCCTCAGTCATAGGGGCCTTGCCACGGTGGGTCGAAGAGGAAGGAGCTGATGTGACATCCTCAAAGTCACCCCACGGAAACTGGTCAGTGTTCCAGTTCTCATAGGACATACTCACGGACGCGGTGCGAGGAGTGGGAGGAGTAGTGGGAGGAGTACCCATAGGAGGAGTAGCTCCAAGCCCAGCATGGTCCTGTATCTTGGAGATCATCTTCTTCAGCTCACGCCTCTCCTTATAGGCCACATGGTTCTCCTTATGCACTGCAACTGTCATGCACAGAATGTTGCGCTGAAACCAAGACAACTTCTTCATCTCATCACATGTCTCCTCCTTGCTAGAACGACGAGAGGGAGGATCTGCATTCTTTCTCCTCGACTGAACGGACAACGACGTCGCCTAGAGGGGGGGGGGGGTGAATAGGCGATTAAAACTTTTCCGGTTAATGCTTGCTAAATGCGGAAATAAACTAGGTGTTTAAATTAACAAGCATACAACCTAAATATTCTAGGGTCAACTAGATGAACCAACAACTTATTCTAAGCAATACAAGTAACAAGGTGATAGCAAGATATATAACTTCAAGCTCGAAGGCTATCACAATGTAAATTGCATAAGTAAAAAGCTCGGGTATAGAAATAACCGAGGCACACGATGATGATGTATTCCCGAGTTCCTCCCACAAAGGGGAGTACGTCTCGTTGGAGGGGTGTGAGCTCGCCACGAAGGCCTACTCAACGCCACAAAGGCCTCACCCTATTCTCCGATGAACCCCGCCACAAAGGCCTAGTTCACCTTCCACTATATGGCAACCTTCAAACCCGAGGCACGCATCCACAACTCAATTGGAGGCTCTCGGTGTCACCACAATCTTGGGGCACGCATCCACAACTCAATTGGAGGCTCCCAAGAACACCACAAGTCGTCTAGGGTCCAAGACCCAAGAGTAACAAGCTCACAAACTTTCAACTTCCACGAATCCTCGTGGAGAGAGCAAACCGATGCAACCGATGCAAATGGCAAGAGCACAAGTGCTCAAATCCTTCACTCTCAAATTCCAACAAGCAACAAATGCTTATGGGGGAATAAGAGAGGAAGAACAATGGAGGAGAACACCAAGAACTCCAAGATCAAGATCTACTAAGTTTCCCTCACTAAGAAGGAAGATGGATTGGTGGAAATGTAGATCGAGATCTCCTCTACCTTCTCCCTCAAAGATATGCAAGAATCATAGGAGGGATTGAGAGAGGGGCAAGCTTTCCAAGGTCAACAATGGTGGGAGAGAAGGGGAAAAACGTGCTTGGAAGACTTGGGGACCAATGGGGAAGAAAGCCCCCTTAAATAGGTCCCCACAAAAACTAGCCGTTTGTGCAGGAATCTGGGACCGGAATATCCGGTCCAAGTTTGGACCGGAATATCCGGTCTCAAGATCTGCTCGAAACCTGTTGACTTTAACCGGAATATCCGGTCCCCTTGGAAAAATCCGGTACCAATAATCCGGTCCATGTCAGTGAGCAAATTGGTCTGAAAACTGCCCAAACCGGAATATCCGGTATGCCCCGAATAATCGGTTCAAATAATCCGGTTTACTCCAGAAGGTTCAAGCTTCCAGTCCTTAGCCATTTTTCGCAGCAACCGGAATATCCGGTCCAGGATGAATAATCCGGACCAAAATCCGGTTGACTCCAGTAGCTCCAAGCTTCGAGTCCTTAGCCATTTTTCGCAACAAAACCACAACCGGAATATCCGGTTCCTCCGAATAATCCGGTTCCAAATAATCCGGCTCCTCTCTCCCGAATATGGACCAAAACTACCCTAACCGGAATATCCGGTTGCCCGGAATAATCCGGCTAGAATAATCCGGTTGAGTCCAGAACAGAGAGGCTGAACTAGAAACCCCATAACTTTTGCAAATGAACTCCGAACGAGGTAAATCCAATTGCAATGGAAAGATAACAGCAAGGAGTATCCAAACAAAAAGTGAAAATATTGATACCTCAAAGTATGGAGAAGTTACCACATGGAAGGTGTGGGAACATTCTCAAAGACGAACGGAATATTTCCACCACCGAAAACGCAACAAGTTTTTCTTACGAAATCCGTTTTCGAGAAACCACGGCTTGTCATGAAGATCACGACAAGCACTAAAACCAAAGGAGACAAAAGCCAAATAAGAACCAAGAAAGAAGATATGCAAAGTATGCAAAGGTTTGAGCTCTCCATAACGATTCGATCGATTTACTCACTTGAGAGCCCCTCTTGATAGTACGACTATCTATCCTATAACCCGGTCTCCCAAAGACACGAGACCGGTAAAATAGAAAACCTATCAAGATTATACCTTTGCCTTGAGCATTCCACTTGAGCTAGATGATGACGATCTTGACTCTCTCAAGTTGGATCTTCTTTCTTGATTGCGCTTGCTAGCACAAACTCCGCTTCATGAAGACTTGCAAGTTGCTCCCCCATACACCATTATGGGAGAGACTAGCTCCCCCATACGCCATTATGGAGAGACCCTTCGGCAAATCTTCACAAGGCCACAATCTCCAAAAGGGTGGCAAGCATCAAGCATAGATATCTTTAGATGCTTCACTTGAGCTTCCACGTCAAGCTAGATGACGAACACCGCTTGACGATGACAAAGACCATGGGCTATAGGAAATCTTCCTTTTGGTTCATGCCCATGGAAAGATACCTAACCACACATAGAGATGCGACACACACATATCATGGGTTAGTTCACAAAACTATATCGACAATTGCTTACCATACCATGAGATACACAATCCCACTTGGTACAACTTGTAGCTTTGTGTGTTGATCGCTTGCTTGATCAACCTTGTATCTTTGCTTCTCACTTATAAAGATGATGTCTTGAAGAAGATAATGAAAGATCACCTAATCCTTTTCTTCAAGACACACTAGCAATAAGCTCAACTCAAACCATGACCATTCTTCATATAAATCCATAAACATAACAATGGCCATCAAGGAAGCTAATAGAGTTCAACACATGAACTCCATTATTTCCTATGGACAAGATCTACAAGGATAACTCAATGCAAACATTAGTCCATAAGGATTGTCATTAATTACCAAAACCACATATGGGGGAACCATGCACTTTCAATCTCCCCCATTTTGGTAATTGATGACAATCCCTTTTTACGAGGGTTTATATGATGAATAAAGCAAACATGCTAAACAAGAGCAAGGATGCAATAGCATGGAAAGGCAAATGCTTAAGAACGAAACTAAAGCATAGAACCTCAATTCCCTTAAACCCTCTAAACTTCTCCCCATTGGCATCCATTGCCGAAATGGGAAAAAGGTTAGAAGGCCAATATAGTAAGAGCTCCCCCATAGTGTATGCATTCCTCATGATATGAGTGAAATCAAGTGCATATCTCCAACTATGAATAGATGGAGGGAGATCAAACTATATTGAGGATCCAAGAAAAATCAAATTGAAGGATACTTTCACAAAGAAGCAACCAACCAAAGGATCCGAAAAACCGATTGACCAGAATCATTATTTTGATAAGATCAACCAAGTGTTCTAGAAAATCAATAGGGAACTCCCCAAGGTACATGCACAATGTTAGATTTGAATTACTATAGTGTGCACAACATGGAATCATCAGTCCCTTCTAGATAATTTTGAACACAAACAAGTGCAAGCGAATGGATTGGAAATGAATCAAAGCAACTTGCAAACAAACAAAAGTTGAGCAATGAAGATCAAGAAGTGACAAATAAAGACTTACTCAACCGAAATAGATGCGTGTGACAAGGAAAACATTTTTAGGAGACTAATAGGATGATAGAATCATCAACATAGTCTTTCAATATAGGAGGCACATAGTGCATATCATGTCTTTCCCATACACACAAACCATCAAATGATAAAGCACATAGGTCCACAAGCTTATTAAGATGCAAAAGGAATACCAAACCAAAAGCAAAGCTTGTGCCTTTTAGGAACCACAAAGGAATATAAAGTAATAAAATGTGGTCACTAAAGAAATAGAATATCAATTAAAGATGTAACTATTATCGTGTGTATAAGTTTCTAAGTGGAAAACAATCACAAAGATATATATCCACAAAGAAACATGCACACACAAAATAGGTACAAAAGTGAAGAACATGATATCCAAGAGAGGTTCATTAATATACCAATAAGATTTTTGCTTGAAAGCAAAGCACTAAGCTTAGTTTAATCTTAAGGGGATATAGATGAACACACAAAACTCATCAAAGAATCACAAATATCACAAGGGAAAAGTAATAGTTGGAATGCTTCGATAAAGGTAACGCATATCACAAAAGATTCAAATGGTTTTGAGAATTTATCAATATTGCATATGAGAGACTTCAAGTAGAAGTTGCTAGATTAATATACTCGGGATTGGTGAATCATGACAATGACTATAAATATCCCCTTAGTATGTAATCATCCCGGCTTACTCATAGTTGCAATTAAGATGCTTTTGATAAGACATTTGCAAGAACCAAATGAAATGCAACAAAAGGAAATCATGCCAAGAAGCAACCTACACAAGGTTTAAAGCTAGAAATGTATGCATGAGATAGATACTTGTTACCGAGACGACATTGGTGATGAAGAGGATGCGAGTTTGATAATCATCGAAGCTTGACTCCTATAATACCATGGTGAGAACACCTTCCTTATGAATGGAGCAAGCAACCAAAGTATCTCCATTGTACCTAAAAACAAAATTCAAGTACAAAATGGTACCCAAACTCATTGGGTCCAAAGTAGTTAGAACAACTCAATACATAGGACAAACTCCACATAAATATGTGCATATTAATATGAATTTGAATTTCATGCACATCTTAGCCATTTAGGATTTGATGGAGTTTATCCTATATATTGGATCAACGAAAGTAAGCATGCCAAAATATCTACATAGTAAATATGCATGCACAAAACTTTCAAGAACCAAAACAAGATACAAATTGGACAAAGAACTAATTAAACCAAGAAGCCACTCACAAGAGTGAAAAGAAAGAGAATTGTCCAAAATATATCAAGACCCAAATCAACACATGATTGAGGAAACCAACATAGAGAGGATACCAAAAAAAACATAAAAGAGTGAACAAACCCTCTACACTTTTCATGATAGCACACAAAGTACCAAGACGAAAAGTGTTTGTCTTCCAAAGAGACAAGTCATTGGGATAACAAACAAATTTAAAGACAACAAGTGTTCAAACGCATATAGGATAGTTCTTCCAATAATAGTGCATTATTTATGATCTTGCATTTGAATACAAATGCACACAATGGAATCATTACTCTCCATATATATTATTCAAACACTAGTCATGTTTAAATAAAATCAATTAGATGCAATACCAATTTAAAGAATGGTGATCTACTCAAAGTAGGATAGCTTCCCCAAGAATAGTGCAACCCAAAGAAATATGACTTTGAACATAAGTGCACAAGTATGGGATCATTGCTTTTCCTAACTCAAGAAAGCATAAAACAAATTTTGAGTAGACCAAGGAAGACACAAAGGAGTTTGAACCAAACAAATCCTTGGCAAGAAATAAGGCAAATTTTAGAGCAATGGCCAAAGTAAATATGATCAAGAAACTTTACCACAAATTATTATAACTTGTCAAAGACAAGAGATGTATGGAGATATTTCTCGGTGGTAGATTTGTTCACAATCATATTCACAAAACATAAGCATGTGGTAAAAGATAGGAACAATAAAAAACATGCTTAGGAAGAGATTCTTGAAGGCTACAAACAAAACCCGAAAAGCAAGGCAACAAGAACTTTCTAACAAACAAGATACCAAAGAAGAGATACACAAGATATTTTAAGCAAATAAGGAACTTGTTTGAGAAACATGCCACAAAGGAACAAGATAACTAGAATATCAACTCTAGGTGGCAATACCTCACATGTTCACATTTTCTAGGTTTGTAATACGCACATAGCTTATTACTCCCCATAATGTGATAATCCATTTTTAACAAGAGGCAAAGAAAATAATTCAACTAGAGAAAGTTAATGGACATTTTAGAAATGAATTTCTCATGAGAATGACATACCACATAGAGAATAGATAATATTGATATATCAACACTAAGTGGTATTCCTCATGTACACACATTTTAGGATAGTAAAGTGCAAAGCATATTACTCCCCCAAAATGGGATAGTCCATTAATCTCCCAAAGAGCCAACTAAGATAAGCAATGAAAGCATTGAAGGCTCAACACAAAGAACACAAGTACATGGAGTGCAAACCAACAAACATAACTAGATTACTCAAGATAGGTAAGTAGGAAGCACAACATATACAAACACATGCTAGAAACAAAACTAACATATGCAAGGGAGCAAGCAACTTTCAATGTATATAGAATTAAATACAAGTTACCGCTTGGAGGAACAATGGGCAAGAGATATATATAATCCAAGTGACTTGGCTTGAGGACATATAATTGATGAAGATCCCTTAATTCTTCATAAAATAGCCAAGTCTCCAATGCCTCCAATAACACCTATTGATCAAGTTTGAGCTTGTTGGTCCCCAACCAAGTTGGGTCCTAAGAGGTTAGTCACAAATAGGTTTGGCAACCCAAATGGTTCTTTTCTTGACACCACTTGGAGTACCAACATACTTGGCAAACACATTGCCCACATTATCCTTCCTAATGGAATAAACATCATCAACAAGGATAGGGTTGGATAATGTACCATTAGTGCATGAAGAAGCAAAGTGTCCCTTCTTGCGACAAAGGTAGCAACATCGACTCTTTTCTTTCTTCTCAATAGGCTTCTCAACAAGAGGAGCATTGGCTTGAGTCATCTTAGGAGGTGGCCGTTGTTCACTCGTGGTTGAGCATGAGATTGAACAAGAGGCCTCTTCCCTAGTTGCTTCTCACTAAGAGGCTTCTTCTTCAAAGGGCAAGATCTAACATGGTGCCCTTTAATCTTGCACTTGAAGCAAATAATCTTGGCCGGATCTTTGACTTGTTCTTGGCCCTTCTTCTTGTCAATAATTGACTTGTTCTTGAGATGGGAGTTGAATCCAAGTCCACTCTTGTCATTGGGAAGTCTTCGCACTCTCAACATCTTGTCAAGTGTGGAACTCCCTTCATGACACTTTTCCAAGTCTTTCTTCAAAGAAGTGACTTGGGCCTTGAGCTCTTTAATTTCCTCTACATGGTTAGAATCAACACAAGAGCTAGAGGAAGTAGATGCTTCATTGTTAGAGCAACAAGGCAAGGAAAGCAATTCATCACAAGATGTAGAAACATTATGGGAGGATGAATTACTAATACGAGCACAAGTCAATATAGCATTATTAGAAGATATTGTGCTAGTATCCACATGAGGCTCACAAGATGTTACCTTTGTAGTGATAGCCTCAAGAGCTAATTTTAGCTTAGTATGGGATGCTAGAAGATCCTCATGAGAGCTAGATAGCTTTTCATGGCTTTCTTCCAACTTACCACACTTGCTAGACATCAACTCAAGTTGAGCCCTTAGCTCAACATTCTCCTTCAAAATAGATGCTTCACAAGATGTGGAGTTAGTAGCACAAGCATCATTAGAAATAGAAGAAGATAACTTGGCAAGCTCATTATTTAACCTAGAGTTTTCCTCAATTAGATTAGCATTGCCAATAACAAATTCAACCTTTTCATTTTTAAGCACTTTATATTTAGCATTGGTATGGTCACGTGCTTTAGTGAGATAGGCTATTTGTTCATTATAGAGCTCCTCCATAGATTCAAGTTTCTCCTCAAGAGTAACTCGGAGCTCATACTCTTCCTCAAGAGACATAGTGAGGGATGCCTTTTCATCGCATCACTTCTTTCAATCTCACCTTTAGTTTCAATTATTTTAGCGCTATAAATAGCAAAAGCCAATATTTCACTAAAAGGAGTGATAGCTTTACTACCTTTAGGGAGATCAAGAAGAACCAACTCACCCTTCTCCATTAAAGAGTCTTCGTCCTCAAACTCTCCATAAAATATATCCTCATCCTCATCATCACAAGATGTAGTGGGTTCCAAAGGTGGTGATACCTTTGAATCCCTAGCCATAAGGCACATATGAGAAATGGATGGCGATGATGAAGATATACTAGAAGAGCCATTAAGGTCCATGTCTTGTTCCACAAAAAAATGGGATTTCTCTACATTGTTAGCCACACACGTACTAGAGGAAATGGAAGCATTATTTTCATGAAAACAAGACATAGGAAGCATATCATCATGAGATTTAGTTGAACAACTATTACATGATATGCAAGGACTATCAATACTAGCATGTATGGAATTTTGAGTGCTAGAAGATATTAAGTCCAAAGATAGATCATTGCAATGGGATAGGGATGAAGTATAGTCAATAGCAAATTCACTATCCACAATGCAATTTCTATCACCACTCACCATATCATTACCTTGTGACAAATCACATGTTGGTGGAGTGGAGAAAGACGTGAACTCATCACGGCCGGAAGTGGATGGAGAACAATCATCCTCAATAATATTGGACAACTCATATATATCTTGAAGTTTTGTCCATAGCTCATGAGCGTTCCGAAAAGGCATGATTGATTCAATAACTACATCGCTCAAAGGACAAGAGACCATTAGATACAAGAGTATCGAGATAAGAGTTTTCCTTATCCTCTAAAGATAAATCTTGAGAATCCTTAGGAGGAGGAAAATCCATATCTACAATTCTCTTAACATACTTTGGACCCATGTCCGTAAGAAATTTAAGAATGAATTTTCCAAACATCAAAGTTTCTACCATAGAATATAAAAGCGGAATCATGTTCTATTTCTCTAACGACATCGTACTCTCTAGGATGTAAAGCCTAATAAAGAGAGACGAGGCTCTGATACCAATTGAACGGACAACGACGCCTAGAGGGGGGGGGTGAATAGGCGATTAAAACTTTTCCGGTTAATGCTTGCTAAATGCGGAAATAAACTAGGTGTTTAAATTAACAAGCATACAACCTAAATATTCTAGGGTCAACTAGATGAACCAACAACTTATTCTAAGCAATACAAGTAACAAGGTGATAGCAAGATATATAACTTCAAGCTCGAAGGCTATCACAATGTAAATTGCATAAGTAAAAAGCTCGGGTATAGAAATAACCGAGGCACGGAGACGATGATGTATTCCCGAGTTCCTCCCACAAAGGGGAGTACGTCTCGTTGGAGGGGTGTGAGCTCGCCACGAAGGCCTACTCAACGCCACAAAGGCCTCACCCTATTCTCCGATGAACCCCGCACAAAGGCCTAGTTCACCTTCCACTATATGGCAACCTTCAAACCCGAGGCACGCATCCACAACTCAATTGGAGGCTCGGTGTCACCACAATCTTGGGGCACGCATCCACAACTCAATTGGAGGCTCCCAAGAACACCACAAGTCGTCTAGGGTCCAAGACCCAAGAGTAACAAGCTCACAAACTTTCAACTTCACGAATCCTCGTGGAGAGAGCAAACCGATGCAACCGATGCAAATGGCAAGAGCACAAGTGCTCAAATCCTTCACTCTCAAATTCCAACAAAGCAACAAATGCTTATGGGGGAATAAGAGAGGAAGAACAATGGGAGGAGAAACACCAAGAACTCCAAGATCAAGATCTACTAAGTTTCCCTCACTAAGAAGGAAGATGGATTGGTGGAAATGTAGATCGAGATCTCCTCTACCTTCTCCCTCAAAGATATGCAAGAATCATAGGAGGGATTGAGAGAGGGGCAAGCTTTCCAAGGTCAACAATGGTGGGAGAGAAGGGGAAAAACGTGCTTGGAAGACTTGGGGACCAATGGGGAAGAAAGCCCCCTTAAATAGGTCCCCACAAAAACTAGCCGTTTGTGCAGGAATCTGGGACCGGAATATCCGGTCCAAGTTTGGACCGGAATATCCGGTCTCAAGATCTGCTCGAAACCTGTTGACTTTAACCGGAATATCCGGTCCCCTTGGAAAAATCCGGTACCAATAATCCGGTCCATGTCAGTGAGCAAATTGGTCTGAAAACTGCCCAAACCGGAATATCCGGTATGCCCGAATAATCCGGTTCAAATAATCCGGTTTACTCCAGAAGGTTCAAGCTTCCAGTCCTTAGCCATTTTTCGCAGCAACCGGAATATCCGGTCCAGGATGAATAATCCGGACCAAATAATCCGGTTGACTCCAGTAGCTCCAAGCTTCGAGTCCTTAGCCATTTTTCGCAACAAACTCCACAACCGGAATATCCGGTTCCTCCGAATAATCCGGTTCCAATAATCCGGCTCCTCTCTGTCCCGAATATGGACCAAAACTACCCTAACCGGAATATCCGGTTGCCGGAATAATCCGGCTAGAATAATCCGGTTGAGTCCAGAACAGAGAGGCTGAACTAGAAACCCCATAACTTTTGCAAATGAACTCCGAACGAGGTAAATCCAATTGCAATGGAAAGATAACAGCAAGGAGTATCCAAACAAAAAGTGAAAATATTGATACCTCAAAGTATGGAGAAGTTACCACACATGGAAGGTGTGGGAACATTCTCAAAGACGAACGGAATATTTCCACCACCGAAAACGCAACAAGTTTTTCTTACGAAATCCGTTTTCGAGAAACCACGGCTTGTCATGAAGATCACGACAAGCACTAAAACCCAAAGGAGACAAAAGCCAAATAAGAACCAAGAAAGAAGATATGCAAAGTATGCAAAGGTTTGAGCTCTCCTAACGATTCGATCGATTTACTCACTTGAGAGCCCCTCTTGATAGTACGACTATCTATCCTATAACCCGGTCTCCCAAAGACACGAGACCGGTAAAATAGAAAACCTATCAAGATTATACCTTTGCCTTGAGCATTCCACTTGAGCTAGATGATGACGATCTTGACTCTCTCAAGTTGGATCTTCTTTCTTGATTGCGCTTGCTAGCACAAACTCCGCTTCATGAAGACTTGCAAGTTGCTCCCCCATACACCATTATGGGAGAGACTAGCTCCCCCATACGCCATTATGGGAGAGACCCTTCGGCAAATCTTCACAAGGCCACAATCTCCAAAAGGGTGGCAAGCATCAAGCATAGGATATCTTCTAGATGCTTCACTTGAGCTTCCACGTCAAGCTAGATGACGAACACCGCTTGACGATGACAAAGACCATGGGCTATAGGAAATCTTCCTTTTGGTTCATGCCCATGGAAAGATACCTAACCACACATAGAGATGCGACACACACATATCATGGGTTAGTTCACAAAACTATATCGACAATTGCTTACCATACCATGAGATACACAATCCCACTTGGTACAACTTGTAGCTTTGTGTGTTGATCGCTTGCTTGATCAACCTTGTATCTTTGCTTCTCACTTATAAAGATGATGTCTTGAAGAAGATAATGAAAGATCACCTAATCCTTTTCTTCAAGACACACTAGCAATAAGCTCAACTCAAACCATGACCATTCTTCATATAAATCCATAAACATAACAATGGCCATCAAGGAAGCTAATAGAGTTCAACACATGAACTCCATTATTTCCTATGGACAAGATCTACAAGGATAACTCAATGCAAACATTAGTCCATAAGGATTGTCATTAATTACCAAAACCACATATGGGGGAACCATGCACTTTCATCGACCCAGAAGGAGCCTCAGTCCCACCCATGGGAGTGCCAGAGTCAGCACAGCGTGTGAGAACCTGAAGAGTACCAATAGAGTGCTCAGTCTTGCACTCCAAGCCCGAAACCTCATCAAGAATCAGCTTCATCACATAAGGAGCATATACTGGAACCTTCTTGATCTCAATAATAGCTGAGTACATTTCTTCCTTGATGAAGTTCATGACGTCAATCTCAAACCCCTCACAATCTGGACCGGCATGGTGACAACGGAAAGCCTGGTAAGAGAAGGTTGACCACACCACTGCGAATAGCATCCACATTACCCGCCTTGGGAGCAATGTTGTTGCGAAAGAGGCGGAGAAGAATGTTGTAAACAATCTTGAGGTCCTTAGCGGTTCCAGTACTTGAGATCTTCTCATACATCGGTGCCATCCTCTTCTTATCATAAGCCACACCATGGATATGCATGCGTTCTCCGCAATTGTCACCCCAAGGGTAACCCAATAGCTCAGCCAGCCTACGGACAGAGGACTCACACTGAAGGGACCCGGTCATCCAGGTAAGAGTGACATCCTCATCTTCACCAAAAGTGACAGTGGCAAAGAACTGGTGCACTGCCGAGATGTTGTAGTCCTGCTGAATCCCAACCAGATGCTCAATTCCTAGCTTCTTCGTTATCCACACAGCCTCCTGAAAGTACTCAGACCTGTCAAGTGCATCCAAGTCAAGAACTTTCTGAGGACACACCGGCTGCTTGAACTGAGAGAAAATCTCCCTCTAAATCAGCTCAGACTCCCTCCTCCAGTAATGAGAACTCTCCGAAGTATGGGCCATGGTGAAGAATGGTTGGGCCCGCACGATCCTGTAATCCTTCTTGCTCATAGACTTGACAGAAGTGATCCTGTCATACTTGGCCTTCTTGGCCAACTCATTCCTCAGCCTTGCCTCAGCTCTCTCTCTTTGACGCTGCTCTGTTGCAGAAGTGTTCCTCTGACCAACCCTGGCAGTGGCCTCATCAGTGACATGATAGTTGCGGGTGTGGGTACGATAGGCACACTTGTTGGGGTTGGAGGATGATGTCTTGGTCCTTTTCCCTGAAAGCACACACAAAGCCAAACACAACAGCAAAGACAAAAAAATGAGCATACATGTTCAAGATGAGTGCAGAAACTAAACAGAAAGAATAAAACTAAGTTCTGGGAGATTCACACCAGAGTCTCCGGTCTGGCAGACCGGAGTCTCCGGCCTGGAAGACCGGAGTCTCCGGACTGGGCGTCAACACAGAGATATGAATCTGACACAACTAGTTGTAGAGTGTTTCTATAAGTTTCTACAGGGGAACAACATGCTAGGGTGATGCTACCAATAGCAAGTACCATATCTCAAAAAAAAATCGCCTAGTCCTTAGATCTAGATGCCAAAACAAACAAATGGGGAGAGGAGAGATGTACCCTTGTCACCCTGGCCTGCCATGGAGCCTCCCACAGATGGGAGAGGCGAGGGGACGCGATGGAGGAGGTTTCCGACGGTGGGAACCGGCCAGGGAAGAGCTCCTGGTGACGGCGGCGGCGCATCAAAGTATTGGGGGCAGAGGGAAGTGGGGAATGAAACCCTAACTTCCCCGAGCCCCCACTTTTTATACTGCAAACCCCCACACCGGAGTCTCCGTTCTTAACATCGGAGTCTCCGGACTGACCGGAGATTCCGGTATGGCAGACCGGAGTCTCCGGACCCGATGCCAGAAAACTCACAAAAATGGACATGTCATGCAAGAGGCAACAAAACTTGTTTAAAAGATAGGTTTTTGGCTTGGAAAGATGAAACAACAGCAGAGAGGGAATCTTATACTCAAGAAAAACTGGAAATTATCCAAACATCAAATTTTGAGTATATCATCCGAAAATGCCAAAAACACTCAAACGGTTAAGTAAACCCAAATAAGAACCAACTCTTCAAAGAAGAGGTTGGTGGCCTAAGCTACCATGTAAGAGATCATGGTATGTCACCGCGAAGATATATCTTGGGTACATGGCCAATTCTCGACATTGAAGCTCACAATTCAACATTAGAAAAAGAGAGATAACAATGAATTTTTTGCTATGGGCATAATGGGGGGGAGGGAGAACCCAATGTGTTAGTATAACACTCCCCTATGTCCATGCCTACACCTAAACCCAAAACACGTTTCATCTATAGGGGTGTGTGCAAGATCCTCAATTCAAACTCCTAGAATGAATGACATTTAGTTCATTCCTCAAGAACATGAATCTTGCATCATCAAGTGGCTTCGTGAAAATATACGCAAGATTATCCTTGGTGGGCACATAAGATAGAGAAATATCCCCTCTTGCCACATGATCTCGGATGAAATGATGGCGAATCTCAATATGCTTCGTTCTTGTATGTTGCATGGGGCTGTAGGCTATCTTGATGGCACTTTCATTGTCACACAAAAGAGGCACCTTATCCAAATGAACGTCATATTCCTTGAGGGTTTGCCTCATCCATAGCAATTGAGTGCAAGCACTTGCGGTGGCTACATACTCGGCTTCGGTGGTGGAGAGAGATATGCAATTTTGCTTTTTGGAAGACCAACTCACCAAAGACCTACCAAGAAATTGGTAAGCCCCGGAAGTAGACTTCCTATCATCTTGATCACCCGCCCAATAGGAATCCGTGTAGCCCTTGAGAGAAAATTGTGCCCCCTTTGGGTACCACAAACCAAACCTTGGGGTATGAACCAAATATCGAATGATCCTGTGGACCGCCATTAAATGGATTTCCTTAGGGGCCGCTTGATACCTTGCACACACACCTACACTCAAAACGATATCGGGCCTAGATGCACAAAGATAAATCAAAGAACCAATCATAGAACAATACAACTTTTGGTCCACATATTTACCCTTCAGGTTACGAGATAGATGGCACTTTACTTGCATAGGAGATAGCTTGATATTTTCATTTTAGAAATTAAACCTCTTGATCATATCTTGGGTATACTTGGCTTGAGAAATGAAAGTCCCTCTAGCCAATTGCTTGATCTCGAAGCCAAGAAAGAATTTAAGCTCTCACATCATAGACATTTCAAACCTGTCAGTCATAAGCTTTGAGAACTCATTATTTAAAGCTTGGTTAGTTGAGCCAAAGATGATATCGTCCACATAAAGTTGGCATATGAAAGCTCTCCCTTTACTCTCTTGGTGAAGAGAGTTGGATCGATCTTCCCAACTTCAAAACCACGGTCATCCAACAACTCTCTAAGGTGCTCATACCATGCACGTGGTGCTTGTTTGAGACCATAGAGCGCTTTGCCGAGTTTGTAGACATGGTTAGGAAAGTTGAGATTCTCGAATCCCGGAGGTTGCTTAACATATACCTCCTCTTTTAGTGGACCATTCAAGAAAGCACTTTTAACATCCATTTGTTGCAATTTGAAATCATGTGAAGATGCATAAGCAAGAAGGATACGGATGGACTCAAGGCGAGCCACGTGATCATAGGTTTCATCAAAGTCAATTCCTTCAACTTGAGTGTAACCTTGAGCTACCAATCTTGCCTTGTTCCTTATGAAAATGCCATGCTCATCTTGCTTGTTCTTGAAAATCCACTTAGTGCCAATAACATTGTGGCAATCTTTGGCCTTCTAAACCAATCTCCAAACCTTGTTACGCTCAAGGTTATTGAGCTCATCATGCATAACTTCAACCCAATCGGAGTCCTCAAGAGTTTCAAACACTTTCTTTGGTTCCACCATAGATATGTGAGCTTGATGCTCACTAAAATGTGCCAATTGCCTTCTTGTGGATCTTCTAGCTTGAATATCCTCCAAGACCTTGTTGTCTTGATCATCAATTTGCTTCAAAGCTCTTTTTATCCTTCTAGCACGACGGGTTTCGATCTCCTCATTATTGCGAGGAGGGATCACTTGATCATCTTATCATTTGGGTCCCCGTATTGACCAACTTGGCCTTGATCATCATCATCATCACTAGCTTCAACTTGAGGAGAGGATGAAGAGGATGGTTTATGTTGGCCTTGACCTTGACTAGCATGAATGATAGGAGTGGTAACATATTGCGTAGTGGCTTGGTCAATAAGAGGAGGGTCTTCAACATGTTCTTGGGTAGGTGCAACACTTGGCTCCTTGGCTTGTTCTTCTATTGTAGAGGAGGGCTCCACTTGAGTGGAGCATAGTCCTTCTCGAGTCGCCACAAGGTGTCCCTCGTTGGGGCGGAAAAATACCACACCCATCCTTCCTATTGCTTCTTGAGGTATTTCAACATCTACATTAGAAACATGAAATTGCGCCACTTGGGAGCCATCATTTTCCTCGAAAACCACACTACAAGATTCTATGACAATCCGTGAGGCTTTGTCAAAGACTCTATAAGTGTGGGATTCGGCACCGTAACCAAGAAATATACCCTCAATAGTTTTGGATTGAAATTTAGACAACCTAACACCCTTGATCAAATAAAAGAACTTACAACCGAATACACGGAAGTAGGAGACGTTGGGCTTGTTGCCGGTGAGGATCTCATATGGAGTCTTGTCCAAGCCTTTGTGGATGTAGAGGCGGTTGGAGGAGTGGCATGCGGTGGATATGGCCTCGGCCCATAAATATTGGGAGAAGAATACTCCGCCAACATGGTCCTTGCCATATCCAAGAGAGTGCGATTCTTCCTTTCAGAAACACCATTTTGTTGAGGAGTGTAAGTGGCGGAGTATTGATGATGAATGCATTCTTCACTAAGGAATTCATTCAAGGTGTAGTTCTTAAACTCCGAACCATTATCACTCCTTATAGCCATGATTTGCACATTGTGTTGACGTTGCACTTTGTTGGAGAAGTCGATGCTGGTTTGTTGAGTTTCACTCTTGCACTTGAAGAAATAAACCCAAATGTATCTTGAATAATAGTCGACAATCACCAAGCAATACTTCTTTCCACCAAGACTTGCCTTGGGCACGACACCAAAGAGATAAACATGGAGAAGCTCCAAGATCCTCTTTGATGAAATAATAGGCTTGGCCTTGTGCGAGATATCATGCATCTTTCCTTCAACACACGACCTACAAATGCGATCTTTGGAAAAGGAAACATTTTCTTTTAGTCCGACAATAAGGCCACCTTTGTGAAGACTTTGCAAAGTTCTCATGATGACTTGGGATAAGCGGCGATGCCACAACCATCCCACGCCCGCCTTTCCAAAAAGACACATTGATTGAGAGTTGGTAGACTTCGAAAAGTCCACCATGAACAACTCATTTACAACATGTCCCACGTATGCGACTTCAAGAGTCTTGCTCCTCAGAAGGACCACAATATCTTCATCAAAAAATACAGACAAACCCATCTTTCCAAGAGAGCGGACGGAAAGTAAATTGAAACCAAGGGATTCGATAAGCATGACGTTCACGATAGTTATATCGGGAGCAATCACAACCTTGCCAAACCCCGATACCTTAGACGAGGACGAGTCTCCATAGGTGACGGTTGCTTGAATATCATTTGGGCGCAACTCCGTCACAAGTTCTTTGCTTCCGGTCATATGACTAGTGCATCCACTATCAATTATCCATTTAGACCCACCGGAAGCATAGTCCTGCAAGGGATCATTGACTAGAGTTAGGACCCGAGGAGGGTCCCTTCATGTTAGCAACAAGGGTCTTTGGAACCCAAATAGTATAGTCAATGTAACCCTCAATAGGACCAACATATTAAGCTTGCACAAAACCATAATAATCAACATATAAGAAATGGTGTGGATTGTTAGTTCCCGCGGAGATGCTACGAGTAGTGTTGTCCCTCATGACACTACTACTCGAAGCAACATTACTTGCTTGTGCGGGAGTACTACGAGTAGTGTTGCCCCTAATGACAATACTACCCGAGGCACCATTGTTGGCCTTCTTCTTGTTCTTCTTCTTGGCAACATAGCCAAGTCCTTGCTTGCTCACTAGTGGCCTTGGAGCACTCAATTGTGGTCTAGCAACAACCACATGAGGACTAGGGGCCACCACTTTCGGGGTAGAGGCCACAACCTTCTCAACTTGAGGGCCTTTTCCATTGAGCCTAGCAAGCTCAACCTTGAACCTAGCATTTTTCTCAATAATATTTGCATGATCACAAGAAGAAGTAGAGGTGCTAGGATTGTTAAGTTGATTAAGTTGAGTTTGAAGTTGTTCATGCAACTCTTTGAGGGAAGAATGTTGACTCTCCAAAGCTTTGTGAGCGTCGGTTAGTTTTTCAAACTCCTCGGTTAGTTTTCCATGAACAACCCCAAACTCAACCTTATCCTTTTTAGCCTTTTTATATTTAGCAATTGCAAGATCACGTTCCTTAGTGATATTAGAAACAAGTTCATTATGAGTTTCTTCAATAGATTCAAGTTCCTCCTCAATAGAAACTCTCCCATCATGCTCTTCCTCAAGAGTCATAGTGAGGGATGCAATTTCATCTGCATCCCTTCTTTCAACCTCACCTTTCTTCTCAAGAGCTTCTTGGGCCTCTCCCAATTGGCTCATGAGATGTTCGAAGTACTTCTTGGTCTCCCCTTGCATGTTAGACATAAAGCGTTCCAAAGAGAGCATTTCATCTTCTACTCTAAGACTAGCAAGATTTTCTAGGTCACTTGGGGTCTTAGAGTTGGAAGAAGGTGATACCTCCGAGGCCTTAGCCATGAAGCACTTGGCATTAGGGTGAGGATGATTTTCATTGGGGGATTCAAAGAGATATGAATACGATGGAGTAGAGGAAATAGCTAGAGCGGCCACTTCACTAGTGGTTTATTCTTCTTCATCACTCCCGGAGTCGTATTCCTCTTGAGTCACTAGCACAAACTTGGCGGGAGATTTCTTGTTGAAAGGTTTCTTCTTGAAATGAGGTTTCTTGTACTCAACCTTGGTCTTGTCCTTGCGAACTAGCTTGCCCCTAGGGTGTTCTCTATTCTCATAGGGACACTCCGCAATAAAATGGTGCTTATCTTGGCAATTGAAGCAATATCTCACCTTTTGAGCCCCATCATTGCCATAGCGAGACTTGGTCTTCTCCTCAACAAATTTCTAGGCCTTGGGAGGATTCCTCCAAAACTTTTGCACGGTGAGAGCAATGATATCCTTTAGCACGGGATCATACTCTTGATCCTTCAATAGAGCCAACACCTCATTTCCATCTTCTTCATACTCAACTTCTTGTGACACAACCTTGGCCTTCAAAGAAACCGATGCCCCTTTGTGCATTCCTAGGGCCCTAGCACAGTTTTCAAGAACATTCTTGGTTTGCACTTGATAGGAGCACATTTTTGCATAACTTGAGTTGAGGTCATGGAAGGGAAATCATGTCTTCCTTGAATGCTTTTCAAGTCTGCGGGCTCAAATGGCATGAGGGCAATCATGTACTTCCTTTTGATCCAAGCATCATCAATGTACTTGGCATCAACATTAGTGAATGCGGTGGCAAGTGTCTTGAGCCTTCGGTACATGTCTTCATGGTTCTCTCCATCAAGCATATAGAACCCTTCGGCCTCATTGGTCAAGGCATCATATCTATTCCGTTGCATGCTCTCATTGCCCACAAACATGACGACAAGAGCATCCCATGTTTCCTTGGCGGTGGAATATTGTTGAAGATGCGGCATGTGGTTTGCACCCACGGCTTGTTGAAGAATTGACAAGGCGGTGTAGTTGAGTTGACAATCTATGACTTCTCTTCTTGTGAGGTTCTTGGGGTCATGAGGCTTGTATCCATCACGAGTGACCCTCCAAAGCTCTATACAAGAAGAGTTCAAGTGAGTCTCCATGTAATATTGCCATTCACGAAAAGAATATGCATCAATTTTAGGTGGATCTCCCCTAGGGATTATATGAGGATGTGGGACGGGAGGATCGGGAGATATAATTTCCGGGAACAGAGTGAAATTCTCCATTTCCTTCTGTACCCTTCTTAGTGGAGTTTTTGGCGGAAGCATTTTTAGATGGTTCACCATCTACCCCTTTCTTGGCGCCCTCCAGATGTTCGTTCGGAGGAGAAGAGTCGGTAACCTCCGTTCCTTTGGCTTTCAAGAGTTCCATCAAGATTTGACGTAACTCATTGATTTTGGTGTCTATGGATGAGGTCAATGAATTTTTCAACTCATTGAGATCATTCATGGACACCATGGCCACGGAAGCTTCGGTATCGGAATCTTCACCCATACTTAAACTCTTAGGCGGTTAAGCCCGATAGAAGAGCCGAGGCTCTGATACCAATTGAAAGTAAAGTATAGGCACCTAGACGGGGGGGGGGGTGAATAGGTGCTATGACCAATTTTAATTTTTCTTCACAATTGGGCTTGACACAAAGGTAAATTCTCTAGATAGTTCTACTAAGGTGAATTTACCTAAATGACAAGGATAGCTACTGATGCAATGAGTACAACAATAAATGCAACAAGTACAAGTAAGTAAAAGATAAGGGAATGAGATAACCGATCGGAAGCACGCGGAGACACGATGTATTCCCGAGTTCCTCCTTGTTAAGGAAGTACGTATCATTGGAGGGGTGTGAGCTCGCCACGAAGGCCTACTCAACGCCACAAAGGCCTCACCCTATTCTCCGATGAACTCCGCCACAAAGGCCTAGTCCACTTTCCACTATTGATCCCCTTTGAGGCGGGAATTGAATCCTTTACAAACAACTTGGGGCACACACCCACAACCAAATTGGGGGCTCCCAACAATCACAAATCACCAAGAGTAGCAAGAAGTCAAGGTTGTCCACAAGAGGAAACCCTAGGCAAAGATCCCTCAAGCAAATGAGAGGGAAAATGAAATCCGGTTGGTGAAGACGTAGATCAGGGCCTTCTCCTTCAATCCTACGACGATCAAGGCTTTTGGGTGGAGGGATTGGGAGATCTAGCAAGATTGGGGAGCTCCAAAAATGGTGAATTTAATTCTGGACGAGCTAACCCAAGGTAGGTGGAGGGGAGGGGGTATTTATACCCCTCATAAAGTCTTGGAGCCGTTGGAGCATTTCTGACAAACTCAAACTGGAGACTCCGGTGTAAAGGCCGGAGACTCCGGTCTGAGCACTTTCGTAGACCCACTGGACCGGAGACTCCGGACTGTCTCCGGTGAGTCTCCTGACCGAGTACCGCAGGCGATACCAAGTTCACCACCTTGAGAAACTCCAGAAAATCTTCAGTGCGGAGACTCCGGCCTGGAGGACCGTAGACTCCGGTCTTGACTTAGTTGATAGAGCTCACGGAGTGTCTGGGGTCAGACAAGAGCAAGGATCATAGGTACACCGAAGACTCCGGACAGTCTCCGGTATGTCTCCGGACCGAGTATCGCAGGCGACACCATTTTTGTCTTAGCCAAAATCATCAGAGGAAATACCCACACCAGAGACTCCGGTGTATCTCCGGTAAGTATTCGGTCTGGGTACCACAGACGACACCAGAAATCCAGAGAAACTGGCCTGGTGAAATTCTTCACACCGAAGACTCCGGTCTGGGAGACCGGAGACTCCGGCCTGGAGTAAACTCCAGCAGAACCAATTCTAGATTCTTTGCACCTTTTTGTAACACCAAACCACCTCATCAAATATGTTGTATAAGCCCCGAAATACATCAACACACTTAAGGATACATGTGTTGTTAACAAACACCAAAACAAAATGATTTAAGCGTGTTTGCACTTTCACATTGGTTATGTCATGCCTGATCTTTGGGTGATTACTTTTATCCCCAAGGTGGCGGGAGCCTCAGACAATCGCCAGTTCCGTCCGATCATGGTGATTAATGTCACTCAACGCATCTCTGCCAAAGTGTGCGCGATTCGATTAGCACCGGTGGGATGCTGGCATGACATAACCAACAGTTCGCCTTTACCAAGGGACGATATATCCACGGTGGGATTCTGGCGTTTCATGAGATAGCTCATGAAGTCAAGGTCCGACACCTTAAGGGTGTGTTCCTCAAGCTGGACTTTCAGAAAGCATATGATCGTTTGGACTGGGCGTTTTTACGCCAAGTCCTCGAACTTCGGGGGTTTGATAACCGCGTAATTTGCTAGATTATATGCAGATCGTTATGAGTGGCAATATGGCGATCAATATAAATGGGGAGATTGGGTCATATTTTAGGTCTTTGTGCAGAGTGAGACAGGGGGATCCTTTATCCCCCATTCTGTTCAACTTGGCAGTTGAATCCCTGGCGTCTATGTTAGATTTGGTGAAGGAGGCCGGCCACATTTCGGGGGTGGTCGGCCACCTGATCCCAGGAGGTGGGGTGACCCACCTCCAATATGCGGATGCCACGATGATTATGATAGAGGGCTCGGAGGGGGATATTCGGAATCTCAAGTTCCTCCTCCTGTGCTTTGAGGCGATGTCAGACATGAAAATTAACTTCGACAAAAGCGAGGTGGTGGTTCTGGGATTTCCTCCAGAGGAGCAACAATGGATTGCAGATAACTTCAGCTGTATGTTGTCCACATTCCCAGTTGAATATCTGGGGGTCCCGTTGGGGGTTTGTAGGATCCTTATGCGGGACCTTGAGCCTCTGATGGGGCGGGTAAGGAAGAAGGCTGAGCCATGGTGAAGTAGGTTCACCTCCAAGGGGAGTAAATCCGTGCTTATTGACTCGTGCTCATCTAGCCTACCGATGTATATGATGGTCCTCTACCTTCTCCCTGAAGGATCTCATAAGGCTATGGACGAAGAGCTCTTGCGCTTCTTCTGGTCGGCATCCAATGGCCATAAAAAGTATCACATGGTCAAATGGGCCCATGTCTGTGCCCCCAAAGACTTTGAGGGCATAGGGATCCTGGCCTCCTGGAAGATGAACATCGCGTTAATGATTCGTTGGGTATGGCGTATCCTACATGACGATGGAGGGCTATTGTTTCGACTTATCAAAGCAAAATACCTTCGAGGCTGCCCTCTGTTATCCTGTGATCGCCGGGAGGGCTCCCAATTTATGGCGAGCCATCCAATCCATCAAGTATGACATCCGGAAGGGGGCACGGTTTGTTGTGGGGGACGACAGATCTACTTTGTTTTGGGTAGATCTGTGGCTTGGGGATATACCGTTTCAGCTTGTCTATCCGCATCTCTTTGCTATTTGCTCCGAGCTAATGATATCAGTGGCCTATGCCGCACCCAATGGAATTTGGAACATCTCGTTGCAAAGGACATTTGGAGCGGTAGAAGCGACAACTTGGCCGGAGCTTAGAAAAGCGTTACTGGGCTCCTTGGAAGGAGCGCTTGATCAGTTACGTGGCGCCTTGCGCCATCTGGGGCTTTCTCAGTTAAGTCGGTGTACTGCAGCCTCTTCCCCGGTCAGGGGCAGGCGTGGACGTCCAAACTATGGATAGCCCACATACCTTTGAAGATCAAGATTTTTGTTTGGCAGTTGTTGCGTGACCGCCTTCCGTCGGGGGTGGAAGTGCAGAAGTGGCTAGGGCCGGGCGACGGTAAGTGTCCATTATGTGGGGTTCCAGAGACGAAGGCCCATATTATGTTCACTTGCCCCGCGGCCCGATTCCTTTGGAACTTCGTCTGTGAAGGGCTGGGACCCGAATGACGGGCCTCAGACCTGGGCGAATTCCTGGAAACCTAGGCGAGAAGGACCGGGAGGGGGCGTGGCCTCTTATGGGTCATTTTCGCGGGGATGACATGGACGCTTTGGACAATTAGGAATAAGATGGTGATAGAGCGGATCTTCCTTCGGCGGGCAACTAAGTCAATGTTCAAATGTCTCCCTTTTTTTGCACCAGTGGCACCTGCTATGTGGACAGAGGGATTGGGCTCAGCTGGATGTTATGATCGACCGCCTGATGGCATCTGCACGGCGGATCTCCTCTTCTTCTACAAGCTGAGCACGACGGACGGATGGGGGTCTCGTTCCCCATTTCTCGCCCCCTCCCTCTCTCCCTCCCTGTTTCGTTTTTTTTGGCTTACCTGTGCTGATGCCCCAATGAGATACTTTGTACCCTTCTTCCTTTTCTCGCTCTCCTTTGCTGCTGTTGGATGTTGTATGAACTTGGAGTGGTGGTTGCTTTATTTATAAAGTGGGGCGCATAGCCTTTTTCGGAAAAAAAGAAATGCATTTCTCATTGTCTTCTAGGACTACCATCACCTCACTCTTCATGAATTAATATTCAATCCAGACATTTGCTAGGATGAGTTTCAAATGCCTAACTTGTTCCACACCATCTTGAACAAACAAGATTGTGTCATCAGCATATTGGAAAATAGCAATCCCTCTATCAACTAAATGAGGGACCAAACCTACAATTAGTCCAGCTTCTTGAGCTTGAAAGATCAGTTTTGCCAACCCTTCAGCATCCAAGTTGAACAAGAAAGGGGAGAGTGGATCACCTGCCTAACACCTCTATGACTCCCAAAATCACAACCCCTTGTGTTATTAATTTTAACACAAAGTGTGTCATCCTTTTATGAGCCTGCACCAGTAGTCACTGAAAACTTTCTGCGCTACACATTTCATAAGATAATTCCAACCCACCCTGTCATAAGCCTTTCCAAAATCCAACTTCAGCACCACGCCTTGCATCTTCTTGCTCCTAGATTCATGTAAAATCTCATGCAAAGACATCACTCCATCCATGATATTCCTCTCTTTAATAAAAGCAGTTTGACATTTTGAGATCAGTTTATCCATACAGGTTCAAGTCTAAGTGTAGCAATTTTGGTAATGATTTTATAGATAACTTGCAATAGGCAGAATGGTCTGTATTTCCGAATACAATCAACATCAGGATATTTCTGCAGCATAATTATCATGCCAAAGTTTATTCTAGACAACTTTAGATTACACATGAACCATTCATGGAACAAATTCATAAAATATGCTTTAATAACTGATGGAGTGTGGACACACGTTCGTTGGGAAACCCCAAGAGGAAGGTATGATGAGCACAATACCAGTTTTCTCTCAGAAAGAAACCAAAGTTTAATCGACCAGTACGAGGAAGGAGTAACTTTAGAAGGTTTATGCAGCTGAGATGGCAGGGCACACTACCGGTTCAGCAGCAACGTGAAACCTACACAACACAATCAAATAACTTTTCCCCAACGAATCAATGAGGTTGTCAATCTCACCAGTTTTGCTGAACACGCAAAGGTTAAACGTATGGTGTGGAAAACAATATGATAACAATATGAAAGTAGTAGCGGAAGTATGAAAGCAATGTAAGCAGTGGAAACAGTGTGTGTATTATCAGAATAAGAAAATGGACCGGGGTCCACCGTTCACTAGTGGTGTCTCTCCGTGAAAGATAAATAACATGTGTGGTGAACAAATTACAGCTGTGCAATTGACAGATGAAGGCTGCACCGTAGTGCATATGCAAGACATAAATATTACTATGTGATTCATTCGGGCATTACAACAAAATACATAGACCTTCATCCAACTGCATCTATGACTAATAATCCACCCTCCGAATATCATCTGAACAAACGTTGGGTATAAGTTGCAAGCAACAGATTATCGCAGTAAGCAAAGTGTGTAATGTAAACAATGTAAACTAAGTAAACACCGTTGTTTTCTCCCTAATGGAAACAACACATCCTCCATCCGTCACGTTTCCGTCACTCGACACATGAATGTCCCACTATCAATGAGGCATGAACCCACTATCGAGCATAAATACTCCCTCTTGGAGTTACTAGCATCTACTTGGCCAGAGCATCTACTAATAATGGAGAGCATGCAAGATCATAAATAACATATGCATGAATATAATATGATAGATTGATAATCATAAGACATAGCATTCAACAGTCATCAGATCCCAGCAAACACAACATGTAGCATTACATAAAGATGATCTCGATCATGTAGGGAAGCTCACGAGATCTAAATATGAGGTACAAAGTGGAGAATACAACCATCTAGCTACTGCTATGGACCACTTCGGAGGAGGGCATGGCGGTGTAGATCTTCGGTGATGAATTCCCCTCCCGGCAGGGTGCCGGGGAGAGCTCCAGAACCCGCCCGATCTCGGGATGACGATGATAGCGGACTCTGGTGTTTCTCGGGATGAAGTGGTATATTTTTAGGGTTGACGTATCGGGGGGTATAAATAGGCGAAAGGGCGATTGCGGTGGAGGCCCAAGGGGCCCACACCACCCCCAGGCGCGGCCAGGGGGCGCGACTCCCTATGGTGTGCCCCCCTGTGCCCCCCTCCGGGCCTCTTCGGGACTCCGTGGAACCTTCGGGAATTCTAAGACTCCCGGGCTTCAAATTTTCCAATTCCGAGAATATTTCCAGAACAACTTTTCTGAAACTAAAAACAACAGAAAACAAGGAACTCGCTCTGTGGCATCTTGTCAACAGGTTAGTATGGAAAATCGATAAAAATGACATAAAGTGTATAGCAAACATGTAGGAAACAACCTGAAAACAACATGGAATATCAGAAATTAAGGATACGTTTATGACGTATATATCACCTGCCAACATGTCTGATAGAAATCAATAGGAATTCCATCCAGACCTGGTGCTTTATTTTTCATCATGGAGTCAATTGCACTTTTAACCTCTCCCTAAGAAAATTCTTTATCAAGATCTACATTGTATTCACTTGAGAGCATCTCTTCTATAGTCCACACATCCTGACTCAAACCCACCTGGTTACCTTCATCAGGCCCAAAAAATTGTTTATAATATTTAGTGGCATGAGACAAAAGGTCCCCGGTGCGTTGAACTTGAAGGTCTCCATCCTGAAGAGAGTACATTGTGTTCTTCCTCCTTCTTCCATTAGCAACTCTAAGAAATAAGGCTATATTTGCATCCCCCTCAAGCAGCCATCTCTCACTGAATCCGCTGAACCAGATTCTCTCCTCCCCTTCATAGATGTGTAAGATTTGCAGTTGCACTTCCCCTTTTCTAACACACTGTTCCATGGACAAGATTACATGTTCCTCCAAACCTTCCAGAAACTCTAGCTCACTTTTCAGATCTTTTTTCAGCTTGATGGATTCACCCCTAACATTATGCCCCATCCCTTGAGACTATTCTTCACATTTCGAATTTTTTGTTGGACATAGCATCAGTTGCCATAAACAAGCTTTGCTCACCCTCATATGAAAGTTAGGGTGTTGGATCCAGGATTTCTCAAATCTAAATTATTTACTCTTAGGAGTAACTCTTAGGACTGTGGTCATACATTAGTCTGGGATTTTCCTTAACCATGGTTAGAGGGAACAAGCTTTCCCAAATAGAGTTCACCAGGATCCTATCCAATTTTTCCAAAGTGGGGTTTTGCTGGTTACTAGACCAAGTGTATTGCCTCCTAGGGAACTGAACTTCTCTGAGAGCATTAGAGTTAATAATGGCATTAAAAAAACAAAGTACTTATTTACCCCACCCATTTTGTTTTTTCATTGGCAAATCTCAAAATATTAAAATCCCCCAACCAAAGCAGGATAAGGCAAATTTTAGCACAAAGAGCATCAAGGGCAGTGATAAACAACTATTAGGATTAGATCTTCTTTAAGTTTTTTGTCATGCACATGAGCCTTCACGAAGAACCTATCAGTGGTGGTATTAATCACATAAAATTGGGAGGACTTGATTCCACATAATATCCCTCTAGACCTGCAACCAGAAGGTGACCAGTCCCACATATACTCATTTTCAAGATCAAGTTTTCTCCACACCGAGGGGGAGAGAGTGTCACGACCCCGGACCCAGAGATATACATACTGTTATGTGCTCCTAGCCATGGACTCACAAGGGCTTCAGGGTTACCAGCCCCGGCCACAACAAACAACGGCAGGCAGACCGGATTCATCGGCACGTAGTCCGGATCCCCAGTCTACTACTCCTTGTATCCATGCTAGTCATAACCAACTATGCATATCAAAGCGTCCACGAATCAAATGAAACTGAAGGAAACGGGACCAAAGCTATACAGAGATGCTATGTGTCCAGAAAGTGCAACAACAATCGAGGGTTACTGGGTTTACCTCGCCCCAGGCCGATCACATCGACAGGCGGGCTCGGACATGGATCATCGGATCCACAACCCCTCGACTGCGACAACTATGCAGGCATAGCCAAAACTGTATAACAATGAGCTCGAAACCAACAACCGATCAAAGCAGTACTCTAGACATGAAGCTGTATTCAACAGGTATTACTAGAGTATAGCTTACAAGCAGAGGTCACACGACCCAACATTACATCAGACAACGAAAGGCAAATTATGTTGCTAATCAACAAGAACCAAAAAGGCCTAAGAGGCCGCAATATAAGGTGACGTCCCAGCCCATAGATTCCAGGCTGCTACCTGGGAACCCCAAACTACTCGTCGATGTCCACCTTGAATCACCACTGAAGTGAGGAACTCCACCTGAACCAAGTTAAGCAAACCTGAGTACGGGAGGTACTCAACAAGACTTAGTTAACCTATTATATATCTGCTATTTTCTAAAAGGGTTTTATGAAAGGCTGATTTGCGTAAAGCAATCTTTGTTTTCCAAATCGAGGAGGAAATAGCACGTCTCATAGAAGTTTTTCAAAACAGATGAGAAACTCACTACTTTGATCATTATCTTTTCATCCACCAACATCATTTCCCAGCACCTCCCATGCTACAAGGATCACCCCTCCCGGCATCTCCGGGGAGGCACCCTTCAACTATTGCCTCCATGCTTTGTCAACATCTTTTACGTCATGTTCAAGTTATCTATGGCCAAATTACTTTCACCAAGCCGTCCTTAACCGCGGACACGGCTTCTCAAAAAGATTTATCCCTGCAGGGGGTACACTTTACCCACACGTACCAACCGACTCTTAATGCCAAGCTATTGGCACAATTCCCACGATGTGCCGGCAGAGTGTGGTCGGCCACGACCTTTACCTTACCCGACCCTATCCATGAGTCAACCCAAGACAGGGCCACCCCGTCAACAGGGAGTTGGCCATCCTCCTGACGGCACCTGTCTCTGTGAGGCGGGGTCAAGATCCGTGTACGTCCATCACTTGGCCCCGGTCACGCCCTAGCGGAGCATTTTGTTTTCAAAACCGTTTAAAAGGTTTTATTTGCGTTGCCGAATGGAAATCTCAAACTACGTGACTCATGGATAAAGCCAGCTAAGTTAGTCGGTCGGCGAGGCTCATGGCCATCGCGCATGGTTGTACGCTCAGTCTTGGCTTCTGCGTCCGACCTTACTCCTAGGGGTGGCAAGTACGGAACGAACAACCACTTCCCAAGTGGCCTCCCGTCCAAGCCTTAGTCAAATTAACCACATAGTGCTCATCTTACCACGTCATCATATCATACTAGGTTATCGCAACTCTGATTCATCAACCGGATGGAGCAGGGGTAACAAACATATGAAACTAAGCGGTAGCAGATATGAGGCTCTGGCGATGCGCACAAGCAAATATATGGCGGCTAGGAGCAGTGGATCAGGATATTGAGGCAATGCAGTATATAGGTGAACTATATCTACTAGCATCAAGTACTTTGGAATCGAATGCAAAATACGAGATTCAAATGTTGTTCGAAAACATATATGAGCAGGTAAGAGGTTATGCTTGCCTTGGTTATAAGAAAAACAGCTAAAGTCTTCAGGAATAAGTGCTTGACTTGTCGGTTAAGATCAAGTATTCACCATTGGATTGTTGGCCTTCTCTTCGGAGCCACGTTCTACCGAGGGGGAAACAACACCGAAGAGAAATAACAATCAAAACATGGCATCGATGCAATGCGTAACATGTATGCATGAGCAAGTTAATGCACTGAAACAAAGCCCTAAACATGTCCGTTGGGTTGCTAGGGTTCGTATGTCAGTTAAACATTTTTACTGAAATTGTCCCGAAATAGACCCCGGAGGGCAATTCGGGTGATTCTGAAAGTAAGTACCATTTTAAAAGCTCAAATTGGTTTAAAAACATCATAAACATGTTGCATATGTCATTTTGAGCATTTTGGTATATAACTTTTATTTTTCTAATTTTTTTGAATAAAAACTTATTTTTCTATTTTAAATGATTAAACAATATTAAATAATGTCCAGAAATGAAATGTGTCAAACATGTCTGAAAGTGACATTTTTGGGTAGCTTACATTTTTATGAACATTATCATATTTTTACTTTATTTTTCTGAGCAATATTTTGGAAGATATTAATTAACCAAATTTAGTCATTTTTCTGGAATTTCTAAAATGGGAGTTTATGACATCATCATGACGCAGACATGACGTCATCTGTCTCTGTTCTTCACAGGAGCCTTCAAATTCGACGAAAACCGCGCGCAATTTGCGAAACAAAGAGTACCACCACGTAGAGGACACCGAGGCGAACCTAGGGGTGGCGGAGCAACGACCATTTGGTCGCCGGAGTTTCACCGGCGAGCTTCCGCGCGGCGGCGGCCGGCGGAGCTCGTCGGACGGACGAATCAGAGGGCGAGGGAGCGATTGAAGGCGACGGGGATGCTCACCGTGGCACGAGGAAGCTAGGGGAGGGGTCGGGGAGGCGAGTGGAGGCCGGAATCGCCGGCGGCAAGCCCGGGAACCGGCGGCCATGGCGGACGGCAATCGACGGAATTCCTCCGTCTCCGGCCTTCTCGGCGGCTCTGCGGGCTTGAGGACGAAGAGGAAACCACGGCGGAGCTGTAGGGACGGACGGTGGGCCTCGGGGTGGTCCACATCGACGGTGATTCGATGGCGGCCGGAGTGGAGCTAGGGTTTGGTCTCCAGGCCGGGTACAGAGAGCGAGAGGGAGGTGATGCGAGTGAGAGAGAGGAAGAGAGCCGAGGGCGTCCTTCAGGCCCTATCCGCGCGAGAGGAGGGAGTCAAGCAGGAGGTGGCCGCACGAGGAAGGCGGCAACGACACGCAGCTCCTCCTACTGTCAGGAGGTTGAAGACAAAGCACAAATTCGGAAAACCCCCCTGGAGTTTCTGTGATTGGCGAAGAGGTCCTTTTCTTAAGAAAAACAGACAGAAACCACCATTTTGAGGCCCTTTTTGAAAACAGAAAAATTGGAAAAAAAATATCTTTGGAAAGCTCACAAAATTTCCAACCAAACCATGACTTGGGTTGGTGCATTTGAATTATTTTTCAATACAAAATTTTGGGACCCATTTTAAGTACCTTTTGTGGGATTTTCTGAAACCATTTAAATTTCATAGTTTAAATTGGTTCGAACATGATTTAAATTTTTGTTTGATGCATGTATGAGATGAACACACACCACACACCCTAATGTAGCAAACTTTGGGATGTTACAAATCTACCCCCCTTACAAGAATCTCGTCCCGAGATTCCTGAAGGAGAAAGAAAGAAGGAACACCGGTTTTGAACGATCTTCTCGAACCTTACGGTTCTCTTCTCGAAGAGATTGATCCGTAGCACTTGCGAAGATCTCTAGAGGCTACACCTTAAGTAAGAGGGAAACTCTTAGGAAATGATCTTCACGAAGATCGAGTATCTCATGGACAACTCATGGCAAGGATGTTCGTAAAGAACTGTTGAGTTATCATGCATGAAACACATCAAGATAACAGAGGGAATAAAAGAAGGTTTCAAGTTTATGGATGATGGCTCTTGAAAGGATTTAGAATATGAGCTTTGCACAAGACTTTAAATCCTTTTGGAAAAGAAAGGTTGAACAACTTATGACATCGAGGTTTCTTCAAACATAATACCAAGATGAGGAGAATTGTCTGGAATGTCACAACGCAATATCCGTAGACGAGGGAAAACACGAGAAAACACTGTAATTCGTGTGTCAAAGAAAAATTTGATACAAGATCATGTTCACTCTTCGGAGTGGACACGGAAGATAACGGAACTTCACTCCGTCAAAGTTTGTCAAAAACTTTGTCAAAGATCGGGATGTTACTTCACAACAGAAGATGAGTAACCGAAAGATGTGGAAACACCGTAAGAAAGGAGGAATTCTTGATCACACCATAAGGACGGGTAACCAACGAGGGTTGAAACACCGGTAGAAATAGGGAATCTCTTTCCTATTGTGGTTTGGACGTAGCAATACATCTACCACATGGTTAAGATCCCATGGCTGAAGTGACTGACAAATTCACACAATGCGTGAGAAAAACAGAACTTCAAGTATAAACAACTTGAGAAAGGGAACTGATCAATGGGGTTACAAAACACCAAGAGATGTTCTCACGACGAACTAGTTTTCACGAGAACTAAGGTTTTGGAGGTTCAACGGAGAGATATTGGAAAGATAAACTTCCAGGTTCTCCTGGATGTTCTAGATACCGACAGCAAGCTCATGACAAGCTTTCTATAGGTCATAAAGTGAATGTAGAACTACGGTTTGGAAGAACGGAGAGGGAAGCTTGTTAGAATAAGCCAGACAAGAATTCTCACGGAGAGTGGTTGTTCTTACGGATTCAAAGGGATATGACATTAGGCCTTACGGCTAATTGTGTCAACCACAACATCAACCATGCCGTATTCTCAATGGACCTAGTCCAATACCCTTGAGGAAATAATAACCATCGTTGCTGCTTGAGATTCATCTCTGGTTAGTGGATTTGATAACTCGGATTCGGTATGTTTGATCAGCAGAATTGCACCGGTTACAATTGAGATACATATACTGGATTCTCAAGGTATGGACTACGATGTCAAGCTCGAAAAGATGAGCGAGATTGCAGGACTCATGTATTAGCAACTTGCGAAATACGGTTGCACCTACATGGTTTACTTTTAAATGAACACATCGGAGTCCTTGTTGGGAAGATGATTACAGAGATCACGAAGTTCTTGGACTTCTTCTCTTTCACGGGTAATCAGTCAGTGGCCTTGCGTGGATGCAAACTTCTTCAAATAAATGGAGGTAACAACCTACCATCTCAAGAATAGTCCACACATGCATGACCGACTTGGGATTATTCCCGAAGGAACAAGAAAACTTTTCTCGAATCCATGGCGACAACTTTCACCATAAGCACATGGACTGGAGTAAGCCACTTCAAACATCCAGAACACAACTTCGTGATGACACAAAGATGGTTCTCGAAAGTTTCCAACATTAGTGCCAATTATTCAACATGAACCTTTTGCAACTTGGAGAAAATAGGAATGTCATCGATGGGCTCGACAACACTATATCACGATACTCCAAGCAGAGGGGTTCATATGGTACATGAACAAGGCAAAATATTGGCCAGACTAGAGGACATGAAGGTGCACTCGGGCAAACACCATGAGTGAAAACACCATCAAGATAGTCCTTGGATCTGAACTTGATCTGACGATAGCCCAAATCAAATCAAGGTAGTATGGTAGCATGCCCACAAAGAGATACTATCATGCTTCAACAGGAGGAGAACTAGACATCTCATTCCAACGGAACAAGTTAGGATGAGCTTTTGCCTTTCAACTCTCCAAGTTGTTGTTTAAGCTCAACCAACTAGTCCGGGATATCAGCAGAGTTCCTTGGAGAAAGGAGTGGTTCAAACTACCCCTTGCTTAGACATTACGGGTCAGGTAACAACCTGGTGATACTTCTAGAGAGACAGCTAGAATATCACAACCTACCGGTATGTCTTAGAAATCGAAAGGAGGCATGCTTTTCAAAGCAACTGATATGATCTTGAGAGCTTCGGCATGAACCTAACTCTCTGACCAAGAATGTGCACCGGAATGGACGGATTTGGTAGCACGGTCAACTTTAGTTAAAGAACGATTGACCAGTAGTGCTAAGAAGGATACAGATGTTTATTGCATTTTTCGAAGCAATAAGAATTGCTAGGAATAGCTGGTACACACCTCAAAGCACAGACCCATCATTCTCAAGAATTCAAGCTTGGAGGAAGGGGGAGTGAAAATGTGTAAGAACATCACTTCATCGGTGAGGCCATGAAACTCAACACGACCTCTTGATATAAAGGAGTGTGATACTCGAAGGTAGAACAGAACAGAAACTAATAAAACTTCTTTATTCTGTGAATTACAAAACTTTGACCTGGTTCTTAAGATGAACGAGGTTCTGGAGTTTGTTTCTCCTGACATTCCAAGGTGGAATGTTTTAACAGAAAACAAGAGCAAATGCATTGGAACAATCCAACACCATATATAACTTGGTTTCCAAACAACGGACAAAATTCGGAAAGCAACTACAGAGTAGGAACGTGCTCTGGAAAATCCTGAGATCACGTTGGATGCACGGGGTAATACTCATGTGTAGAACCCATGCTAAGAGGAGAAGTATAGCTGAACCAAGAACAAAAAATTGGAATTCATAACGACCACTCTTTGTTGTGATCCCTTTTTATACCAAAAGAAAGCCTACGGCTATGAGAGTTGGAATTTCCTAACCACCCTGAGGTAAAACAGATTCCTTAGGATTCAACATAACAGAACTTGGGTTAAAGGTCAGCATCCTGTACTGATGGCATGAGCATCACATGGTTATTAAACCACATGACTCAACTCACCACTACTCAGGACATTTCGGGACCTTCGGTTCAAGTCCAAGATTAAAAACCAAAACAAAGGAGTAACTACTCTCTTAGTGTCTTGAGAAACACTAGGAATAGCAATCACGGAGTATCTTTCCAAGAGGACAAACTTAGCTCCGGAAGAACTTGAGCAGAGGATAATGGACACATTCGAGATGGAAAGCAGATCTCGAGGTTCAGGATTTAGAACTTTGAAACAGGTAAGAATGTGGAATCCGGACAACTCTGAGAGACTAGGATGGAAGGGAAATCTCCCAGTTGAATCGAGAGATAACGGAACACGGAACACGGAACACACACGACTCTAGAACTCATAACTAGGTCGACTTGGATAACAACGTCCTTGCCAACGAAGGCACCTAAGTTTTGAATAACTGGAACATTTTCAAATCCAAAACAGGTAAGAAGACCCAGAGTTAGAGCGATACCAGATAAGGAGTAAAAGGAATCCTAAGAAGGGTTTTCACAATAATTTGAAGTTTCAAAATAGTTTTCATAAACACTAGACTCAACATCGACCAAGCAGTAAGGTTTTCCTACAGGCAGTCCTGCTCTGATACCATGACTTGTCACGACCCCGGACCCAGAGATATACATACTGTTATGTGCTCCTAGCCATGGACTCAGAAGGGCTTCAGGGTTACCAGCCCCGGCCGCAACAAACAACGGCAGGCAGAACGGATTCATCGGCACGTAGTCCGGATCCCCAGTCTACTACTCCTTGTAACCATGCTAGTCATAACCAACTATGCATATCAAAGCGTCCACGAATCGAATGAAACTGAAGGAAACGGGACCAAAGCTATACAGAGATGCTATGTGTCCAGAAAGTGCAACAACAATCGAGGGTTACTGGGGTTACCTCGCCCCATGCCGATCACATCGACAGGCGGGATCGGACATGGATCATCGGCTCCACAACCCCTCGACTGCGACAACTATGCAGGCATAGCCAAAACTGTATAACAATGAGCTCGAAACCAACAAGCGATCAAAGCAGTACTCTAGACATGAAGCTGTATTCAACAGGTATTACTAGAGTATAGCTTACAAGCAGAGGTCACATGACCCAACATTACATCAGACAACGAAAGGCAAATTATGTTGCTAATCAACAAGAACCAAAAAGGCCTAAGAGGCCGCAACATAAGGCGAAGTCCCAGACCATAGATTCCAGGCTGCTACCTGGGAACCCCAAACTACTCGTCGATGTCCACCTTGAATCACCACTGAAGTGAGGAACTCCACCTAAACCAAGTTAAGCAAACCTGAGTACGGGAGGTACTCAACAAGACTTAGTTAACCTATTATATATCTGCTATTTTCTAAAAGGGTTTTATGAAAGGCTGATTTGCGTAAAGCAATCTTTGTTTTCCAAATCGAGGAGGAAATAGCACGTCTCATAGAAGTTTTTCAAAACAGATGAGAAACTCACTACTGTGATCATTATCTTTTCATCCACCAACATCATTTCCCAGCACCTCCCATGCTACAAGGATCACCCCTCCCGGCATCTCCGGGGAAGCGCCCTTCAACTATTGCCTCCATGCTTTCTCAACATCTTTTACGTCATGTTCAAGTTATCTATGGCCAAATTACTTTCACCAAGCCGTCCTTAACCGCGGACACGGCTTCTCGAAAAGATTTATCCCTGCAGGGGGTACTCTTTACCCACACGTACCAACCGACTCTTAATGCCAAGCTATTGGCACAATTCCGACGATGTGCCGGCAGAGTGTGGTCGGCCACGACCTTTACCTTACCCGACCCTATCCATGAGTCAACCCAAGACAGGGCCACCCCGTCAACAGGGAGTTGGCCATCCTCCTGACGGCACCTGTCTCTGTGAGGCGGGGTCAAGATCCGTGTACGTCCATCACTTGGCCCCGGTCACGCCCTAGCGGAGCATTTTGTTTTCAAAACCGTTTAAAAGGTTTTATTTGCGTTGCCGAATGGAAATCTCAAACTACGTGACTCATGGATAAATCCAGCTAAGTTAGTCGGTCGGCGAGGCTCATGGCCATCGCGCATGGTTGTACGCTCAGTCTTGGCTTCTGCGTCCGACCTTACTCCTAGGGGTGGCAAGTACGGAACGAACAACCACTTCCCAAGTGGCCTCCCGTCCAAGCCTTAGTCAAATTAACCACATAGTGCTCATCTTACCACGTCATCATATCATAGGTTATCGCAACTCTGATTCATCAACCGGATGGAGCAGAGGTAACAAACATATGAAACTAAGCGGTAGCAGATATGAGGCTCTGGCGATGCGCACAAGCAATCTATGGCGGCTAGGAGCAGTGGATCAGGATATTGAGGCAATGCAGTATAGGTGAACTATATCTACTAGCATCAAATACTTTGGAATCGAATGCAAAATACGAGATTCAAATGTTGTTCGAAAACATAGATGAGCAGGTAAGAGGTTATGCTTGCCTTGGTTATAAGAAAACCAGCTAAAGTCTTCAGGAATAAGTGCTTGACTTGTCGGTTAAGATCAAGTATTCACCATTGGATTGTTGGCCTTCTCTTCGGAGCCACGTTCTACCGAGGGGGAAACAACACCGAAGAGAAATAACAATCAACACATGGCATCGATGCAATGCGCAACATGTATGCATGAGCAAGTTAATGCACTGAAACAAAGCCCTAAACATGTCCGTTGGGTTGCTAGGGTTTGTATGTCAGTTAAACATTTTTACTGAAATTGTCCCGAAATAGACCCCGGAGGGCAATTCGGGTGATTCTGAAAGTAAGTACCATTTTAAAAGCTCAAATTGGTTTGAAAACATCATAAACAGGTTGCATATGTCATTTTGAGCATTTTGGTATATAACTTTTATTTTTCTAATTTTTGTGAATAAAAACTTATTTTTCTATTTTAAATGATTAAACAATATTAAATAATGTCCAGAAATGAAATGTGTCAAACATGTCTGAAAGATATTTTTTGGGTAGCTTACATTTTTATGAACATTATCATATTTTTAGTTTATTTTTCTGAGCAATATTTTGGAAGATATTAATTAACCAAATTTAGTCATTTTTCTGGAATTTCTAAAATGGGAGTTTATGACATATCATGACGCAGACATGACGTCATCTGTCTCTGTTCTTCACAGGAGCCTTCAAATTCGACGAAAACCGCGCGCAATTCGCGAAACAAAGAGTACCACCACGTAGAGGACACCGAGGCGAACCTAGGGGTGGCGGAGCAACGACCATTTGGTCGCCGGAGTTTCACCGGCGAGCTTCCGCGCGGCGGCCGGCGGAGCTCGTCGGGCGGACGAATCAGAGGGCGAGGGAGCGATTGAAGGCGACGGGGATGCTCACCGTGGCATGAGGAAGCTAGGGGAGGGGTCGGGGAGGCGAGTGGAGGCCGGAATCGCCGGCGGCGAGCCCGGGAACCGGCGGCCATGGCGGACGGCAATCGACGGAATTCCTCCGTCTCCGGCCTTCTCGGCGGCTCTGCGGGCTTGAGGACGAAGAGGAAACCACGGCGGAGCTGTAGGGACGGACGGTGGGCCTCGGGGTGGTCCACATCGACGGTGATTCGATGGCGGCCGGAGTGGAGCTAGTGTTTGGTCTCCAGGCCGGGTACAGAGAGCGAGAGGGAGGTGATGCGAGTGAGAGAGAGGAAGAGAGCCGAGGGCGTCCTTCAGGCCCTATCCGCGCGAGAGGAGGGAGTCAAGCAGGAGGTGGCCGCACGAGGAAGGCGGCAACGACACGCAGCTCCTCCTACTGTCGGGAGGTTGAAGACAAAGCACAAATTCGGAAAACCCCCCTGGAGTTTCTATGATTGGCGAAGAGGTCCTTTTCTTAAGAAAAACAGACAGAAACCACCATTTTGAGGCCCTTTTTGAAAACAGAAAAATTGGAAAAAAATATCTTTGGAAAGCTCACAAAATATCCAACCAAACCATGACTTGGGTTGGTGCATTTGAATTATTTTTCAATACAAAATTTTGGGACCCATTTTAAGTACTTTTTGTGGGATTTTCTGAAACCATTTAAATTTCATAGTTTAAATTGGTTCAAACATGATTTAAATTTTTTTTTGATGCATGTATGAGATGAACACACACCACACACCCTAATGTAGCAAACTTTGGGATGTTACAGAGAGTCTTCTTCATAGTTTTTTGGAAGCCAACATTGTCAAAACTAAACTCACTGGAAATATCTCTAAACCAAAAAGAGAAACCTTTCTTCCCCCACACCCCTGCAATTAATTATGAGACCTAACATCTATATCTAATGGGTTTGTTTATGTGTCTAGGTCTAGAAATAATACCATTCAAAGGATGGTTAAACTGGACCTTTTTAAGGGAAGCTGTACTACCAACGGGCACCCCTTGAGTCAACACCCTGGAAGCAGAATTCTACTTCCTTCGATTTTTCTGAGTTCTTCTAGAAACAACTAGAGTAAATTCATCCTCATCCACATCAGTAACTATGTTTTCCTCACTATAACAACAGATGAAACACACAAAGGGTGATCCCCTTCATTACATTGAGGAATATAAGAGTTGCCACCCATGAGTAATAAAGGTTGTTCTTTGCTAGATGGTGCAGGATTAGACAAAATTGTTTTCTTTTGAAGCAAGTTTGATCTAGCAGTTTCTAAATCTCTCCAAAGATAAAGTAGAAATATCAATCCCTATTTCCAAAGTTTTTTCAATTATGTCATTATCAACAAGATTGCAAAGGAATTGAGAGAATAGTTAGTACCTTCATTGCCCCTCCTGGCAGCTTGAGAGTAGTTTCTCTTTGATAGAATTGTGTGTACACATGACATGCATTTTGCAGCCTCGCACTTGCCCTAGCTAGAGCAGGTTGAGATGGATTAGAAGGCATAGTAGAGGCATTGTTTAGAGAGTGAGCTTTCTCAACACCATTAGATTTGACTGGACTTGGAGACAACTCAGTAATACGCACTACAGAGGAGTGCATTTTGCTGAGTTCCATCATTCTCTTCAGAAATGTCAGCTTCAGAGTCAGAGGAACTGTCCATATCACCAGAGGGAGTAGGAGATTCGACGACTCGGTCCAAGGCCGCCCCCATCCTACCCATCATTCCACTCCATATGTGTTTATTGTCACTCCTAGTCTACAGAAGCTGACCTAGGAAATCTTCATATGTAAGCTCTTTCTGAAGCGGTTCATCTGGATTTTCCACCACCCCCGTTGTAATAAGCTTGATTTTGCCACGATATTCAAGGTATTGAGCATAATAGTCCACTACTGGAGGAAAATGGACCCTAGAACTGCTAGAACCCTCAGCAGAGGAAGGAACCAGTTGATTTTGTAAAATCCTAGGGTTATACCCCAATATGTGGATCTTAGATGAAAATGAATCCTCCTCATCATTGTCATCTTCTTCAGAAGCCTCTAGCTCTGGAGCTTTCCTCTTACCAGACCCTTCATCCATGGATTTCCCAGATGCTTTGTATGGAACCATTTTTCATGCTTCACTTGCCATGTAAGTTCTTCTAGCATCTCTCATGAATCCCCCTTGTCCTGGAGCAACACCATCGGTTCTTGCATTTTAACCCCCCGCAGACCTTTGTTTCTTAGGAGTATGATGATCACCCCCAACCATATTGTCTTTATCACTTGAGCCCTTAGGGACTCCAGGTTCAATGTTTTTTTCCCTCCCTTGTTTCCCAACCTAAATCTCCCTTGTGAACTCAATATCAAAGAAGTTGTTACCAAAATTCACATTAGGCACAACAGGTGGGATAAGCTCAACATCCGAATTACCAATCATGATTCTAACATAGTCCACATTGTTGAGGCTATTCATATCAACTTTAATAGTCCTCCCTACCATGCTGCCTACAAAGGAGGCAGCAGGGCAATTTCTGTTATCCAGTGGGATCCCCCTAACCTGAAAAAAGACACATCCATCTTAGCAGAAGCACCATATTCAGGGATCCAATGGTCTTCCTGGATAACACCAGCGGCATAGATCTCATGTTTGTCCTACCCAAATGGACCCAAGCACCAAGGTCACTTGAACTTGGGAACCTCATCAAGAACTTCCCAACGCCCATGGGCTTGGCATACCACCTCCAAGTGGAGCGAGTCCCAGCCCACTGTGTAAATTCAAGTTTAATCTGTCTTCCAGAAGGACCCCTCTCGACAACCTGAACCACTGCTTAATATATTTCACGTGCTGGAGCCTCATTCCTAATGTTTGGAATCACAAAGAAACCACTGCCTAGGACAGCTGCGCCCACAATGGGAGCTGCCAGCTCGCAGGGCATCACCTCATGGTACCTGAATGAGTCCACATGACTTCCCCCACACATGCTACATGAATTTTATACATCAATGATCTGATTCAAACCTTCGTTCATCTGAACACTCCCCCATTATCATCTCTCAGCTGATTGGACCGGGGCTCAGCCTCTTCCTCGCCCAGAAAACAGGCAAATCATCAGACAAAGATGGCTCTCTACGAACTAGGAAAGGTGTAGCAACTATAGAGGAGTTGCTAGCAGTTCCCCCTTCTACTCCCCGTAGCCGAATCACCTCTACGATTTTCAAACAAGTTATCAGACTCCTCTTTTCGCATCTCCGATCTATGCACAATGATCCCTATCCCTATCTCTATCAGCCCGAGAAGAACCCGAGGAAACATGGCGACCAATCGCACCCAGGCGGTTAGGGTTACCTATGTTCCTTTCTCTGCTCCTTGATTTGTTGTTGGCGACAAACCTCCCTTCAGCACGACCCAAACCCCGGCCCACATCACGACCGCATTGGGGCGGCGGCACCTAGAAACCTCCGTCGCGCCTGATGGGCGAAATCCATCCTGCGCGTATCTGCCGGGAGGTCGCCACAGAGGAAAATTAGCTCGAATGGGGTCCAGCGCACCACCACGACCACCCCTTACATAGTCGAAGGACATCACCAGCGTTGGATCTACCACCACCCTCGCAAATTTTCTCCGGTCGCCGTGGGTAGTTCCATCCCAAGAAGTAGACAAGCTAGATCTTAGAATGGGAGTGGGTTGATGGATTGTGACGAAGACTACCCTAGGCTTCCCCGCCGCACGTGTTGGTATAAGGAGGATGCCGCGTGTGAAGTACGCGTGTCCACCGTAGGATCCCCACCACCCGTCGGGGAAGCCCCACTAGCAGCGGCACGAGCCCACATCACCATGGTCCGAATTCGTAGACGAGCCCGCACCCTGCGACGCACGGAACATCGATTTTGGCCTAATAGACATGATAGCACACGCGGGCAAATGAGGAAAAAAAGGGGATCGTAGAGCCCATCTGCGACCATACCTAGGCCGTGTGGTTGGGGAACGAAAGCTGCCCCCCCCCCCCCCCCCCGCAAACCACCACCTCCTTTGAACGGAGCAAGCGCAAGTCAATGGCGGTCCCCTCTGAATCAAGCAAAACTAGTCTACGAGCTTCACACATCAGAATAAAAAAACCCGTACGAACTAGAGAATTGAACGACGACGAGTATGATACCTGTCACCGAACCGATTAAGGTGAATGCGGCCACCGTGGGCCCCCATCCACCACGACATCTGGCGACTGGCGGCTCACCGCATCTCGGACCTCCGATCCCACTAGCACGCGATACAATGGGAACTTGAGAATTTCTCCAACATTCACCTTCTCCCTGTTTCCGATCATTCTCGTGTCGACCATGACTCCCCGCTCATCCGCGAGAATGATTCTACACCCCGAGAACCCCGAGATCTCACCGATAATATGCGGAGCCGATTCCGCTACCCATGGTGAAAATAACGCCGACCATCTACGAATCACATGGAGACCTTGCTCCCCCTCTGTTCTTCGCGTGAAATTTGAACCCTCCACCACCGATCGGTCCAATTCTGCACCCGACAACGCCTCGAGCTTCAGACGAAATTCCTCCTCTTCCGCCTCATCCATTTCGTCTCCATCACCCGCACCCGGAGGCACATGAGAGGGAGGGAAGGAGGGAGAGGGAACGCCGGAGTCACGCCGAGCGTGTTCGGAGAGATCGCCGTGGAGGGAGGGAGGGACGGTCCGGGCTTCATTCGCCATACATGCCTTTGGTTACAGATGGTGGCCCACTCAAACCTCGTACTTGTTCCAGGGCTGGAGTGAGCCCGACAAGAGAAACCGGAAGCCCAAATAGGACATTAGAAGAGCGCTGGCACTCCACTTGTTTTTGTTTTCTGCAAATATCGAAACCAGAGGTTTGGCGATTCAGCTTATGCGATCGTCGCCCACCGTTTTGATCCCGCACATTATCCACGTACCACGCCGTAGTTAACCTACCAACATGTCACATCGACGAGACGTAGCGATCAAGTCAACGGCATGAAGGCATGGGCCTGAATATTCACACATGCACCGGACGCACGCACGCAATAATCATGCACGCAAAGGCCACTGTTCCGGAGAAGCTAATCATGCATATACTACAAAGTGCACCTTGTTGCATATGCATAGAAAATAGCGTGTCCAAGGCAGGCCGACATGATCGAAAATGCATACGTCGCGTCCAGACATGTCCATGTCCTTAAACCCTCCCACGTGTCTGCACTGCACATAAACCCTCTCAGTCGAGCAGCCCCAGCCTCCAAGCTGGCAGAGGCTGCCTGCACATGCACGCACGAGCTTAATCGGCCTGGCTATCCATTTTGTCTTCATTTCCCGCTTAAAAGAACTCACTCACACATGTCGCGAATGGTCTAGAACATGTAGGATAATATTATCGGGCGTTTATCCATCCTCACAGATGGAGAGAGCGAGATTGTAAGAAGAGATAACATAGTTTAATGCGCGGATAAGGTAGTTCCTGGCGATCATCATTTGATTAAGCTCCGCCTCCGGGGAGCAGCGAGACATGATCGCCGGACGTGGCACGACGTGCTCCACCGGCACTTCATTTTCCTCATCGGCGGCGCCTGCGTGTGTGTGCACGCTGCTGCGTGAATGGCGACAGCGCTTCATGTCCGGAAACAGGAGGAAATTCGGAGAGAAAAATATGCCACACGTTAACCACCAGAAGTACGTCCGACGCATTGCAGGCCAAATCTAATACCGATCTACTAGCATAGGTATCTCGTATACTCCACTTTATTGGCACCGTATCGCCCAAGTCCTTTGATGTTTGGGCGCCTTCCGTTCGTTGATGAATTCCTAATGTTGGGCTGCATGCTGATATTGACATACATACACCCTCGTATGTTCTGCATGTCAGATAAATCGGGCACACCGATTATCCTTTGATGGAAATTAGCACACCCGTAACTTGATGTAAAGATAAGCATGCATCAGAATAAGTTGTCAGCACCACTTGCGTATTGACTCACTGGTTCATGTTCGAAAGAAAGGTATGCATCAGACAGCAAACTTCTACGCTCACACTTAGGGGGAGACAGTGTCCTTCCTCCTAATGAGTGTGGTTATCGGAACAACAACAACAGTAGCAAATCAACACATAGTGGCACCAAACCTTTTACGTGAAAAAAACCACCAAATATTTATTCCACTATTATGAAGTGTAGAATGCAATAAATCCTTCAGAAAATTCCAAAACACCACCACAATTGCGCTCGAAATGTACAAAACTGCTGGTTTTGAACGAAATCGCAAATAGCCACTAGTATTGCGCTGCAAGTGTTCGATTCGCACTGATCGACGAAATGAGCTACGTAACATGATTCCTGACAGCTGGACCCACTGTTAGTGGTGACGTGGCAAGGCGGAGACGAAAAATGTTAGACATCTCTAACTTTTGGGTTTTTCTGTAAATTTTTCAGGGACCCACTTGTCAGCTCCTCTCTTTTTCATTTCTTTTATTTATTTTCCCTACACCCAATCCTCCACGAAGCTCGTGAGTGGCGCCTCCGTCCTGGGCCACTAGTGCCGCCACTCCTCTCCGCCTCCTCATCTCCACCTCCGTCCCCGGCAGCTGGCGCCGCCCTTCCCCTCCTGCTCCTCATCCCCACCTCCATCCCCGGCCGCCGGAGTCGCCCCTCTCCCTCAGCTCGATCCACGAAGCTGCGCCAGGGGGTTTGGGCGGCGGCGCGCACTCCGTACTGGTATGCCAGCGCCGCTACTCCCCATCCCACCTCCGTCCCCGGCCGTCGACATCGGCCCATCCCAGCTCCTTCTCCTTCGGCTTGATCCTGAAGCGATCCGAAGTGGCCTCCACACCGGCACACGGACGAGAAGCGAGGAGGCCAGCGGCGGCTTGTACTCCGTGACGTCCCTGCTCCGCGAGGAGGCGACGACCGTTAGCAACTGGTGGTGTCGGGCGCCAGGGAATGCCTCTCCGTGATGTTGCCATCCCTGAGCCAGACCGGCGAGCACCGCACCCGACCCTGCCACGAGCACCGGGTGTGCGCCGGAGCAGAGGGGGAGCTAGCTAGTCCGACGAAAGACATGTGGCAGGTAGGCTGGCCGGCGGCTAAAGATGGGGCCGCTCCGGTGTGTGTCCGGACAATGGATTCCAGTGGGAGAGGAGAGAAGAAGGAGCTGACAAGTGGGTCCCACAAAAATTTACACTAAGACCCCTAAAGAGACATGTGTGATGTTTTTAATCCTTGACCGTCTCCGACCTGCCATGTCACCCCCTGATAGTGGGTCCCAGCCGTCAGAAATCATGTTAGCACGGTTCACTTCGACAATCAGTGCACATTGCAAGCCACCAGAACAAAAGTGGTGAATTTTTGAGAAATAGCTTTGAACCGGTGGATCTGCGAATTTGGCGCCGAAATGTGGTGTTTTTTTTGGAATTTTCTCTAAATCCTTCTCTGGAGAGCGCTAGATGATCTTATACATCAAGATATTACATATTTTGGAGGAAACAACAACATTTGGAGCACAAGAGTTAGTTATTGAAACAATCTCACCACAGATAGTGGAACCAGGGCTTGACGGAGACAAGGTAGTGGATGGATCTAAATGATTTCCCAACCTTGTGGGGAACACCTGGTGCTTGATCTAAAACCTCCTTTTTGGAGAAAAGGCACAGAGCCCTGCTTAATATAGAAAACATAGAAGTGGGGGTACTGATTAAACATCCAATTTTTTTGAACAAAACTAAACTTCCAACTTAAAGCGATCTACCGGCACAACCACAAACTAAAATCCTAACGGGAGAATAAAACAACATCGCAGTGCTCACGGGAGCAAGAGAAGCAAAAATATACTGCTAATGAGGCATACATTCCTTGTTTTTGTTGGAATTTATATGGGCCTCACCCATCAAGCCCAACTAAGACCAGTTAAATTCTGAAATTGTCATGGCCCATTCATGAATAAATCAAGTAGAGAGAGTGAGACTATAGTTTAGTCCCACATTGCTAGTTTGGAGAGGATGACACTACCTTATAAGGTGAGTCATTCTAGCTCATGTATGAGTTGGTGAGACAAGAGGAGAAGTGTGCCACACACGCGCTCCTCCTCCGCCGCCCGCCTCGTCACGCCACGGGTTGCGGGAATGAGCCGAGAGCATTTATTTTGCCAGTTAGAAAAATTTAATGAATCATTAATTTGGTAATTAATGGACACGTTAATTCTAAAACCGTTTCCCTTTCCTTTGGATCGTGGAACCGAACCGACTCAGATGTGGAGTTACTCCTATGTCTCTCCCAGCCCGCAGTATAAATACACGCCTATGCCAACCCTAGCCGCCACTTCGTGATATATTGTTTCGCACCGTTCCAAAGCACTGCGCCGCCAATCAAGTCTTCTCCATCCCTCCTTTTGGCGCGCACCACGAGAAGGGACAGCAGGTCTCCGGACCCCCGCCTCTTGTGATCATGTATGGGAGAGGGGCGATCAGATTTTTGGGGAGCGCACTCGCGCGAATGCTGACGACGACTACTTCCCGAACGACGACTGGTTCCCGCATCTCGGTAATCTCTTTATCGACGATATGGGCGACAAAGACAACACCGCAGACGGTGCCGCTGCCGTTGCACCGTACGTTTCTCTCTCTCGTCTGTATGAGATTTTATTGTAATTCCTTTATCTAGTTCTTTTCGTAGACAGGATATGTTTATTTATTGTACTAGATATTTGTATGCTCAGTTTAATTGCTTCTGTCATGATTTACGTAATCATACTTCGGATTAAATCATATGCTAAATTGCTAATATGTCCAACAATCCAAAAACCTGATTATAAGCAATTTCCTGCACCTTCTTTTATTGCGTCAACAAGGCCAAAGCCTTTCAAGGGTGTGAACTATAAGAGGTGGCGCACGAGAGCAATGCTATGGTTTAAAATCTTGCAATGCTATGCGACCACCAAGGGCAAACCTGAGGGCGATCTCAATCCTGCACGGCTGGATGCTTTTGAGAGAACGGACACTATGTTTAAAAGTGTCCTTCTCGGTATTATTGATGATTCCATTATGGACCCCTATATGTCGTCTGATAACAACAAGGACATATGGGCTGCACTCGAGGCCAAATTTGGGGCCTCAGATGCTGGCAGCGAGTTGTACGTTATGGAGCAATTCTACGACTACAGGATGACTGATGAGCGTTCTGTTGTTCAACAGGCTCATGAGATACATTCGCTTGCTAAAGAACTTGAGCACTTTAAGTGTATGTTACCGAGAAAATTTGTGACCGGATGCCTTATTCCCAAGCTTCCATCTTCATGGAGCACCTTTGCTACTTCTCTGAAACACAATGATGCACGTGTAACACACGTTCGTTGGGAGACTCCAAGAGGAAGGTATGAAGAGCACAATAGCAAGTTTCCCTCAGAAAGAAACCAAGGTTGAATTGACCGGTAGGAGAAAGAAATCACTTCCGAAGATTGATGCAGCTGAGGTGGCAGGGCACACTACCTGTTCAGAAGCAACGTGGAACCTACACAACACAATAAAATCACTTTTCCCCAACGAAGTAGTGAGGTTGTCAATCTTACCGGTTTTGCTGAACAAAAAGAGGTTAAACATACCGTGTGGAAAATAATATTTGTTTGCAGAAGATGAAAGAGAGTAGTGATGGCAGTAGAAAAACAGTAGCAACATTATGAAAATAGAGATTGCAGTGGTTGTATTATCAGTATGAGGAAAATGGACCGGGAAACATGGTTCACTAGAGGTGTCTCTCTCCAGACAGATAGATAACATTCTGGGTAAACAAATTACAGCTGGGCAATTGACAGATATAAAGGCTGCACCGCAGTGCATATGCATGACATGATGATTACTATGTGATTCATGTGGGCATTACAACAAGATTCATAGACCGTTATCCAACTGTCTATGACTAATAATCCACCCTCGGAGGGTCATCCGATTAAACCTCGGGTATTAAGTTGCAAGCAACATATTATTGCCTTAAGTAAAGTGTGTAATGTAAACAATATGTAAACATCGTTGTTTTCTCCCTAATGGCAACATCACATCCCCCACCCATTACGTTTCTCTCACTCGAGCGTGAGTGAAAGGGAGGCATGAACCCACTACTGAGCATAAATACTCCCTCTTGGAGTCACAAGCATCTACTTGGCCAGAGCATCTACTAACAACGGAGAGTGTGCAAGATCATAAATAACATACACATGAAAAGAACATGATAGATTGATAATCATGAGACGAAGCATTCAATATTCATCGGATCCCAGCAAACACAACATGTACCATTACAATAAGATGATCTTGATCATGTGGGGCAGCTCACAAGATCTAAACATGAGACATAAAGAGGAGAGAGCAACCATCTAGATACTGCTATGGACCCGTAGTCCAAGGATGAACTACTCAGGCATCATTCCAAAGGCGGGCATGGTGGTGTAGAGCCCTCCGGTGATGGTTCCCCCTCCTGGCAGGGTGCCGGGGAGAGCTCCAGAACCCTCCCTAACTAGGGCTGACGATTAGAGCAGTTGCAGATGTTTTTCGTGGAAAAGGCTCGGGTATTTAGGGTTAACCCTTCAGGGACAATATTTAGGCGAGAGGGCAACATCGATGGGCGAGCAGGGGGCACACCACCCCGAGGCGCGGCCAGGGGGAGCCCACCCATGGTATGGGGGCCCTGTGGCTCCCCTCCGGGTCTCCTCCGTACTCCGTGTGCGCGACAACTTTCTAAGACTTCCGGGATTTGAATCATCCAATTCCGAGAATATTTCTAGAATAACTATTCTGAAACTAAAAACAACAGAAAACAGGAACTGGCTCTATGGCATCTTGTCAATAGGTATTACTAGGAAATCGATAAAAATGACATAAAGTGTAAAGGAAACATGTAGCATATGACATGAAAACAACATGGAATATCAGAAATTATGGATACGTTTATGACGTATCAACATCCCCAAGATTAGTTCCTACTCGTCCTCAAGTAGGTAAACGATAAAAACAAATAATTTTTGAGGTGACATGCTACCAACATAAACTTGATCATCATAGTAATGTAAAGCATGTAAACTAGGATCAAATGAATAAATGAGGTGGTTTATAGTTGATATCAAATAGAATAATGTATAAACCATTAGGAAGAACAAAGTAAAAAATCTCAATGAATCAATACTAAAAGACAATCAACTGTGCAAAGTATAGTAAAGATTATTTAAGCTTCAAGAACAACAATATAATCATCCAATGCATCAAACTCTCACAACAACTCCTGTTGGGATCAAGTCAAGTGACAACAATATGCATGTAGGAAAATCATTAAAATATTTGTGCACTCAAAACAAGCAAGCGTTATGTATTGGTCCCTGGCACTAGGATATTATGGCTAAAAGAACATTCTGTGTGTGTGAGGGGGGGGGGGTGGATGGTCAATGGAAGAAAGTCTCACACAACTGAAAGTGGTCATTAGACAAGACAAACTCTTATAATCGACATTATGCAAAGAGGAGTGATTGCCACACAACGGATGCACATAGAGCTATAAGTGTATGAAAGCTCTCCAATGGGAACTAGTGGGGGTGCATCCCACTTGCTTGCTCACGAAGACCTAGAGCTCTTTTGAGGAGGCTCATCATTGGAATATACAAGTCAAGTTCTACAATGTAAGTTCCCCACATAGTTATGCAAGTCATAATATGAAAACTCTCTCCAAACTGAAGTAATGATGCTAACCAAGCACAAGTGTGGAATAAATGATAGTAGTGGTGCCCCCTCTCTCTAGTTTTCTCTCTTTTGCTTTTTTTTTGTTTTGGGTTTTTTTTTCTCTTTTTTGATTTTTGATATATAACCTCACTGGTAGGGGCAACACTCTATTTTACAATGAATCATCACACTTTTAGTACTCATAAATCAAACTAAAATATATGTAATGTATATAAAACTAAATGCTCCTGCCAGTGTAGCAGTATGCAAAATAACAATGGAGCATTTAACAAGTAACATAATGATGATGGATGTTGTATGGAAATATATCTCGGAATGGCTATGGAAATGCCATGGTAGGTAGGTATGGTGGCTGTTTTGAGGAAGATAAATTTTTGGCTTATGTGTAGAAGAACAAAGTTCTCCCACGGGTTTGGATGCACTGGCGAAGTTTGCTGCAACTCTCAATGTGAGAATGAGCAATGCATAGTACGGAAGAGGCTAGCAAATATGGATGGTGGAAGTCAGGATGAAAGTGGGAATGCCCGTGGGAGTCCCGCCTATACCCGCATCGTCCCACATAATTTAAGTGGGCATCCGCGGCAGCCCACTATACCAATACGCGATCAAGTGGGTTTTCGTTTGCCCACATAAGCCCACGTAATCCCACATCTACTGCTAATGAACCTGCAGGTCCAAGACGAGCCGCGCCTCGACGAGTGGGAGCCTGGAAGGTCGCCATCAAGCTCGTCGGACGCACATCCACCGGAGAGCATCAGCTACAGGAACTGGCCTGCCTGAGTTTGTGCTGCTATGCCGCATATGGCGTCGTTCCGGTGAACGTGAAAAAACTTGTACTGATCCTCGCCGGCGGCGGCGCGTCGCGTTGCCGGGCTCTCGGGCGAACTGTTGTTCTACTACTCGCTGACGACGCGCCGTCACAGTGCTATTGGGCGAGCTGCCAGGCTGCACGCCGCACCGCCGCGTCCCTTGCCACTGCGTTCCGTCTTGTGTGCCGGCGAGACGCGCACTGCCGCACTCCGTTTACCTGCAAGCTAGCTCGCAAGCTGCACACCAGGCCACTACCCCACATGCGTGCACCAGCAACTAGCAGCACATGAGGTTTAACGGGCTCGACGCCGGCCGACGTGCCCCTACCGTGTACTTGCACATGCCGGCGGTTGGGTCTGGCCTGCCTGGCAGAGCGGGAATACATACAACGCATCTGCGCATGTACATGCCGATGGCGATTTAACGTTGGCATGAAGATGCTTGCTGTAGGGCATGAGCTTGCCGGCCGCGTGCTAATTTTGCGCAACCGAGGAATTAAAGAACGAGGAGCACTCACCAGTCTCGATTATGTGGGCTAATCGTGGGACTTGTGGGACTGCCCACATATCTCAGCGACTGACCCGTGGGCACCCACGTAGGTTTTTAAGTGGGCTAAATTTGTGGGCGCCGCGGGTAGCCCGCTCCCACCTGCACCCTGAGGTGGAAGTGCCAGAAAATCGCAACATAGAACTCACAAGTTAAAAAATTCCAACTAAAATTATGATCTTACAAAGCATAATGAAAATCACTCCAAGAGGGTCCATGGCAGTGACAAGTCACTGTTAGCTACCCCGACCGTAGCGTGTAACAAAAAGCCACTACGATTGCTATCAGCCCTGGTTCAAAAAAGCGTAAAGCGCAGGCGGGGCGCTGGCCTTCAATGTAGAGTTTAGGCGTTCTAGGCGTGCTTAAGCGCCGCTTAAGCGTTATTGACTTTAGTCAACGGAAGGACAAAAACCAAGAATAAACTAGCATTTCTAGAAAAAAAAACTAGCAATACCTGGACAGAAAAGTGGAGCAAAATAATTTTACATTGTTCTCTTCTTCTTATGAAGCTGAATTGTCACTTGAAGACTTCGTGCAAATCAACAAAATAAAGGTTAGTTTAGAACTTGACTTTGCACATCACACAAAACTATATTTCAGTAGGGAACTTAACTTTAAAATAGCAGCAAAATTGTTGCATTTGAGCGCTTCACTACATCTACACATCAGCAAAAAAACATAATAATAACCAATAGGAGCACAAGACACACCACACCATAGCAGTAGTTCCAATATTACATAACAAGAGCACAATAGCCAATAGTTCACTACAAGATTAGAATCCAACAAAATAAAGATATCAAATAACATTGATGCATGATGACAACATGCCATTGGCTTGACACACTTCTTAGTGCTCACTGCTCACACAATGCCAGCCACTTCCATGATTTCATTTTCTTCATCTTCATCATAATCAATGTCATCTTCCTCTTCCTCAGAATCTTCATGTGCAGACTCCCACTCATGTTCATGTAGCTCTCTCGCCCCCTTGAACTCCTACGAGGCTAAAGTTGTTCATCAGCTCCAACAGCCTCTCCAACCACACACCATGGTATGTTTGTACCAGGAACTACGCCATCATCTGGATCATTAAACACCACCAATGCATGAGCATCTCCTCCCTCAAAGAGGAATCCTTGAGCTTCAGATGCATCATTAGCTAAGAGGACTTCATACTCCGGCTAATTCTCTCCTTCTTGGACAACATTCTGTTGTTGAACTGAATGTTGGCTAGCATGTCCATCCTTTCTACAGTTAGCCTATATATTTTCTTAGTATGGATCTACAAATCAGATTGCCAAGTGTTAGATTGTTAGTAAAAACAAGACTAAAGGTTGTTCATTGTTGCATGCTAGAAACAAGAAAATGGTAAAGTAAATAGACCAACTCCTTCAAATGTGGTCCAATTTCTTTCACAGCCACTAGAACTTGTAATTAGTGAAAGAATTCCAATTGCCATCCTTTGCAAATCTGGTGCTCCACCTCCATGCAGCCTCCACAAAGATGCTAGAAACAAGAAAATGGTAAAAACAACAAGGTAAGCTACTGGAACATGGCTACAATCAAGAACAAATGCAATCAAACAAGCTGCTAGTTTATTTTATCACCTAGATTGAATTCGACTTTCTCATAGCTTCTCGCCATCTTTTTAGAAAAGGAATCACGTTTCTTTGAGAAATTGTCGAAATCAACATTGACAACATTATATGTCTTATCATCATCATCATCATGGTAAAATATTTCAGCACAACTGATGAACTTCTCTAAGACTTTCTGATCATCAAAGATTGTGGTATTTTGATAAGAATAGTATGGATTCAGCAAGTATGCAGTAACATGCAATGGAGAGTCCAGTCTACCCTTCAACTTTTTATCAATACTTGTCAGCACGTCTTTGTAGTTCTTCTCGATGCCGCCAAATGCATCTCTAACTAGTTGCTTCGTCTTGAGTAGTTCTCCATATAGGAAAGCCATTTCTGGTTTGATATCACCATCAGTCAAACGAAGGAGCCTGACCAAAGGCTCATAAACCTTCAAGCTAAGGAGAACACTATTCCAAAAGTGTGGACTTAGGATTGTAGCTTTTGCTTCCTTGCCTTTTTTTGACCTCACATCTGCTAGTGATTCCCACTTCTGATCAACCACCATCCTCCTTAGTTGATCTCTCTTCTCTAGCATACTTTGCAAAGTGAGGAAGGATGATGCAAATCTGGTCACTCCTGGCCTTATGATCTCCTTCTTCTTTTGTAGCTCTCTTAGTGTGCCATTCAGATAATTTACCATCATATCATCATGAAGCTTTGTTGCTGCCCCCAAAGTCATGGACATAAAGGTTCCTCCAACAGCTGAATCCAGAAGGTTTCTTGAAGAAAAATTCAGACCTACATAGAAGGTTTGGATGATCATCCAAGTAGTCAGTCCATGAGTGGGACAATTCTTTACTAAAGATTTCATTCTTTCCCAAGCTTTAGCAACATGCTCATTATCAAGTTGCTTAAAATTCATAATGCTACTTCTTAAAGATATAATCTTAGCAGGAGGATAATATTTTCCAATGAAAGCATCTTTACATTTAGTCCAAGAATCAATACTATTTCTAGGCAAAGATAGCAACCATTATTTAGCTCTTCCTCTCAAAGAGAAAGGAAATAATTTTAGTTTAATAATATCTCCATCTACATCTTTATATTTTTGCATCTCACATAGTTTAACAAAATTATTAAGATGGGCAGCAGCATCATCAATACTAACACCAGAAAATTGCTCTCTCATGACAAGATTTAACAGGGCAGGCTTTATCTCATAAAAATCAGCAGTAGGAGCAGGTTGAGCAATAGGTCTACTAATAAAATCATCGTTGTTTGTGCTAGTGAAGTCACACAACTTAGTGTTCTCAGGAGTACTTATTTTAGCAAGACTAAAAACAGGATAAAAATAACAACTAGAATAAGATTTTTTTTGTTTTCAATAAAGAGAAGCAAACAAGACAAAATAAAATAAACTAAGCAAAACAAGAACAAAGTACAGAGATTGGGAGTGAGAGACTCACCTTGCATAAATCCTCTTCCTACCCAGCGACGGAGCCAGAAATTAGCTTGATGCGCGTGTAACACACGTTCGTTGGGAGACCCCAAGAGGAAGGTATGAAGAGCACAGTAGCAAATTTTCCCTCAAAAAGAAACCAAGGTTGAATCGACCAGTAGGAGAAAGAAATCACTTCCAACGGTTGATGCAGCTGAGGTGGCAGGGCGTACTACCGGTTCGGAAGCAATGTGGAACCTACACAACACAATAAAATCACTTTGTCCCAACGAATCAGTGAGGTTGTCAATCTCACCGGTTTTGCTGAACACAAAGAGGTTAAACGTACCGTGTGGAAAATAATATTTGTTTGCAGTAGATGAAAGAGAACAATGATGGCAGTAGGAAAACAGTAGCAACACTATGAAAACAAAGATTCCAGTGGTTGTATTATTAGTCTGAGGAAAATGGACCGGGATCCACAGTTCACTAGAGGTGTCTCTCCGAAGACACATACATAACATGCTGGGTAAACAAATTATAGTTGGGCAATTGAAAAATATAAAGGATGCACCGTAGTGCATATGCATGACATGATGATTACTATGTGATTCATGCGGGAATTACAACAAGATACATAGACCGTTATCCAACTGCATCTATGACTAAAAATCCACCCTCAGAATTTCATCCGAGCAAACCTTGGGTATTAAGTTGCAAGCAACAGATAATCGCAGTAAGCAAAGTGTGTAATGTAAACAATGTAAACATTGTTGTTTTCTCCCTAATAGCAACAACACATCCCCCATCCGTCACGTTTCTGTCACTCGAGCATAGATGCAAAGGAGGCATGAACCCACTATCGAGCATAAATACTCCCTCTTGGAGTTACTAGCATCTACTTGGCCAGATCATCTACTAACAACGGAGAGCATGCAAGATCATAAATAACATACACATGAAAAGAACATGATAGATTGATAATCATGCGACAAATCATTCATCTCATCGAATCCCAGCAAACACAACATGTAGCATTACAATAATATGATCTTGATCATGTGGGGAAGCTCACAAGATCTAAACATGAGGCATAAAGAGGAGAGAACAACCATCTAGCTACTGCTATGGACCCGTAGTCCAAGGATGAACTTCTCACGCATCATTTCAGAGGCGGGCATGGTGGTGTAGAGCCCTCCGGTGATGATTCCCCCTCCCGGCAGGGTGCCGAGGAAAGATCCATAACCTCTCCCGAACTAGGGTTGACGATTACGGTGAAAATCCTCTTCCTCCCTGGCAACGGCGCTAGAAAAAGAACTTGATGGCGTGTAGACACACGCTCGTTGGGAGACCCCATGAGGAAGGTATGACGAGAACAACAACTAGTTTTCTCTCAGTAAGAAACCAAGGTTTAATTGGACCAGTAGGAGAAAGAAATCACTTCTGAAGGTTGTTGACAACTGATGTTGGCAGGGCACACTACTTGGCTCAACAACAACGCGGAATATGCACAAAACACAACCAAGCTACTTTGCCCCAACAAAACAGTGAGGTTGTCAATCTCACCGGTTTTGCCGAACACAAAGGATTAGACGTATAGTGTGGAAAAATGATGTTTGTTTGCAATGAATGAAAAGAGAATATTGTTTGTAGTAAAAGAGGACAATGCTTGCAATATATTGTATTATCAGTGTAAAAGAATGGACCGGGGTCCACAATTCACTAGTGGTGTCTCTCTGAAATAGATAATTAACATGCTGGGTAAACAAATTACAGTTGGGCAATTGACAGAGATAGAGGTTGCACCGTAGTACATATGCAAGACACGATGATTACTATGAGATTTATTTGGGCATTACAACATGATACATAGACCGTAATCCAACTGCATCTATGACTAATAATCCACCCTCAGAATGTAATCCAATCAGATTTTGGGTATTAAGTTGCAAGCAATAGATTATTGCATTAAGTAAAGTGCATAATGTAAACAATAGAATTATCCTTAGACAAAGCATTGTTTTTTCTCCCTATTGGCAACAACACATCCACAATCTTAGAATTTTTTGTCACTCTCCCAGATAACTAAAGGCATGAACCCACTATCGAGCATAAATACTCCCTCTTGGAGTTACAAGCATCAACTTGGCAAGAGCATCTACTAGTAACGGAGAGCATGCAAGAACATAAATAACATAAACATGATAGATTCATAATCAACTTGACATAACATTCAATATTCATTGGATCCCAACAAACACAACATGTAGCATTACAATAAGATGATCTTGATCATGTTATAGGCATCTCACAAGATCTAACATGATGGCACAAAAGGAGGAGAAGACAACCATCTAGCTACTGCTATGGACCCGTAGTCCAAGGATGAACTACTCATGCATCACTTTGTCATGTATATGTCACTAGAGCAGAGATGTAAGGGAGGCATGAACCCACTATCTATCATATAAACCCTCTCTTGGAGGAGAAAACAACTACGTGGCCAAGGTAATCATAAACACCAGAGAGTATTGCAAGACAACATTAAAACTCGATAAAGATATTAGTGAAGCATCTCAGTTTGACGAGAACAAAATAATCATAATCTCATGGTTCATCGGATCCCAGCAAACACAACATGCACAATTACATAACGTTAGTATCGATCATGTGACACAGCTCACGAGACTCTAAACACGGAGGTATAACGGAGAGAAATACCAACTAGCTACTTCTATGGACCCGTAGTCCCGAGATGAACAACTCACGCATCATCATGGAGGCAATCATGGCGATGAAGAGGCCCTATATTAGACTTTCGAGGTGACGACGCCTCTCTGTATATTTTGTGGAAAATATATATGTCCCCGATAAAATTAGGGTTGAGAGCATCTTATAGGAGAAGAGGCGGTGCCAGGAGGTGTCGGGGGCCACTAGGGGGTGTCAGGCATAGCCTAGGGTGTGGTCACGCCTGACACCCCCGGGGGGGCCAAGGCACCCCTCCGGGTCTCCTTCAGTGATTGTATTTGTTCCGGGTAAAAACCGATCTCCGTTGATTTTCGGCCCATTCTGGGAATATTTTCTTAATAGCTTTTCTGAAATAAAAAAACAACAATTGGCCTAGCGCATCTTGTTAAATAGGTTAGTGCATAAAAACATCCGAAACAAAGGAAAACATGTGGAAAACATAAAGGCATGGGATAGAAAACAAGCATGGAGCATAAAAAATTATAGATACGTTTGCAACATATCAAATATCTAGTGACCGCATGATCGAAAGTTATACTTTGGATATCATCAATCGTCTTGCCGACCCCCCTAGGCCGCCCACCTGGTGGTGTGGGCCACTCCCACACCCCATCGGACTCTCCTTTCGACTACATATTGCCTTCAACCCTAAAACGCGAGGGGGTTCATCATATTCCACAGAAACACAACAGAGTGTCGCCGCCACCCCGAACCTCGATTCGGGGATCAGAAGTTCCTGTTCTGCGCCCTGCCGGGACGGGGATTCGAAGGAGATCATCGTCATCGACACCGCTACCTCTTCTCCATCAACCATCCATGTTTGCTCTGTCCATGTGTGAGTAAACACCACTATACACTGAGAGGGATGGAAGGGATTGGATGAGATTGATCATGTAATAATGCTAGATTGTTAGGGCATAATGCCTAGTATCCATTGCTAGTGTTTTCTACCGTTGTTGCAACTTGTATGCTTAATGCTTGTCACTAGGGCCCGAGTGCCATGATTTCAGATCTGAACATGTTATTGCTTCATGAGTATAATATTGTTTCTTGATCATATTTGCAAGTTATTTTACACATGTCATTGTCCGAAACCCGAGGCCCCAAAGTGACATAAATTGGGACAACCGGAGGGGAAGGTTGTGATGTGAGGATCACATGTGTTCACAGAGTGTTAATGCTTTGCTCCGGTGCTTTATTAAAAGGAGCACCTTAATTACCAGTAGTTTCCCTTGAGGCCCCGCTGCCACGGGCTGGTAGGACACAAGATGGTGTGCAAGTTTCTCATTGCGAGCACGTATGACTATATTGGAACACATGCCTATGGTTTGCCTACATGTTTGATGTTTTATATTATTATCTGCAATGCCCATGTTATATTATTACATGACCTATGTTATCTATGCAACGCCCGTCCATCCATTCCCTCTATGCCTACGGTACTTCCCATACTGCCGTTTTCCGCAATTGCTACTGTTGTTACTATTTTACTACTGTTGTTATTTTATTTCTACTCCTGCTATAAAACTGTTACCACTGATAAATTGTTGCGAGCAAGTCTACTTTCAGGTGCAGCTGAATTGACAACTCAGTTGTGAAGGCATATAAATATTATTTGGCTCTCCTTTTGTCGAATCAATAAATTTGGGTTTTACTTCCCTCGAAGATTGTTGCCATCCCCTAAACTTGTGGGTCATCAGTGACCTGATAGATTGTTGATGAAGAAGGAGATGCCTTGGGAATCCCCAAGCTTAGATGCTTGAGTCTTCTTGAAATATGCTTGGATGAACCACGGGGTCCTCCCCAAGCTTTGACCTTGCACTCTTCTTGATCACATATATCACCCTCTTCTCTTGACCCTTGAAAACTTCCTTCACACCGCACTCAAAGAGTAATTCGCATTAGAGGGTTAGTGCAACAATCAAAAATCCATGGGTCCTGTAAGGGCACAAGTGGTATTGATACGTTTAAACATTAGCTACAGACACTGATGTTTCGCGAAACAAAGAAATCCACTTGACATCGCAAAAGAGCAAATGCAAAAAAATGGCAGAATCTATCAAAATCAGAACAGTCTGTAAATACAAATTTTTTCGAGGAACTTACATTGCTCAGATCGAGAAAGGTATAGAACGAAAAACTTGGGTAATTAGCCGAGGAATAATCACAAGCAATTTCAGGTCATTATGATTTTTCTATGATTTATACGATTTTTTACGGTGGACAACAGAAATCTGTTTCCTGCGCGGAAATCCGAAAACCAACTCCAACTCTCGTCAGAAACCTTACTTGGCACTACTAAACCATGAAAAGAAAGATACAAATGACTTTATACAGAAGTATACAACCCCTTCACTCAAAGAAAACATAAAAAACAAATCAAAAATAAACCATGGGTTATCTCCCAAGAAGTGCTTTTCTTTAACGCTTTTTAGCTAGACCTAGAAAAGTGGAATCAATTATTTTCAAGTGAAGAAGCATCCAAATTGTAACTCGTTCGATTAATGGAATCAAAAGCAAACTTCATTCTCTTTCTACTGAAGTGTTCCATACCTTTCTTGAGTGGGAACTGAAACTTAATATTCCCCTCTTTCATATCAATAACAGCACCAACAGTTCTAAGAAAAGTCTTCCCAAAACAATTGGACAAGAAGCATTGCATTCAATATTCAAGACACCAAAATCAACGGGGACAAGATTATTATTAACCATGATAAGAACATCATCAACTCTCCCCAAAGGTTTCTTTCTAACATTATCAATAAGACGAATATCCAAATAACAAGGTTCCAATGGTGGTAAATCAAGAATATCATAGAGTTTCTTGGGCATAACAGAGATATTAGCACCAAGATCACATAGAGCATTGAAATCAAAATCATCTACTTTCATATTAATAATGGGTTCCAAACCATCATCTAGCTTCCTAGGGATAGAGGCTTCACATCTTAATTCATCCTCTCTTATTTGCATGAGAGCATTTGTAATATGTTTTGTGAAAGCCATATTCATAGCACTAGAATTAGGAAAACTAGCAACCTTTTGTAAGAACTTAATCACTTCAGTTATGTTGCAATCATCAAAGTCAAGATCATTTTTATCAAAGATAATGGGACCATTGTCTCCCATATTTATAAAAAATTAGCACTTTTATGAGGAACATTTTTTGCAGTTTCAGGCAGTTTTGCATTTTTAATAGAAAAAGTGGGAGTGTTTCCAACACCAATTACTTTACCATTGATAGTAGAAGGTTTTATAGCATGATAAGCTTCAGTTTTACTAGTAGTGGTAATGGTGCAAACATTAGCTATATTATTCTTTCTAGCTATTTCATCTTCTCTTTCCCATCTAGCACGCAGCTCAACTAACATCCTAACTTTATCATCAATTCGAATTTGGATAGAATTCAAAGTTTTACTTTCTTTAACGTCATGAGGCATAACCATTAGTTTTAGAAAATCAACATCAAGAGCAAGGCTATCAACTTTTAAAGCAAGAACATCAATTTTGCCAAATTTTTCCTCAACAGTTTTATTAAAAGCAGTTTGTGTACTAATAAAATTCTTGAGCATGTTTTCAAGATCAGAGGGTACACTTTTATTGTTGTTGTAGGAATTACCATAAGAACTAGCATAAGCATTACTATTATTGGGAGGATATGGCATATAATTGTTGCTACCAAAATTACTCCTATAAGCATTGGTGTTGAAATTATTATTTTTAATGAAATTAACATCAACATGCTCTTCTTGAGCAACCAAAGAGGCTAAAGGAACATTATTTGGATCAATAGGAGCATGACCATTCACAAGCATAGACATAATAGCATCAAGTCTATCACTCAAAGAGGAGGTTTCTTCAATAGAATTTACCTTCTTACCAGTTGTAGCTCTCTTAGTGTTCCACTCAAAATAATTTAACATCATAACATCAAGAAGCTTTGTTGCTGAACCCAAGGTAATGGAAATAAAGGTTCCTCCAGCAACTGAATCCAGAAGGTTTCTTGAGGAAAAATTCAGACCTGCATAAAAGTTTTGGATGATCATCACGGTAGTCAGTCCATGAGTGGGACAATTCTTTACTAAAGATTTCATTCTTTCCCAAGATTTAGCAACATGCTCATTATCAAGTTGCTTAAAATTCATAATGCTACTTCTTAAAGATATAATCTTAGCAATAGGATAATATTTTCCAATGTAAGCATTTTTACACTTAGTTCAAGAATCAATACTATTTCTAGGCAAAGACAGCAACCATTCTTTAGCCTTCCTCTCAAAGAGAAAGGAAATAATTTCAATTTAATAATACCTCCATCCACATCTTTATATTTTTGCATCTCACATAGTTCAACAAAATTATTAAGATGAGCAGCAACATCATCAATACTAACACCAGAAAATTGCTCTCTCATAACAAGATTTAACAGGGCAGGCTTTATCTCATAAAATTTAGTAGTAGGAGCAGGTGGAGCAATAGGTGTGCTAATGAAATCATTGTTGTTGGTGCTAGTAAAGTCACACAACTTAGTGTTCTCGGGAGTAGTCATTTTAACAAGACTAAAAAATGGAATAAAACTACAACTAGAATAATAACTGATTTTTTGTGTTTTTGATAAAGTGAAGCAAACAAGAAAAAATAAAATAAATTAAGCAAAACAAAAACAAAGTAAAGATATTGGAAGTGAGAGACTCCCCTTGCAGAAATTCTCTTCCTCCTCGGCAACGACGCTAGAAAAGCTTGTTGGAGTGATTGAAACTCTCGTTGGTAAACCCCAAGAGAAAGGTTATGAAGAGTGCAGCGACAAGTTTTCCCTCAGAAAAGAAACCAAGGTTGAATCGACTAGTAGGAGGACAAGCAATCTCTGAAGGTTGATGCAGCTGAGGAGGCAGGGCGCACTACCGGTTCAGCAGCAATGTGGAAACTACACAACACAATCAAATCACTTTGTCCCAACGTAGCAGTGAGGTTGTCAATCTCACCGGTTTCGCTGAACACAAAGAGGTTAAACGTATGGTGTGGAAAACAGTATGAAAGTAGTGGAAGCAGTGTGAAAACAGTAGAAGTAGTGTGAGTATTATTAGTATGAGAAAATGGACCGAGGTCCACAGTTCACTAGTGGTGTTTCTCCGTGAAAAATAAATAACATGTATGGTGAACAAATTACAGCTGGGCAATTGACATAAATGAAGGCTGCACCGTAGTGCATATGCAATACATAAAGATTACTATGTGATTCATACGGGCATTACAACAAAATACATAGACCGTCATCCAACTGCATTTATGTCTAATAATCCACCCTCCGAATATCATCCGAACAAACGTTGGGTATTAAGTTGCTAGCAACAGATTATCGCAGTAAGCAAAGTGTGTAATGTAAACTAAGTAAACACCGTTGTTTTCTCCCTAATGGCAATATCACATCCTCCATCCGTCACGTTCCTGTCACGCGAGCATAGATGCAAAGGAGGCATGAACCCACTATCGAGCATAATTACTCCCTCTTGGAGTTACTAGCATCTACTTGGTCAGATCATCTACTAATAACAGAGAGAATGAAAGATCATAAATAACATAAGCATGAAGATAACATGATAGATTGATAAACAGAAGACATAACATTCAACATTCATCAGATCCCAGCAAACACAACATGTAGCATTACATAAAAATGATCTCGATCATGTGAGGCAGCTCACGAGATCTAAACATGAGGTACAAAGTGGAGAGAACAAACATCTAGCTATTTCTATGGACCCGTAGTGTAGGGATGAACTACTTACGCATCAGTTCGGAGGAGGGCATGGTGGTGTAGACCCCTCCGGTGATGAATTCCCTCCCGGCAGGATGCCGGGGAGATCTCCAGAGTCCTCCCGATCTCGGGATGACGATGACAGCGGCCTCGGGTGTTTCTCGGGTCGAAGTGGTATATTTTTAGGGTTTCCGCCTCGAGGGGTATAAATAGGCGAAAGGGCAAAGGAAGTGGAGGCCTGGGGGCCCCACACCACCCCATGGCGCGGCCAGGGGGTGCCGCCCTATGGTGTGGACCCCTGTGGCCCCCCTCCGGATCTCTTCGGGACTCCGTGGAACCTTCGGGAATTCTAGGACCTCCGGACTTCGAATTTTCCAATTCCGAGAATATTTCCAGAACAACTTTTCTGAAACTAAAAACAGTAGAAAACGGGGAACTCGCTTGTGGCATCTTGTCAATAGGTTAGTCCGGAAAATCGATAAAAATGACATAAAGTGTATAGAAAACATGTAGAAAACAACACGAAAACAACATGGAACATCAGAAATTAAGGATACGTTGATGACGTATCAAATACCAAGGTATTTCATAGGAAAAGATTAAACAGGTTAGCCACACACTTTTGTTCAGCCCGATCAACCCCAAAAAACCCAGCACATCTCTTTTCTTATAATTAATTTGAACCCGGACATAGTCTCATAGCAGAAATTTCATAGTAGAAATCGAAGAATTATCGAGCTCTAGAAACAAAACGATATAATATGCATATTGGAGATGGGTAATCCCACCATCAAACATATGGGGGACGAGACTGCAAAGGTGATCCCCTACTCTTTGTAGGTGAGATCACCGACTATCGAGTTAAACAAAAGAGTGAACATGGGGTCACCTAGACACAACCCCTTGTAAATTCAGAAATCATCACCAAGCTCCCTTTGATATTAATGCACACTTTACCCATTTCTACTGCCAATGTAATCCAATAAATCCATTGTTCACATAAACCTTTGTTTTCAAGAACATATTTTAGAAAATTCTAGTGAATTTCTTCATAAGCTTTCTCGCAGTCCAATTTCAAGACAACCCCCCTCCCCCCCAGAGTTAGACTACTTTGGATCATACAAAAATTTCATGGAGGACCGCGACGCCTTCGAAGATGTCACATCCTGGAACAAATGCGGTTGGTAATCGATGAATAATATTATCCGTCAAGATCATTCGTCAACATTTTAGTGACGATTTTGAAGATAGCATTCAATAAACATAATGGGCCATATTGGGTATCACATTGGCATCCTTGATTTTTGGGATTAGCGTGATAACCCCGTAATTTCATCGACCTAGGTCCAACTTTTCAAAAAAACATGTCATCCAGGATATCCTTAACCAAGTGTTGAACCCTGCCCCAAAATTCTTCATAGAATTGCACTAAGAACCCATCCGGACCTAGTGCGGTATTTGTTTTCATTTCGCTAATGGCCACGCAAACCTCCTCCATGGAATTGTTTTGACCAGATCCAATTCTATCCTTAGCGTTAATATGCACCGACAACATCTACATATCTGACAATAAGCAAACACCTAAACAAGGTTATTTACAAGAATCTTTTTCGTAAAATTCCGTGATATGTCCAAACATATCTATAACTTTTTATTGCTTTTCTATCAATTACCTCATGTTTTTTATTCGTTTTCTATCAGTTTTAGATGTTTTACGGGACTAAACCTATTAAACCCATGCCCAGAGCTAGTTCTTGTTTTCCGTTGTCTTTTTATTTCAGAAAAGTTCTGCATGAAATATTCACGAAAATATTTTACCCGAAACGAACACGGAGCCCCGAAGGGAAGCAGCTGAGGTGGGGCCACCCCACGGCACGGCTTAAGGGGGGTTGTGCCATCAGGTCGCCTGGTGGCTGTTGGCCTCCCCCGGCACCGCCTCTTCGCATATAAATTTCCTTGTGACTTAAAAATATTTGGGATGGAAAAGTTTTCCACGAAACAGTTATAGAGGCGCCGTCACCTCGAAAGTACAATCTAGAACTTCTCCCGTCTTGCTCCGGCGCCCCTGCGGGAAGGGGGATTCGTCACCGGATGCCTCTACCTCACCATGATTGCCCCCAGACGGATGCGTGAGTAGTTCATCCTTAGACTACTGGTTCATAGTAGTAGCTAGATGTTGATAGAGCTCCTTGTGCTATCATGCCACGGTCTTGTGAGATTCCTAACATGACCATGATCATTCTTATGTAATTGCTACATGTTATGAGGCTATCGGACAGGCAGTATGGTTCAAGAATTTTATCCGGGACTGAGAGTGATTAATAGTATTTCCAAGCCACTCACTCTCTACTGCGATAATCAACCCGCCGTAATCTATTTGAGTAACTACAAATTACGTGGTGCTACCAAATACATTGAAATGAAGTATCATGTTGTGAAAGATATAATCCAGGATCAGATAATCAATGTCAAGTACATTGGTACTAAGTTGATGTTGACGGATCCGCTCACAAAAGGCTTACCACCTAGTGTTTTCATAGAGCATGTTGTCAGCATGGGTTTGGTTGAAAGGTTTTGATCCTGGAACGTTGGGACCATTATGACACCGTCTCCCACAAAATCTTTATTTTTTAGATCAGATAGAAACCATAGTCACTTGATTCGGCAGTACTTAGTTGACTGTTGTAATCTATTGTCTTGGTGTACTATTTTATTGGGTAAGTAATGTAATGACTGTGATGTTTATGGTATAAATAAAGTTAATAGATCGTGTACATTAAGTTTACGGAGCTCATAAGTTTAAGAAGTTCAATGTTGATATGAAGTGATGCATTAGTCATTGGGTTTAGTAGTATCTCTTTTAGACTGCAACTTTTTTTTATCGAAGTGTATTACTTTGTTGAGAAGTGGACCTATAAAGTTTAGTCTCACGATCACGGGGAGAATGTTAGGCATTTTAATCAAGGTTAAACCTAGGACAACATTGGTTGCTACGTGCTGATCAAGGACATCCTATAAGTCAAATATGTGGACCTCCCTAATACACACTGCACATATATAAAGAAAATGAGAGAAGAGAAGGAAGGCTACCCTACCAGTTCTAGCTGCTTCTCTCGCAGCTTATCTCTCTTTCTCTCTAAGAACACTAAGAGGCTATTGATCAAGCCCTGCACCGCAAATCATCATGAAGGGCATCACACATCACCACATCAAGGTGGTGATGGCCGGCAAGGAACTACTCCCTCAGTCCTAAATTAGATGTAATGGATTTGTCAAAATATGGATATATCTATACACTAAAATATGTCTAGATTTTTTTAGATAAAGAATACATCTATATTTTGATAAATCCATTACATCTGACCAAGATATTGCCATCTTCTCACTGATTTTGCGGCTCAAAGTTTAAGCCAAATATTCCTGGATATACAGCACGTATGCCTCGTGGTTACCGGTGTGTGACTCTGTACAGGATCACAGTAAATTAATCCTTGCGTCAGAAGAGCGCTAGCAATCGACGAGCGAAACATGCATGCATGCACGCACTCGAGTGAAAAGCAATGTCGTTCAGATCACCTCTCTCCAAATATATTTATACTCGTCCCGTCCTCCCGCTGCGCGGCGGGTTTAGCGTACGTCGAGAGCAAAACAAAAAGGGAAAAGGTCGCGGGCTGCATGCGAGGGAACAGCGGCCTCCATTCCGGTCAAGGAGACCGCCCATACGACCCCATGCGACGCCTCCACGTTGTCGCCCGCCATTACACCCCCGGCCTCGCCCCTTTGGATTCTCGTCACAAAGCTGAGAGAGGCTATAGCATCCATAGCATTAAACTACTCCCTAATTCACTCTCTCTAATTAATCACCTTGGCCCCTGTGCACGCGCTCTAGTTTTCTTGGACGCATTCACATGCATGCACTCCATCCTCAAATGTGAACAGTGCACATTTCAAACAAGCAAGCTCAAGGGACTGGCTGGCCTGTTCGCCAAAGTATACGTGTGTGTGCCGCGCTAGATCCTCTCTATATATACCAGGCTTGACTATTCTCTCCAAGCTCTCTCATCCATTCCCCTCCTCGCTCGCACCCTTCTTCAACTAGTAGCAGCTTAGCCAAGGCCGGCCGCCATGGACATGGACATGAGCTCGACAACCCACCCTCACCACTGGCTCTCCTTCTCCCTCTCCAACAACTACAACCACGGCCTCCTCGAGGCCCTGTCCAGCTCTTCCTCCGCCCACCACCCGACTGGTAAGGCCAACACCATGGATAGATCATGCATGCACCAGTGAGCTAGCAAGCAAGATCGACATGGCGTCCTTGTGGCTAACGGTGCAATGTTTCTTCTACTTTTGTAGGAGGGGAGGGGCCAGTGGTCGATGAGGCGCCTAAGATGGAGGACTTCCTCGGCGGGGTGGGCGGCACGACGGCCGTAGCGGATCAGCACGGGTGTGGCGAGCTGGGAAGCATCGCCGCCGGGTTCATGCACCGGTATACACCGCCTAGGATGGCGGAGAACCCCGGCGCGGTGACTGTCGCGACTGTACCTACCGACATGGTGGTGGCCGAGTCCGATCAGGTGAGGAGGCCCGCCGAGACTTTCGGCCAGCGGACATCCATCTACCGCGGCGTCACCAGGTATCGAGATCTCCTCACCAATCGTATGCAGCCGATACTACTTGCCCTCATTGGTACCAAGAATACTCTTTGTTAAGATGGTTCTTAACCAATCCATAAGTGTTTTGTTCATGTCGCGCGCGCTAGCTGTTTGGAGAAATTAACGCGCAAGTGCATCGGCTGCAGGCACCGGTGGACGGGGAGGTACGAGGCGCACCTGTGGGACAACAGCTGCCGCCGGGAAGGCCAGAGCCGCAAAGGCCGCCAAGGTACATGCATGCCTTCCTTCACACTGCTTTGTCCAACAATCCTGCAAAAAGAAGACCCATATGATCACTAACATCCACTGCCTTTTCCCCACAACTTTCTCCTCCTGTGGGCGCAATGGTGATAATCCATCAGTCTACTTAGGTATGTCAACTGAATGCTACATCTATCTGGCTGATTTGTAGACGATGTAATCTTCCGAGTCTTATACTGAAAAAATGGGGAAAAATGCAGGAGGCTATGACAAGGAGGACAAGGCTGCGAGGGCTTACGACATGGCTGCGCTGAAATATTGGGGTGCGACCACCACGACAAACTTCCCGGTGAGCGTCGACCCGGCAGGATATTGATTAACACTTGATATACACATAACATGCAGTTCATAGCACTACTCCTGTCCTGTATGACAATCATGCAGATCGCTGACCGTGTCTGTCACAGGTGTCCAACTACGAGAAGGAGCTGGAGGAGATGCAGTCGATGACACGGCAGGAGTTCATCGCGTCGCTGCGCAGGTGAGTGAGCGAACAGCAATGCTCACATGCTTAGGACAGGGATCACTTTCTAATACTGGCCGGCATCAAGTTCTCTTCTCCACGTGCACAGCTCGCCGTACTTACATTGGTGTTCTCACATGAATGTTGACCTCGTTGTGTGTTCTTTACCCTTTTGTCAGGAAGAGCAGCGGCTTCTCACGGGGAGCATCCATTTACAGAGGAGTCACAAGGTATGCTAATTCAGAACCATTTCACAGGAATGGGCTTGCCAAAAGAAAATGTAGCACTAGTCTGCTATGGAGAAACAACATGCAGATTGTTCCTTTTTTGGGTGCTCAAACCTCTGTAACCGTGGACATTGTTATTTACTCGATAGACATCATCAGCACGGCCGGTGGCAGGCGAGGATCGGCAGGGTGGCCGGAAACAAGGACCTGTACCTGGGCACTTTCAGTGAGTCTTCATACCAAACTTGCATTTGTTCTGACACCCCACCATAGGGCTCAATGCACTATAATAAATAAGTTTGATGCATGACAAACCCAAATTTAACAACTGAGGATTTTGGGTGTTTGGCAAAAATGTGGTCCCGGTCCTGACCTTCTCCGCACCCCAGGTACACAGGAGGAAGCGGCAGAGGCGTACGACATCGCGGCGATCAAGTTCCGCGGGCTCAGCGCCGTGACCAACTTCGACATGAGCCGCTACGACGTTGAGAGCATCCTCAGCAGCGACCTGCCGGTCGGTGGTGGGGCGGCCGCCCGAGCGTCCAAGTTCCAGCCAGACCCATCACTGCCACAATTGACCGCCGGCGTAGCGTCACCGGACATGCTGCCGCCATCAGAGAAGGACTACTGGTCCCTGCTTGCCATGCACTACCAGCAGCAGCAGCAACATCAACTCCAGCAGCAGCAGCAGTACCCTGCCTCCGCATTCGAGACCTACGGCTCCGGTGTCAATGTGGACTTCACAATCGGCACGAGCAGCAGCAATGCAAACGGTGCCGCCATGTGGGGTGCAACAGAACACCAGGACGGCGGCAACAGGCAGAGCAACAGCTACTCGAGCAACATACCCTATGCTGGCATGGTGTCTGGGTCAGCAGCCGGGTATGAGGGCTCCACAATCGGCAACAATGGAACCTGGGTCACCAGCAGCAATCCCAGCACGGCTCCTCAGTTCTACAACTATCTGTTTGGCATGGAGTAGGTAGGTGATCACTGACTGCCTAGCTAGCTAGCGATAGCTGAAACCGGGTGGTAGGCCTAGCTAGGAGGTGGACTAACATGGAACTGATCAAAATTTTGGCTGCTGCTGCATGCGTGCCTGCGTGCATGAGAACAATGTATGAATGCGATGCATTCTTCTGCTATTCTTTTTTCACTTCCTGACACAGCCCTGTAGCGGGGAACTCGTGTATCGTCGGAATTTCTAATCCAAGTTATTCTTCTAGTTCTTTGGTCACCTACAGTACGTGTAATTGAATAGCATACCGTGTCTCCCTGAAAACATCTGGACCAAGTATGCATCAGGTGAATGAATGACAGTAGAAGAATTTTGAAAAAAAACATACTTTGGAGTTGTGAAAGTGCAGTCTTTGGAGTTTGGAAAGTGCAGTCTTGCTTCCATCAACAGTTATCTGCACGGAAACAAGGGGGAGCAGTCTTTAGGATGCATTGAAATTTTACAAAGACAATGGGATGTGTGGATTTCTGAACAGAAGGAACTGGAAGATCCAGAAACACGTTTTCACCAAAAACAATAATACATGTTTTCACCAAAAACAATAATAATGGGAGACATGTCTGTCACGCAGTCAACAGCAATGATCACCAGGAACGCGCTGCATAGTTAGAATGAAGGAAAACGAACATATCGCCATACCACATGGATAACTATCTTCTGCACCAGCAGGGGACATCTGATCTTATCCTAGGCACACATGATAGCAATCTTCTGCAAGCATCTAAGGACATGTCTAAAGTCTTATCCGACTCAGGTGGTATATAATGCCAAATTGCAAATACATACCAGTGCAGTTTACAAAATAGAAACAAAAAAAAATTCTCATGTGATTGCACCAGCTGGTAACATGGTGGCAGTAAGAGTGTATGCCGCAGACCACACTCCTGGGGCGAGTACCAAAAAAAGATCTAACCACAGAACAACTTCCAGAATTTGGTAAAATATGCAATGGAGACACCAGGTTTGACGCACGCTTTTCCTTTCTGCCGAGAACGCACAACACATGCAAAACATAGCACTAGAAGATCAAGGCTGGGGATCTCCTTTCCTCAGTAAACGTACAGTAATCAGTGGTAGTACATGGAATAAAGCGAAGAGCTTCACATGGGATCAAGGACAATCAGTCTACAGCTAGTAGCTATCTTCAAGATTCTTACTGGGGACACTGCACGCATTTGTAGACTATCTAGCCCATGAGGGGCCTAAAACCACTACTTAATTCACTCCTTTTGATAAGCACGCCGGGGGACGGCTACTGCACGACGACGCAGCAAGGGCTTAATTACCTCTTGATCAGTTGACCAGTCAAAAAATTAGGCAGTGAGAATCAAACTACTACAAGTAAGAACAGTTACTTGATACCACTGTTTCCCTTTTGCTCCCCATTGGACCAAACCATCTTCCTCAGATCCATCCATGAACTGGAACCACGTCGCCGCGTGCGGCGTGCATGCATGGCCTGCTTTCCTATACATGTCCCCCCCTTAGTCTCGCAAATCCTAGCATATCCTACTTAATTTAGTATTACTAGCTAGATAGTAGAGCACTTTCAGTGGACACAGAGACAACAAGACAGTCCATTGACTAGATGGCAATGCATGCTTCAGGCAGTGGTTTCCAGTGGTAAAGTGAAGCGTAAGAAAAGGGGATTTAATTAGTAGCGACTTCATAGTGACTGAAGTGAACTGAACCAAATGGAGTAGGAGTAATATGCATTCCAACTTGCATGTTATAGTATCAGTGTGAAGAATTATTTACGGTTGGTTGGCGTAAATCCAAAGGCTGAGCTAGTCTAGTTCAGAACAACCAGAACTAGGCACTCGTTACAAGGACACACTTGGAGAATTATATCAGTTATATAGTGTGGACCAATGTGCAGTGTTAGGGGCTTAGGGCAGCTATTAGAATGTCAGAAAATTCCAAGTTGTTAGTTAAATATTATGCCGAGTAACTATCAGCAGTTGAAAAACATGTTATCTTCTACAGCGTTTTTATTTTCTTCTTGTGCTGAAAGATTTAATAGATTCCTCAAATGATGTTTTACATACTCATGCTTTAATTAACCTTTTCTAACAGAAAACCGATGTGGAAACCAGCCATTGCATTGTTCAGAAAAGCTAAGTTTGACCAACTGGCAGCAGGCAGGAAGACAACATTAAGACAGCCATTTGTAAAATATACTTTATGATGTCTTTTTCCCACATAAACAGATTCGAAACCTGCAGATTCTCTCTCATGAACGTCTTTTGTCCATAAATTAAGGCATGCAAACCCTTTTTGCTAAGAAAAAGACGATTAGCAACGTAGGTCATTAGTCAAATACAGCACTGTACAAAGGTGTTTTATTTGGCAGTTCTGTGGGGGAGCCTTTCCCTAGGTTTTAGAAAGAGTTTGTTTGGTTGCCGCTTTTTGTCTTGTTTCACATTGGAAGTTATGCCGAGCCAGGCATGTCACTTGAGCTTCTCTCAGATCATCATACAAGCTACCCCAAGAAAGATCTGATGATCAAAGTTAATGAGGTTGAAAAAAATATGGATTGATGCAACAAACCAAAGCATAAATATAAAAGCATATTTAAATTGGAACAGGAAATTTTCTTTTCTAGAATATACACGGTGGTACAGAAATTTATTGTACAGAATGAAATGGAACAGAAAAGTTTACTATCAACTATTAGCAGCCGCGCGTAAGATGGAGACCATTGACCAGGGACATTGCACGGAAAAGAAATAATCTCTTACCGTAGGGACAAGTAGAGAAGCCAAAATCAGTGCATTTCTAAACCATCTGACACCTTATAATGAGATCCATCGATATGTTTGTTTTACCTTTCCGCACCTGGGACCAGGAAGTGATTGAAAGATACAGTTTGTAAACGGGCCCTAATCCATGGACCATCGCGTGCCTTATGAAGATAAGGCCTTGTATATTACATGAAGGAGGCAATAATCTATGCAGTAGGATTCTGTAGAAGAATCTCACATAAGGTGTCATGGTGCTTGATTTTGTTAATAAACTGCACAGTGTGCCATAAGCCTACAAAATGAAAATGGTCAATAGGGAACCTAAAAATAGTACTCCCTCCGATCCATAAAAAGTGTCGCTCATTTTGTACTAAGTTAGTACAAATTTTGTACTAAGTGAGCGACACTTTTTATGGACCGGAGGGAGTAGCTCAAAGATGTTGCAACTGCATGTATGACAGAATCTAACTGAAGGATATGGAGCCAATAGGAAAAAAGTGTGAATGTACAAGGCTATAGGTCATTCTTTTGCCAAATTATGAAATTAAACTACGCCAACCTGACAAGGGAAGCAAAGCCGCTCCTACATAATAATAGTTTCACTATCTGTAAAGAATTTAACCTGCCTATATATTTAACAACATTATGTCAACAATTGAAAGCGGCTAGGAGAAATATTCTCTGACAAAGTAGTTGTATTGAGCACCAAGAAGTGCTACCAAGGAGTCAAAATAAAGTGCTACCAAAAAAGGGCACCACGAACACAAATTTGAATAGAACTTAATGTTGAGCTGAGGGGCTTTTTTGATGATGGCTATGCTGTATATCATACAAATAAAATACTAATATCGATATCTTCTCAATGCAGTATAAAAAACTGAAATTAGTTCTTGCCACTGTTCATCTCTGACCATAGCTTGCTGATTCAGGAAGTCAGCATGAGCAGCATAGTTAGTATGGAAAGTTTATATCATACCTCTATGATATTTAGGTTCCTTTCTAGATGAGATGAAAAGTATGAAGTTTTCTCGATGACAAAACCTTTTGGCAGGGAGTCAAGATCTCAGGTAGCTCTTGCCCGCAGAAAAAAAGATCTCAGGTGGCTCAATCATATACATATGAAACCTACTTAAACAGATAGCTCAATCATCTAACTTAAAACCCAGGAGTCCAGGACTGTCTTTCCAAGTTTTTGATAAGCATATGTGTTTGAAGTTATAATGTCTTGTTGGAAAAGAATTTTCTGGATCTAAACTTGGAAGATGCTTGTGTGCATCCATCAAAGCCTTTAACTAGCAACCAGAGGACCCAGAGGACAGATGCAGACATGAAGACGTTCTAACAAAGAAACAAAGAAAAATAGCTTGTAAGAGATATTTTTAGTTTCTTTCATTGCTTCTATTCCACAGAAAGGGTAAACTAAATTTGAAGCTTCAAAGCATTAAAAACAGTCTGAAACATCAAATGTGGTAAATTTATTATAAGCCGAAGAATTCACAAAAGCAATGAGATGACTCACAAAAAGTTCTAAGGGTCATGGAACGACGGAAATGTGCATGGTTCATTCAGTAACTGCAACAAGATAGAAGAGTTAGCAACATACATAAATATCGCACTGATGTGCTGAAGTCAGAGAAAACCAAGTATGTAAATATATCGCCTCTTCCAAAAAAGCAAAAGTTGAAGGCTCACCTCTTTACAATTTCTGGAGTCAAGGAATTGTCCTTATACTAATATGCATAAGTATGGCAGATGCTTCGAAGTGAATAATAAGATGTGATTATGTGGTAAAAATATCTTTACTCTTATAAAGGTGTCAATCGTGGTGGTGGCCCGTCACCTCCTCACCCCCTTCTGATGCGAGCCGTTAAACCTACAGCTGACGACTGAGATGGTGGCCATGTTTGACACCAAAGTTGGGTAAAATTACTAGCAAGTGCCACCAATATATAATAGTGTTCTTTGCAGTCTAGTTTTTTTATAACAATATGTTGGGTAGTTTAATTTGTTTTATCTGCTAGTAACCTACAAAAGTATATACATATATACATACATCAATATCTGAAGAGGATTTACATTGGATGAAAAGTTAATACATGCATATTCAAAAAATACAAGATCCGTCAACTGAATTAACCATCACTAAGTCCCAGTCATAAGCGAATGATTAGCTAATGAAACAACTGACAGCATGTTAATGCAGTCACTGTTCTGCATTAAAAACACTTATCTATTTTGATATGATTAACTAAACAAATCCTACTTAGTCAGTGGCTGGGCAAATTCCAACAAGATCTTCCGGTTACTCCCTCCGATCCATATTAATGGTCGCTAAATCGGATGTATCTAGCACTAAAATATGTCTAGATACATCCAATTTAGCGACCACTAATATGGATCGGAGGGAGTACTATATAACATCATTTTCTCGTTAACCACAACAAACACGACACAAGTTATACCATCGAAAAAAATATTCTGCTGCCACTGAGATACCTAGGGGACACCACTGTAAATTCAATTGTCAGCAAAAGGCTCTCAAATGTTGTCTTAAGCGTCATGCAATAAACCGAGGCTAAAGCACAAGAAGCAGCAGGAATCGTCAATATAATGATCAAAACATGATTCTTTCTTATATAAAAGGAATCTACTGTATTTTTTATTTATGAAACGGGCCTTGCAGCCAGATTCATTAACGAACCTTGACAGAGTACAATACTGAACAAAAACTAAAGACAGAAAGAACGCCAGAAAATAACAGAAACATGTGCTGGAATTTAGACTCAGCATCCGGATGCAGACTTAGGACACACGATCTTAACCGTTTGCACGGTCAGCGGAATCCAGCAGCTAATACAGAAAAGAACTAGCATCATACAGTCCCAGAGCAGGCACCAGAACTGCTCTGTAATCCGTCTTCTCAGGGAGGATCCTGCAGCTCCTTCTGGAAACAGCTGAGGCAACCATCTTCAAGATCGTAGAGCTTTTCTGTGATTCATCTTGTCAGGGACGATCTGCAAACCACTACAGTAATTCAATCCAGAGGCAAATAGATTATATGAGATTAGTGGGATCAGAAGACATACTGCTGTCAAACAAGCGCGCCAATTACGAGCTTTCCACACCGTCCACAAGATAGCAGGGCATCTTGGAACAAGTTTTCTCACTCAAGAGAAACTGTTCAGCCAGTCACCAATGTATCTAAGATGTTGAAACGTGAAGTTAGTCTCTTATAAAAAAATATGCATCCCCCGTATATCTGCAGTTCTGAATATGATAGTATATACATGATGCAGTAAGTAGTGATGCTGCAGCCTAGACTGTTCGTTTTTGCACATAGCCGCATACTACGTACGGATAATGGACTCGCACAAGCTGAAGGCGCCATGAATTGTAATGAAACAGCATAAAGCTGCAGCTTAAGAGAAACTGTTTCACTAAGAAAAAATGAAAAAAAAACAGAGCAGCCATCTATCTGAATCAATGGCCCGGAACGGAGTTGCAACTATTTGCTGCATCGAGCCATCGACCAGATCGATTTCAACGGGAATTGAACATCAGAGACCTCTGAATGGTAACAGCAGAAATGTACGCATCGCTCTCATTCTCCTGATTAGTACGTAGAACCCGCCTAAACCTAAACCCCCACCGCAAATCCGCAAACCGAAATCCGCCGGCCGCCCTCCTGAGTCCTGACGAAGCGTCGAGCATCGTTTTGGACCGGCATTGGTTCTCCGGGCGGCGATCGATGTATTCCGGAGATTAAAAGAACAGGGCATTCCCCCCTCTATTTCTGCTCGGCCCGGCCAGTTTGATCGAAAGCTTACCGTACGAAAGGGGGACGCGGGGGACGGATTTGGGGACGATTCCGCGCGGCGGGGATTCTGGGGACTGTAGGTGGGAGGCGGAAGGCGGGACGAATTGCGCGCACGCTCCGGGCGGAGGTGGGAGGCAGTCGAAGCCCGAAAGGCGAGGCCAGACGGTGCTCTGCGCCAAACCTGGCCATCGCCAGCGGGCTGGTCCGCGAGCACGGCCCGCCATGGGCCTGGCACGTGGCGGGTTCTCGTCAGCCCGTGGCCCGCCTGGGGGCCGTACTGGGCCTGGAGGCCGAGCCCGCGTGCCGGCACGAGCACGGCCCGTTAACCGGCAAGGCACTCTAGGCACGCGGAGGCCCGTTCGGCACATCTCGCATGGGCGACCGTTTGCACGCGACTAGGCTTTGTTCGGTTACATCCGACCACAGGTGGATTGGAGAATATTGGAGGAGAATTTGACTTAGGTGGGATTTAATCCATCCTAATACATGCCAATCCCCTTCAAACATGATAAAACCGAACAAACCCTTAGAGGGCCAACAAGCAGATTTCTGGCCGTTGGGACGCGTGGGAGGGCACAGGGACGCGCGCGGGGTCACTTTTGACCGGTTAGGGCTTTTAAAACGCGATTAGGGGCCTTTTAAGCGAGATTAGACCATTTTAACCAGGATTTCGAGCATGTCTGTTGGAGGGCTGTTTTAGTCCGAAAAATGTCATTTTTCTATACAAAGGGCTGCACACCCCTCTCATTTCTCACACTCAAACATGGCTGATCCCAACATGAATACTATCTTCCACCTTGAAGATCTCAACCCCGACTTTGTCGGTCCCTATGCCTCTTCTCCTCTCTTCGACTACGCCGACACCCACCATGATAGTGATCCTTCACTATCTCAATCACATCCTTCTCAAACTTCTCATGCCACCACCTCCACCTCCTCCACCGCAAAAAGGCCACGCAAAAGAACCTCTAGGGTGTGGGATCACTTTAAAGAACATAGAGTGGTGCCGCCTGAGGGAGGTGAGCCGAAGATCAAGACCAAGTGCAAATGGAGTGGATGCAAAAGTGTGATGTCCATGAAGAGCAAAGGAGGAACCGGCCACTTGACGAGGCACATCGAGTGTCACGAGAAGAGGGCTAAGAAGGACAAGGCAACTGGGGCCGGCGGCGTCCAGGCCACGCTCCAATTCAACCCCGACGGTTCGGTACATAATTGGACCTATGATCCCGCTCTGCAGAGAGAGGGTATTTGTGCTATGATTGCTTCTAATGTTTTATCATTAGGTTTTAGTGGATTGGATGCTTTTGTCGAATATATTCAAACTACTCAAAATCCTAATTTTAAACCTGTTTCTAGGCAAACTACATGTAGGGATATGAAAAAGTTAGGAAAAACAAGAAACTTGCTCAAATTAAAGATAAATTTGTTGAATGCACATTTTCTGTCGCTTTAACATCTGATATTTGGAGTGGTCGGGCTAAGCAAGACTATATTTGTGTGGTTTCCCATTATGTTGATGAAAAGTGGGAACTGCAAAAAAGAGTCATAGGGTTCAAATTAACTGATGTTTCACATAGTGGTCCGAATATTTCAAATGCTATAAATAAAGTTGTGCAAGATTTTTCTATCAACAACATTTTTTTTGCAATAACTATGGATATGCTTCGGTAAACACTAATGCAATGAATTACCTCACTCCTTTATTTGCCCACTATGTTGCACCCTATTTAATACATCAGCGTTGTGCCTGTCACATACTTAATATTATTGCTAAATATGCTTTAAAGAAGGTGAAAGACCAAGTTGAAGTATTGCGGAATGCAATTACTTATCTCGGTAGTGATAATGATCGAATTGCAAACTATGAGAAATATTGCATTGCATTAGGCACGGTAGCTCACAAATATAGTTTGGACATACCTATTAGATGGAACTCTACATATATGATGCTTAAGTCATTTATTAAAGACAAAGCTTATTTTAGTGGATTTATTAATGCATCATGTGGACATGAGATACTCACTCCATATATTTGGCATATTTGTGGACACTTGACAAAAAAAACTGGAGATGTTTTATGATTATACCATTACTTTGTCGGGGGTTTATTATCCCACATCTCCTATGATGGTCCATGTAATCATAGACATTGCCAGTCACTTGAAAACATATGAGAATGATATGATTTTACACGAATCTATTGATAGGATGAAACGTAAATTTGAAAAATATTGGACGGACATTCCTCCATTGTATGCTTTTGCGTTTATGTTGGATCCTAGGGCTAAAAGTGAAGGGCTTGGTATTGGTTTGTCTTTACTAACGGAGGCCAGGGGTAGACCGTACGACGGTGCTTATTTCACTGACATTCGCGATAAGCTTTCTACCCTTTTTGCTAAGTATGAACAAAAGTATGGTGCTCGAGTACAACGTCCTCCACCAGCACCAAGTCCGGGAAGAGGGAAAGGACTTTGGAGCAAGATTTACCGTGGATCCTCCTCTACTTCGAGCTCTTCCGGATGAACAACGCCTATTCTTGCAGGTGACGGGGAGCTAGCAAAGTACCTCAACAGCCCTATATTCCCATATGTCGACTACCATGCCAATGAACATGAAGAAGAAGAGGCTGCTTTTAACGTACTACAGTGGTGGGAGGACCACAAGGTTACATTTCCGGTGCTATCAATATTAGCACGGGATGTGTTATCTGTACCTGTGTCATCGGTATCCTCGGAGTCTGCTTTCGGTCTAGCTGGAAGAATAATCGAGGATAGAAGAACCAGTCTCACTCCTGATATGGCGAAAACACTGATGACCGTGAAGGATGCAGAACTAGCAAGGAGGAGAAGCCAGCACACTGCCGAAAACAAAGAACTGGCAGCCTCGTTCTATAATCTTGCCATTCACGAAGAAGAAGAAGAAGAAGAAGAAGGCCACTAGCTTGGTATTTGTAATCTTTTTGTAATTTTTTCTTTCAAAACTATGGGACAAACTATTTGCAATTTAGATTAGAGCAAGTTGTACTCTTTGTCCTTCGCATGGATGGAAGGTTTTAATGAGGCAGCAAATAATAAAGCTCACTTTTATCCCAAATGAAAGTTTGCCTCATTTCTACAATGTTTTATTTTTTTCCTGTCTATTCAAATTATTTCTACACTTTGCCTCATTTCTACACTTTGCCTTATTTTTACGTTTTGCCTCATTTCTACACAGTTTTATTTTTTTTCTTGTCTATTCAAATCATTTCTATACTTTGCCTTATCTCTGCACTTTGCCTCATTTGTACGCACACTGACACACACATGTATGTGCCAAGCCAAGGATGAGGTTGCATCAGCCTGCATGCATGCATCGTATTAATTGAGTTATTCAGTGTAGTCAGTGATTCAATGATTCATTTCAATGCATGCACGAGGGTCGGTCGGCCTTCCAAAATATCTTGCAAAATGCAAACCCTAGATCAACCTTTCCTGCTATAAAAGGGCTCTCATCTCTCTTATTTCTCACACACAAGCTCACACAGTCACACATACACACAACATGGCTGAACCCCAGTAAAACAACCAGATTCTTGGACCTGGAAACCTTAGGCCTCGGCCTTCTCGGGTTTGGGAGCACTATGATGACGTAATTACCGTGGTGGGTAGAGAGGAGCAGCTCCAAGCAAAGTGCAAAGGTTGCTCGAAGCTGCTGCATGTGTAGAGGGGTGGATCAACCGACCACTTAACTCGGCACCACGACGCGCATCCCAGGAGAGGAGATGTAGTCGGCTAGTTTTAGTCGTTTTAGAGCAGAGTTGTACTCTTTTTCCTATCTAAAGATAGAAGGTTTTAACGAGCCAGCTAGCAATAAATCTCTATTTTATCATGTATCGCATTTTACATTTTTATATATTTAATTCTAATTTTTTCCGTATTTTTTTAATCAAAAACAGGCACGTGGGCCCGTCGTGCCTAATCGTGCCGCAGGCCGGCACGTTTACTTCAGGGGCCGTGCCTGGGCCTTTAGGCCAAGCCCGTGTGCCAGCACGGCACGTCCCATTTACTAAATGTGCCCTGGTGGGCCGTGTCGTGCCAGGCCGGCCAAGGCGTAAACATGCCCGGGACGTGCCGTGCCGGCCCGCTGGCCAGGTTTGCTCTGCGCCGGTGCACCCCAGCCCCCGTCCCCCTTTTTTTCGGTGCCGTTCACTCTAGAACATTGGGTAGTACGATGATGTTTGGGTCGTTTTTTATTTTATTTTTGAGAATAAGGCACTTTATTAATTAAGCAACATCATTACAAATCATCTGCCGGATGCACTCCGGAATAGAGTTTCTAAAATAGCAGAAATAAGGTGCTCCGCAGAGCGAGCTAAAGTGTGTGCCGCAATATTACACTGACGATAAACATGAGTGAAGGTCACCGAAGAGAGAAGCTAGAGCTCTGATGTCCTGAACCACCACTCCCACCTGGCTTCGATCAACAACAACTTCGTTGACACGTTGAACCAAAGATAGGCAATCCGATGTCACAAGTAACTTATTGAAACCCTCCGCACCAGCCAGGGACAGCGCCCGGTGCATCGCCAACGCTTCAGCAGTTTCTGGCATTGTAACCTCTTCAACTAGCTCGCTGCAAACACCAGAGCAGTCGCCATTGGGGTTCCGGATTACAACGCCAATACCCATTCTGCGCGCGGGAGGAAAGAGAGCAGCGTCGACATTGATGAAAACCACTCCTTCAGGAGGCGGAGACCAGCGAGGCACATAGCAGGAAGCCTCACGCATAGTAGAAGAACATGGTTTGAAAAGTTGCATCTCGACCATATCAACATAAGCTTTGCATTGCTCGGCCAGGCAACGTGGATGTCGCATTGTTTCACCGTTCCTGAAGCCATTCCGAGCATGCACGAGTGCCACACACCAACCATCGGCACCATCCTTTCCTTATCCTTGGATTTTGCCATGAAATCAAACAACCAGAGCTTGAGGTTAATAAAGCCTTTCCGATTGAGATGAACATCATAAGAGGTTTTTATTTCTTGTTAGAACTCTGTCGCAAACCGACGGAATAGGAAACAATGGGCAGTTATTTCTTCCCTTCTGCACACGCACGCCACCAATGCAGGGATATGTTGTCGTGCCAGCTGGGAACTAGATGGTAAGCAGTCATGAGCAAAGCGTAAAAACTTGATCTTCATTTTACCTAGCACCTTGATCGCCCACAGCTCTTCCAGAATACACTTTCATCTTGGAGGGTCGAGTGCGCTCCTCGAACCTTCTTGCTCAGGTCGACAAAGAACTTGTCGGTTCGTGCAAGGTTATAGGCTGAGCGGACAGAGTACTCCCCATATTTTGTTAGAGGCCAGGAGAGGAAGTCTTCGCTGCCTCGTTGACTGATTGGAATCTGAAGAACCTGATCAGTTACCTCCTCCTCAAAAACGGAACGGACAACGTCAGCGTCCCATGAACGTGTTGGAACACGTAGAGATAAACAAAACTTTTCCTACGCGATTCTTCCAAGATCTAGCCGAGGTAGAAGCCCACGAGTATTACCACTAGACGCGCAGGTGCGGATTATCGATGCAGCGCGTCGGGGCAGTGCAGTCCCACGATCCGGTCCGGCCGATCCAATCCCTCGAACGTCGAAGTGCTGAACGTACAGCACCTCTGCCGGTATCCACACGTACGAGGAGGAGCTCCGACGGCGGACTGCTAGGTCCGGTGCGGCGGCTGGACTGAGTGGGGCTAGGGTTCCCAACGCATGGGAGAGTGGACTAACGTGCCGCTGGGCAACCTGCGCCCTCTTTATATAGCGTATGGTAATGGGCTGCACAACACTTGTGGCCCATTCCCTCTGTGAGTCCGACTCACTAACTCAGTCCATTTCCGGTTCGGGTCCAACACAACCAATACTTGCTCCCGCTCTTAAGTGTGCGACCCTGCAGGCTCATGGCGACTTGGACACGATTAGAGTCCTACTCTCAATCGATCAATCGGTAGCGGCTCCTAGCAGAACGTGCCGACTCCCAAGTCCCATTGAGTCATGACGACATACCTTTCAATGTGATATTCATCTTAGTCCGTTTTGCCTCACGATATACCTTGTCGAGCTATAGGCGATTTATCGTCATCCCTTAAATAGCTCAACTCTCTTCTCGATCTGTGACATGTGATTCATCTGACTAACTCTTAGTCAACCAACACAGTTAACACTTAACTGAGTCGCGCATGACCATGTTTCCTGAATCATATCACTCGAGAGGGCCCAGAGAATATCTCTCCATTCGGAGGGGAAAAATCCCATCTCGATTATCCACATCACGCAGCTTGCTTCTCATTCGACCCGAACTCTGCCTTTATAGTTGCCTTGTCACAGAACAACGTTTGACAGAACCTAAGTCGATGATCCACAACTCGGATTGTGTGACAACCTCAGGTCTAAGGATTACATTGATTGAGACATGCAAATGACGACTTGATCGTTGCATCTCAATGTGGGTCAGTCCGACTTGCTAAACTCTTTAGCCAAGTCCGTGAACGTTGGAATGGCATCCATGCCCATGACAAGTGGAACCGTGTCATCAGCCAACACTCACATTAGTCTAGGGTGTGTGTCCAGCACAACCTAAATGACCAAGGACAATCTAGTATGAACAACATGTATATATAGTTCCACAATCGAATCACATATTCAATGACATATACCAGATGTTCAAAACAAGGACAACTTAATAACTTTATGAATACAGTGGGAATTACATCATACATGATTGCCTCTAGGGCATATTCTCAACAGTCTCCCACTTGCACTAGAGTCAATCATCCTGGCATCATATGCCTAGGCATCTAATGCCCATACCTCTCGTGTGCGCCTCATGCTTAGGCTGTGGTAGCGCCTTTGTCAACGGATCTGCAATGTTTGCATCCGTGTGTACTTTGCATAACTTGATATCACCTTGTTCGACAAACTGGCGAATGAGGTGGTACCGCATGAGTATATGTTTTGTTCTTCTGGTGTTGTCTAGGTTCCTTGGCTTGTGCGATAGCACCATTGTTGTCACAATATACGTCCAAAGGATTGGACGCGCCCTGAACCACACCAAGATCTGGAGGTTCCTGATCCAAACAGCTTCCTTTGCGCCTCTGAGGCAGCAATATACTCAGCCTCTGTTGTAGATGCAGACACGTATCTTGCTTGGAACTCTTCCAGCTCACAGCTCCTCCGTTCATTACGAACACGTATCCAGATTGCGAACAAGAATCATCTGAGTCGGTGAGATAACTCGCTTTCTATTTCCTGAACCTCCATAAACCAGGAACATTTCCTTAGTATTTAAATACTTAAGGATGTTTTTAACCGCTGCCCAGTGGGCTTTGCCAGGGTCAGCCTGGTATCTGCTCGTAGAGCATAGGAAACATCTGGCCTAGTACAAATCATGGCATACATGATGGATCCGATTGCCGAAGCATACGGGATCACACTCATCCGACTTCGCTCATCAGTCGTCGAAGGACACTGAGTCTTGCTAAGTTTTATGCCATGGGACATTGGTAAGAATCCCTTCTTGGACTCTTCCATTTTGAATTTCTTCAAAATTTTGTCCAGATATGTACTCTGACTCAATCCAATGAGCCGCCTGGATCTATCTCTATAGATCCTGATTCCTAATATGTAAGTTGCCTCACCCAAATCCTTCATTGAGAAATTCCTTTCCAATGACTCTTTGGTTTCTTGCAACATCATGACATCATTTCCAATCAGCAATATGTCATCCACATATAAGATTAGAAAGTTTACTTTGCTCCCACTAAACTTCTTGTATAAACAAGAATCATGATCGCTCTTGATGAAGCCAAACGATTTGACTACCTCATCAAAGCGAATGTTCCAACTCCGAGATGCTTGCTTCAACCCATAAATGGATTTCTGAAGTTTGCATACCTTGTCAGCATTAGCTGGATCGACAAAACCTTCGGGCTGTATCATATACACGTCCTCAGTTAAATTTCCATTAAGGAAAGCCGTCTTGACATCCATCTGCCATATCTCATAGTTGAAATAGGCTGCTATGGCTAACATGATCCGAATTGATTTAAGCATCGCTACGGGCGAGAAGGTCTCGTCGTAGTCAACTCCTTGAACTTGTCGGAACCCCTTCGTGACAAGTCGTGCTTTATAGACGGAAATATTTCCATCCATGTCAATTTTCTTCTTAAAGACCCATTTGCACTCGACGGGTCTTGCACCGTCAGGAAGATCAACCAAATTCCAAACTTGGTTTTCATCCATGGACTTTAACTCGGATCTCATGGCTCCAAGCCATGACTCGGAATCAGATCCCACCATCGCTTCCGAATAAGTTGCCGGCTCATTACTGTCTAACAGTAAAACATCTCGAGCACTCTGTAATCTGGCAGATCTCCGAGGTTCAGGTGCTGTAACCGGTGTAGGTACCACGACCGGCTCAGCCTCCAAGGACATTGCCGACTCGCCCCTAGCTGGTTCCTCTCGAATTTCTTCGAGTTGCACCGTGCTCCCACTGACTTCCCGACTGAGAAACTCTTTCTCAAGGAAGACACCATTCCGAGCGACAAACAATTTGCCCTCTTCCCGGTTGTAGAAGTAGTACCCCAAGGTTTCCCTCGGATACCCCACGAAAATACACTTATCTGACTTGGGCGTGAGCTTGTCCGACTGAAGTCGCTTGACAAATACCTCACAACCCCAAATATTAAGAAAAGACAAACTTGGCTTTTTGCCCGTCCACATCTCATGTGGTGTCTTCTCTACTGATTTTGATGGTACTCTGTTTAGTGTGAAAGCTGCAGTTTCTAGACAATAACCCCAAAATGATAAAGGTAGATCTGTCCGACTCATCATTGATCGTACCATGTCCAACAAGGTCCGATTTCTCCGTTCCGATACACCGTTTCTCTGTGGTGTACCCGGCGGAGTGAGTTGAGGAACTATTCCACAACTCTTTAGATGGTCATCAAACTCATGGCTCATGTACTCGCCCCCACGGTCCGACCGTAGAAACTTTATTTTCTTGCCGAGTTGATTTTGTACCTCACTCTGGAATTCCTTGAACTTTTCAAAGGCTTCCGACTTGTGTTTCATTAAATAGATATATCCATACCTACTCAAATCATCAGTGAAGGTAATGAAGTACTCATAACCACCTCTAGCTGTCGTGCTTATTGGTCCACATACATCACTATGTATTAGTTCCAACAAGTCGGACGCCCTTTCTCAACTCCTTGCAAAAGGTGTCTTGGTCATCTTGCCTAGTAGGCATGATTCGCATGTCTCGAATGACTCTAAGTCAAACGAAGTTAGAAGTCCATCATCATGGAGCTTCTTCATGCGCTTCCAACTTATATGACCAAGCCGACAGTGCCAAAAGTAAGTCATATTCAGATCATTTGGTTTCAACCTTTTAACATTTATGTTATAGACTGATTCACTATCAAGATTTAAAATAAATAACCCGTTTTGAATGGGTGCAAAGCCATGAAACATATTTCAAATATAAAAAGAACAACCATTATTCTTAATATTCGACTCATAACCTTGTCTCATCAAACATGAGGCGGAAATAATGTTTCGACTAAGCGCTGGAACATAATAACAATTATTTAGTTCCAAAATAAATCCTGAAGGTAAATGAAGTTGCATCGTGCCGACTTCCAACGCAGCGACTCTCGCCTTGTTGCCGACCCGAATGTCAACCTCTCCTCTTGCCACGCTCCTAGTTCTTACCAGTCCCTGCAACGAGTTGCATATGTGAATAACTGATCCGGTATCATATACCCAAGAACTATTAGGCGCATCAGCAAGATAAATGTCTATAACATTGCACACAAGCGTACCTGAGTTGGAAGTCACACCTCCACTCTTGGCTCTGTCATCCAAATACTTGGTGCAATTCCTCTTCCAGTGGCCATCTTGCTTGCAATAGAAGCAGTTGGCTCCGGCTGTAGGAGAAGGTTTAGTCTTTGAGGGAGCACTCTGGACAGGGCCATGGGTGCTACCTCCTGACTTATCCTTCTTCTTCTTAGTCCAAGAACTTTTCTTGAACTTAGCCTTATTCTGCACCATCAACACTTGACTGGCGCCTTTCTTGAGATCAGCCTCTGCCGTTTTGAGCATCCCATGTAATTCAGTGATACTCTTATCCATACCATGCATATGGTAGTTCGAGATAAACGGACCATACGCACTAGGAAGAGAGTTCAGAATTATATCAGTAGCGAACTCTTCGTTAATGGGGAAGCCCAGCCGATCCAGAGACTGTATGTAACCAATCATCTTGATTACATGCGGACTCAGTGGATCGCCGTCTTTCAGCTTACAGCCAAGCAAAGCTTGAGAGACTTGATACCTCTCAGTCTTTGCTTGAGCCTGGAACATACTTTTGAGTCTTTCGATCATATCGTAGGCCTCAACATTCTCGAACTGCTGATGCAAGTCCGGTTCCATGTGTGCAAGCATAAGACAGCTGATTTCCGTAGACTCATCTCTAGTCTTACGGTAGGCATTTATGACAGCGACAGTCGCATCGTCATCAGGCTCATCTGGAAGTGGAGTTTCTAGAACATGTTCTTTCTTGTCATGCTTGAGGACTATCCTCAGATTACGATACCAGTTGGTGAAATTAGTTCTATTAAGCTTATCTTTCTCTAGGATGGACCTCAACGCAAAAGCGGACAAGTGAGGAAGGTTGCTAGGTGCCATTGATCTACAACAGAAAATACGCAAAAACACTTAAGACATGTATTCATAAAAGAGCAGGCATATTAAACGCTTTAATACTTATGCTCCCACTAGAACCAACATCCCTCCGATGGTTGCTAAGTGATTCAAGACCCTAAATAAGCAAGCCGACTAGTGAGCTTTAGCATCACTGCTAGCCGTCAAGTGATCTAGGTAGGCAACACCTTGCCAATCGTATCCAATACGACTCCTGTTAGTTGGGTGACATCACATGCCCCGACTCCCAACCTACCTCGCCCCGAGCCCCACAACCGTTGTGATGGACTCGTCTAGATTACCAAGTGCTTCTGCTTGTAAGAGTCCGACTCAAACCCACCTAACCGGAAAGAATTGGTAGCACCTCAATTTCATGAGCCCACTACCAAGAATGTCCGACTTGTGATGGTGCAGCACTGGCGGGGCGACCGACTAGACCTTCTTTGAGGGATTAAAGAATCTACCAACTATCTAAATAGAGGTAAATAGAGACATAACAATAACACAAATAAAGCAATTATAATGTGAAATGGTATGGCTCTCTTCATGGTGATCTCCATCTCCACGAAGCTTGCAAGTCGGCTCGTGCCAACTCTTGTCACGTGCCATCTTGCTCCATGTAGCCGACTTGTACATCGACTTGCATGCCTTCCGGGTTCTCCAACAAGCTACACTAGCTAGTAAATCAAAATTTACATAGAGAATCTGACACGCAGGCCGGTATACAATAAAATGACAGCACCTAGGCTCCAGCCGGCTGACATAAACATGATACGCAGATCATGTATGGATTACACACATCACATGCACATAAGCCATACCATTCACAACTTCCTGCAAAAACAAGTTATGCATAGATACGATATCTACCGGCGTTGTGAAACTCGCAACGACATCTAAGGTGCTACGACAGGGCGAAGCCGGCGGTCCCATCGGATAAAACGATTTCGGAAAACGCAGATCTCATCTGCATTCCGATCATGGATTTCTTCATCGGATAAAACGATTTTACCCGAATCTGATCCGTATTCCGATTCGACCAAACTCTTTGATCTTCGATCACCGCAACTAGATTTATGTGTCACGGTATACCCCGATGGCGGAAACCGACCGGTAGGGGTATGTTGTTTCACGACCTTAGCAGTATGATCACGGAAACCTGATCATCCATTAACCCCGAGTACGATTGATCCAATCAACCTTGTACAAAACCGATCTATCTCATAGACCGACCACCAAAACAGCAATTAGATCACATCTAACACTAACTACATATCACATATGTACGGATCTCGGGCCTAATACCAGAAGCTACCGCTCTGATACCACTGTTGGAACGCGTAGAGATAAACAAAACTTTTCCTACGCGATTCTTCCAAGATCTAGCCGAGGTAGAAGCCCACGAGTATTACCACTAGACGCGCAGGTGCGGATTATCGATGCAGCGCGTCGGGGCAGTGCAGTCCCACGATCCGGTCCGGCCGATCCAATCCCTCGAACGTCGAAGTGCTGGACGTAGAGCACCTCTGCCGGTATCCACACGTACGAGGAGGAGCTCCGACGGCGGACTGCTGGGTCCGGTGCGGCGGCTGGACTGAGTGGGGCTAGGGTTCCCAACGCATGGGAGAGTGGACTAACGTGCCCGCTGGGAAACCTGCGCCCCTCTTTATATAGCGTATGGTAATGGGCTGCACAACACTTGTGGCCCATTCCCTCTGTGAGTCCGACTCACTAACTCAGTCCATTTCCGGTTCGGGTCCAACCCAACCAATACTTGCTCCCGCTCTTAAGTGTGCGACCCTGCAGGCTCATGGCGACTTGGACACGATTAGAGTCCTACTCTCAATCGATCAATCGGTAGCGGCTCCTAGTAGAACGTGCCGACTCCCAAGTCCCATTGAGTCATGACGACATACCTTTCAATGTGATATTCATCTTAGTCCCTTTTGCCTCACGATATACCTTGTCGAGCTATAGGCGATTTATCGTCATCCCTTAAATAGCTCAACTCTCTTCTCGATCTGTGACATGTGATTCATCTGACTAACTCTTAGTCAACCGACACAGTTAACACTTAACTGAGTCGCGCATGGCCATGCTTCCTGAATCATATCACTCGAGAGGGCCCAGAGAATCTCTCCATTCGGAGGGGCAAAATCCCATCTCGATTATCCACATCACGCAGCTTGCTTCTCATTCGACCCGAACTCTGCCTTTATAGTTGCCTTGTCACAGAACAACGTTTGACAGAACCTAAGTCGATGATCCACAACTCGGATTGTGCGACAACCTCAGGTCTAAGGATTACATTGATTGAGACATGCAAATGACGACTTGATCGTTGCATCTCAATGTGGGTCAGTCCGATTTGCTAAACTCTTTAGCCAAGTCCGTGAACGTTGGAATGGCATCACCATGCCCATGACAAGTGGAACCGCGTCATCAGCCAACACTCACATTAGTCTAGGGTGTGTGTCCAGCACAACCTAAATGACCAAGGACAATCTAGTATGAACAACATGTATATATAGTTCCACAATCGAATCACATATTCAATGACATATATCAGATGTTCAAAACAAGGACAACTTAATAACTTTATGAATACAGTGGGAATTACATCATACATGATTGCCTCTAGGGCATATTCCCAACAGAACGGTGGTCCTCGGCAAGCAGAAAACCCACCATTGCGCCATTAGGCAATGGCGTGAGAGTGCAGAATCTCCGGTCTCACATTAGATATCCAATAATCAGTCAACACATTTATCTTGTTGCCATCCTCAACGCTCCAATGGGCACTAGGCCTTACAGGTTGCATGCCATGGCAGATACTCCTTCACTGTTTGGGTCGTATATGGGCCTATGGCCTACCACGAGAGAGTCAACAACTCCGGTGGAGCGAGCGAAGCAGCAACCCATGCTCCTGATTGGGCCCACCAGTAGTGTATACTCATCGAGTGCTCGTGCCTCTGCCGCGTGTTAAAAAGGAGACCCGAGACATGACGGCGAGCCGCGAGACATTCCCACCCCGCCCCAAACAAGGCCATCCGAGCTCAAAACTGATGGCATCACCAGGAGCTCCTCTCTGTCCCTATTCCCGACTTAAACACGCGTCTTGCCACTTTGTCTTCCTCCCTGACATTGGAGCATCAAGGAGAGGTTATAGTCGAGCTTCCTATGCAATGAAAAAAATTATATACTGCTAGATGCTTTCCCTGTTATCGTTTCATAACTTAATAGTACGACAACAATACGTATGTACTCTTTTTTTACGAGTTTTGTGGTACCCAAGTAAATAACGTTGTTCGTGCAAGAAAAACACTGGGTCGGACCGAATCGAACCCGGTTAGCCTCTAATATAAGCCCCAGCTGATAGATAGCTTACCTCTGTATCAAATTAATTGTCACAAAGATGAATAAAACTAGGGACGCGACTACACAGTGCCCGGGCACTAGTTTGCGTTGTAGGGTGCCCCCCCCCCCCGAACGGAAAGTTTCCGAAAAGGGGAAGATACCCTTTCGCACGCGTCGCGTCCTCTTTCTGCGTCCATCCGCGGCGCGCGTTGGCCCAGACACCCATCCCACCCACAAAATTACATCTGGATGGATCCCCAGGCAAACCCTACCTACTACTCATGTCCCCTTCCTCCCATCCCTTCTTTCTACAGCCGCCCCCATAGAGAAAACTCACACAGATGATTCCTGCCACCATTGAAAAGCAAGAACTTACAAAAAAACAGGGTGCTGGGTGTCAAAAGAAGCCCACAACACACAAAACTACAGGTACGATCTTTTGGCTACTAGATTCAGATGTACAACATTAAATGGACAGAAACCAACGATGAGCCTAGCAGTGCGGGTCCCTAGTTGTAAGAAAGGTTCGGGAAACCGTAGAAAACCACTAGAAAATCAGAATTTCATGAAGCATAAGCAAAAAAACAAAGCACACTTGATTCCTCTGAGTGATTTTCCTGGCACTGAAACTTTCTTCAACGAGCTATAGTCATTTTCTACATGAGAGGAAGCCAAACTGTAGTTCCTGGCACTGAAAGCTTTCTTCAATGTGGCACTTGTAGTTTTCTCTCTAGATACATACCGTAGTTCTTGCTTGTACAATTCTTGCTTTTCCATGAGCTAAATTGTAGATCCTGCTTCAAACTTGTGACTTGTGTTCTCTGCAACTTCTTTAGCCTGAATGTACATGTATAGTTACCTGCGAAAAATCAAGAAAAAATGAGTGAAAATAAATGTGAGATACAAATTGTCTTACCTGTCAAACATACTATGGAAGATGCATCAATTTAAGGACCATTCCAGGGCTTTTGGAAGTAACACATGGTTTCTACATCAAAGCAGCCTGATATTTGCAAAAAAAAAAAAACTGGTACAATTTTGTAGCACATTTAACTATAGTTCCTATACACAAAAACTAAACTGAAGTTGTTTTCATAAAATCGAACTTAAAGTTCCTCCTGTTTATATAGTAGATAATTATGTAGGTGAGAAACTGAATTTTAATCCTGTAATTTCTTTTGCAGGTATGGAAATAGACTTTCAACCCGGTGGTATTGACATGAACCAGCCTGCTGTGGAAGAAGGGGTTGATTTAGTTGATCCAGTAGCTGAAATATCAGTGAGCAACATTTGCCCGTCAGCTGAAACTTTGGGGGGACAGAGCACACCCTTTCAAGTGCGGATTCGGGTAGAGACGATGAAGTTCAGTCGACTCCAAGCAGCCAGACTGATATACAAAAACCATATCCAGGACAAAACTTTGAAAGTTGGGCGCAAGCAAAACTACACTACAACAGATACGCCAAGCAAGTGGGGGTTTCAGTAAAATCGAGCACTTCAAGGAACTTTGCTTTGGACAAGCAGAAGGACACGTGTTTGTTTGTTTTCAACAAAAGTGGCAAAATGGATGACATCAATGAGCAAGAAGCTCCGCCGATGAGGCAAGAATAGAAGCATCACAAAAAAAAACTGTAAGGCACGTCTTAGAGTTAAGATAAAAGGATAGAAATGGCATGTCACAATGTTTGTTGAGGATCACAGTCATCCATGTATTAAAATAATCAGTTTGAAGAGGCACTTGAGGTCAAATAGAGGTATCTCAAGAGAAGAAAAGGAATTCATTAAGTTGTTGCATAAGGTTAATCTATCTGTTGGTAGGATCATCACCATTATGGCTGAACTTTATGGGAGACTGACAAATGTTCCTTATGTGAAGAAGGGTCTCAGTAACTACATGGCTAACCTTGATGATGTACACACACAAAAAGATATTGAATCTCTAATTGAGCACTTTGAGCAAACCAAGAAGGATGATCCACTCTTCATGTACAAAATACATGCAGATCACGCTGGTAGTGTTTTTTTGAAACATTTTCTACTGCAAGGGAGTCCCCCACGCTTCAAGAATGTCTACAAGCATTACTATGATTGTTTGTCATTTGACACTACATACATGATTAACATGTATAATATTCCCTGTGCGCCTTTCATCCAGATAAACAGGTACTGCGAGTCTATCCAGCTAGGATGTGGTTTTCTTAGGACTGAAACTATAGCTGATTTTGTTTGGCTGTTTGAGGCGTTTCTTGAAGCTATGGATGGTGTTCAGCCAGTTAACTTTATCACTGGTTAGAGTGTTGCCATGAGAAGTGCTATACTAGTAACATTCGCGGGAACATGCCACAGGAACTGTCGATGGCACATCATGAAAATTTTCCAACCTTTGGTTGGAAACTTTCTGTCAAAACATGAAGAACTGCGTCTAGAGATCAATGAAATTATTGATCACAACATGACAGAATTGGAATTTTAGTTGAGATGGGCAGCTATGATTCTAAAACACAATGTTGGTAGCAATACACACTTGCAAGGTCTTTATGATATGAGGTCAACTTTTGTTCCGACTTACTTCAGAAACTGCTTTTATCCTTTCAAAGAAGTACATTAACTCTCACAACAACATCACCCATTTCTTCCAACAATATTTGAAAGTGCAAGAGAAGATAGATGTAGCAGAGGATGAAGTTGAATTTGAAATAGAAGATTCAGTTCTCAGGGCATGGTCAGATTATCCAATAGAACAACAAGCGTTGGAAGTTTATAGAAGGAACATTTACTTGCAATTCCGTGCTGAATTAAGAAGAGTTGCATCCTACAATGCCAACCATGTTGGTGGACAACTTTTTGATGTTGTTCCAATAAAAGGGTCTGTTTTTAGGTATGGGAGTAGGAGTTACGGAGTTGAGGCTAATCCAGATGAGGCCACCTACAATTGTGAGTGCTCTAAATTCAACAGGGATGGATTATTATGTTGCCATGTCATGAGGATAATGATACAACTAGGTGTTATAGACTCAATTCCTGCACACTACATTCTCCCTAGGTGGACAACGTCCGAAGAAGTAATTGTGGCACAGGAAGTTCAGTTACCTGAGATGCCAACTGACAGAAAGTTGTCAAACAAGTAAAAGAACATTCTGCGCTATGAGACGTTGTGCAACGATTGGACAGATGTTGCAAAACTAGCAGCTATATCCGACATAGGAAAGGCGCTTTCTTAGAAGTACATGCAAGCCTTAACAACTGAACTGAAATCCATGAAAATAGTAGAATCTGCTAAGCGCAAAACCAAGAAGAAATCTAAACCTGTTGATGGTGAGACAGAAGAAAATGTAGTACAAGATGGTGAAGGCAGTGCTTCGCAGTACCGAAATGTGAGGGACCGTACTAAAAATGTAGGTCGTCCTCTGGAGAAACGGAAAAAATCAGGCATGCATCTGAAAGCTAGCAAAGCTGTGAAGTGTTCCATGTGTGGTTCAACAAGTCACAACTCCACCAACTGCCCGAGAAAATTAAGTACCGGACCTGAACCCATGGAGCAAGATTTGTTGCGCAATATGATCTGAGCTTAAATTTGTTGTTTTCCATATAAAACATGGTTGAGTTCATGTTCTGGTTGTAATTTTAATGTTAAAAATATGTTGCACTTTAGAAAGTTATTTCCAGTTGTTTACATTACGCACTTTACTTAATGCAATAATATGTTGCTTGCAACTTAATACCCAAAGTTTGCTCGGATGACGTCCTGAGGGTGGATTATTAGTCATATATGTAGTTGGATTACCGTCTATGTATCATGTTGTAATGCCCAAATGAATATCATAGAAATCATCATGTCATGTATATGCACTACGGTGCAGGCTCTATTTCTGTCAATTACCCAGCTGTAATTTGTTTACCCAACATGTTATTTACCCATTTATGGAGAGACATGATGGTGTAGGTCTTGCACTCATTGGTAAACCCCAAGAGGAAGGTATGATGAGCACATCAGCAGTTTTCCCTCAGAAAGAAATCAAGTTTTAATCGACTAGTAGGAGGAAGGAGTAACTTCAGAAGGTTGAAGGAGTTGAGATGGCATGGCGCACTACCGGTTCAGAAGCAACGTGGAACCTACACAATACAATCAAAACACTTTGCCCCAACGAAGCAGTGAGGTTTTCAATCTCACCGGTTTTTCTGAACACAAAGAGGTTAAACATATGGTGTGGAAAACAGTAGAAAAACATTATGAAAGCAGTAGCAGCAGTATGAAAGCAGTAGGTGTTTTATCAGTATGAGGAAGAAGGACCGGGGTCCACAGTTCACTAGTGGTGTCTCTCCATGAAAGATAAATAACATGTATGGTGAACAAATTACAGCTGGGCAATTGATAGAAATGAAGGATGCACCGTAGTGCATATGCAAGACATAAACAATACTATGTGATTTATGCGGGCATTACAACAAAATACATAGACCGTCATCCAACTGCATCTATGTCTAATAATCCACCCTCCGAATATCATCCGAACAAACGTTGGGTATTAAATTGCAAGCAACAGATTATCGCCGTAAGCAAAGTGTGTAATGTAAACAATGTAAATTAGGTAAACATCCTTGTTTTCTCCCTAATGGCAACAACACATCCTCCATCTATCACATTTCTGTCACTCGAGCACAAATGCAAAGGAGGCATGAACCCACTGTCGAGCATAAATACTCCCTCTTGGATTTACTAGCATCTACTTGGCGAGAGAATCTACTAATAACGGAGAGCATGCAAGATCATAAATAACATATGCATGAAGATAACATGATAGATTGATAATCAGAAGGCATAGCATTCAGCATTCATTAGATCCCAACAAACACAACATGTAGAATTACATAAAGATGATTTTGATCATATGTGATGCTACTTCTCCCATTGTTCAACCACCCGACTGGAATTTACCTTTTGAAATTATATGTGATGTTAGTGATTTTGCTGTAGGTGTTGTTCTTGGACAACGAGTAGATAAGAAATTGAATGTTATTCATTATGCTAGTAAGACTCTTGATGCTGCTCAAAAGAATTATGTTACTACCGAAAAAGAGCTTTTAGCTGTAGTCTTTGCATGTGATAAGTTTAGGCCTTATATTGTTTACTCAAAGGTTACTATTCATACTGATCATGCTGCTATTAGATACCTTATGGAAAAGAAAGATGCTAAGCCTAGACTTATTAGATGGGTGTTGCTTTTACAAGAGTTTGATTTGCATATTGTGGATAGGAAGGGTGCTGAAAATCCTGTTGCTGATAACTTGTCTAGATTGGAAAACATTGCGTTTGACCCTATTCCTGTTAATGATACCCTATTCATGTTAATGATAGTTTTCCAAATGAAAAGTTGGCTGCAATGAAGGTAAACTCCCAAGATAGTCCATGGTATGCTGATTATGCTAACTTTATTGTTTCAAAGTATTTGCCTCCAACATTTACAGCTCAACAAAGAAAAAAATTCTGTGATTTGAGGAATTATTTTTGGGATGACCCACATTTATAAAAAGGAGTAGATGGTATTATGAGAAGATGTGTTCCAGATCATGAACAACGTGAAATATTGAAAACTGCCATGGTAGTGCTTATGGAGGACATCACACTGGAGATAGAACTGCACAGAAGGTTCTACAATCAGGTTTCTATTGGCCTACTCTCTTTAAAGATGGACATAGATTTATTTTATCTTGTGATGAATGCCAAAGAGTTGGTAATATTTCTAGACGTAATGAAATGCCTATGAGTTATTCTCTTGTTATTGAACCTTTTGATTGTTGGGGATTTGACTTTATGGGTCCTTTTCCTCCTTAGAATGGTTACACTCACATTCTTGTTGATGTTGATTATGTTACTAAGTGGGTAGAAGCTATACCTACAAAAAGTGTTGATGGTGAGACCTCTTTAAAAATTCTTAAAGATGTTATTTTCCCTAGATTTGGTGTGCCTAGATATCTTATGACTGATGGAGGTTCTCGTTTTATTCATGGTGGTTTTAGAAAAACCCTGGCTAAATATAATGTCAATCATAGAATTGCCTCATCTTATCATCCTCAAACCATTGGGAAAGTAGAACTATCAAATAGAGAAATTAAATCTATCTTGCAGAAGACTGTTAATAAATCTAGGAAAAACTGGTCTGATAAGTTGAATGATGCTTTATGGGCTTATAGAACTGCTTATAAAAATCCTATGTGTATGTCTCCTTATAAAATGGTTTATGGAAAAGCTTGCCACTTTCCTTTAGGATTAGAATACAAAGCTTATTGGGCAGTGAAAGAACTTAATAAAGATTTTAAACTTGCTGGTAAGAAAATAATGCTTGATTTGAATCATCTAGATGAATGTAGATGTGAAGCTTATGAAAATGCTAGACTCTTTAAAGATAAATTTAAACAATGGCATGGTAGGAGAATTATTAAAAGAGAGTTTCATGTTGGTGAGAAAGTTCTATTGTATCGGTTTCGTCTCAGATTTTTTTGCAAGAAAATTACTCTCGAGATGGGAAGGCCCTTATGTTATTGAAGAGGTGTATCGTTCGGGTGCAATCAAAATTGCTTCCCTCAAAGATAACACTACACAAGTGGTAAATGGGCAAAGACTCAACCATTATATTTCTGGGGATTCTTATGATGACGATGTTGATGTTATTCAAGTAATGACTCCGGAGAACTTCATTAGAGGGAAGATTCCAGAATTTGCAGAGTCTGTTTTGGAATAGGTAACAGTTCTGTTACGAAAAAGTTCGCGGAATACCTTCAAGTTATAATTTATTGGGTTTTTGGAAAATATGAAAAATACCGAGCCAAAGAAGAGTAGGAGGAGGTGCCCGGAGGCACCACACCACCTGGGGGCGCGAGCCCACCCCTGGCCGCGCCACCCTATGGTGTGGGTGCCCCGGAGCCCCTCTCTGACTCGTTTTTGACCTGGACTTTCCTTTCGTTGCGTATGTTTCTGATATTTAACCCCCCGGACCCCCCGAGGTTCGTATATCGTTTTCTTGCCGTGTTTCTGTTTCGACCTGTTTCTGCCAGGATCTGTTTTCAGTTTTAGAAGCACCATGGTCTCCGCCACCAACAACAAGGGGAAGGGACCGAAGGAAGATGATCTCCAAGACCGGAAGCCGGAGGAGGATATCGAGAGCTGGAGCAAGAAGTCTCTAGGTACAAGAAGATGGCGGAGAGTGAAGTTGACATCATCCACAGGATAAAGACAGAAGTGATCGCTGAGTACAAGGATACTTTAAAGCTTTGGGATGATATCTTCTCACTCACCGAGACCACCAAGAAATTGCAAGCACAACTCTACGGTGTGAAAAATCAGAACGGTGAGTATGAGAACAAGTTTAAACGTATAAGCTCTGCTGCTAGTTTCGGGATACTGGAGACCAAGACGTCATTTGTGGATGGAGAGCCTTTACCTTGGAAGTCTGATTAGGAGAAGGATTCACCACCACCACCATAGAATTGATTCGTCATTGGTATTGGCATCCTCTCGGCTTTTTCCAAGCTTGGGGGAGTGCCGCGGTATCACACTTTATCTTTCACCTTTTTACCTTTTAGTAGAGTCATATCATGAGTATAAGAAATATCATATAGTATGGTTTGCAGTATGGAAGTATCACTCTTTGGTTGGTTATCGTTGTATCCCTTGGTTTGAGTTGCCGTAATGAAATCAATGAGAAGTTTCATCATCCACTTGCTTCACTTTGTTTTAGTTTGCAATTTTTGTTATATGGTTGATCTTGTTATTAGTATTGGTATCAATGTTGGAGCTTCAAGTTAATGTAATTGGTTTTGGCAAACTTAGCATTGGTCAGTAGCAACAATTCGTTGAGACTTAAGTAGAAAAGAAGGAGTTGCATGTAGATATATTATTCCATGATCTTTCTTTCTTGTTAGCTCGTAAGCTTAGTATTCTCAAATAAGTTTGTTTGTACCTTCAAGGAAGATTGCATGTTTGGCTTTATCATATATGTATTTTCTTGTTTTACCTCAACTCTTATGCTTGCTACCCAACCTTGCAAGCCAAAAACCTGTACTGAGAGGGAATGCTTCTCGTGCATCCAAACTTTGAGCCCAAAGCCATGCCATTTGTGACCACCTTACCTACCTACATGTGGTATTTCACCGCCACTCCAAGTAAATTGCTTGTGTGCTACCTTTAAAACCTTCAAAATTACACCTGTTTTGTGCCCCTGTTTTAGCTCATGAGGACGCAAATAGAGAATCTTTATATCACTTGTTGATTGGATTTCACATCCTATACTAGTGGCTTCATCCGCTTATCCAATTGCTAGAAGAGCTGGTAGCGGGGTCCCCAGCCCCAAATAATAATACAAATTCTCTTCACTATTTTTGCCCCTGATTTGTCAAAGCATAATTGTGTAAACAAAAGAGAAAGAGGGATGACCTTCTATACCAGTTGCGCCTTCAATGGGAGCCGCTCTTGTGAAGTATAGTTGGCTTGTGACGTACTGTATTTTCTGTTTTCCATTCGTTGACATAAGCATACACCTCTCAAAATTTAGACACTCCTCCATGGTATGTGATTGTTGGCAGACACCCGAGGATTTGGTTAGCCATGGTAGGAGTGTCAACCATTTTATACCTCTGTTTAACAAAATAAAATCTCTAGCACATGAGTGATCCATGCATCCCTCTGCGAAGGGCCTATCTTTTACCTTTATGTTGAGTCAGTAAACCTACTTCTTTCTGTCCTCAACAAGCATTTGAGTTGTTGTGATTCATCCATATATATGTTGATTTACTCAATCATGTTCCTTATTTTTCCTTTTTTGTACAAATGCTTTTATCTGTTTGAATACCACTTTGAAAGTTACCAATGTCTGCAAAGAGACTGTTATAATTGAGCATGATAAACTCTGCAATATAAGCTATAGTATAAAGACTCTGATCGAAAGATGAGTACACTGTTAATTGTTCTCTGACCAAGAACGAAGTTTGCCTTTACCAATTATGATTTCCTTTTTACACCTTTATTGTGATTTCCTCTACTTGTTTCAAGTTTGATTATATAAGAGGAAGTTGTTGTCTAAAATGACTTGTTCTTTGTTAGATGTGATGCCTCTTGTCCGTATTTTATTTTTCGACACTTCACTCCATAAACCTGTGGTCATGTTTACTGAGTTCAGTTTCGCTTGGGGACAAGCGAGGTCTAATCTTGGGAGGAGTTGATACGTCCATTTTGCATCACTATTCTATATTGTTATTTTATTTTATTCATCGATATATTTCATGTTATGATACATCACTTATGTTATTTTATCTTATTTTGCATGTTTTATAATTTTTGGAGAATAAACACCGGGACCAGAAATCTAATGGAAAAGCACCGTCGAGATACCCTATTTCAGAAGATCGAAAGAAGAGGGGGATACCAGAGGAGTCTTAGAAGTTCCGAGGAGGAAGTGAGCCAGAAGGGCACCCGGAGGGGGGCCACCTTGGGCCCACACCACCAGGCGGTGTGCCCCCTGGCTGCGCCTGGGGGTGGTCTAGCCTCCCTGGCCCACTCCCGGTGCCCCCTTTCGCGTACTTGACCACTAGGGAACCATAATCCCCAGAACATCATCGAAGAATTATTCCGCTACCGCCTCAGGAGGAAAACAACAGAAAGAGAAAAACTCTCCGGCAGGGAGAAATCTGTCGGGGAAATTCCTCCCCGAAGAGGGGGAATCATCGCCATCATCACCGTCATCCCTCCGGGCATCATCAAGATCGTCATTGTCATCATCATCACCACCAGCACCATCACCCTTATCATCCACCTTCATCCCGCTGTAACAATTAGGGGTCTTTATCATTGCTCTCCACTAGATCTCTCTCCCGATGTGGATTACTTGTTAGTAGTTGATGCTTGTGAGATTTATCAGTGTTTACACTTTACGACCACATTGTTATTATCCATTATATTACCTCTGATTATGATCCATATGATGTCTTGTGAGTAGTTCTTTTAGTTCTTGAGGACATGGGAGAAGTCATGATGTTAGTAGTGAAGTTATGTTGAAGTAATATCTCGTGGTTCGGTATTTAAGTTGTGGTGCTATTCTTCTGGTGGTGCCATGTGAACATCGACTACATGATACTTCACCTTTATGGTCCTAGGAGGATGCATCGTGTATTTGGCTACTAATTGTGTGGTTGCCGGAGTGACAGAAACCTAAACTCCCGTTAGGAAACCAATGCACGAGGGAGTGTAGGATCCCAGAGTTTTAAGGTTGTGGCTAGATTTATCTTAATTACTTTCTTGTATTTGCGGATGCTTATGAGGGGTGTAATCACAAGTATGTACTAGTCCTAGTTGGGCGGTGCATTAGCATAGGTTCACCCACACAACACTTCATGAACCAATAAATATTAATCAACCGTAGCGAAGCGAAAGCACTTGACAAAATTCCCATGTATCCTCGAGAACGTTTGGTAATCATAAGTAGAACAACCGGCTTGTCCTTTGCTTTCAAAAGGATTGGGCCACTCGCTGCAATATTATTTTCTGTCTTTTATTTACTCGCACTATATTTATCTGCTATATCAAAAACCTCCAAAAACCCGTTTGCTAGTGTTTATAGTGAATCCTCTATCCAACCTACTTGTCGACTCCTTCTTATCCTCGTTGGGTTCAACACTCTTATTTATCGAAAGTAATACGATACACCCCCTATACTTGTGGGTCATTGGGCGCCAGAAAAGTACTGGTGTGTAGTTGATGGGAGCGTGGAACCTGCACACAAACACAAACTCTCTTTTAACCCAACTTTCCAGAATGTTGCCAATCTTCCGGTCTTGTTGAAACCAGGAGAATTAAACGAATAGAGTCTTGTGGAGTAATAAAAGTAAGAATGATACACCAAGGAAACAATGATGAAATTTCTTAAAAGAAGGTTTGCAATATGAGGAAAATAGGACCGTGGGCCATAGGTTCATGAGTGGCATCTCTCCAAATAAAACAAACATGTTGAGTGAACAAAATACAGCTGGATAATTGACAAATCATGAACGTATAACAATACTATTATGACGAGATATAGTTCACTAGTTCCAACATAGTAGGCATGACGTCAATGCATATGGACCGCTATCCGACATGCATCCATATCTAAATATCAATCTCAAGAAAGCTATCCAGCAAATCCCTCGATATTAAGTTGCAGCAACAAAGTGATTGCTATGTGTGCAACACATAAGTGCATTATGAACAATATATAATGTAAGCAGTGGTTCTCATCCGTAGACAAGAGCACCGCTTTTTTCTCCCTTGTGTCAACAACACATCCTTCCCTCGCATATTTCTGTCACTCGAGCGCAGACAACAAGGAGACGTGAACCCACTATCTAGCATATAAGCCCTCTCTTGGAGGTGAAAACAACTACGTGTCCAAGGTAATCATAAACACTGGGGAGCATTGCAAGAAAATATCAAAACTCTCTACGAATATAAGTGAAGCATCTCAGATTGACATGAACAAAACAATCATAATCTCATGGTTCATTAGATTCTAGCAACCACAACATGCACAATTACATAACGGTGGTCTCGATCATGTCAGGCAGCTCACGAGACTCTAAACATGGAGGAATAACGGAGAGAACAACCATCTAGCTACTGCTATGGACCCGTACTCTCGAGATGAACTACTCACACATTTTCCCGTAGGCGATCATTGTGATGTAGAGGCCTCCGGTGACGACCCCCTCTCCGGCAGGGTGCCGGAGCAGGACTAAAGAAGTCATAGATTGGACTTTTGAGGTGACGATGCCTCTATGTGTGTTTCATGGGAAAAAATCTGTCCCGAACGTTTTAGGGTTAGGGTCAATTTGTAAGCGAAGGGAGGACTTGAGGCGGTGTCGGGGCGCCCAAGGGCCCACTGGGCGCGTCCTAGGAGGGGGCCGCGCCTGGAAGTCGCCTGGTGGCCCCTGTCTCACCTCTACCCCCCTTTGGACATCGTCTTCGTTCTGGGTAAAAATTCCTTCCGCGGATTTTTATCCCTTTCCGAGTATATTTTCTTCAGAACTTTTCTAAAATGGAAAAACACGAAAAAAAACAGCAACTGGCCTGGGGCATCTTGTTAATAGGTTAGTCGATGAAAACATCCGGAAAACAAAGGGAAACATGTGAAAACGTGAAAATAACATCGGGTATTGGATAGAAAACAAGCATGGAGCATAAAAATTTATAGATACTTTGCAACGTATCAATACAACCTTCTTTTAAGCACTATCAGCATTGTTATTTTGTTGTACTATTTTTTAAATTTTTTTTGCTTTTCATTACTCTATACGTTTCACAATCTAGTTTCAACAATACTATAAGACTAGCAACCTTCCGAAAAGTTGAGGCAAGAGAGAGTTTGTGTGTTGCATGTAGGTTCCACGCTTGTTGACGCGCCAGACAACAAGTAACCTTCTCCAAGTCTTCGAAGTACTACTGGTTCGATAACCCTGGTTCCTTAAATGGGGGAAATTTCGCTAGACTACATCATACATTCCACTTGGGGTAACCCAACGAACGAGTGATCACGTCGACATCATCAATCAGATTTCTGGCGCCGTTGCTGGGGACTTCTAGCTTGCAGCAAGGGTAGTCTCACACTTTCACTCTCTTTCTTTTGTTTTTTATTGCTTAGTTTACTTTTTTTTAGTCTTGTTTTGTCTTTATAAAAAAAATAGTTCTCTAGTTTCTAGTCTTTTATTTGCGTTGTTAGTCTATTTTGCTTTCTCTTGCAAGCATGGCTACCAATGATACCACTAAGCTTTGTGACTTTACTAGTACCAATAATAATGATTTCATATGCACACCAATTGCTCCACCTACTTCTACAGCAGATTCCTATAAAATTAAATCTGCATTGTTGAATCTTGTCATGAAAGATCAATTTTCTGGTATTGGAGAAGATGTTGTCTCTCATTTAAATAACTTTGTTGAGTTATGTGACATGTAGATATATAAAGAGGTAGATGGTGATACTATGAAATTAAGATTGTTCCCTTTGTCATTAAGAGGAAGAGCTAAACAATGGTTATTGTCTTTTCCTAATATGCAAAGATGCATTTATTGGGAAGTATATATCCACCTACAAAAATTATACAACTAATGAGTAACGCAATTAACTTTAAACAAAATTATAATGAACATGTTGCTCAACCTTGGGAAAGAATGAAACCATGGTTAATAATTGTCCCACACTTAGACTAACTACGTGGATGGTTGTCCAAATTTTTTATGCAAGATAAATTTTTTCTTCAAGGAATTTATTGGATTCAGCCGCGGGAGGAACCTTCATGAACCTCAGTTTAGGTCCAGCAATCAATTTATTGGATGTTCTAATGACAAACTATTCACAATGGCGCACAGAAAGGGCTCTTATAGGTAAAAAGGTAAATTATGTTGAGGAGGTCCCTTCTTTGAGTGATAAGATAGATATGCTTGCTTCTTTGTTAGCTCTTATCTAAACAAGTGCCTATGGATCCTAATAATTTTCCCTTGAACTCTCTGGTTTCCAATAAAAATTATCAAATTGATGTGAATTTTATTGCTAGAAACAATTTCAACAACAGTGCTTATAAGAATAATTTTGGTAGTAACAACTATAGGCCATATCTTAATAATAATGATGGAAATTCATGTGGAAATTCTTATGGCAATGCTTACAGAAATCCAAAAAGTTTCACCTCTGATCTTTAAAACATGCTTAAAGAATTTATCACTTCATAAAAAGATTTCAATGAAACTGTTGATGAAAGGCTTGCAAAACTAGATAATCTTGTGGTGAAAGGTTATAGGCTTGCTCATGATGTAGAAATTTTAAAAATTACGACTACACCTCTTGAAGCCAATAAAACTGAACCTATAAATTCTATACAAGTTAAATGAGAACATGAGAATGTTAGCTCAAATTCGTGCTAGAAGAGAAAGAGAAGCTGAAATTGCTGAAAAAACTGCTAAAAGAGAGCCTGTTAAAATTTATACCATCCAACCCTTTGAAGAAGTGAAAACTTTCAGTACCGATGAGTATCCTAATGCTTATAAACATGTCGATGTCAAAACAAATGGAGTGGAGAGGTTATGACTTTAGGTAGAAGGAGTCTCAAAAGTTTGGAGATTAAAAAAATTCTAGTGAGAAAATTGTTGGAAGTGAGATTGATGATAATATGACTTTAGGAGAAACTTTTCGCACCGTGTTTGAGGATGAAAAACTTTATTTTGATAATTGCACTATCTCTGATGTTATTAAGCTCTTACAAAAATTAGTTAAAGATCCTAATGCTAGTAAGTTAAATATTGCTTTCACAAAACATATCACTAATGCTATCATTGAAGCTAAGGAAGAAAGGCTCAAACTTGAAGCCTCTATTCCTAGAAAATTACAAGATGCTTGGGAGCCCACTATTATAATAAGAGTGAGTGATTTTGATTGAAATGCTTTGCGTGATCTTGGTGCAAATTCTTCTATTATGCCTAAAAGTTAATATGATATGCTTGATTTGAAACCATTGGATGAGAGTATTTTGGGAGTGCATCTTATAGAGTCCACTATTAAAATACCTTTGTGAAGAATTGATGATGTTCTTATTATTGCTAATGATAATTATGTCCCCGTTGATTTTCTTGTGTTGGATATTGAATGCAATGATTCTTGTCCTATTATTTTGGGATACCTTTTCTTCGCACCGTTTGTGATATGAAAGTTCTTATTGGAAGTTCTTATTGCAAGAACGTACGACAATTCTCGGGAAACATGCCTATGATAGTTTGTGACTTGGATACTCTCTTATATATTTGTGTTGCCCTTTGTTAGCTCTATTAAATGGTTAATCTCATTCATGAAACACCCGTACATCCATCCCTATGCCTACGGTGTTTTTAGCACTGCTTCTCAAACCATTTACAATCGTGGTTACTATTGCTACTACTGTTTTACTGCTACTTTACTATTAAACTACTGTTGCCACTATATCACCGTTACTACCAATAAATTGTGTGAAGCAAGATACTTTTTAGGTGCAGCTGAATTATCAACTCAATTGTTAAGGCTTATAAATATTCTTTGGCCCCCCTTGTGTCGAATTAATAAATTGGGCTATATTTACCCTCGAAGATTGTTGTGATCCCCAACACTTGTGGGTCATCAAGACTATTTTTGGTGTTGTTGCTGGGGAGCATAGCTTTATTTGTAAGCTCGCTTGAGAATTATATTGTTCGCTGCAATTTATTATCCACCATGGGGAACATTACTGATCCTAAGGTTCCAATATTACCTTTCACCACAAGAAAAGGTACAACTCTGAACACCATTGTTGCTCTTGATTCACCTTCTGTTTTAAGTAAGCTTGTTACTCCATCACATGTTTCGCGTGCTATTACCACTGAGTTTGATACTATGTCTGATGAATTTTGTTATGCTTCTACTGTGCTTCATACCTATGGTTCTCTAGGTTCCTTTTTAGAAACACAAATTGCTAGAGCTAGAAAAATTGAACATGCTGAAATTTTTGATAAACTGTTACCTACTCGTAAACAATCACCTGAATGTACCGATCTTGATAATAATACAAGTGGTTATTTAGAGGGAGCTTATACACTTTATGATGACTTCTTTAAAGAATATATGAGTTATGAAACTGCTCCTGATCCTGAGACCTTTAAGAAGCTGCTAGAGAAACATTCCATGAAAAATAAGTTTATCTGATCCTGAATTTGCTAAATCTCCCGTGGACATTAAAGATGAGAAGTTTGATTTCTCTATTGATATTTCACTTATTCTTATGCTTGAAACTGAACCCTTTGATGGTATATAATCTAATGATGTCGTAGACCGCTTGACTAAATTGTTTGAGATTGGCATGTTGTTTTCTGATGAGAATTTGATAAGAGGCTATTATGTTTGTAAGTTGTTCCCTTTCTCGTTAAAAGGGGATTCTAAAGTTTGGTATGATAATTTTCCTTATGGTTGCATTAATACGACTCAATGCTTGACTCGTTCGTGTCTTTTGCGAGAAATATTTTCCTTCTCATATGCAACATGTTGCTTTACAAAAGTTTTTTAACTTCAAGAAATTGGAGGATGAGAAACTTCCTAAAACTTGGGGGAGGTTTTGTGCTACCCTTAAGGGTATACCTAAGAATGAGCTTACTGATATATTTTATAATGGACTAACTACTGAATCTAGGACATACCTGAATAGTTGTGCTGGTTGTATTTTTAGGGAAATAACTATGGATGAAGCTGAAGAATTATTGGGTAATATAGCAAAGAACCATGATGATTGGGATATTTATGAACCTACACCATTGTCTACACCCAAGAAGAGAGGAGTTATTTTCCTTAATCCTGAAAACATGCAAGAATCTAAGAAATCTATTAAAGAGAAGTGTATTAAATCTGAAGATGTGAAGAATTTACCTCCAATTGAAACACTATGTGAGCCTACCACTCACCCTCCTATGGTAGAGGTACAGTCTCTTTACAAATTTAACGCTAGTGGTATTCCTTATGATAAACCTCCTGATCAATGCTTAGATAAATTTGATGATTTCATTATTAAACAAACTTACTTTAATGCACAAGTGCATTGTGTTTAGTCCCGAGGAAGGACGGCCTAGGCCGGGTTTTCAGGCCGGTTGGGTTTGTTGGGTGACTGGCCTACGCGCAGAAAGGCCGTCTCAGTTGGGTGACCGGCTCTATTGTCTCGGAGCTTTGGAAGCTTTCGGGACCATGTTGCTATCTCGGAGCTTTGGTAGCCCGCGGGATATTGTTGTGAGCCTCCAATTGAGTTGTGGAGTTTTCCACAACCTTGTACGGGATCGGTGACCGCCCACAAAGGTTCCCTATTGGATCGTGGAACTCTGTATTGGTGGAGACACGAGGAGAATAAGGTGAGCCATTGTGCGCTTGGATTCATTGTGACTCAACACCTCTCCAATGGAGATTAGTTTCCATTGGGAAGTGAACTTCGGGATAAAACATCGTCTCCATGTGTCTCGGTTATTTCTATGCACGATCTCTTTACTTATGCAATTTACTTTGTGATAGTCATCGAGGTTGAAGTAAATATCTTGCTATCACATAATTGCTTGAATTGTTTAGCATAAATTGTTGATGCACATAGGTGAACCTAGTTTGTTTAGGTTTTAGCTTGATAAATTAAACGCTAGTTTTATTCCGTATTTATTCAAGTCTTAACTGTAATTATTAACGCCTATTCACCCCCTCTAGGCGACATCTGTATTCTTTCACTGTCCGGCAGCGCTTAGTCCGCACCCTAGGTTGGAGGCCTAATGGGGGTGTCGGACCAAAAAGCGTGTAGGGCCCACCATTTGGGGGTGCCGTTGTGGCACGATTTTGTGTTCGGCATCCCAATGGGCCTTGGGGAGGTTCTTTGGGAGATGCCGATGGAGATGCTCTTAGGAGCCGGTGAGGTGTTTGATGCTGATGTTTGTGGCAGCGCACGGGACTGAACACAATGCGGCGCAACCAAGTGATGTTGTCGTCGCTGCTGTAACACATACACGACAATGTATGTGTGTGTGCGCGGATGGGTAACGATGATCTCGTGCCATGGCAGTGATCCCTGAGGTGGACGGAAGGTTAGAAAAAATCACAGCGGTTGGGCTGGCTGTGACTCACACTTTCCTGTGGCAGACACGGATGAAGACATCGTGACAAGCCAGATAATAAGCATATGAACATCTATATTTGTAACGATGTGACAAAACGAGAGAATAAGGTGAACCATTGGCGTGGAATAAACAGTATAGCCTTTAATTGAGGGATAAACAATAGTAATTGCCTTGTATGAAAATAAAGGTGAACCATTGTCAGGGAATAAACACTATAGCCTTTTATTAAGGGATGAACGGTAGTAATTGCCTCGTACGTATTGAATCCAATTGCTATACCACTAGGCTGTCAATTTTAATGACGGTATCATGTCATTAGAGAATGACGTGGTGGACAGACCCAACATAACATAGCAATTTGATCGTGTCATTTAGTCTAAATTGCCACGTCTTTTATTGTCAAGTTATTTTTTTTCTTAGACCATGAGATAATGTTACTTCAGGGTACCAGAAGAATACTTTGGGGGCATCAATCGTCACTTCATAGCTAGGTGATCTTAAATGTGTCTTACATGTATCTTAAAAAGTACTTGTTGAGTTGCATGTATCAAGATTGGGATTTGCCCCTCTTTCTGACGGAAAGATATATTCTGGGCCCACTCCGTGACACACATTCATTATGTTTGCAAGCATGTGACTAATGAGTTAGTCATAAAGAAAGTGGTGTTACGTAACGAGTAAACAATACTTACCGTAAAGACATTGAACTAGGTATGGTGATACCGACGATCGAATCTCAGGTAAGTAAAATATCGCGAGACAAATGACGGAAGATCTTCGTAGAATATGTGAGAATTATCATAGGGCGTCCAGGTCTCGCTAAAGATTATTGGTCGGAGAGGAGTCTCGATCATGTCTACATGTTCTCAAACCCGTAGTGTCGCACACTTAATTTTCGTAACGCTTGGGTAGCACTGGGATATTTTGACTCTGAGAAAATTTGTTCCGAATCTCGGATGTGATCCCGGAAATCATGAGGGGGTCCGGAATGGTCCGAAGCTAAAGATTCATATAAGGAAAGTGGTTTTCCCGGTTCCAGAAAAGTTCCCGATTTTTCCTGTGGAGTACCGGGAAGGTTCTAAAAGATTTCTTGGGGCCCAACGACCCGGAAGGGGCCCCATGGACCAAGGGGCATGGCAGCAGCCCACATGGGCTAGTCACACTGTCCCTTCAAGGCCCATATCGTTTAAATTTAGAAATAAAATCTTATCTCTAAATTTAAAGTGGGTTTACATGGGGGAGTTTTATCCCTTGTGGCTGTCCCTAGGAGGGTTTTCACCAGCCCCACTGCCCTCCCTGGCCTATATAAAGAGGGGAGGACCCATTGGGACGTTCACAACAAACCCTAGCCACCCCCTCTTGCTCCTTCATCTCTCCCGCACACGCGCTTGACGAAACCCTGTCCGTGAGATCTCTCCACCATAGCCACCACCATGCCGGCGTGCTGTTGGACTCGATGGCATCTACCTCTCCGTTGCGCTTGCTGGAGCAAGGAGGAGTGTTACCGCGATGTACGTGTGCACATCTCGGAAGCACCGCTCGTTGCGGTGTTGATCGGCTGGATCATGGAAAGGACGTCATCAACCTACTACGACTACACCGAGCTGCGTTGTAATGGTACGTTCAACGCGCATGTTCTTCAAGGGCACGTAGATCATATCTATCACACATTACAAGAATTTTCTAGATTGGATCTTGGTTCTTGTAGATTAGATTTTGGCTTTTCGTATGCATTTCATACAAGTTTTTGTTTTGCTTTCTATGCTACGAATCCCATCAAAGTCGTGGATCACCGGGTCACCTCGTGGCGCGCGACGATCATGTGCATTACGGATGGCAACACCCCCACCCCCCACCCCCCGACGAGGTGGGGAGCGGTGCTCCTCATTTCTCCGGTGTCTTGCAGGAACTGTCAGTCTCGAAGTTGTGCGACATAACGACGGTGGGGAAATTGGAATGTGATCGACGAGGGGAGGATAATGGGAGCAGGCGAGCAAGTGATCGGACGTCGGATTACGGTGGTGGGAAGATTGGAGTGTGACCCGCTAAGGGAAGAGAATGGGGAAGAGGAGGCAAGCAAGTGAACACCATTAATCATTGTTGGCCGCCTTGTGTGTATGACATGCGGGGCCATCTTGTCTGACATCCTAGAGTGTCCAGCCCCAAGTTCGGAGGCCCTCTCAGAGTGCCGGCAAAAAACAGTTTGGGTCGGACCTTTGGTGTGTCGTTGTGGCCTTTTTGTGTTCGGCATTCCAGTGAACTTTGGGGTGCCACTGGAGGTGCTATAAGGGTCTTATTACTTCTATGCTTGCTATTTTTTTTACGGTCGAGGGAATCCATTAAGAGTAGCTAATTGATTTTGCTTCTTTTGGCAGAAAATAGTTAACGTCCATTGATTTTTTTGGCGGGTAATCTCTCTCTATTGAATGAATTTGTATGGAATATTTGTCTACCCATGGGTTTGTTTATTTGGGTTGTTGCTGCTGAGAAGCAGCTAGTTGGTGCGCTGTTAGAAAGCAGTTGTGGGAAGCAGCTGCTGGGACCAAAGAATTTGATGTTTGGTAGGAGTGCTTTTAATGACTATTGTTGTTGGTTTCGAGGATGAAATATATAAAATGCCACAAATACTGAAAAAGTTGTATTAATGCTGATTCGAAAGGAATTAGCTAATTCTGACACTTCTAAACATAATTGTTTGGTTGGGCTTATTTCTAGCTTTTAGCTTATAATCCATGAAAGCACCTAAATAGGTGCTTTTGATTTTGGCTTTTGGCTTATACCATTGTGTGATAATATCCGATCAAAAGCCAAAAGGTAAAAGTCAAAAGCTAGGTGCTTTGTGGCTTATAAGCCAAAACTCAAAGCCAGAAAAGTCCCAATCAAACGGGGTCCGCCTGAATTATTTGAATTTAATTTTTTATAAAAATAATTGGAAACGTGTTTATTACCAAAATAATTTATGAGTTATTTGTTAGCCTTTTGTTTTTTTTTTTGGCTTTTGACGCTTTTGGCTTTTGGCATGTTAGTCCAGATTTTCATGACAATTATATTACAATACTTCTCCATACTATATGAAACATAAAAAATCACATATATTCAATGCTAATTCGAGATCTTTATGCATGAACCCCTCGTTGTTGTCGTATAACCTCGTCTGGGTTGGCGTCAGAGCATGCATTTCATTAGAGAGGTCGAGGGCTTCACGGAGGTTGGCGGGTGACTGTGCGAGCGCCCTTGATTGGCGGCGTGGGTCAGATCAATGGGGACGATGAGGCCGATCGGCTAGGTACCCGTAGGGCGGCGGTGGCGATGACGATGCTGATTGGCGCATAGGTGAGTAGCCGGCCATAGGCGCGGCGTTTAGAGCAATGGGGATGATAAGGCCAACTCGTGCAGAATCACCATTTTCCAGTGAGTAGACAGACGGCGCTAGGGCACGGGCAGACAGGGTGTCGGGGCACGTAGCACTACTCTTGCGAAGACAAAAAGAGGCACTAATCTAATACGTGAGCTAGATTAACATGAGCTAGCACAAGGGAAAAAAATAGCATGTGACAATTGGGGCGAATCAACAACATCGCACCCACACGAGAACAACGAGCAGCAACGCTTTTTTTTGGGGGACGCTAGGCGTAGGTCCCCCTAACTCCCACTTTTTAGCTTTCCCCACTGTTGGATCACCGAGAACAACGAGCAGCAACGCTTTTTTTGGGGGGACGCTAGGCGTAGGTCCCCCTAACTCCTATTTTTTTTTTAGCTTTCCCCACCGTTGGATCACCATCTAGTGGCCAACAATCAGCCTATCACGATTTTTCAATTTAGTGCTTATATTTTTCGGAACTCAACCCGCACTCCATACTAGATCCACTAAAACGAATGAGTATATCCGTTGCTCCGGTTTTTTCGATAATTACAACGAAAATGTCACTGCAAGGATTTTTCAGAGTATTGCAATAATTTCACACGTACTTCAACAAAAAGCCAGTTCTGTGTAAAAAAAATATAGTATTGCAACAAATCGTCGCAACATTTTCGAGCTACGAAAATCTAGTTAAACAATTTTTTTTCTTCAGATTGCTTTGCAACAAAAAATCCCATAAACGTCAACATACATCATAAACTACTACAACAAAAAAAACATGTTTATTTTAGCAATTTAAAAATCCAGAGATTATTTGCCCAAGATTAGTTTGAAACAAAAACCATCATCTACTGCAACAAAAATAAGAAACTATTACAACAAAAAAAACTATGTTTTGCAATAATAAAAAAGTGGGTAAGCAACAAAATCATCACCTATTTCAACAAAAAAAGAAAATGATAGCAAAAAAAAAATCGCATGTTTACAACATATGGAGGAGCACATAAAGACATTATTCCAAATGAAATTCTAAAAAAACGTATGTATTTTCTAGAAAATCATCCAGAAAACATTACAACATATCCCTTATGCTTTCTCAACAAAATGTGTGCAAAATTGTTACAAATTTTAAAAACGTATGTAATGTTGACCAAAATGACGAAAACACTTAGCGTACATATAGCTGATAGCTGCACATAGTTATTATGTTAGGTTGCTAAAAAAATGCTCTGAGAAAAAAAATGGACCAGAAATACCAAATTAATGCTAATTGGGCAGATTTAGCTGGCCCATATGTTGGCTGTTACCTATGCTTTTTGTTAAAAAAAAAGTACGGACAATTCAGAAGAAATAAAGATACAACTGTATGGTTGGGAGATGCAATCGGACAATCTAGCACGGAAACACCAAAAATAGCCCATTTGCCAACTCTCCCCGATTCGTGCCATGGTCAAACTCCAGCCGCTTTCCCCGCCATTTCCCTCTCCTCCCCCCAACAGGATGGACACCGGCCGCGAGGACCACCAGATTCCAACGTGCCAAGACTACGATGATTACGCCACAGCGAGGGAAAACCGGAGCACGCCCCGGGATGGCTCCGCTCCTGCGGCTGCTGGCCGGCGCGGCCGCGCTGCTGCTGCTGCTTACCGTGTCCCCCGTCTCAGCCGGGAGCTCCGCCGTGGATGTCGGCGTGAACTGGGGCTCGCAGCTCACGCACCCGCTGAAGCCCTCGTCGGTGGTGAAGATGCTCAAGGACAACGGGATCATGAAGGTGAAGCTGTTCGACGCGGACTCGTGGCCCGTCGACGCGCTCCTCGACTCCGGCATCGAGGTCATGCTAGGCATTCCCAACGACATGCTAGAGACGATGACCAGCTACAGCAACGCCGAGCATTGGGTCAAGGAGAACGTCACCACTTACGGCGACAGGCTCAAGCTCAAGTACGCATCCTTTGCCTCGATCCTCAATTCATCATCGACCGATATCATAACCTTTATCTGACGATCGAACGGTCGAGAGCAGGTATGTGGCAGTGGGGAATGAGCCGTTCCTCAAGAGTTACAACGGCACATTCATGAAGACCACCGTCCCGGCGCTCAAGAACATCCAGCAGGCGCTGGGCAAGGCCGGGCTCGGCGACAAGGTGAAGGCGGTAGTCCCTCTCAACGCCGACGTGTACGTCTCCCCCGACGACAAGCCGTCCTCCGGCCAGTTCCGGCCCGACATCGACGACCTCATGACCGACATGGTCAAGTTCCTGCACGACCACGGCTCGCCCTTCGTCGTCAACATCTACCCCTTCCTCAGCCTGTACCAGAGCGACAGCTTCCCTTTCGAGTTCGCCTTCTTCGAAGGCGGCCGCACCATCCAGGACAACGGCGGCGTCAGCTACTCCAACGTGTTCGACGCCAACTACGACACGCTGGTCAGCGCGCTCAAGAAGGCCGGCGTGCCCAGCCTCAAGGTCGTGGTCGGCGAGGTCGGCTGGCCCACCGACGGCAACAAGTACGCCAACGCCAAGCTCGCCAGACGCTTCTACGACGGCCTCCTGGAAAGGCTGGCGAAAAACCAAGGCACCCATCTCCGGCCGGGCAAGATGGACGTGTACCTGTTCGGGCTGTTCGACGAGGACATGAAGAGCATCGCGCCGGGGAACTTCGAGCGGCACTGGGGCATCCTAACCTACGACGGCAAGCCCAAGTTCGCCATGGACCTGTCCGGGCAAGGGGACGACAAGCTGCTGGTGGGCGTGTCCGGCGTGGAGTACCTCACCAAGCAGTGGTGCGTCTTCGACGACGAGGCCAAGGAAAAGTCCAAGCTGCCGGGGAACATCCAGTACGCCTGTGCCAGTGGCGACTGCACCGCGCTCGGCTACGGGTGCTCCTGCAACGGGCTCGACGAGAAGAGCAACATCTCCTACGCCTTCAACATGTACTTCCAGATGCAGGACCAGGATGTGCGCGCCTGCGACTTCGACGGGCTCGCCAAGATCACAGACAAGAACGCCTCAACCAAGGGCTGCGTCTTCCCGGTCCAGATCGTCAGCGCTGCGCGTAGGGCGGCTCCGGCGCTGCTGGGGTGGGCCTGTTTGCTGCCATTCTTTGTGCATCTTCTCGTAATGAGTTTTTTCATGTAGAGGGATTATTTCAGATATTTGAAAATACAAGTGGATTGTGCTAAAATATGTAGAGGGATTATTTCAGATATCTGGAATACAAATGAGTTGTGCAACAACAATATGCAGTAACCGTATTACTAGGCAAGTCTGTATATGATGCTGGAGATTGTGAAAACGTGCAGACACATATACCTTGTTGTCACTCCTCAGGGTTCCTCATACACCACCACAGAAGGTCTCAGATCTTGCGGACAAGAACTTGAGCACCGTACTGGGGTTGGAGGGTCATCGACTTCATCGGAGCATGGACATAGGATGGAGAGACATCAAATGCGAACCGTTGGAGGACCATTGCAAGGGCCAGCTTTGCCTCAACCATTGCAAGATTCTGTCCAACACATACGGCAGGGCCAAGCCCAAAGGGCAAGTACGCGCCGAGGTGATGCCTCTTCCCATCTGCAAACCTTGATGGATCAAACTCCTCCGCATTAGCTCCCCAAATGTCGGTATCATGGTGAATGTCAATGATCGGCAGGTTGAGCTGCATGCCCGCAGGTATGTCGAGTGTGCCCATCTTCACATCCCTAGTGACTGTCCTGTTGACAAACAAAGCTGGAGGATAGAGCCTGAGGGTCTCCTTCAACACCATATTCACCTGATATCAAGCCAGAGTGTTATTTACTATGTTTCAATGTGGAGATTACATCAAGAATATAAAAGGTTGTACTATTCATTAAAATAAGTAGGACTCACTATTTTGAGGCTGCTCAGGTTATCCGCACTTGGGTGTTCGTACTTGCCACAAACTTGATAGACTTCATCGCGGGCCTTGTCTTGCCATTCTTTATGCAGTGCCAGAATAAGTGTTGCCCATGTCAACAGACTTGCGGTTGTTTCTTTTCCGGCAAAGTAAAATGTCTTGCACTCATCAATGATCTCTTCAATTCCCATTTTTAACTCGTTGTCAGTTTTGCTGGCTGATAGCATCAAGCCAAGCAAATTGTTGGATTCTTCACACTTCCTTCCATTAATCTCAATCAATTTACGCAAAGAACTTCGGATTTCCTGGTTTAGGCTATGCCTTCTTCGGTTCTTCTTTGTTGGTACGAACCTAAGAAAGATGGTTATATTATTTTTCTCTCAACTACAAAGTTTGATTGAAGATCATGAGTGAAAACAAAGAGAAGCACACTTTTATTTACTAATTTAGACATGAAGGAACACGTTGGAGGAACTAGTACATGTTTATTGATAGAGAAGAAATGATGACCCAAATTCGAGTGCATGGGTTGATCTCACCTGAAGCCAGGAAAGTAGAAGCTTCTCATTGCAAGGGTGGCAAGTTTTATCTGTTCTTCTTGCAATTGAAAAACCCGCTTTCCTTCCTCGTAGCTACTTCCAAATGCCACAGAGGAAATGACATCCGCACTCAAAGTTTGGAATTCTTTACTTACATCAATCTCAAACTCCGCACGCGTTTCTCCTTGCAATTCCCATTTATCCAACATAGATGAGATTTGTAGATGATATATCTGGTATCCAGCCCTACAAAGAACCGATTAATGGGTCCTCTTCAATACAAAGATGAAATTCCATCTAAATGGCAACCACTGTTTCTAAATCACTGGGTGATGAACTGATTAATGGGTTCTGCAAAGGGCTATCAGTACTGTGGAACTGATTATGCACCTTACGTCTATATCATGCATACTGCTCCCTAGCATAAGTGCTAAAGGTTGCTAAGAGTACCATTTAACTAATACTGTATGGTCTACGAGCAAAACCGCCATTTTTGTTTTCCAAATCGAAGTTTTCCAGAAACGCTTTCTCACCTTGACCCTCTCCATGTTGAACGCGGGCGAGATTACACGGCGGTGATGCGCCCAGGTCGCCCCGCTGAGCCCCTCGCCGATGAGCTGCCGAGCTTGCGGGTTGCCGCCGCCGCCGGAGCCAGCCTTATCGAAGGTCCCCGTGGAGTCGGTCATCACGGTCTTGATGACCTCAGGCCCGTTGACCACCAGCCGCGGGCGGGGCCCAAACCAGAACACGAACGGCCGGCCGTACCGTGCCGGCCACTCGCGGTACTGCGGCGCGACGCGGCCGACGATGGCGTGGTGGAAGGAGGCGAGCGGCGTGGACTCGGCGGCGGCGAGAAGGGCGCTGAAGTCGGCCCCGTTGCCGGAGATGAGCCTGCGCGGGGGGCCACGGATGCCCTGCCGGCGCAGGTGACGCTCCAGGCGGCGCGGGGCCCAGAGGAGGGAGTGGACCAGGCGGAGCATGTACGCGAGCGCGGCGAGTAGAACGGCCAGGAAGAGGAGGGCGGCCATTGCTCACTGCTTCGCGTTTGCTTGAACGACTGGAGTGGGGGTTTCGCTCCGAGTCCGTGATGATGAAGAAGAAGTAAACCAAGGAGTTTTTAGCGATGGTGGTCTTTTTAGCGATCATTGGTCTTTTTAGCGATGGTGGTTTTTTTAGCGATCGCTGGGAGGCTGGTTTTATTGACGTACGTACGGTCGTTAGGCCGTACTATATAGTAGAGATATAATCAGGAAAAAAACTACGATCAGATTTGGGCGGTGGTTTGTTTTTCCAATTCAACACAAAGATAAGAACGCTTCTGGCTCCACTTACATGTGCACGGAGAAAAAGAAGAGAAACGCCGCACACATTTTTGACCGTTGTCGCGTCCATGAGGTTGTTTAGCGTCAGATTTGGACAAAAGTTCGTCCGACGAACCCATGCCAAACCCATTATCCTAGGGGCGCTTGGGGAGTCCGGCGAACCCAGACCAAACCCATTATCCTAGGGGCCGCTTGGGGAGTCCGGCACTCTTTTTTGCATGTAAAAGCCCCACTATCAGCCGTACACACTCTCTCTCATTGCTTTTTTACTTGGCCCCACCATGTGCTGCCTCTCCCTCCACCGATTCTCTCTCCACGGCCACGCTCGACTAGTACTAGTCTGAGGCCCTCCGCGGCCGTGCTCAGCGCCGACGAGCTCGCGGCCAAGACGGTCGGGGCCATGCCCCTCCCACCCCACCACCACCACGTTCACCTCCCAACCCACCTCGCCGTCCGCCGCTACGTGCTCTCGTCGCCTCCCCGTCCCTCGCCCGGCCGCACTCCCTCGCTGCCTCCAAGGACGTGCACCACGACGTCCTGGGCAGAGTTCGATCAGCCGCCGATGACGCCTCCGGATGTCCCACCGGTCGCCACGGCCACACGGACGCGGGAGACCGCGCGGCTGAAGCACTCCCAGGCCGAGCTGGAGCTCAAGCTCACGCGTGTCAAGCCCGCGTGTTCCCGACGCCATCCGCCGCCGTGTCTCAAGCTCGCGGTCTTGGCGTCGTAGAATTGGCTGGCAGAGGTGGGTGGACGGACCGCGCCGTCTTGGCGTCGCAAAACCGGCTCAGCAGCGAGGCCGTGGTGGCGTCTGGAGTGGTGGCGTTTGGCGTGGCGACGGTAGCGGCGGACGATGTGGTGTGGGGAGTAGGCGCGGTGGAGTCGGGGTCTCTTCCGTCGAGTGGACAGAGGGGGCGGAGACGGCCGTCACGCCTGGCCCAGATGAGATGGCGTCGTGGGTGTCGCCGAGGTCGTGCGCGGTGACGAAGGAGATGACGTCGCACTAGTAGAGAAGTGCCTTTCTATGGAATCGATTCTGTGGCACACCCCTATTCGGTGCGCCACAGAAATGTAATTCTGTGGCGCACGGGTGGGCATGCGCCACAGAAAACAGGAATTCTGTGGCGCACGGGACCGAGGTGCGCCACAGAAAACAGGAATTCTGTGGCGCACCGGATGGGGGTGCGCCACAGAAATGAGCTGGGGCCCACACCAATAATTGCCACACTCCCATTCTGTGGCGCATGGTGGTCAGTGCGCCACAGAAATATGACATTTCTGTGGCGCACCACTGCCACGTGCGCCACAGAATTCCCATCCGAAAAAATTCTGCCCTCACGCACCAACTCCACCCCCCCCCCCGGGAACGCCTTTTCTAGTTTTTGACGGAAGAGTTGGCGGTCTAAAAAGCATCAAAAAATAAATCCCTTATAGATGCACGGAGAGTTTAATGGCTACTTTTTTTATCAAATTTTGAAATATGAATTTCGACTTTCTGAGCAAAAGTTTTATAAAAAAAGTAAAATGGGCATAACTTTTGCATACGATGTCGAAAAAAAATGATCAAGATATTAAAAAAAAACTAGAGAAAAAAAGAAACCCAACCTCACTGGCCTTCGGCCTGTGAGTTTTTTTTAGAATCGCCAAATTCCAAAAGGAACAAAAGTTATGGCCGTTTTAAGATTTTGACTAGAAAATAAAAAAAAAGAAAAAAAAATTCTGTGGCGCACCAAGGGGGGGTGCGCCACAGAATTGGGGGGCAGATTCGAAATCTGCCTCCTCCCCTCCTTTTCTTCACTTCTCCCATCCACTTCTCCTCCACTTCTCATCTTCTACCTCTCCTCTCCTCCACCTCTCCTCCTCCACCACCACCACCACCACCACCACCACCACCATCACCACCACCACCTCTCCTCCTTCTCCTCCACCACCACCACCACCACCACCACTCCTCCTCCTCCACCACCACCACTCCTCCTCCACCACCACCACCACCACCATCCTCCTCCTCCTCCACCACCACCACCACCACCTCCGGTGAGCTCCTCCTCCTCCTCCTCCTCCTCCTCCACCACCACCTCTCCTCCTCCTCTTTCTCCACCTCTATCACCACCACCTCTCCTCCTCCTCCTCCTCCTCCTCTATCACCACCCACCTCTCCTCCTCCCCCCCCCCCCACCACCACCACCCCCATCTCCTCCCCTCCCACTTCGAAATCCCAAACAATCCGCTTTTTTTTCAAAAAAAAAAAAAATTGTGGCGCACCCCCCCTTGGTGCGCCACAGAATTGCAAATTTCTGTGGCGCACGGCTGAGGTGCGCCACAGAATTGACATTTCTGTGGCGCACGGCTGAGGTGCGCCACAGAAAAAAATTCTGTGGCGTGAATTCTGTGGCGCACCCCTCTGGCCCCTAGGTGCGCCACAGAATCCTAATTTGGTGCGCCACAGAAAGGCCTTTTTCTACTAGTGTCGTGGGCATTGCCGAGGCCGGGCGCTGTGGCGATGGAGATGTCATCGTCGAGGGACGGTGCGCCGAACACCGGGAGCGCGTGGTGGGCGTCGTCGTCGAGGGACGGTGCGCTGAACACCAGGAGGATGAGTGGGTGGATGGTGCGGAAGCGGGAAGCCATTGTGGGGAGGAGGAGCTCATGAGGTTGTGGAGGATGATGGTATTGAGATGTGGCGCCTGCGGTGGGTACTGCATGCCGGTCGGGGAGCCGCCGACGGAGGCCGTGGAGTACCTTCCTCCGTTGCCGCTCTGATCTGAGTCCTGAGCTCTGTCGTGGTGGTGTCACGGCAGATGCCATAGGATGGCTAAAGTTGTGGGGACGATGGACGCTGGAGGCGCTCGGGGAGGGATCACGCAGCGAGTAGCCACGTGAGTGTGAAGCTAGCACTGCAAACAACAAGATCTACCCAGGTTCAGGGCCCTCGTGTGGAGGTAAAACCCCTACTCCTGCCTTTCTCTCTTTATATTCGGGTCTCACCGAGTAGCCACAGTACAAGTGTTCCTACTACCGAGTAGCCACCCTTCTCTCTACGTTAAGAACTAGGTCAAGAATGTGAACCAAGTCTCGGATCCCTCGCGCAGGAGGGGGCAGGGCACCTTATATACTGGTGCCCAGCCGGATACAGCCAAGATGTCGACATTGTGTGCACACTGTGTACTTCCGGCTTCTCGCTGACCACTTTGGCTTCCTAGCTTGTCTTCATGTGTAAAGTCGTTGTGCAAAACCAAGGAACCGATCTGTTATCACTGCCACGAACACAGAGTAGGTCCCCCTATCCTGCGACGCCCTGCTGACACACTGTCGCGGTCAGGCACGCGCTCTGCAGATGAACAGTGCCAAGGTACGGACCCGGGATACGCGGGATCCTGTGTCAGAACGGCTCCTTTGACTTCTGGCCCGAGTAGGAAACTGCCATTTCTACTCGGACCACTTCCTCTACCCGGAGGAGAATAACTTCCTTGATTCTTCCTCCTGGCCTTCAGTGTGTACGGCCGAATAGCGGACGACCAGGTAGCGAGTACCAGGTAGCCGCTACTCTGCCAAGCGTCTCTTCTGTTCCTGCTCTTAGCACTTGTCTTTACCCTACTCGGGGGTATCCCCCCGACATTAGTCCCCGAAGCTGGTAGAGTCCTGCGAACTTGTTCACTGGGCTCTGCCAGCTTAAAAACCAATCTTGCCTTTGAGCCTTAGGTTGCTGAGTAGAACCTCCGAGTAGCTCTTTATTCTGTCTCAAGTTTCTTCTTTTCCGAATAGGGCCACTTCTCTTCCCTGTCGCCGAGTAAAATGACTTGGCGAGATTTCCAATCAGAATCTCTGCGTGGCAGAGCGAAATCCGGCTTTCGGCAGCACAACTGGGCACGTGTCACGTTCCCGTACTCCCGACGCCTCGGTGCCCGGGATCTGACAGGCCATGCGCCCAGTTTTCGTGGCCCGGGCCCACTAGCCCGTTATGTCCCATCAAGCGAAGTTATCACCCACGATCGCGTCGTGGGATCGATTGCGGCCGTTACGCGCGCGTTCTGCGCTGTGTGCGTTTCTAACCGGCCCACACACCCCACGCCGCACGATCTCTGGGCGTAACTGATCCCATTACTTTCAATCGTAACGGCAACCCGAGGGGAGGTATAAATACCCCCTCGGTAACTCCCTTCTCCTCTTCCTGCCTTCACTTTCCCCCAGCCTCTTCGTTTCTCCGCCGCCACAGATCTCCTCGCCGCCGCGCACCTCACTGCGCCGCAGCGAGCTTCACTGCGCCGAAAGGCCAGTTCTTTCCATCAAACTCCACCGAATGACCACCAGATTTCCCCTCCTGCCTGATGGCTCGCGACGACGACGCTCGCGCCGGGTGGGCTGGATCCAATGTCACGGCGGACGAGTGCCGGTGGCTGGTGAACACCCGGCGAGTTCCTCCCGGTGTCCGCTGCCGGCACCCCGACGGCGAGCTCGTCCCCGCCCCGGAGGCGGACGAGCACGTGGTGTTCCTCGCGCACTTCGCGCGGGGATTCGGGTTGCCCGTGTCGGATTTCTTCCGCGGCTTCCTCGACCACTTCGGGATCCAGCCGCACCACCTGCCACCGAACGCCATGGTGATGCTCGCATACCACGCTGTGGTGTGCGAGGTCTTCGTGGGCATCCGCCCCACACCGATGACTTGGGCGCGCTACTTCTTCTTCAGGAAGCAGAGCAAGGCCAAGCCGGGTAGCGCGGACAGCAGCCGCGGGATGACCGAGACCGGCAGCGCCATGATGGTACAGCGCAGCGGGACTAACCATCCGCGCGTCAAGGGCCTTGACTCCGTGCGGAAGTGGCAGAAGACCTTCTTGTACGTAAAGAATATCCCCGTCAAGGAAGGTGAGCCTCTGGTGGACCAGATCAACCTTCCGCGGTGGACCAATACGCCTCCTACCGGGCATAATTGGGGACTCAAGCCCCCGCTAGACGGCGACCTCAAGCAGATCAACGCGCGCCTCGCCCAGCTGAAGGACAAGGGCCTCAAGGACGACGACCCCATCGCTTGCTGGATCTCCAGGAGGGTGCTCCCGTTGCAGCGCCGCGCACACCTCATGTGCTACATGGGCGGCAACAGAGACTGCACTCGGACGACTACGTTTGAGCTCAGCAACGCGGACGTGGCCACCTGGGCGCGCTCCATCATGAGCACCGGCCTCACCGACCACTGGCAGTACGGCTTCGTGTCGTACAGCCGCACGAAGCCACTCAAGCGGGTTAGTACTTCTTATTCTGTTCCCCGCCTACTGATTCCGAGTAGATAGCCTTCCTAGCTCGGTTTGATTAGTATCCGCACTCTGTGCCGAGTAGGATACTTAGCCGTATCTCTGTAGGCTTCATGTGCTTTATGTTTGCACTACCTGCCGAGTAGAGCACTCGCTACTATCTGTTGGGCTTTATGTGCTTTGTGTTTGCACGCCTCGTTGAGTAGGACGTTTACTCTGTTATGCTTTGTGCCTGCATCTCATCCCGGGTAGAATCCCTTATGCTGCTCAACTGATTCATGTTGCTTGTTTGCATCCCCAGCGCCTTGCTCGCCAGCTCGCTGAGAGCGAGGAGCGCTTCGAGGCCAACTGGCATGCGGACCGAAAGGAGGATGACGAGGTCTCCTACGACACCGCGGACACCCTCTGCATCCCCCATGCCGTCCAGCCGGGTAAGCACCATGTCGACACGTCCATTAGGGACTGGTCCGAAGACGACGACGCAGGTGACCAAGTTCACCTTCTCGGTCGCGAGTAGAGCAACTTAGTTTCTTTATGTTTCTCAATTATTTTCTTCTCTCCTACTCTGCAGAGGATGCTAATGCTGACGAGGAAGAGGATGAGGACGCCCTTGAGGTCGATCCGCTCACGGTTGCCGCTCCCGCCACTCGGAAGAGGGCGGGCAGTGGTGCCCAGGAGCCCACCGCTAAGAAGGCCAAGAAGGGCGAGAAGAAGACCAAGCAGGTTGGTGGGAGACGGCTACCCCCTTCACGTGCAGGGTAAGTGATTTTCTTCCCAGCTACCTTCCGCTGTCGCTGCTTTTCCTGAATTTCTTGTTCCGCCGCTGCTTCTCGGTTTCTTCTTTCTTTCTTTCCTTCCTGAACTTCCTTTTTCTCTTCAGCGCCCCCTTGGACGCTGATGCTGCTGCCGCTCCCTCCAAGTCCAAGAAGAGAGCCGCCATTGATGTCGAAAAACTCATCGACCTCTCCGAAGAGGACGAGCCCGCTGCAGGGGATGAGGCGCGTGTGTCCTCTCCCGTGAAGGGTGAGGATGAGGACGACACCAACGTCCATGACATGGACACTGGCGCCCAGGACGCCGAGCAGGGGCAGCAGGCCCGCGCGGAACAACAAGCGCAGGATGCTGCTCGCGACGAGAGACCACCTTCTCCCCCAGCTGCCACAGCTGGGGAGAATACAGAAATAGCCACCGAGCACCAAGACCGTGCCGCCCTTGAGCGACAGGAAGAGGGCCAAGAGTAGCAAGACACCAATGCTGCTGCCCAAGGTGACCCCGCGGCCCAGCCGCGGGTAGATAATCAAGATGACGTACTGCCAGACCCCGCTGCCGAGCAGCGGGTTGAGACAACTGTTGTGGAGCCGGCCCTGCAGAGCCACGCTCAGCCGGACGCTACGCCCGGTAGCCAGTCCTTGGCGCCGCCTACCCAGCAGGCCGCTCCAACAACTGCGCCAAGCTCCCCGCCCATGAAGAAGACCAAGACCATAGCCAGCCTTCCAGCCAAGCAGGTCACCAAGAAGACTGCTTCCGATGCTGCTGGCAAGAAGGATGCAGCCGAGAAGAAGGCTGCTGAGAAGAAGGCTGTCGAAAAGCCAGCAGCCGAGAAGAAGGCCGCCGAGAAGCCTGCTGCCGAGAAGAAGGCCGCCGAGAAGCAAGCTGCCGAGAAGCCAGCAGCCGAGAAGAAAGCTGCCCAGCCAGACGCTCCCGTCCGCAGGAATCCTTCTCGGGTCGCTGCTCAAGACTCCGCCGTGATGCCGCCACCGAAACCAACTGCGAAGCCTGCCGCGAAGAGTGGGCAGCTTACCATTGGTACTTCCGGCAGCGGTGCAGGCACAACCGCGGGATCAAGCGTCAAAGACCCGCCTGCCTACCCGCTTTACATGCTGCAAGCGAGCAAACAATATAGCATTGGTCTGACCAAGGCCGAGAAACAACTCGCTCTTACGAGAGGCAAGCAGGCCCAGGCTGTGGATTCCAAGCTGCCGGCCAAGGACAAGGCCCAATCGATCTTCTCGCGCGAGATCCAGGAGACCGAGGTGGAGTCCCAGGGTCTTGAGCAGACAATCGACCGGGTGGGCTTTATCGACGCCGAGTGGAACAACGCGTTCCTTGGCAACGAGCCTTGGAATGGTCTGGCCTTGGGCATACTGGATCACTGGCGCACCGACTGGAATAAGGCGGACATGGGCTACAATCCCATGACCATCTCGTCCGCCACCAGTACGCTTGCCGCAAAGTTGTTCTTCTACCGCAAGGCTGCAGAGGATCTTGAGCAGACTTATGCGGTAAGTTTTGCTTTGCCTGTTCCGAGTTGCGCTTTTCTTCTCTTCTATTCTTCTTCTTCTTCTTCTTATCCATCACCCAGTCCCCGAGATTCGGGCCGAGTAGGCGGCTACTCGACCGAGTTGCCATCTTCTCGGGTCAAATCTTCAGAACATTGTCTAACTCCTTTTCTTTCTGCTTCTCAGAATAGCCTTTTGAAGAGAACGTCCCTTTATCGGACCCTGCTCTGGAATCACAGCATTGCAAGAAGGCGCCTTGAGGCCCTAGAAGCTGAACACAAAAGCGATGCTGTGACCGAGAAGGAGGCCGTAGCTCGTACCCTTCAGCTTTCCGAGCTCGAGAGTAAGCTTCTAGCCATTCGGTTCATGTGTTTTGTGTTTACGCCCGTTTTTGCTTCCTGCTCTAACTCTTTGCACTCTGCAGGCAAGATCAAGACGCTGACAGAGGAGCACCAGCACTGTCACGTCTTTGTTGAAAACGCCGAGACCACCATCAAGAAGTTGGAAGGTGAGTTGTCGCCTTCTCGGCTTGTTCTCCTTCTTCTCTGCTATCTGCTGACCATACTCTTCTCCTCCGCAGAAGATTACAAGAAATTTCGTGAAGAGCACCTCGACTGCGTGCAGCCCGCCGAGTTGCAGCAGCAATTGGCAAGCCATGCCGTGGAGCTCAAGAGCCAACACACCACCGAGTTGGAGCCGCTGCAGGTCCAGTTAAGGACTGCCCTTCAGGACATCCTAGATCTAACCGCCGAGAAGAACAAGTTGGAGGCAGCCGCCAAGGCCAAGGTAAGGGCCCTTGAGCTGGAGTGCGATACGCTGAGGAAGAGCAATTCGGACCTCATGCTCCAACTGGCCCAGTTCCGGAGGGTCGAGGAGCGGCACGTTGCTGATGAGGAGTCATGGAAGCGCAAGCTCGAGTCGCTACTCTGCTACCTGAACAGTAAGTTCTCGCATCTTAGTGCCTCTCTGTTTCCTTCCTCTTCTCTTTTGTCCGATTTGCATCTCTTTGCTGCTTCCTCTTCTAATCTTTTTCTGATAGCATTTTCAGAAATCTTCCCCGATCTCTGCTCAGCTTGCAAACCTGCCCTGTCAAAGGCTCAAGATGCTCGAGTAGAGAAGGGGCTGCCCATGGATACCAAGGCTTCAATCGAGGACAGCTTCACGAATATCCAGGGACAATTTCAGCGCCTTAAGGGCTTGGGCACAGATTTGACTTCAACTGCCTTCAGGCTCCATACTTTGTTCTGGCCCAAAGATGTGACGCCCCGTGATCGGGCACTATGCAGATTTCAGCATTCCCGCCAAAATCCACATAATAACCGATTCCAGGTTGCCACTTGTGATAACATTACAACAGTTCACGAATAATCCGCAACAACAACAGAAAAGATATATACAAGAAGACTCAAACGAGTCAAGGATACAACTGATACAATACAAAGATCCAAATAACAGCGGAAGAACAACATAGCGTCCGACTACGGACAAGATACAAATTGGACTAAGAGTCCTGAAGATAACCGAGAGCGTCCAATCCCTGCCCAGGCCAAGCCGGAGGGATTCCCAAGCTAACGTCGTCAGACTTCAAACCTGTTGACTGCAATGTTGAATATGCAGCCACGAAAAAGGATTCGTGGGTCAGTACGGTTAAGTACTGGCAAGTGGATAAACCATACTCACAAGATACCGGCATAACCAGTCATCACAAGATACAAATACTTTGGGTTCAACGGAAAGGAAGGGATTATTGCAAATAAGCGGCAGCGGGCTGCACTAACCAACTACAGAGACTCACTACAACATCCGGCTAAAAGAGGGGGATAGATAGCGTATCGTAACCAACTAGTACTAACCACCCAAACAAACCCATCCAATGTTACCCCCTACTAAGGAAGCAACCCAAGGATAACTCACACTGTTGGATTAATGATGTATCAAGTTATTGTGTCAATAAGACTATTACTAGTCAAGTATCATTAGTTAGGTGTAAGTTATTCTGAGTACTTGTTAGCCAGTACTTTCACCAAGTCATCCATAACCGCGGAAAACACGGCTTCTCGAGAAGATTTAACCCTGCAGGGATGCACCAATTTGGCCGTACACGTAAGAATAACCCGCCAGACGGGGGATCAATCCACCAAGCGAGGTACTCAACACAACCCAACTCTTCTTCGCATCAAGCCCAAAGAACCCCGTGCAATTGAGCGCACGGCTAATCAAGCCCCACGAAGAAAAGGGGACCCTCATAGCACTCTAAGAACGTGTCTCCCTAAATGCCGACTACAAAAGTTCCACCCTGGCCTGGGTTCGCAAGATCATGCATGCGGCAAATGGAAAACCCGAACTAAATGAGGCGATTTGGACGAGATGCGAATCGAATCAAATTGAGGGGCGCGCCCATACTCGCTTCCCACATGCGGTTAGTGCGCTCATCATGGATCAGTAGACAAGACCATTTTCCTAATTAGGGTCGACACTAGCAGGCTTCAAAACCACGCCGGGCCTCCTGCCGGTGCCTTATCATCAAATTATTATTACCCAAAACATTAACAGGTTGTTGATTGAATTGAAACCCAACTATCAAACTAAACAGGTGATAAGACGAACAACAAGACTTGAGCGCAAACAACACTAAGCATGCAACTACGACACGAGGGCCAACAAGGTAAACAAACAACAGTTAATAGGAAGTGGAAGGAAGGCTATATCATGGCTGCAAGGTAAACATATAATAGGATCGAGACACAAGCATCGAATCATAAGGCTAGAATAAGAACAACGGAAAGAATCGGTAACAAGTGATGAAAGGCAGCCATTTGGCAGCAAGTGAGTATACTTGCCTGGAATCCAGCAAGTAGAGGTACATCCGAAGAACTGGTCGTTGCTCACATCATCTCAACGTCCTATCCGGGAAGAAGCAACGAACCTCGAACAAACACCGGATGCAACAATTACTACTACGGCAAAAGATCCAGCATGATCAAGATATGGATGCATGACAAGTTTAAGGATGCATCAAAGATAAACTAGTTGACAAGATAACATAACATAATTAAATGGACCCATATGCAATTTGGATTACATATGGAAAGCCCATGAATTAAGGTTGAAATAATTGTTCTACAACTAATCATCATGTGTAAGTGAATTAGCATGATGCATGGATGAGGAAAACAGAAAGAAAACAACCATAGGTTCAATTTGAACTATGGTTTACCAAGTTTGGAATTTTATTTATTAAGTTATGAAATTTTGGTTTCTTAAAGGTGTTACACAAGCATTTGTTGTTTTCACCCATTTTAGTTGTTCAAAATAGATAACAAAGTTCATATTTGGAAAGTACACAAAATTTTAGGTGGAATACATGTTTCAATTATTGAAAAAAGGAATTAGAATGAATTACTTATGTATTAAACAAGTTTAAACAAGATTTAATTGAATTTAATTCAAGTATGAATTTATTTGAATTTTTATTTGTTCAAAACATTAAATGAAATTCATATTTGGAAAGTTTATGCTTTTCTGGTTTGAAAACATATTTTATATGTCCAAAAAGAATTTAATTTGACCAACTTATTAATTTAGCAATTTTAAATGAATTAAACAAGGTTTTAATTATTTAACCAATTTTAATTATTCAAAACATGAAATAAAGTTTATATTTGAAAAGGTGGTTCAATTTGGCATGGAAAACATATTTCATATGTGACATTTGAACTAATATTGAATTAGTTATGAATTTCACCATTTAAATGATTTAATTAAAGCATTAAGTAATTGCATTAGTTTTATTTATCAAAAACAGAAAACAAATGTTATATTTGGAAGGAGCATGAAATTTTGGTTGGAAAACATGTTTTATATGGGCCATTTGAAATATATTTGAATTTGTTATGGATTTAATCAAATTCAAAAAGAGTTATTTGAATTTGAAGTTTTAAAAATATTTGGAATGTTCAAAACAGTAAAGAAAACACATATTTGAAATGTTCATGAGTTTCTGATTGGGATACATATTTTTTTTGTGCAATTTGGAGTTAAAATGATGTAGATATTAATTGTTCAAATTTTAGGTTTAAATATCACTTAAAAGAAAATAGTGCAAACCATTTTATATCGAGGGCAGTGCTACCCACGCTGGCTGGCAGTGGGCCTAGGCCAGCGTGGCGCCACAGTGGCGTGGGTGCAGTGTGAGGTGGCAGCAGGGGCCAATGACGGGTGGGCCCAGGGCTGCGCGCGTGGCAAAGGAAAAAGTTGGGATTAATTCCCACCGGGGGGGAATCGAACCCGTGACCTCTCGTGGTGCGCGCAAGGAGCAGAACCAGTGCGCTAGCTTGTGTTTTGTGACAGATATCACTCGCGCGGGTTTTTGGGGTATGTCTCCGTCAGGTAAACTTGACGAAACTGAACCTCACAGCGAACAGCAGCGCTCGATCGAGGGGATGGTCGCCGGCGATGGAAGGCTCGCTGTGCTGCTCGTGTGGGCTGCGGTGGCCGTGGTTCGCTGCACGTGCGGTCGATACGAGGGCAGAGAGGGGATAGGAGAAGAGGAGGCGAGGCTCACCTCGGGGCGGAAGGAGGAGGGGACGGTGGCGCAGCAGGTTCCCGCCGGTGGAAGCACGACGACGCCGCGGCCGATGCAGGCGTCCCCCGGCCGGGGTCTCTTCGGGAGAAACGGGGATGGAACCCTCCTGGTTCCATTCCCGTTGAGAGCGCGGGCCGGCAACAAGCAGCGCGGCGGCGCCATGGTCGCCAAGGTGCGGCCATGGGTAAAATTCAGAGAACCACGAATTCTTTAGAGAGTTTGGAGGGAACAGCGGTGGAAGGGGCTAAGGAGGGAGCGGCGGCGCTGGAGATGGGAAGAGGAGATGGAGTGGGGCTAGGGTTTCTAGAGGGGAGGGGAGGTAGATAAGGGGGAGAGTAGGTGGGGATCGGTGGGGTGGTGGTGGTGACAGCGACGGGTTCGTCCTCTCCTCGTGCTCGTACAGACAGGGAAGAAGAAGAAGGGTGGGCCTAGGTGGTGATGGGCTGGAAGGGTTCGGTGGGAAGGAGAGGTTGAAAAAGGGGCTGGGGTGGGCTGTGTTAGGTGGGCTGGCCGTGGGGGCTTGGCCTGCCTCCCCACCTCAAAAGGTTTTTTTTGTTTTGTTCTCTCTCCTTTTGTGTAGAGAAGGAAAAGAGGGAAAAAGAATTAGATGTTTAGGGTTTTAGTTTTAGGAAGTATTTTTATTTGATTTACAAAACATCAATATCATGGTATGTTAACTTATTTTCAGCAATTTGAAAAATGACAATTAGTTTGAAATTTGCTATTTGAAATTCATATAGGGTTTCATATAGAGTTGAGTTTTTAAAATAAACAAGTTTCATTTAATAAGATCAAACACTATGAAACTTAGTGAGTTTTAAAATGTTTGGAAGATTTTTAATTCTTAAACCACAATTGGGATCATGCCCATTATGATTGATTTTGAAGTGAATTTGAATTTGCCATTTAGGGTGTTGATTAAAGGGAGTTTTTATTTAACAAGCAATTTAAATAAAACAACTTCAAAACTATTTGAAAACAAGTTGAGTTGTTTAGGTTGCAACTTTTAATTGGAAATTTCAGACATGTTTTGAAAGTTTAAATTGGTTTGGATTTTTGAGTGGCTTTGAGAACAGGATGCAATGCATAGGATGCATGTGATGCAAAAACAAAAAGGAAAGCAACCAACTTCTACTTAGGGGAACACCCCAGGTGTTACAGACGACACCACTAACAAGGGATTGCGCCCTCGCAATCCACCTGCTAACCCGGGAGGGGAAAAAGTTCGACTATCGATTCTTCATGCTTCCAGTTGATCTCCTCGACACCACTAACAAGGACTTCTCGACACCACTAACAAGAGATTCTTGCTCGGGTTGATGACGATGTTCTTCCACCAGGAATCTTCCGATGATCGAACCTATTAGGTTAAAGGCTCAGAAAACGTCCACCACAGTAGAGTCCTAACACTTTGAAAGATAGACGGGGGGAGACTCCAAAACAAATAAGATGGGAGGGGAAATAGAATAGAGGTAAGGAGAAAACAAGAATCCTATTGAGATGTTTCCAAAACAGTTTTTGCACAAATAGTTTTGACACTCTAGAAACAACGACCGTTAGCTAGGTTATCCTACAGGCTTTGCGGACCCGTTGCTTCGATAACCATTCGTATCGAAACAATCTCGGGAATCGGAACAAAGGCTCTGATACCATTTGTGACGCCCCGTGATCGGGCACTATGCAGATTTCAGCATTCCCGCCAAAATCCACATAATAACCGATTCCAGGTTGCCACTTGTGATAACATTACAACAGTTCACGAATAATCCGCAACAACAACAGAAAAGATATATACAAGAAGACTCAAACGAGTCAAGGATACAACTGATACAATACAAAGATCCAAATAACAGTGGAAGAACAACATAGCGTCCGACTACGGACAAGATACAAATTGGACTAAGAGTCCTGAAGATAACCGAGAGCGTCCAATCCCTGCCCAGGCCAAGCCGGAGGGATTCCCAAGCTAACGTCGTCAGACTCCAAACCTGTTGACTGCAATGTTGAATATGCAGCCACGAAAAAGGATTCGTGGGTCAGTACGGTTAAGTACTGGCAAGTGGATAAACCATACTCACAAGATACCGGCATAACCAGTCATCACAAGATACAAATACTTTGGGTTCAACGGAAAGGAAGGGATTATTGCAAATAAGCGGCAGCGGGCTGCACTAACCAACTACAGAGACTCACTACAACATCCGGCTAAAAGAGGGGGATAAGATAGCGTATCGTAACCAACTAGTACTAACCACCCAAAAAAACCCATCCAATGATACCCCCTACTAAGGAAGCAACCCAAGGATAACTCACACTGTTGGATTAATGATGTATCAAGTTATTGTGTCAATAAGACTATTACTAGTCAAGTATCATTAGTTAGGTGTAAGTTATTCTGAGTACTTGTTAGCCAGTATTTTCACCAAGTCATCCATAACCGCGGAAAACACGGCTTCTCGAGAAGATTTAACCCTGCAGGGATGGACCAATTTGGCCCTACACGTAAGAATAACCCGCCAGACGGGGGATCAATCCACCAAGCGAGGTACTCAACACAACCCAACTCTTCTTCGCATCAAGCCCAAAGAACCCCGTGCAATTGAGCGCACGGCTAATCAAGCCCCACGAAGAAAAGGGGACCCTCATAGCACTCTAAGAACATGTCTCCCTAAATGCCGACTACAAAAGTTCCACCCTGGCCTGGGTTCGCAAGATCATGCATGCGGCAAATGGAAAACCCGAACTAAAGGAGGCGATTCAGACGAGATGCGAATCGAATCAAATTGAGGGAGGCGCCCATACTCGCTTCCCACATGCGGTTAGTGCGCTCATCATGGATCAGTAGACAAGACCCTTTTCCTAATTAGGGTCGACACTAGCAGGCTTCAAAACCACGCCAGGCCTCCTGCCGGTGCCTTATCATCAAATTATTATTACCCAAAACATTAACAGGTTGTTGATTGAATTGAAACCCAACTATCAAACTAAACAGGTGATAAGACGGACAACAAGAGTTGAGCGCAAACAACACTAAGCATGCAACTACGACACGAGGGCCAACAAGGTAAACAAACAACAGTTAATAGGAAGTGGAAGGAAGGCTATATCATGGCTGCAAGGTAAACATATAATAGGATCGATACACAAGCATCGAATCATAAGGCTAGAATAAGAACAACGGAAAGAATCGGTAACAAGTGATGAAAGGCAGCCATTTGGCAGCAAGTGAGTATACTTGCCTGGAATCCAGCAAGTAGAGGTACATCCGAAGAACTGGTCGTTGCTCACATCATCTCAACGTCCTATCCGGGAAGAAGCAACGAACCTCGAACAAACACCGGATGCAACAATTACTACTACGGCAAAAGATCCAGCATGATCAAGATATGGATGCATGACAAGTTTAAGGATGCATCAAAGATAAACTAGTTGACAAGATAACATAACATAATTAAATGGACCCATATGCAATTTGGATTACATATGGAAAGCCCATGAATTAAGGTTGAAATAATTGTTCTACAACTAATCATCATGTGTAAGTGAATTAGCATGATGCATGGATGAGGAAAACAGAAAGAAAACAACCATAGGTTCAATTTGAACTATGGTTTACCATGTTTGGAATTTTATTTATTAAGTTATGAAATTTTGGTTTCTTAAAGGTGTTACACAAGCATTTGTTGTTTTCACCCATTTTAGTTGTTCAAAATAGATAACAAAGTTCATATTTGGAAAGTACACAAAATTTTAGGTGGAATACATGTTTCAATTATTGAAAAAAGGAATTAGAATGAATTAATTATGAATTAAACAAGTTTAAACAAGATTTAATTGAATTTAATTCAAGTATGAATTTATTTGAATTTTATTTGTTCAAAACATTAAATGAAATTCATATTTGGAAAGGTTATGCTTTTCTGGTTTGAAAACATATTTTATATGTCCAAAAAGAATTTAATTTGACCAAGTTATTAATTTAGCAATTTTAAATGAATTAAATAAGGTTTAAATTATTTAACCAATTTTAATTATTCAAAACATGAAATAAAGTTTATATTTGAAAAGGTGGTTCAATTTGGCATGGAAAACATATTTCATATGTGACATTTGAATTAATATTGAATTAGTTATGAATTTCACCATTTAAATGATTTAATTAAATCATTAAGTAATTGCATTAGTTTTATTTATCAAAAACAGAAAACAAATGTTATATTTGGAAGGAGCATGAAATTTTGGTTGGAAAACATGTTTTATATGGGCCATTTGAAATATATTTGAATTTGTTATGGATTTAATCAAATTCAAAAATAGTTATTTGAATTTGAAGTTTTAAAAATATTTGGAATGTTCAAAACAGTAAACAAAACACATATTTGAAATGTTTATGAGTTTCTGATTGGGATACATATTTTGTTTGTGCAATTTGGAGTTAAAATGATGTAGATATTAATTGTTCAAATTTTAGGTTTAAATATCACTTAAAAGAAAATAGTGCAAAACATTTTATACCGAGGGCAGGGCTACCCACGCTAGCTGGCAGTGGGCCTAGGCCAGCGTGGCGCCACAGTGGCGTGGGTGCAGTGTGAGGTGGCAGCAGGGGCCAATGACGGGTGGGCCCAGGGCTGCGCGCGTGGCAAAGGAAAAAGTTGGGATTAATTCCCACCGGGGGGAATCGAACCCGTGACCTCCCGTGGTGCGCGCAAGGAGCAGAACCAGTGCGCTAGCTTGTGTTTTGTGACAGATAGCACTCGCACGGGTTTTTGGGGTATGTCTCCGTCAGGTAAACCTGACGAAACTGAACCTCACAGCGAACAGCAGCGCTCGATCGAGGGGATGGTCGCCGGCGATGGAAGGCTCGCTGTGCTGCTCGTGTGGGCTGCAGTGGCCGTGGTTCGCTGCACGTGCGGTCGATACGAGGGCAGAGAGGGGATAGGAGAAGAGGAGGCGAGGCTCACCTCGGGGCGGAAGGAGGAGGGGACGGTGGCGCAGCAGGTTCCCGCCGGTGGAAGCACGACGACGCCGCGGCCGATGCAGGCGTCCCCGGCCGGGGTCTCTTCGGGAGAAACGGGGATGGAACCCTCCTGGTTCCATTCCCGTTGAGAGCGCGGGCCGGCAACAAGCAGCGCGGCGGCGCCATGGCCAAGGTGCGGCCATGGGGAAAATTCAGAGAACAACGAATTCTTCAGAGAGTTTGGAGGGAACAGAGGTGGAAGGGGCTAAGGAGGGAGCGGCGGCGCTGGAGATGGGAAGAGGGAGATGGAGTGGGGCTAGGGTTTCTAGAGGGGAGGGGAGGTAGATAAGGGGGAGAGTAGGTGGGGATCGGTGGGGTGGTGGTGGTGACAGCGACGGGTTCGTCCTCTCCTCGTGCTCGTACGGACAGGGAAGAAGAAGAAGGGTGGGCCTAGGTGGTGATGGGCTGGAAGGGTTCGGTGGGAAGGAGGGTTGAAAAAGGGGCTGGGGTGGGCTGTGTTAGGTGGGCTGGCCGTGGGGGCTTGGCCTGCCTCCCCATCTCAAAAGGTTTTTTTTTTGTTCTCTCTCCTTTTGTGTAGAGAAGGAAAGAGGGAAAAAGAATTAGATGTTTAGGGTTTTAGTTTTAGGAAGTATTTTTATTTGATTTACAAAACATCAATAGCATGGTATGTTAACTTATTTTCAGCAATTTGAAAAATGACAATTAGTTTGAAATTTGCTATTTGAAATTCATATAGGGTTTCATATAGAGTTGAGTTTTTAAATAAACAAGTTTCATTTAATAAGATCAAACACTATGAAACTTAGTGAGTTTTAAATGTTTGGAAGATTTTTAATTCTTAAACCACAATTGGGATCATGCCCATTATGATTGATTTTGAAGTGAATTTGAATTTGCCATTTAGGGTGTTGATTAAAGGGAGTTTTTATTTAACAAGCAATTTAAATAAAACAACTTCAAAACTATTTGAAAACAAGTTGAGTTGTTTAGGTTGCAACTTTTAATTGGAAATTTCAGACATGTTTTGAAAGTTTAAATTGGTTGGATTTTTGAGTGGCTTTGAGAACAGGATGCAATGCATAGGATGCATGTGATGCAAAAAATAAAAGGAAAGCAACCAACTTCAACTTAGGGGAACACCCAGGTGTTACAGACGACACCACTAACAAGGGATTGCGCCCTCGCAATCCACCTGCTAACCCGGGAGGGGAAAAAGTTCGACTATCGATTCTTCATGCTTCCAGTTGATCTCCTCGACACCACTAACAAGGACTTCTCGACACCACTAACAAGAGATTCTTGCTCGGGTTGATGACGATGTTCTTCCACCAGGAATCTTCCGATGATCGAACCTATTAGGTTAAAGGCTCAGAAAACGTCCACCCACGTAGAATCCTAACACTTTGAAAGATAGACAAGGGGGAGACTCCAAAACAAATAAGATGGGAGGGGAAATAGAATAGAGGTAAGGAGAAAACAAGAATCCTATTGAGATGTTTCCAAAACAGTTTTTGCACAAATAGTTTTGACACTCTAGAAACAACGACCGTTAGCTAGGTTATCCTACAGGCTTTGCGGACCCGTTGCTTCGATAACCATTCGTATCGAAACAATCTCGGGAATCGGAACAAAGGCTCTGATACCATTTGTGACGCCCCGTGATCGGGCACTATGCAGATTTCAGCATTCCCGCCAAAATCCACATAATAACCGATTCCAGGTTGCCACTTGTGATAACATTACAACAGTTCACGAATAATCCGCAACAACAACAGAAAAGATATATACAAGAAGACTCAAACGAGTCAAGGATACAACTGATACAATACAAAGATCCAAATAACAGCGGAAGAACAACATAGCGTCCGACTATGGACAAGATACAAATTGGACTAAGAGTCCTGAAGATAACCGAGAGCGTCCAATCCCTGCCCAGGCCAAGCCGGAGGGATTCCCAAGCTAACGTCGTCAGACTTCAAACCTGTTGACTGCAATGTTGAATATGCAGCCACGAAAAAGGATTCGTGGGTCAGTACGGTTAAGTACTGGCAAGTGGATAAACCATACTCACAAGATACCGGCATAACCAGTCATCACAAGATACAAATACTTTGGGTTCAACGGAAAGGAAGGGATTATTGCAAATAAGCGGCAGCGGGCTGCACTAACCAACTACAGAGACTCACTACAACATCCGGCTAAAAGAGGGGGATAAGATAGCGTATCGTAACCAACTAGTACTAACCACCCAAACAAACCCATCCAATGTTACCCCCTACTAAGGAAGCAACCCAAGGATAACTCACACTGTTGGATTAATGATGTATCAAGTTATTGTGTCAATAAGACTATTACTAGTCAAGTATCATTAGTTAGGTGTAAGTTATTCTGAGTACTTGTTAGCCAGTACTTTCACCAAGTCATCCATAACCGCGGAAAACACGGCTTCTCGAGAAGATTTAACCCTGCAGGGATGCACCAATTTGGCCGTACACGTAAGAATAACCCGCCAGACGGGGGATCAATCCACCAAGCGAGGTACTCAACACAACCCAACTCTTCTTCGCATCAAGCCCAAAGAACCCCGTGCAATTGAGCGCACGGCTAATCAAGCCCCACGAAGAAAAGGGGACCCTCATAGCACTCTAAGAACGTGTCTCCCTAAATGCCGACTACAAAAGTTCCACCCTGGCCTGGGTTCGCAAGATCATGCATGCGGCAAATGGAAAACCCGAACTAAATGAGGCGATTTGGACGAGATGCGAATCGAATCAAATTGAGGGGGGAGCCCATACTCGCTTCCCACATGCGGTTAGTGCGCTCATCATGGATCAGTAGACAAGACCATTTTCCTAATTAGGGTCGACACTAGCAGGCTTCAAAACCACGCCGGGCCTCCTGCCGGTGCCTTATCATCAAATTATTATTACCCAAAACATTAACAGGTTGTTGATTGAATTGAAACCCAACTATCAAACTAAACAGGTGATAAGACGGACAACAAGACTTGAGCGCAAACAACACTAAGCATGCAACTACGACACGAGGGCCAACAAGGTAAACAAACAACAGTTAATAGGAAGTGGAAGGAAGGCTATATCATGACTGCAAGGTAAACATATAATAGGATCGAGACACAAGCATCGAATCATAAGGCTAGAATAAGAACAACGGAAAGAATCGGTAACAAGTGATGAAAGGCAGCCATTTGGCAGCAAGTGAGTATACTTGCCTGGAATCCAGCAAGTAGAGGTACATCCGAAGAACTGGTCATTGCTCACATCATCTCAACGTCCTATCCGGGAAGAAGCAACGAACCTCGAAAAAACACCGGATGCAACAATTACTACTACGACAAAAGATCCAGCATGATCAAGATATGGATGCATGACAAGTTTAAGGATGCATCAAACATAAACTAGTTGACAAGATAACATAACATAATTAAATGGACCCATATGCAATTTGGATTACATATGGAAAGCCCATGAATTAAGGTTGAAATAATTGTTCTACAACTAATCATCATGTGTAAGTGAATTAGCATGATGCATGGATGAGGAAACAGAAAGAAAACAACCATAGGTTCAATTTGAACTATGGTTTACCAAGTTTGGAATTTTATTTATTAAGTTATGAAATTTTGGTTTCTTAAAGGTGTTACACAAGCATTTGTTGTTTTCACCCATTTTAGTTGTTCAAAATAGATAACAAAGTTCATATTTGGAAGTACACAAAATTTTAGGTGGAATACATGTTTCAATTATTGAAAAAAGGAATTAGAACAATTACTTATGAATTAAACAAGTTTAAACAAGATTTAATTGAATTTAATTCAAGTATGAATTTATTTTAATTTTTATTTGTTCAAAACATTAAATGAAATTCATATTTGGAAAGGTTATGCTTTTCTGGTTTGAAAACATATTTTATATGTCCAAAAAGAATTTAATTTGACCAAGTTATTAATTTAGCAATTTTAAATGAATTAAACAAGGTTTAAATTATTTAACCAATTTTAATTATTCAAAACATGAAATAAAGTTTATATTTGAAAAGGTGGTTCAATTGGCACGGAAAACATATTTCATATGTGACATTTGAATTAATATTGAATTAGTTAATTTCACCATTTAAATGATTTAATTAAAGCATTAAGTAATTGCATTAGTTTTATTTATCAAACAGAAAACAAATGTTATATTTGGAAGGAGCATGAAATTTTGGTTGGAAACATGTTTTATATGGGCCATTTGAAATATATTTGAATTTGTTATGGATTTAATCAAATTCAAAAAGAGTTATTTGAATTTGAAGTTTTAAAAATATTTGGAATGTTCAAAACAGTAAAGAAAACACATATTTGAAATGTTCATGAGTTTCTGATTGGGATACATATTTTGTTTGTGCAATTTGGAGTTAAAATGATGTAGATATTAATTGTTCAAATTTTAGGTTTAAATATCACTTAAAAGAAAATAGTGCAAAACATTTTATACCGAGGGCAGGGCTACCCACGCTGGCTGGCAGTGGGCCTAGGCCAGCGTGGCGCCACAGTGGCGTGGGTGCAGTGTGAGGTGGCAGCAGGGGCCAATGACAGGTGGGCCCAGGGCTGCGCGCGTGGCAAAGGAAAAAGTTGGGATTAATTCCCACCGGGGGGGAATCGAACCCGTGACCTCCCGTGGTGCGCGCAAGGAGCAGAACCAGTGCGCTAGCTTGTGTTTTGTGACAGATAGCACTCGCGCGGGTTTTTGGGGTATGTCTCCGTCAGGTAAACCTGACGAAACTGAACCTCACAGCGAACAGCAGCGCTCGATCGAGGGGATGGTCGCCGGCGATGGAAGGCTCGCTGTGCTGCTCGTGTGGGCTGCGATGGCCGTGGTTCGCTGCACGTGCGGTCGATACGAGGGCAGAGAGGGGATAGGAGAAGAGGAGGCGAGGCTCACCTCGGGGCGGAAGGAGGAGGGGACGGTGGCGCAGCAGGTTCCCGCCGGTGGAAGCACGACGACGCCGCGGCCGATGCAGGCGTCCCCCGGCCGGGGTCTCTTCGGGAGAAACGGGGATGGAACCCTCCTGGTTCCATTCCCGTTGAGAGCGCGGGCCGGCAACAAGCAGCGCGGCGGCGCCATGGTCGCCAAGGTGCGGCCATGGGGAAAATTCAGAGAACAACGAATTCTTCAGAGAGTTTGGAGGGAACAGAGGTGGAAGGGGCTAAGGAGGGAGCGGCGGCGCTGGAGATGGGAAGAGGGAGATGGAGTGGGGCTAGGGTTTCTAGAGGGGAGGGGAGGTAGATAAGGGGGAGAGTAGGTGGGGATCGGTGGGGTGGTGGTGGTGACAGCGACGGGTTCGTCCTCTCCTGTGCTCGTACGGACAGGGAAGAAGAAGGGTGGGCCTAGGTGGTGATGGGCTGGAAGGGTTCGGTGGGAAGGAGGGGTTGAAAAAGGGGCTGGGGTGGGCTGTGTTAGGTGGGCTGGCCGTGGGGGCTTGGCCTGCCTCCCCACCTCAAAAGGTTTTTTTTTTGTTCTCTCTCCTTTTGTGTAGAGAAGGAAAAGAGGGAAAAAGAATTAGATGTTTAGGGTTTTAGTTTTAGGAAGTATTTTTATTTGATTTACAAAACATCAATAGCATGGTATGTTAACTTATTTTCAGCAATTTAAAAAATGACAATTAGTTTGAAATTTGCTATTTGAAATTCATATAGGGTTTCATATAGAGTTGAGTTTTTAAAATAAACAAGTTTCATTTAATAAGATCAAACACTATGAAACTTAGTGAGTTTTAAAATGTTTGGAAGATTTTTAATTCTTAAACCACAATTGGGATCATGCCCATTATGATTGATTTTGAAGTGAATTTGAATTTGCCATTTAGGGTGTTGATTAAAGGGAGTTTTTATTTAACAAGCAATTTAAATAAAACAACTTCAAAACTATTTGAAAACAAGTTGAGTTGTTTAGGTTGCAACTTTTAATTGGAAATTTCAGACATGTTTTGAAAGTTTAAATTGGTTTGGATTTTTGAGTGGCTTTGAGAACAGGATGCAATGCATAGGATGCATGTGATGCAAAAAATAAAAGGAAAGCAACCAACTTCAACTTAGGGGAACACCCCAGGTGTTACAGACGACACCACTAACAAGGGATTGCGCCCTCGCAATCCACCTGCTAACCCGGGAGGGGAAAAAAGTTCGACTATCGATTCTTCATGCTTCCAGTTGATCTCCTCGACACCACTAACAAGGACTTCTCGACACCACTAACAAGAGATTCTTGCTCGGGTTGATGACGATGTTCTTCCACCAGGAATCTTCCGATGATCGAACCTATTAGGTTAAAGGCTCAGAAAACGTCCACCCACGTAGAATCCTAACACTTTGAAAGATAGACAAGGGGGGAGACTCCAAAACAAATAAGATGGGAGGGGAAATAGAATAGAGGTAAGGAGAAAACAAGAATCCTATTGAGATGTTTCCAAAACAGTTTTTGCACAAATAGTTTTGACACTCTAGAAACAACGACCGTTAGCTAGGTTATCCTACAGGCTTTGCGGACCCGTTGCTTCGATAACCATTCGTATCGAAACAATCTCGGGAATCGGAACAAAGGCTCTGATACCATTTGTGACGCCCCGTGATCGGGCACTATGCAGATTTCAGCATTCCCGCCAAAATCCACATAATAACCGATTCCAGGTTGCCACTTGTGATAACATTACAACAGTTCACGAATAATCCGCAACAACAACAGAAAAGATATATACAAGAAGACTCAAACGAGTCAAGGATACAACTGATACAATACAAAGATCCAAATAACAGCGGAAGAACAACATAGCGTCCGACTATGGACAAGATACAAATTGGACTAAGAGTCCTGAAGATAACCGAGAGCGTCCAATCCCTGCCCAGGCCAAGCCGGAGGGATTCCCAAGCTAACGTCGTCAGACTTCAAACCTGTTGACTGCAATGTTGAATATGCAGCCACGAAAAAGGATTCGTGGTCAGTACGGTTAAGTACTGGCAAGTGGATAAACCATACTCACAAGATACCGGCATAACCAGTCATCACAAGATACAAATACTTTGGGTTCAACGGAAAGGAAGGGATTATTGCAAATAAGCGGCAGCGGGCTGCACTAACCAACTACAGAGACTCACTACAACATCCGGCTAAAAGAGGGGGATAAGATAGCGTATCGTAACCAACTAGTACTAACCACCCAAACAAACCCATCCAATGTTACCCCCTACTAAGGAAGCAACCCAAGGATAACTCACTGTTGGATTAATGATGTATCAAGTTATTGTGTCAATAAGACTATTACTAGTCAAGTATCATTAGTTAGGTGTAAGTTATTCTGAGTACTTGTTAGCCAGTACTTTCACCAAGTCATCCATAACCGCGGAAAACACGGCTTCTCGAGAAGATTTAACCCTGCAGGGATGCACCAATTTGGCCGTACACGTAAGAATAACCCGCCAGACGGGGGATCAATCCACCAAGCGAGGTACTCAACACAACCCAACTCTTCTTCGCATCAAGCCCAAAGAACCCCGTGCAATTGAGCGCACGGCTAATCAAGCCCCACGAAGAAAAGGGGACCCTCATAGCACTCTAAGAACGTGTCTCCCTAAATGCCGACTACAAAAGTTCCACCCTGGCCTGGGTTCGCAAGATCATGCATGCGGCAAATGGAAAACCCGAACTAAATGAGGCGATTTGGACGAGATGCGAATCGAATCAAATTGAGGGGGAGCCCATACTCGCTTCCCACATGCGGTTAGTGCGCTCATCATGGATCAGTAGACAAGACCATTTTCCTAATTAGGGTCGACACTAGCAGGCTTCAAAACCACGCCGGGCCTCCTGCCGGTGCCTTATCATCAAATTATTATTACCCAAAACATTAACAGGTTGTTGATTGAATTGAAACCCAACTATCAAACTAAACAGGTGATAAGACGGACAACAAGACTTGAGCGCAAACAACACTAAGCATGCAACTACGACACGAGGGCCAACAAGGTAAACAAACAACAGTTAATAGGAAGTGGAAGGAAGGCTATATCATGGCTGCAAGGTAAACATATAATAGGATCGAGACACAAGCATCGAATCATAAGGCTAGAATAAGAACAACGGAAAGAATCGGTAACAAGTGATGAAAGGCAGCCATTTGGCAGCAAGTGAGTATACTTGCCTGGAATCCAGCAAGTAGAGGTACATCCGAAGAACTGGTCGTTGCTCACATCATCTCAACGTCCTATCCGGGAAGAAGCAACGAACCTCGAAAAAACACCGGATGCAACAATTACTACTACGACAAAAGATCCAGCATGATCAAGATATGGATGCATGAAAAGTTTAAGGATGCATCAAACATAAACTAGTTGACAAGATAACATAACATAATTAAATGGACCCATATGCAATTTGGATTACATATGGAAAGCCCATGAATTAAGGTTGAAATAATTGTTCTACAACTAATCATCATGTGTAAGTGAATTAGCATGATGCATGGATGAGGAAAACAGAAAGAAAACAACCATAGGTTCAATTTGAACTATGGTTTACCAAGTTTGGAATTTTATTTATTAAGTTATGAAATTTTGGTTTCTTAAAGGTGTTACACAAGCATTTGTTGTTTTCACCCATTTTAGTTGTTCAAAATAGATAACAAAGTTCATATTTGGAAAGTACACAAAATTTTAGGTGGAATACATGTTTCAATTATTGAAAAAAGGAATTAGAACAATTACTTATGAATTAAACAAGTTTAAACAAGATTTAATTGAATTTAATTCAAGTATGAATTTATTTTAATTTTTATTTGTTCAAAACATTAAATGAAATTCATATTTGGAAAGGTTATGCTTTTCTGGTTTGAAAACATATTTTATATGTCCAAAAAGAATTTAATTTGACCAAGTTATTAATTTAGCAATTTTAAATGAATTAAACAAGGTTTAAATTATTTAACCAATTTTAATTATTCAAAACATGAAATAAAGTTTATATTTGAAAAGGTGGTTCAATTTGGCACGGAAAACATATTTCATATGTGACATTTGAATTAATATTGAATTAGTTATGAATTTCACCATTTAAATGATTTAATTAAAGCATTAAGTAATTGCATTAGTTTTATTTATCAAAAACAGAAAACAAATGTTATATTTGGAAGGAGCATGAAATTTTGGTTGGAAAACATGTTTTATATGGGCCATTTGAAATATATTTGAATTTGTTATGGATTTAATCAAATTCAAAAAGAGTTATTTGAATTTGAAGTTTTAAAAATATTTGGAATGTTCAAAACAGTAAAGAAAACACATATTTGAAATGTTCATGAGTTTCTGATTGGGATACATATTTTGTTTGTGCAATTTGGAGTTAAAATGATGTAGATATTAATTGTTCAAATTTTAGGTTTAAATATCACTTAAAAGAAAATAGTGCAAAACATTTTATACCGAGGGCAGGGCTACCCACGCTGGCTGGCAGTGGGCCTAGGCCAGCGTGGCGCCACAGTGGCGTGGGTGCAGTGTGAGGTGGCAGCAGGGGCCAATGACGGGTGGGCCCAGGGCTGCGCGCGTGGCAAAGGAAAAAGTTGGGATTAATTCCCACCGGGGGGGAATCGAACCCGTGACCTCCCGTGGTGCGCGCAAGGAGCAGAACCAGTGCGCTAGCTTGTGTTTTGTGACAGATAGCACTCGCGCGGGTTTTTGGGGTATGTCTCCGTCAGGTAAACCTGACGAAACTGAACCTCACAGCGAACAGCAGCGCTCGATCGAGGGGATGGTCGCCGGCGATGGAAGGCTCGCTGTGCTGCTCGTGTGGGCTGCGATGGCCGTGGTTCGCTGCACGTGCGGTCGATACGAGGGCAGAGAGGGGATAGGAGAAGAGGAGGCGAGGCTCACCTCGGGCGGAAGGAGGAGGGGACGGTGGCGCAGCAGGTTCCCGCCGGTGGAAGCACGACGACGCCGCGGCCGATGCAGGCGTCCCCCGGCCGGGGTCTCTTCGGGAGAAACGGGGATGGAACCCTCCTGGTTCCATTCCCGTTGAGAGCGCGGGCCGGCAACAAGCAGCGCGGCGGCGCCATGGTCGCCAAGGTGCGGCCATGGGGAAAATTCAGAGAACAACGAATTCTTCAGAGAGTTTGGAGGGAACAGAGGTGGAAGGGGCTAAGGAGGGAGCGGCGGCGCTGGAGATGGGAAGAGGGAGATGGAGTGGGGCTAGGGTTTCTAGAGGGGAGGGGAGGTAGATAAGGGGGAGAGTAGGTGGGGATCGGTGGGGTGGTGGTGGTGACATCGACGGGTTCGTCCTCTCCTCGTGCTCGTACGGACAGGGAAGAAGAAGAAGGGTGGGCCTAGGTGGTGATGGGCTGGAAGGGTTCGGTGGGAAGGAGGGGTTGAAAAAGGGGCTGGGGTGGGCTGGTATAGGTGGGCTGGCCGTGGGGGCTTGGCCTGCCTCCCCACCTCAAAAGGTTTTTTTTTTTTTTTTTTTGTTCTCTCTCCTTTTGTGTAGAGAAGGAAAAGAGGGAAAAAGAATTAGATGTTTAGGGTTTTAGTTTTAGGAAGTATTTTTATTTGATTTACAAAACATCAATAGCATGGTATGTTAACTTATTTTCAGCAATTTGAAAAATGACAATTAGTTTGAAATTTGCTATTTGAAATTCATATAGGGTTTCATATAGAGTTGAGTTTTTAAAATAAACAAGTTTCATTTAATAAGATCAAACTCTATGAAACTTAGTGAGTTTTAAAATGTTTGGAAGATTTTTAATTCTTAAACCACAATTGGGATCATGCCCATTATGATTGATTTTGAAGTGAATTTGAATTTGCCATTTAGGGTGTTGATTAAAGGGAGTTTTTATTTAACAAGCAATTTAAATAAAACAACTTCAAAACTATTTGAAAACAAGTTGAGTTGTTTAGGTTGCAACTTTTAATTGGAAATTTCAGACATGTTTTGAAAGTTTAAATTGGTTTGGATTTTTGAGTGGCTTTGAGAACAGGATGCAATGCATAGGATGCATGTGATGCAAAAAGAAATAGGAAAGCAACCAACTTCTACTTAGGGGAACACCCCAGGTGTTACAAAAGAGCCCTTGCCCTCAACTATCCGCGCCCTCGCCGAGAAGCTGAATGGCGTCAAAGCCGAGCTGAAGAAGTGGCGAGCATCCGGAGGTCGGGCAGGCGCGGACATGCTGCTCCTCTTCATCTGCAGCTGGTATGAGAATCTTAATCTCAATACCATCCTCGAGATGCGCCGCGATTCCAAGTGGGAGAAGGAACCTGAGTGCGTGGCTCGCCGTCAGGCAGTCGCGTGGGAGATCGCCTCCTACGCGGATACCGCGCGCTACATCGAAGGCCTCCCCGAGCCCGACACGGATGTGGAAGGCGAGGGCGACGACGAGGATGAAGATGATGACGAGGAGGCCACTGTGTCAGACGGGCTGAGCTTCTTCGCCAGCACCGATGAGAAGTCCGAGAAGGGCAAGGGCGCGGCCGTCGCGGATAGCGACGAAGAAGTTGAAAGCGTGGAGATGACCATCGACACCGCGGCCCTTGAGTTTGGCACTTCATCAGGCGCAACCCTCGATGACACGGCGCGACTCCGCGCTCAATCTGCTGCCTCCACTTCAGCGACGGATCCCATCTCGGTGGCCACAGCCACTTCTGATCAGGGTGCCACCAACCCGGAAGCGGATGTCGCCAACCCGGAAGCTGATGCCACCAAGACTAACACTGAAAATGCTGCTACCTCCACCTGATTATGTCCTGCCACACTTATGCTTGAAGCTTTTATCAAATCCCCGGAATGCCGGGTGCAGATGTACTGAACAATTTATCTTCCCGTTGCTACTCAGTTTTATTTCATTTGAAGTTTTTATACTTAGTAATTTGGGTAGCTTTGGCTTGATGCCGGGTTGCGTTATCATGCGAGTCCCCGAGTTGCATTTTTCATCCACCCTTCCTTTTTATCTCAGCTCTTACCTGCAACTTGTTGCTTTTTTGGTATTCGAGTCACAAGAGTTCAAAGTTGAGGTTTCAAATACTTAGCCACTTAGGAAACAATCATAGTAACGCTACCCACCACATAGCCGAAAAAAGTTAACAACAGACAGTAAGAAGCACTCTACTCGGTTGCCACACGCGTCCTTCCCTTTGCGATTTTTCATGTGTTCATTGACTCTTTGGCTTGTTCTCTGGCTTGCCATGAAGCCGGTTTCCGAACAGCAGCAGAGTCGCAGAGTGTCCGGTGAGTATAAACACACTACTTTGTATGCTTTTGAAATGCTAAGCGTAACAACCGAGTAGACAAAGAGGCAACATAGTAGAAACACTTAGAGCAATTTTGGACGAGGGCAGTCCCCGAGTTCAATTTCAGATTGCAGAGTAGGAGTTTAACTCGGATAAGAGGGTACATACACACTTTTGCTCATGAATGAAAGCGACGGAGTAGAGCTACATTCCAGGGGCGTTTGGATTCCTCCCCAGCTTTATCCGGCCTGTTCTTCTGTGATGGTTGCGCATCTACAAGGTAGTATGCATCATTGTGTAGAGCCTTGCTCACAATGAACGGCCCTTCCCACGGAGGGGATAGCTTGTGCATCCCGGCTGTGCGCTGCACGAGCCTAAGGACCATGTATCCTTCTCGGAAAACCCTTGGGTTTACTTTTCGGCTATGATAACGCCTCAGGTTTTGCTGGTAAACAGCCGAACGTGACATAGTAAGCTCTCTTGCTTCTTCTAGCAGGTCAACGTCGTCTTCTCGAGCTTCTCTCGCCTCCGCCTCAGTGTAGAGGGTTACTCGGGGGGAGTCATGCTCTAGGTCGATTGGCAACACGGCTTAAGCCCCGTAAACCAAGAAGAATGGCGTGTAGCCGGTTGACCGGTTAGGGGTAGTCCTTAGACTCCACAACACCGCTGGCAACTCGTCTAGCCAACACCCTGGTGTTTTCAGTAGCGGCTCAATCAGCCTTGGCTTTATGCCTGCAAGCAGCATGCCATTTGCTCTTTCCACCTGTCCATTGGACGCGGGATGCGCGACAGACGCGACATCTAGTCGGATGTGCTTATCTCTGCAGAATCTCACCATGGCTCCCTCAGCAAAGTTAGTGCCGTTATCTGTGATGATGCTGTGCGGGTAGCCGTATCTCAAGATCACATTCTTCAGGAAACTCACAGCAGTAGCTCCATCACACTTCCGAATAGGCTTCACTTCAATCCACTTGGTGAATTTGTCAACCATGACCAGGATGTGTGTCATGTTGCCTCTAGCCAGCTTGAAGGGACCAACCATATCCAGACACCAAACAGCAAACGGCCAAGTGATGGGAATTGTTTTCAACTCGGAAGCTGGCATGTGGATCTTACTCGCGAATCTCTGGCAGCCGTTGCACTTTCTCACGATATCTTCAGCTTGCTTCAAAGGAGTGAGCCAGAAAAAGCCATGCCGAAAAGCCTTCTTGACTAGAGCCCGAGAAGAGGCGTGGTGGCCGCATTCCCCTTGGTGTATTTCCACCAGAATCTCTTCTCCTTCTTCCGGTTCCACACAGCGCTGCAGCCCGCCAGTGGCGCTTCTCTTGTGCAGCACTTCTCGGAAGATGGTGTAGCCCTTGGATCTTCTCCGAATCTGCCTTGCGGTAACCTCGTCATCTGGCAGGGTGCCGTCCTTTAGAAAGGATAATATGGGCATGGCCCAACTCGGCGTCTCCCGTGCGGGAAACACTGGTTCGTCCACTTCCATCGGAACAGGCACTGTTGCGTCACTTTCTGGGTTGGGGTTGACTCTCTGCAGCCCCGAGCGGTTGGCAAGGACTTCTTCAAGGAATGCGACAGTCCCCGAGCTGAGAGGGGCAGTCCCCGAGTAAGGAGGAGCAGTCCCCGAGTAAGGAGGGGCAGTCCCCGAGTAGAAAGGGGCAGTCCCCGGGTTGCAGTCGCCAGTCCCCGGGATGGAGACGGCAGTCCCCGGGTCTCCTTTTGTACCTTCCCAATCAATCTCCATCGGAACTGCTTCTTCATCAGGCAGGGAAGGAACAAAGATGGACTCCGAGTTGGGGGATGGTTTAATGGATGGTTTTCTCAAGTGCTCCAAGGCAATCCCAGCCGGGATGTACTGCCGAGAAGATCCCAACTTGGACAGCTCATCAGCTGCTTCATTCTCTGCTCGGTGGATGTGCTGGAACTTGCAACCCTCAAAGAATCATGTCATGGTTTGGACCAGGAAGCGGTATGACGCCATGTTGGCATCCAGAGCATCCCAAGAGCCAGAAACCTGCTGCACGACTAGATCCGAGTCTCCATAGCATATGTTGCGCTGCACACCAACTTCCTTTGCTACCTTCAAGCCGTGTACCACGGCCTCGTACTCTGCTACATTGTTGGATGCCTTGAAGTGGATTTGCAGTACGTACTTGAGTTGATCTCGCTTGGGTGACGTAAGCACTACGCCAGCACCAAGGCCTTCTTTCATCTTGGAGCCATCAAAGTGCATCTTCCAGTAGTTGGATACCGGAGTGGGAGGCTCATATTGCACCTCAGCCCAATCCACCAGGAATTCTGCCAGGATCTGAGACTTGATGGCTTCTCTTCTCGCATACGCGGGAGCATAGGCGGCCAGCTCGATTGCCCACTTGGCTACTCTGCCACTCGCTTCCTTGTTACCCATGATATCCGAGATGGGAGCTGAGCTCACCACTGTGATGGGGTGCTCTTGGAAGTAGTGCTTCAGCTTCTTGGCGCCCAGGTACACACCGTAAGTCATTTTATGATAGTGAGGGTAGTTCTGTTTGGAGCTGGATAGCACCTCACTAAGATAATATACCGGCCTCTGCACACTTTTGTCTTCCTCTTCTCGCTCCACCACAATCACGACACTCACTACCCGGTTAGTAGCAGCAATATACAGCAGCATTGGCTCCTTGGGTAGCGGACTAGCCAAGATGGGAGCGCTACCCAGCATTGCCTTTAGCTCTTTGAATGCCACATCCGCTTGCGGTGTCCAAACGAACTTGTCACTTTTCTTCATCAACTGATACAAAGGCAGGGCCTTCTCGCCCATTCTGCCTAAGAAACGGCTCAGAGATGCCAAGCAACCAGTGAATTTATGCACATCCTTCAGGGATCTCGGCAAAGACATGCTCTCAATAGCTTTTATCTTTGAAGGATTGGCCTCAATGCCCCGACTGGATACCAAGAAGCCGAGTAGCTTTCCAGCCGGGACTCCAAAGGTGCATTTACTCGGGTTCAGCTTCATCTTATACTTGCGCAAGTTCGCGAAAGTTTCCTCAATGTGACGAAGCAGAGTATGTGTTTTATTCGTTTTGATGACAATGTCATCTACGTACACCGACACATTTTTGCCGAGCTGATCGTGCAAGCATTTCTGCATGCATCTCTGATAAGTGGCACCCGCATTTCACAACCCGAAACATATGACACGATAGCAATAAGCCCCGTACGGGGTAATGAAAGCAGTCTTTATTTGATCAGCAGGATTGAGAGCTATCTGGTGAAAACCAGAGTAGGCATCTATGAAAGACAGCAGTTCACAACCAGCAGTGGAATCGATCACCTGATCGATGCGAGGTAGCGGGAAAGGATCCTTGGGACAAGCCTTGTTTAAGTCGGTGTAGTCGACGCACATGCGCCATGCGGTGGCAGCCTTGGGGTCCTCCTTCTTCTTCTCGACCATGACCAGGTTGACTAGCCAATCCGGATGCAGCACCTCCATGATGAAATTACTTATCAGCAACTTGGTGATCTGGTTACCCAGCAACTTGGTGATCTGGTTACCTATGGCCTTCCTCCTCTCATCTCCGAAACGGCGCATGGCCTGCTTCACTGGTTTGCGTCAGGACGCACGTGTAGCGAGTGCTCAACCAACTCCCTCGGGACACCTGGTAAATCCTCATTGGACCAGGCGAACACGTCCCGATTCTCACGGAGGAAGTGGATGAGCTCGCTTTCCTATTTCTCCTCCAACCCGGAGCCAATGATAGGCAACACGGTCGGGAAACTCAGGGTCAACCTGGATCTTCTTTGTCTCCTGAAATGCCTGGAACGCCGTCCCATGCTGGGAACTCGGCATGCCAGGCGCACCAGCTTGCGCGGATTGCGCCATAGCCACCACCTCGTACATCTTCTTCTTCTCGGCAGCGATCACCATGGATTCCGCCAACTGAGAGCCAGCAGAGGCACACTCCATGGACTTCTTGTAATCACCAGAGATGGTAATCACGCCATTGGAACCAGGGATCTTCATCTTCAGATATGCAGTGTGGGTGGAGGCCATGAACTTGCTCAGAGCAGGCCTGCCGAGTAGGGCATGGTAGGGGCTCTGGTGATCAACCACTTCAAGCTGCAGGCTCTCTGTGCGGCAGTTCTCCCTGGTGCCGAATAGCACATCTATCCACACTCGGCCAATCGGATTGCAAGAAACTGCCTGTCGTGGGATAATCACGGCAGATGTTACCGGGGGTAACTGATCTTGGGGCAAGACGACACAGGCGTTTGGGAGAGGGTTTAGCTCAGAGGAAAACATGGTGCAATTCGATCTGGTAGCCGGCAATCAAAGTCGCCGAGTCTCCGATCTTGATACAATAACTCAAATCTGGGATTACACTGGATGCTCGATATCAAGCGATATTGCTAGGGTTCTTAGATCTCTGCCTAAACTAGACCTGGGGGTCGGTTTATAAAGCACCCGTACCCCCTGGCTTATTCTCCAAGGCGCATCCTGGATCCTACCCGGACACGGCGCACAAACCCTAACTTTCTTCTACCATAACCCACAATCCGGGTTACTGGGCCTACAAGCTTGGGCCTTTATAGGTTTCCTTATCTTTAGCCGGATCTTACACAGCGTCCTTTGGGCCGGGTTACTCCTTGGAGTTGGGCCTACCGGGTTATCATCCCCCCATCAGTAGTCCCCAGAATAGCCTGGGCTTCATGGATCCTTCCTTGAAGCGCTCGCTATTCCCTGCAAAGATATCAAACACACGAGTATGTGGAGGCCGGGTTAAAGCGCCTCAATAAATAGCTAGGCCTTACTCCATGGTGGCCATATAGTAACCCGGCCCTTCCCCAATTACCTAAGTTACTTTCCCAGGTAAAACCCCAAAATGTCAAGATTTTACACTTGATGATCGACCTGATATCACGGGATGGATCTCTTTCTCCTTTTCGTTCAGATCCCATGCTCAACATTTAAAGCGCATCTCGCCAAAACTCAAATAAATAGCCGTTTACTTCCGCAACTCCCGGCTCCCGCTCACTGAACCGGGCTTATCCATTCGCCCTATAAATAAGCTCCTTGGGGGTAACCCGAACCCTAACGGCTCATTTCCCCCCACTCCGCTTCCTTTCTCCCTGTGAGCTCATTCTCGCTGAGCGCCACCACGGAAATCCCGCGCGCATCACCGGAGCCCATCGGCCGGAGGCTGCGCTCCGCCACTGCTTGCCCCGCGCCGCCGCCAAGATCCGCCGGCGAATCTCCAACCGGCCCGTCAGGAACCGCGAAGGGACACCAGGCCTGCGCCATCTGCCTCCGCAAGGCTTCACTCAGATCCCCTTCGGTAAGCCTTTTGCACCCATTAATTTGCCCTTGCAATTTTTGATTTTACCTCAGATTAGATCCAAATCATTCCGCCAAGGATTTCTCGGGCATGCCGAATTAGGCCACTAATAGTCTTTCTAGCTCGCCCAATAGATAAAGCGCATGCTCCAATCCACTCTCCTACTACCTGCAATTGTTATTTTTGCCACAAATCTGAAGATAAAATTCCCAATCTGGGCCCAAACCACTCAAAATTTCCGCCCTGGCTTCAATCACCCGGCTAATCTTCCCCTTTCCAATTCCTTTTACTCGCGCTAAGTACCCGCGTAGCCATCCATCGTCCTCAAAAGCTCCTTCAACGTTTAGATCCCATAATTTTCGCCATAATGCTCGATACCCGGATAATTTCGAACTTTACTCTGCGAGCTAACACCCGGATTACGCGCAATTTCTCACGTCTCAATATTACCCTGCCGATACTCGTCCGGCTCACAACTTCCGTGTCTTGGTTTTCTTATCCTTTTACCTTGTACTTTGCAGGTCAACCACATGGCTCCCAAAAAGCAGGGGAAAACTCCAACCAAAGCTAAAGCCACCAACTCCATATCCGCCAACTGGGCGCGGTCTACGGTCACCGAGGCCAAGTTGGAGGAGCTGGTGGAGCTGGGAGTCCTTCCTCCTCAAGAGGATATCCAGTGGAGGGTGCCGGGCAAGGAGACCCGGCCCACCCCGACAAAAGGCGAGGTAATTTGTTTCGTGGAACATGTGACCCGGGGCTTCCGCCCACCGGGTCACCCTTTTTTCCGTGATGTTCTAAGTCATTACGGCCTCCGTGTTTTTGACATCGGGCCTAATTCCGTACTAAACATCTCTCACTTCATCGTCCTTTCCGAATCATACTTGTGCACTTCGCCAAGTCTAGCTCTTTTCATTGAGCTTTTTCAGTGCAAACCGTGCCGCGAAAGCGGCGACGGAGCGCTCCTTGCTTGCGGCGGGGTTTCCATCCAGCGCCGCAAGAATTCTTTGATGCCACCCCTCACCCTTAACTCCCATGTCAAGCACTGGCAGCTCTCCTACTTTTACTGCCAAGACACCTCCCCACCCGGCCAAAAGAAGCTGCCGGGTTACTCAAAGGGTCTTCTTGACATCTCCGAGAAATTTAGTGCCTTCGCCTCTGACTCGGATAGGGAGGCAATTCAACCTCTATTAGCCAAAATCAACACTCTCACGGCCCAAGGCCTTCATCGGGCTCAACCTGGTGAAGACTTGGGTCGACTTCCGGATTCAACCCAATTCCATCCGCACAAAGTTAATGTGCGAGTATTCGGGACAATCTACAGACCCGCTCCGGTACTCTGATAACATCTTTGCAGCTGGCGATACCCACAAAACCATCAAGGGTTTTCTGACAGAAAAGCTTGAGGTAATCCGGAACATATCCGGATTGGAGCCCTTCACGCTCGAGAACCCAGCCCCCAAGGTGAAAACCCGACTTTAATGCCTTTATCTTTGCTCTTTCCACTCGATACGGTTGATAACCCTTGTACTGACACCTTTCAGGCTGATGATGATTTTTGGAAAACCAACACCTCTCCTAGCTCCAAAAGTCCAGAGGAGCAAGAAGCTGCTAACTCGGACGAAGGTATTTTCCGGATTTTGTTTGGTTCCTTTAAGCTCACCATAACCCCTTCATTTCCAACTATAACTCTGATGATATCCAGAACGAGAAGATGACGAGGAAGAAAACTCCGATGGCAAAGTAGAATCTGCCAGCGACGAGGAGGAACTGGAGCCGACAATCAAAGTCGGATCAAAAAGAAAAACCCAAGAGGCCACTTCCAAGGTTTCATATCTCCTCCTTGCACTCAATTCGTATTACTTTAATGATATATATGAGCTTCCTTGATGTTATTCCACTGGCCATTCTTGAAGGAATCGCCCATGACCAAGCGCAGGTCAACTCGAAATCACCCGGGTGATGATGCCCTTAACCCGGGTATTTCATCGACCCCGACTCGGCGGGCTGGTAATTACCCTATCTTTTCTCGGTCGAAACATTCTCCTTGAACCATTCCCACATGACATCTAACTTGATAATTTCCAGCCTCTCCCGAGTCCAGCGACGGATTTCCTTGTGACTTTGCGGTGAACACCGGGTAAAATCCCCTTTCTGATGTTCCACCACATTTCGTCACCCTTTCCTGACTGTGTATTTAGCTGCTCACTCACAACATCTACAGGGCCACGGTCGTTATCAGCGACCAAGAGGATATGGAGATCGAGGGCCCAGGTAAGGGGAGCCCGACTGATAAGACTACAGCCGCGTCTAGCGGCGAAAAACAAGCATCGCCGGCAAAGCCGGACACACAGGAAGCCGAGTATCCGATTGCTTCCCATGCAAGCAAGAAGAACAAAGCCACCGTTTTGGGTGCAGAAGAAGGAGCGTCGGATTCCGACACACAAATGACCCGGGTTCCGCCTCCCACTAAGAAGAAAGCCCCTTCTCGGAATTTCCAAGGCCCCGGGTCCTCTGACACGAGTAAAGACACTTTTGATCAGTTGATGAACACCCTCCTCACTATGAAGACTTCGGAGAGCAAGATCTTGGAACGCATGGCTGCAGAGCACCAGGTAAGGACACTTGGTATCTCATATTGCATACCTAGTCCCCAAGTTCCGAGTATGACTTGCAAAAGTTATGCTTGGTACTTTACGCCATATTCAGCTTACCATAATATCCAACTGATACTTGCGTTCCTTGCTACTTACAGGCACAGATAACCCGGTCGGATGAAACTTTACTGAAGACCGAACAACTTCTCCTTGCCGAGATAAAACGAAGGGAAACCCTTGAGGATGACATGAAAACTTTGAAGAAGGATGTTTCCAAATATAAGAAGAAGTGCAATGCCGCTCAGACCTCACTGAAGAAACTATCGGACCAAGTCGCCGATACTTATCAGATCTTGCTTAGTAAGTTTTTGCTGCCGATTGGCTTCATGTCTTTGCTTTATTATATCATCTCGGGATTACTGATACGTTCTCTCTTTTGTTACAACTGTAGGTGCCAACCTTGCGGCCCCAGAGGAGGATGCCATTGTCAAGGCTAAAACCCTAAAGACCGTGCTCCGTACTTTCTTTGCCGGCACAAAATTTATACTGGATGCCGTGAAGTGGCCCACGGAAGTATATCCGGGTGAGGAAAATCTCATTCAGGCCTGCTCCACTGTGCCTGGCTGGATTGAAATCTGGAAGCGCTTGTCATGCCGGATTGGTATGACCCGGGCCTTTACCCTGGCCAAGGCTTTCTTTCCGAAGCTTGACCCGGCAAAGGTAATATCCGGGTTTCCCGAATTCAAGGCGGATGGTTCCAAATTTACACCCAAAGATTTCAAGGCCATACAAGCCGCAGTGCGCCCCTCGGCTACCACTTTGGCCGATAGTTTGGACCTAAACACGATCATGAGTGCATACGACGCTGATGGCAAAGTTGTTACAGAGGAAGCACCCCCGCCCTTTGATATTTTGGAGAAATGGGTTTCTAACTCGGCCAGGAAGAGGGAGGCGACTGCGAAGAGAGAGGCCGAGTTAGAATCAGGTCCGTCTGCCTCTATACCAGCCGTCCCTCCACCTGTCCGCCCTGGTGCAGTGAGTCCGGGTAAGGGTGCCGGGAAGGCTAAGCAACAAGCCCAGGACCCAGAGCCGGAAGACCGTACTCAGGAGGATGAATAGGGCAGTACCATCATAATACCTTGTTCACGTGATGCTTTGTATTCAAACTATTATGCTTTTGATGGTGCGCATGTGCACCCCTGATACTGATGTCGCAACTTGTAACGTACTTTTAGTCCGTGATATGCTTTGCGGCTTTCCTGGCCTTTTGATAACCGTATTACTTGTCTGTTCTTTGGGCTTTTTCTCGATACCCGACTCTTTATTTTGGCTCCCTTCGTAAGACTCGGTTTTCCGAGTACCAGGGGCTTTGATAAGTGGACTTTTCTTTAAGTCCCCAAGACTCGGATGCTAGGGTCTTTCAAACTGCGATAGCCAAGTAGTTTGTTTCTGTTTCGAAGTCCCCAGTCCCCATGACCCAAAGTCCGAGTCATGGGGGTGTGGCCTTTCTCAGAGAACAAATCGTTTTTTACCGAGTCGAAAACCTAAGGCCATTCCGCGGAAGTACTGAAGTTATGCTTGATAGTCATTGAGTTTCCGGCTATTAGCCTTGTACTCTGCATAAACTTGTGGTTTAGATGACCCTTTTGACTATCTTGTACTGTAAGCCGTCTTTCGCGTGGATACCATGTTGTTACATCCATACGAAAACAGGGTCAGACACCATTGGGCTTCATTGGGCTTCATGGCTGATTGTAATCGTAAGCGAACAAATCATGCCACTTTAGTGCGAGTCATATCGAGCTTAAGTAAGAAAAGTCAAGAAAATTTGGCTCCTTTGTCCAGTTATAAGATTGCAGCCGTACTCGTTTGCGAATAATCGGCCCCTATAACTTATAGGCATCAAGGCCGGGTCTTTCGGGTTTGTGGCTGGGCTACTTGAGCAACCAGCCCCCGAGACCTATATATGCTCAATGTTCTTAATGATACTGAAATATTGATGTCACATGGATACTACTTACTTGTAATCAGGCTGTAACGAAATAGGACTTGATAACCATCTCTTTATTGATGTGAGAAAGTTTGGACCAGAAGGCCGCCTCATTAAAAACCTTCCAGTCCCCTTAGATACCCTGGGTAGGAAAAGAGCGCGTCTGAAACCTGCTGCCCGTTACATTGTTTAGCTCTCCATGGGGACCGGTCCCAGACTGGCGTGACCGACGCACATTCTCCACATGCTGGAATTTTTCATGATGAGTACCGGGTTTACTAACCGACCCGGGTGAGGTGTTTCCGTGACACAGCTGGTTGTGAGCGGCCGTGCAGTTTCTTCCTTTATAGCGGATTGCTTGGGGGAGTCATCCTTGATAAAAGCCACCATTTTAGCATCTTGTGCTACTTTGGATTTTGCTCTTTCGCCTTCAGTACTCGGCCTTTTTGATGTGGTTCTATCCTCCGGGTCTGCTTGAGACCGGTAATGCTTGAGTTCTTCTTTTCTACAGGCCTGCTCGGCCATCGCTGCGTCTCCTTCGTCGCATTCAGCTGCTATGTCTCGATTTCCATGTATGGTAATGGTCTTCTTGGGACCCGGGATTTTTAGCTGTAGATACACGTAACACGGCCTAGCCATGAATTTGGCGTAAGCCGGCCTTCCAAATAACGCGTGATAAGGGCTGTGCAATTTGACTACTTCAAAGGTAAGCCACTCAACTCGATAGTTATCCTTTGACTCCCCAAAGGCTACTTCCAATGCGATTTTTCCCTCGGGGCACGCTGAATGACCCGGCACTATCCCATGAAAAACTGTTGAGCTTTTTGTAGCTGAGACTCCTTGAGGCCCATGCGTAGGAAGGTTTCCCAATACAGTATGTTGATGGTGCTTCCACCATCCATCAAAACCTTTTTCAGCTCATACCCATTGACCTGCGGTGCGACTACTAATGCCAAGACTCCCGGGTGCTCCACTCTTTCTGGGTGATCCCTTCTGCTCCATGTTACCTCCTGTTCTGACCATCTCAAGTATCTCGGGACAGCTGACGAAACTGAGTTGACCGCTTGCTTCAGTATTTTTTTGTCCTTGTTAGAGCCTCTGTGGTATGCACATGATATTGACCAGTTGTTTGGGGTTAGCCTGGAAACCTCCTGCCCCCCCTTGGTTATTGCCTTGATTTCCAGCCGCCGGGTTACCAGCTGGGGGTGGGCCGTTGCCCGGGTTACCCCCTGGACCCGGTCCTCCTCCCCGTCCTGCACTTCGCATAGCTCTGTTCACTTCATCATTTTTCCATCTTTGTAAGTCGGCGCACTGCTCCAGAGAGTGGTTAGCTGGCCTGCCGTTCCTGCTGTGCTTCGGGCATGCCATCCTGAATATGTCCCAATTGTTACCCGGCCTTGGCGGCCCTTGATAGTTTCCTCCATTGTGATTACCTCCGTTGAAATTTCCTTCTGCTCTGGGCCTCGAAGACCCGGCTTCTGTATTGGCGACAAACTCGGAGCCTCCTTCAAACGGGCGCTTGTTATGGCTATTCCCGTTATTACCCGGTGCTGATCCATTGCCGGTTCTTCCGTTATTACTTGTGTTTGCTTCTACCTTCTTGTCATCAACTTCCTCTTCTGTAGTATCTGTCGTAGCGTGTTTGTTGCACGCATCCATCAATTCTCCCATTGTAACTTCCGACGCATTTCGACTAGACTTCATGCGAGTTAACTTTTGCACTAAAGGTATGTACTTGCATGTTTTTGCCATGGCCTGTAGTGCATCCTTGGGCTGAATATCCGTGGACGAGTGAAGTATCTCCATGACCCGGCGCACCCAACTGCGTGCCGACTCTCCCTTCTTCTGGACGCACCGCTCTAGATCATCAATAGTGAACAATTTCCTAAACGTCCCATGAAAGTGCTTGACAAACGCGGTCTTCAATTCCTCCCAAGACTTGATCGATCCTTCCGGCAAATTGGTGAACCATAACTTTGCTGCTCCTTCTGACATCATCAAGTACGTGAACTTTGCTTGGAGATTCTCGGATGCGTTGCGAATCGACATTGCCATCTCATAACTACTTAGCCATGTTTCTGGATCCATAGTTGGCTCATAATTCACTACTTTCCCCGGCTCTTTGAATTTTTCCGGGTAAGGTTCAGCTCTGATATTGTCCGAGAGACACTTGGGTCCCGCTAGAACGGTTGAGGCCGGTCTTGCTCTAGAAACGTGTGATATCGCGGGGGGCACGGCTGGGCGCGATGCTGCGGGAAGTCCATGCGCTACAGACCCGGCCGCGGCCCTCCGGGCTCTAGAACTGTCCACGACAGCCTGTGCTGCTGATGCCTGAGCGCGGGGAGGAGGCGGCATTTGCTGCTGCTCTTTCCTCGCCGTGCTGCTGAACTGTTTGGATATTCCCTTGTTGTTGACTGACGTATGGCGTTCCATGCATACCGCTTCTGTGATCCGGATAATTGGCTTGCTGTGCCACCGCAGTGTGCAACAGATCGATGGCTTGCTGAGTCTTCTCTGCATGGGGCGACTCTCCCATAGGGATTTGATTCAACGCGAGCGTCGCCGCATACACATTGTCCATGGGGTTATTGTAGTGACCGGCTGGTGTGCGGAATCGTGATGGTGGCGGCGGTGGTAGGTCGTTGCCGGTTGTGACTCTAGTCTGTGGTGGGGGTAACCCGGCCCGTTCGCTTGCCGGATGTGTCGCTGCTGTCGCCGGTTGTGGTGCGGTTCCCTGGTTCACCACTGGTATCGGCTGATCCTGAGGTGTGACAAATAAATTAGCCGGATTGATAACCCCGCCCGTTGCTGGTAACCTGGTTTGATGCCTTTGATGTACTCTAGACGTTTCCTCCCGGAGCCGAGTTTCCAGCGCGTCCAGCTCACGCTGCCGCCTGGCCATCCCTTGCCTTTCTGCCTCTACCTGCCTTCTTTGCTGTTCCAGCGCACGACGAGCCACATCCAGATCCCTGACACGTTCCGCTGCGTTTTCCGAAGTGATAACCGTTGCAAGAACCGTGGGGTCTAGAATCAGATTATTATCGAATAAGGCCGGGTTGTAACATCCCAATTTTGCTAACAAAAGGGTGTGTGGTGTTGTGTCATCTCATACATGCATCAAACAAAAATTTTAATCATGTTTGAACCAATTTAAACTATGAAATTAAATGGGTTAGAAAAATCTCACAAAAGCACTTAATTTGGTTTCTAAAATCTTGTTCTGAAAAATATTTCAATTACACCAAAGTAACACATGGTGTTGTTGGAAATTTTATAAGCTTTCCAAAATGTATTTTTGCCAATTTTTATTCTTGCAAAAAGGGCCCCAAAACTTTGTTTTCTGTCCTGTTTTAAAAGAGAAAAGGACTTCTTTGTAAAATTCAGCATTTTCTGGGGGGTTTTGCAAAACGCACTTTGTCTTCTACCTCCTGCCAGTAGGAGAGCCGGCCGTCCACGACGCCTCCCCACGTCCTGCTTCCCTCCCCCACGGATAAGATGAGAAGGAGAGCTCCGTGCCCTCCTTTCCCTTCCCCTGCTCGCTGCACTGCCCCTCTCTCTCGCTCTCTGGTTTGCCCGGGAGCAAACCCTAGCTCAACTCCGGCCGCCGCCTTTTGCCGCCATCTCCGGCCACACCGCGACGGGCCGAGGCCACCACGAGCTCCACCATCCTTCACTCTACCTCCTGCTCGAGTTTCAGCTGCCGGGATGACCTCCATGGCGGGAATCGGGGCCATCTTCCTCAGTCCGGCCGGTGGCCGCCGCGGTCGATGCCGTCGACTCCGGCCGCCCCGCCCTCCCCGACAACCCCACGAGATTCCTAGCGCCGTTGCGAGCTCCCGGTACCTCCACACCCTTCCTCCCTCTATTTTGTTCCGTCGACGTGAAGCTTCCGTCCGCCGCCGCGCCATGGTTGCCGCGAAGCTCCGGTGACCATATGGTCCATCCTCCGCCACTGCCACGATCACCACAGACCCCTACAGCTACTGCACCCCTCAATTTCACGAACGAATCAACGAATCACTCACTCGAATTTGAGCCATCGGTGAAGATCAAGGCAGGGTGACGTCACCGTGCATCACGCTGACCTCAGCGCGGGTTTTCTCTGTTTAAAAAAAATGATGAATATTGCATGACAAGTGGGCCCTCTACTGTTTGGATATTTCAGAAATTTAATAAAACTTGTAAATTTAATAACTTCTGTTATATTACTCAGAAAAATGTAAATAATATATGGTTTTGTTCAAAAAAATAAACACTACCCAACTATATCATTTTCATATATGTTTGAGAAGGTTGAAAAATGAGCTTTTATTTAATTTGTTTAATCATTTAAAATGGAGAAAATAAGTTTTTATTCAAGAAAATTAGAAAATTAAAAGTTATATACCAAATTGCTCAAAATGACAAGTACAACCTGTTTATGATGTTTTCAAACCCATTTGGGCAACTAAAATGGTACTCACCTTCATCATCGCCCGAAACCCCCTCCAGGGTCCATTTCGGGATAAATTCAGTAAAACTGCATATTTGACATACGAACCCTAGCAACCCTGTCTACATGCTTAGGGATTTATTTCAGTGCATTAACCTTCTCATGCATTCATATTGCGCATTGCATTGATGCCATGTTTGATTGTTGTTCTTCTTTTCGGTGTTGTTTCCCTCTCGGTAGAACGTGACTCCAAAATGAAGGCCAACGAGTCCAATGGCGAATACTTGATCTTAACCGACAAGTCAAGCACTTATTCCAGAAGATCTTTATCTGGTTTTCTTATAACCAAGGCAAGCATAACCTCTTATCTGCTCATATACGATTTCAAAGTGATTTCAATCTCGTACTTGCATTCGGTTCTAAACTATTTGATGTCGGTAGATAGAGTTCTCCTATATACTGCATAACCTAGATATCCTGATCCACTTCACCTAGCAGCTATAGGTTTGTTTGTGCGCGCTCCGCTAAACCTTGTGAGTCTGCTTAGCCATGCCTAGTTGATGATTCTGGTCAATGCGTGAATCTACTATGTCAGGTGTTTATGTTTTGAATTACCTTTGATAACTTGACTAATCACGGCATGGATGTGAGGCCACAATGGGTTGTGGCGTTTTGTCCTGTTCATGCCCCTAGGAGCGAGTTCTCGCCTTCGAGCCAAGACTGAGCGTACAGCCACACGTGGGCCGATGAACCCCGCCCGGCTGACTAACTTGTTTTAACCTTATCCATGAGCCACGTAGTTTGAGGTTTCCATCTGCGTGTGAGTCGGAAAATGTTTTGGAGAAAACTAGGTCGTGACCGGGACAAGTGATGGACGTACACGGATCTTGTTCCCGACTCACAGAACAGGTGCCGTCAGGAGGTGGCCAACTCCCTGTTGACGGGGTGGCCCTGTTGGGTTGACTCATGGATATGGTTCGACAAGGTAAAGGCCGGGAATCGACCACCCTCTGCCGGCACTTCCCGGACTAGTGCCAACCCGGTGGCACTAAGAGTCGGTTGGTACGTGTGGGTAAGTTGTACACCCCTGCAGGGTTAAATCTTTTCGAAAAGCCGTGTCTGCGGTTAAAGACGACTTGGTGACGGATTCTGTGATCATAGACAACTTGAACGGAATGACTAAAACTTGTTGATAACGATTGAAGGATGCCTCCTCGGAGATGCCGAGAGGGGTTACCTTGTAGCATGAGTTAGTGTGGAACAACTGGAGGAGGTGATCTTCGAAGCACGAGGTGCTGAAATGATTTGGTGGATTAAAAGATGATGATATCAGTAGTTGAGTAGCTTTCTCATCTGTTTTCAAGATACTCCATGAAACGTGCTATTCCTTCCTCAACTTGCAAAACAAATATTGCTTTACGCAAATCAGCCTTCATGAAACCCTTTTCGAAATAGCAGATATATAATAGGTTAACTAAGTCTTGTTGAGTACCTCCCGTACTCAGGTTTGCTTAATTTTGGTTCAGGAGAAGATCTCACATCGGTGGTGATTCAACGTGGACATCGACGAGTAGTTCGGGGTTCCCAGGTAGCAGCCTGGAATCTATGGGCTGGAACGTCGCCTTATGTTGTGGCCTCTTAGGCCTTTTTGGTTCTTGTTGATTAGCAACATAATTTGCCTTCCGTTGTCTGATGTAATGTTGGGTCGTGTGACCTCTGTTTGTAAGCTATACTCTAGTAACACCTGTTTAATACCTTCATGTCTAGAGTGTTGCTTTGATCGGTTGTTGGTTTCGAGCTCATTGTTATACAGTTTTGGCTATGCCTGCATAGTTGTCGCAGTCGAGGGGTTGTGGAGCCGATGATCCATGTCCGAGCCCGCCTGTCGATTTGATCGGCCTGGGGCAGGTAACCCCAGTAACCCTCGATTGTTGTTGCACTTTCTGGACACATAGCAGCTCTGTATAACCTTGGTCCCGTTTCCTTCAGTTTCATTCGATTCGTGGACGCTTTGATATGCATAGTTGGTTATGACTAGCATGGATACAAGGAGTAGTAGACCGGGGATCCGGACTACGTGCCGATGAATCCGGTCTGCCTGCCGTTGTTTGTTGCGGCCGGGGCTGGTAACCCTGAAGCCCTTGTGAGTCCATGGCTAGGAGCACATAACAGTATGTATATCTCTGGGTCCGGGGTCGTGACAAGTCTTGGTATCAGAGCAGGACTGCCTGTAGGAAAACCTTACTGCTTGGTCGATGTTGAGTCTAGTGTTTGTGAAACCTATTTTGAAACTTCAAATGGATTGTGAAAAACCTTCTTAGGATTCTTTTTACTCCGTATCTGGTATCGCTCTAACTCTGGGTCATCTTACCTGTTTTGATTTGAAAAAGGTTTTGCTATCTCTTCTAGTCATTCAAAACCTAGGTGCCTTCTTTGGCAAGGACGTTTTTACCCAAGCTGACCTAGTGTTCAGTTCTAGAGTCGTGTGTGTTCCATGTTCCGTTATCCCTTTCAACTGGGAGATTTCCTTCCATCCATAATCTCTCAGTGTTGTGTGGGTTCCACATACTCCTGTTCTAAAGTCCCAAATCCTGAACCTCGAGATTTCCTTCTCATCTCGAATGTATCCGTTATCCTCTGTTCAAAACTCTTCCGGAGCTACGTATGTCTTCTTGGAAAGATACTCCGTGATTGCTACTCATAGTGTCCTTTAAGACATTAAGAGAGTAGTTACTCCTTTCGTTGTGTTTTAATCTTGGACTTGAACCGAAGGTCCCGGAATGTGCTGAATTGTGGTGGGTTGAACCATGTGGTTTCATAACCATGTGATGCTCACGTCATCGGTACAGGATGCTGACCTTTAACCCAAGTTCTGTTTCGTGGAATCCCGAGGAATCTGTTTTACCTCGGGATGGTTAGGAAATTTTAAATCTCATAGCCATAGGTTTGCTCTTGCAATCAGAAGGGATCACAACAAGAGTGATCATTGTGGCTTCCACATCTTTGTTCTTGGTTCAGCTATACCAACCTTTTTGCATGGGTTCTACACATGAGTATCGCCCCGTGCATCCAACGTGATCTCAGTATTTTCCAAGAGCACGTTCCTATTCTTTGCTTGCTTCCAAACCTCATCTACTGTTTGAATTACGGGTTGCATATGTGTGTTGGATTTTTCCAATGCATTTGCTCTTGTGATCCGTCAGAACGTTCCACCTTGGAATGTCGGGAGAAACAAATTCCAGTACCTCGTTCATCTCTAGGACCAGGTCAAAGTTTTGTAATCCACAGAATAAAGAAGTTTCATCAGCTTCCATTCTGTTCAGTTCCACCTTCGAGTATCGCTTTATTTTGTATTAAGAGATCTTGTTAAGTTTCATGGCCTTGTTGATGAAGTGATGCTCTTACCGTATTCACCCCCTTCCTCCAAGTTTGGATGCTTGATATGATGGGTCAGTGCATTGAGTGTGCATCAGATGTTCCTAGCAATTTCCATTGCTTCGGAAAATCTAAGGAACATCTGTATCCTTCTTTGCACTATTGGTCACCCGGTCTCTGGATGTTGACCGTGTTACCAAATCCGTTCATTCCGGTGCACATTCTTGGTCAAAGAGTTGGGTCCATGCCGAAGCTCTCAAGACCATATCAGTTGCCTTGAAAAGCAAGATTCCTTTCAAACTCCGAGACATACCGGTAGGTTGTGATATTCTGGTTGTCTTTCTAGAAGTATCACCAGGTTTGTTACCTGACCGTAATGTCTAAGCAAGGGGTAGTTTGAACTACTCTTTTCTCCAAGAAACAGTGCTGGATATCCTGGACTTTGGTCGAGCATAAACAACAACTTGGAGAGTTGAAAGACAAAAGCTCAGCCTAACTTGACCCTTCGTTAAGGGATATCTAGTTCTCCTCGTGTTGAAGCTAAATAGTATCTCCTTCGTGGACATGCTATCATTCCAACCTTGATTTGATTTGGGCTATCGTCAGATCAAGTCCAGATTCAAGGGCTATCCTGATGGTGTTTTCACTCATGGTGTTTTGCCCGAGTACACCTTCATGTCCTCTGGTCTGAGCAATATTTTGCCTTGTTCATGTACTATATAAACCCTTCTCATTGGAGTGTTTGATAAGTGTGTTGTCGAGCCCATCGATGACATTTCTAATCGTCCAAGTTGCAAGAGGTTCATGTTGAAAACTTGGCAACAATGTTTGGGAACTTCTCAGAATCATCTTTGTGTTATCACGAAGTTGTGTTCTGGACGTTCGAAGTGACTTTCTCGAGTTCGTGTGCTTATGGTGAAAGTTGTCGCCGTGGATTCGAGTAAAGTTTTCTTGTTCCTTCGGGAATAATCCCAAGTCGGTCATGCATGTGTGGACTACTCTTGATATGGTTGGTTGTTACCTCCGTCTACTGGAAGAAGTTGCCTCCACACCCGGCCACTGACTGATCGTTCGTTGAAAGAGAAGAAGTTTAAGAACTTCGTTATCCTTGTATCATCTCCCCAACAAGGACTCCGAGGTGTTATTTTAAAAGTAGACCACGTAGGTGCAACCGTCTTTCGCAAGTTGCTAATACATGAGTTCTACAACCTCGCTTACCTTTTTGAGCGTGGCATCGTAGTCCATATCTTGAGAATCCAGTAAATGTACCTCAACTGTAACCGGTGCAATTCTGCTGATCAAACATACTGAGTCTTGTTTATCAATCCACTAACCAGAGCTGAATCTCAAGCAACAATGATGGTTGGTGTTTCCTCAAGGGTATCAAATTAGGTATTTTCAGAATCCGGCATGGTTGATGTGGTGGTTGACACAATTAGCCGGAAGGCCTGATGTCATATCCCCTTGAATCTGTAAGAACAACTACTCCCCGTGAGAATTCTTGTCTGGTTTATTCTAACAAGTTTTCTTCACCGTTCTTTTTAAACCGGAGTTTCACTTCCACTTGATGACCTATTGAAGGCTTGTTAAAGAGTCTGATGTCGGTATCTAAAACATCAAGGAAAACCTGGAAGTTGTTTCCTCCAACCTCTCTCTGTCAGCCCTCCAAACCTTTCTTTCAGTGGAAACAAGTTATCATGGAAACATCTCGTGGTGTTTTGTAACCGTCTTGATCAGTTCCCTTTTCAAGTTGTTTCTACTTGAAATTCTGTTCATCTCACACATTGTGTGAATTTGTCAGTTATTTCAGCCATGGGATCTTAACCATGTGGTAGATGTATTGCTACGTCCAAACCACAATAGGAAAGAGATTCCCTGTTTCCTTCCGGTGTTTCAATCCCCGTTGGTTACTCATCTTTATGGCGTTACCAAGAATTCCTCCTTAATTACGGTGTTACAACATATTTTGGTTACTCATCTTTTGCCGTCAAGTAACATCCCGATCTTTGACAAAGTTTTCGACAAACTTGAATGGATGAAAGTTCTGTTATCTTTCGTGTCCACTCCGAAGAGTGAACATAATCTTGTATCAAATTTTCTCTCCGATTCACGATTACAGTGTTTCCTCGTGTTTTCCCTCGTCTATGGATATTGCGTTGTGATATCCGAGACAATCCTTTCCATCTTGGTTATTTGTTTGAAGAAACCTCGATGTCATAAGTTGTCCAACCTTTCTTTTCCAAAAGGATTTAAAGTCTTGTGCAAAGCTCATATTCTAAATCCTTTTCAATACCACTCGTCCGCAAACTTGAAACATTCATCTGTTCACTCCGTTACCTTGATGTGTTTCATGCCTGATAACTCAAAAGTTCGTTATGAACATCTTGTCATGAGTTACCCATGGGATACTCGATCTTCGTGAAGATCATTTCTTAAGAGTTTCCCTCTTACTTAAGGTGTATCCGTTCAATACTTCAAGATGCTACGGATCAACCTCCTCAGAAGAGAACCGTAAGGTTCGAGAAGGTCGTTCAAAACCGGTGTTTCTTCTTTCTTCTCCTTCGAGAATCTCGGGACGAGATTCTTGTAAGGGGGGTAGATTTGTAACATCCCAATTTTGCTAACAAAAGGGTGTGTGGTGTTGTGTCATCTCATACATGCATCAAACAAAAATTTTAATCATGTTTGAACCAATTTAAACTATGAAATTAAATGGGTTTAGAAAAATCTCACAAAAAGCACTTAATTTGGTTTCTAAAATCTTGTTCTGAAAAATATTTCAATTACACCAAAGTAACACATGGTGTTGTTGGAAATTTTATAAGCTTTCCAAAATGTATTTTTGCCAATTTTTATTCTTGCAAAAAGGGCCCCAAAACTTTGTTTTCTGTCCTGTTTTAAAAGAGAAAAGGACTTCTTTGTAAAATTCAGCATTTTCTGGGGGGTTTTGCAAAACGCACTTTGTCTTCTACCTCCTGCCAGTAGGAGAGCCGGCCGTCCACGACGCCTCCCCACGTCCTGCTTCCCTCCCCCACGGATAAGATGAGAAGGAGAGCTCCGTGCCCTCCTTTCCCTTCCCCTGCTCGCTGCACTGCCCCTCTCTCTCGCTCTCTGGTTTGCCCGGGAGCAAACCCTAGCTCAACTCCGGCCGCCGCCTTTTGCCGCCATCTCCGGCCACACCGCGACGGGCCGAGGCCACCACGAGCTCCACCATCCTTCACTCTACCTCCTGCTCGAGTTTCAGCTGCCGGGATGACCTCCATGGCGGGAATCGGGGCCATCTTCCTCAAGTCCGGCCGGTGGCCGCCGCGGTCGATGCCGTCGACTCCGGCCGCCCCCGCCCTCCCCGACAACCCCACGAGATTCCTAGCGCCGTTGCGAGCTCCCCGGTACCCTCCACACCCTTCCTCTCCCTCTATTTTGTTCCGTCGACGTGAAGCTTCCGTCCGCCGCCGCGCCATGGTTGCCGGCGAAGCTCCGGTGACCATATGGTCCATCCTCCGCCACTGCCACGATCACCACAGACCCCTACAGCTACTGCACCCCTCAATTTCACGAACGAATCAACGAATCACTCGAATTTGAGCCATCGGTGAAGATCAAGGCAGGGTGACGTCACCCGCATCACGCTGACCTCAGCGCGGGTTTTCTCTTTTTAAAAAAATGATGAATATTGCATGACACGTGGGCCCTCTACTGTTTGGATATTTCAGAAATTTAATAAAACTTGTAAATTTAATAACTTCTGTTATATTACTCAGAAAAATGTAAATAATATATGGTTTTGTTCAAAAAAATAAACACTACCCAACTATATCATTTTCATATATGTTTGAGAAGGTTGAAAAATGAGCTTTTATTTAATTTGTTTAATTCATTTAAAATGGAGAAAATAAGTTTTTATTCAAGAAAATTAGAAAATTAAAAGTTATATACCAAATTGCTCAAAATGACAAGTACAACCTGTTTATGATGTTTTCAAACCCATTTGGGCAACTAAAATGGTACTCACCTTCATCATCGCCCGAAACCCCCTCCAGGGTCCATTTCGGGATAAATTCAGTAAAACTGCATATTTGACATACGAACCCTAGCAACCCTGTCTACATGCTTAGGGATTTATTTCAGTGCATTAACCTGCTCATGCATTCATATTGCGCATTGCATTGATGCCATGTTTGATTGTTGTTCTTCTTTTCGGTGTTGTTTCCCTCTCGGTAGAACGTGACTCCAAAATGAAGGCCAACGAGTCCAATGGCGAATACTTGATCTTAACCGACAAGTCAAGCACTTATTCCAGAAGATCTTTATCTGGTTTTCTTATAACCAAGGCAAGCATAACCTCTTATCTGCTCATATACGATTTCAAAGTGATTTCAATCTCGTACTTGCATTCGGTTCTAAACTATTTGATGTCGGTAGATAGAGTTCTCCTATATACTGCATAACCTAGATATCCTGATCCACTTCACCTAGCAGCTATAGGTTTGTTTGTGCGCGCTCCGCTAAACCTTGTGAGTCTTGCTTAGCCATGCCTAGTTGATGATTCTGGTCAATGCTGAATCTACTATGTCAGGTGTTTATGTTTTGAATTACCTTTGATAACTTGACTAATCACGGCATGGATGTGAGGCCACAATGGGTTGTGGCGTTTTGTCCTGTTCATGCCCCTAGGAGCGAGTTCTCGCCTTCGAGCCAAGACTGAGCGTACAGCCACACGTGGGCCGATGAACCCCGCCCGGCTGACTAACTTGTTTAACCTTATCCATGAGCCACGTAGTTTGAGGTTTCCATCTGCGTGTGAGTCGGAAAATGTTTTGGAGAAAACTAGGTCGTGACCGGACAAGTGATGGACGTACACGGATCTTGTTCCCGACTCACAGAACAAGTGCCGTCAGGAGGTGGCCAACTCCCTGTTGACGGGGTGGCCCTGTTTGGGTTGACTCATGGATATGGTTCGACAAGGTAAAGGCCGGAATCGACCACCCTCTGCCGGCACTTCCCGGACTAGTGCCAACCCGGTGGCACTAAGAGTCGGTTGGTACGTGTGGGTAAAGTTGTACACCCCTGCAGGGTTAAATCTTTTCGAAAAGCCGTGTCTGCGGTTAAAGACGACTTGGTGACGGATTCTGTGATCATAGACAACTTGAACGGAATGACTAAAACTTGTTGATAACGATTGAAGGATGCCTCCTCGGAGATGCCGAGAGGGGTTACCTTGTAGCATGAGTTAGTGTGGAACAACTGGAGGAGGTGATCTTCGAAGCACGAGGTGCTGAAATGATTTGGTGGATTAAAAGATGATGATATCAGTAGTTGAGTAGCTTTCTCATCTGTTTTCAAGATACTCCATGAAACGTGCTATTCCTTCCTCAACTTGCAAAACAAATATTGCTTTACGCAAATCAGCCTTCATGAAACCCTTTTCGAAATAGCAGATATATAATAGGTTAACTAAGTCTTGTTGAGTACCTCCCGTACTCAGGTTTGCTTAATTTTGGTTCAGGAGAAGATCTCACATCGGTGGTGATTCAACGTGGACATCGACGAGTAGTTCGGGGTTCCCAGGTAGCAGCCTGGAATCTATGGGCTGGAACGTCGCCTTATGTTGCGGCCTGTTAGGCCTTTTTGGTTCTTGTTGATTAGCAACATAATTTGCCTTCCGTTGTCTGATGTAATGTTGGGTCGTGTGACCTCTGTTTGTAAGCTATACTCTAGTAACACCTGTTTAATACCGCTTCATGTCTAGAGTGTTGCTTTGATCGGTTGTTGGTTTCGAGCTCATTGTTATACAGTTTTGGCTATGCCTGCATAGTTGTCGCAGTCGAGGGGTTGTGGAGCCGATGATCCATGTCCGAGCCCGCCTGTCGATTTGATCGGCCTGGGGCGAGGTAACCCCAGTAACCCTCGATTGTTGTTGCACTTTCTGGACACATAGCAGCTCTGTATAACCTTGGTCCCGTTTCCTTCAGTTTCATTCGATTCGTGGACGCTTTGATATGCATAGTTGGTTATGACTAGCATGGATACAAGGAGTAGTAGACCGGGGATCCGGACTACGTGCCGATGAATCCGGTCTGCCTGCCGTTGTTTGTTGCGGCCGGGGCTGGTAACCCTGAAGCCCTTGTGAGTCCATGGCTAGGAGCACATAACAGTATGTATATCTCTGGGTCCGGGGTCGTGACACGGGTGGCGCAGGTTTGAAGGACCCGCCCCTGGTGTCCGGTTTCCCAGGAATCCGAACGTGTTTGCGTGCAACTCCTCGTCTGCTGCACGGCTGGTTACTGATGCCGATTCCCCATCAACCCGAGCCAAAACCGGGTCTCCGTTAGCCGCGCCCTGCTGCTGGGCCGCTGCCTGAGCCGCCCCGACTGATGCCGCGGCTGCGTTTCCTTGGTTGAGATTGGCCGCGGGAGCCGCATAGACTGCAACTCGGCGTACGATATCCGGTGTAAGTTCATGCTGTCCTTCCTCATCGTTCTCCTCCTCATACCGATTTTCCAGCAGATCCAGGATAGACCCGGTATCACCTTCTCTTTCGACCCGGTCGCGCGGGGTCCATGCCGGCTCCTCCGGCTGTTCCCACTCCGCGATGGGTTCTTCTGCCGGATGTGTCGTTCCAATCGATTCTTCGTCATCTGATCGGATAGTAGCGGCTTCTCCTGGCACAGAATCAGATCCAATATTGTCAGGGATCGAATTGGGAGTACATACCATACCAACGAAGACGCTGATCCGGCCGATTGTCACGACGGATCCGGATTCGAGGTGATCCGACTCTGGCCCCCAGCCGGAATCGTCCACCATCTTTTCTCCTTTGTGGTCGACGTAGATTTCGCCGACGACGAGATTCTCCATGCTCTTCCGAGCTTCTCCTGATGTAAACACCTTTGGACGCAGGCCCCACGGTGGGCGCCAACTGTCGTGGGATAATCACGGCAGATGTTACCGGGGGTAACTGATCTTGGGTCAAGACGACACAGGCGTTTGGGAGAGGGTTTAGCTCAGAGGAAAACATGGTGCAATTCGATCTGGTAGCCGGCAATCAAAGTCGCCGAGTCTCCGATCTTGATACAATAACTCAAATCTGGGATTACACTGGATGCTCGATATCAAGCGATATTGCTAGGGTTCTTAGATCTCTGCCTAAACTAGACCTGGGGGTCGGTTTATAAAGCACCCGTACCCCCTGGCTTATTCTCCAAGGCGCATCCTGGATCCTACCCGGACACGGCGCACAAACCCTAACTTTCTTCTACCATAACCCACAATCTGGGTTACTGGGCCTACAAGCTTGGGCCTTTATAGGTTTCCTTATCTTTAGCCGGATCTTACACAGCGTCCTTTGGGCCGGGTTACTCCTTGGAGTTCGGCCTACCTGGTTATCATCCCCCCATCACTGCCGGCACAATGGCATGGAAAGTGGTCTTGCTGGGTAGCAGCATGTTCTTGGCCATACCGAGCTTCTCGAGTGTGTCTCTGTACACAATGTTGATGCTGCTACCGTTGTCGATTAGTACCTTGCTGAACCTCACATTCTTCTCGGGACCCAAGAAGGTAGGATCCAGCACCAAGGCGTAGCTACCCGGGTTGGGCATCACCTTGGGATGATCTACTCGGGACCACGTGATCTCTTGGTTGCACCAATGCATATAGTGAGGAACAGCAGGGATCACAGCATTGACCTCCATGGCACGCCTGTGCTGGGATTTCTTGTCGACAGGCTCAAAGGTGAAGATCATGTAGCTCTCGTGGTGCTCCTGGTACCGATTGCGGTCTCCGCCACAATTGTTGCCGTTGTTGTTACCTTGGTTGTTGTTGTTGCCTCTATTGTTGTTGCGGGTGTAGTAGTTGTTGTTGTTGCTGTTGCGGTAACCATCATTGTTGAAGTAGCGGTTGGCTCCTAAAGCCACCTGGTTCACATTCTCTCTTCTCGGGAAGGCTGGAGGCCGAGCAGTGGGTGCGCGAGCAGGCTGTACCACGGCATTCGCAGCTGGCAGAGGAGGAGGAGGAGGCAGGCCCTCGTTCTTGATTTCTTCCCACCAACTGCACTGCCATGTAGTGTGGTTGGCAGGTCTTGCGGGATGCCGAGTGTGGAAACTGCATGGGCCATCCTTCATGTCCTTGAAGACAAAGTTTGGCGCTGGACCCGAGTTGCCGCTACCCTGCTGGGAAGCGTTGTATGGCTTCTTGTTGCCCTGGCCCTGATTCTGGTTCTGCCCATACTGGGCTCCAGCAGGTTTTTGGCCTATGGCTACTCCCAGCTCCGGTTGCCACAGCATTCACCTCCTCGGGATCGTATTGAGTATCGATCCGGTCACCTCTGCGCTTGTTGCGGAACTCGTTGCGCTTGCTGGTGTTGATGTTGTAGTTCCTTCTCGGCTCAGCGGCATCAAGAAGAGGCTGTGTCGGGTCACCGAGTGCGTACTGATCCGCAATCCGGATGGTCTCAGCAAGGGTACTCGGCATCTCCCTCTGGAGCCTTTGCCACAACATGCTGCCATGCCTGCAACCTTGCGCAAACCATGTGATGGCCTGGGCCTCATTCACACCCTCACAGGTGTTCCTCAGAGTACTCCACCGAGTAAGATACTCGCGGTCTGTCTCCTCTTCCCGCTGCCTGCAAGCGGATAACTGCTGCGGCCTATTCGGCCTCCGGTAGGTGCTGGTGAAGTTGCTGACGAACGCCTCCGCGAAATCAAGCCAGCAGTTGATGCTGTGCTTGGGCAGGTTGTTGAGCCAGGTTCTTGCCGGTCCTTCGAGCATCTGCGGGATGTACCGCACAACCCACCTCCGGTTGCCGCCTGCAATGTGCACGGCTGTGACATAGTCGTTGAGCCAATCTTTCGGCTTGGTGCTGCCTTCATAGCACTTGGTCCCCCTGGCGAGCTGGAACTGCTTCACGGACGGCTCCGTCATGATGCGGGGACCAAAGCACTCTGGGCCAGGCGGCCCCTTGCTCTCGAGTTGCGCGGACAGAGAAATCCGGTCCAGCTTGTGCCCGGCATCGCTGGGCTCCAGCACGCGCTCACCCACGCGATCCAGGATGTCGTAGCCAGCCAACCCCATGGCCGAGTAGCCATCATCATATCTGTCCACCTGCACAACTGCAGGCTGCTCCACCGGGGTTGGCAGCTGGCGCGACTGAGCGCGGCTGTTGCCTCTGCCGAGTAGGCTGAGCAACTGGATGCTGAGAAGGGCCTGGGCGCTCCCCATCTCGGGCCTGGCTTTGAGCTTTATGGGCTTGATAGCCTGCTCCTGCAGCGTTGTGTTTTTGACCGGACTGACGCGCTACAGCGTGCTGTTTTGCAGCGACAGCCGGGTCGTACACCTGCATCTGCCTATCTCGGCCGGAATGCCCACTCCGCTCCTTCTCGCGACTCGGATGCGGTGATGAGGCCTGATCGTTAGATCTAGCTGCATGCGAGTGCACTACCTGAGAAGCTCCAGCACCCGGGCTGGCTTTCCGGAACTCCTCGTTCTGCCTAGCAGCCTCTAGCACTAGCTCGTTGAGCCTCTCCTGTTGCCTAATGCGCGCGTCGCCAGCAAGATGCGGCAACTCAGCAGCTACAGCCTCAGCAGCTCTAAGGGTTTTGGCGGGGGTGCTGTATCTGGGTCTGGTGGTGGCGGTGTTTTGGCTAGCGGCTTGGCCAGCAGTTTCACCTACTGCTGCCATCTCGGTGCGTAGGTTGCGGCGTGTAGCGCCTGCCTTGGAAGGCCTCCTCACTACCGGCGTGAAGCCGTGAGCCCGGTTGTACTCGTTCCGGACTAGGTTCAGCTCCAGCCTAACCTTATCCAGCTCCGCCTGCTCGGCGAGCAGCGCCTGGCGTTGCTGCTCGAGCTGCGCCCGCATGGTCATGAGCTCGAGCTCGGTGGGAGGCGGCATGCCCATCCGCACGGCGGACGCAGGTATCGTCGGAGTAGTGGAGGGAGGCAGGTTGCAGTCCTTCTCGTAGGGCTTGTGGGTCTTCCCGCCAGCGCTCGGGCCAGCGAGATCCTCGATGACGCCCACGGCAGCAGTAGCCGCACCCTTCCCGGTGTCAGCAGCAGGTCCGGTCATCATCACCTCCGCGACGTCCGCAGAGCGGCCCAATGGCCTCCCGCGTGCCGCGATGACGGCAGGAGGATCCTTCGTGACATGCACCTCCCCGGGGTACGCGCGGTCGATGACGGTGGCGACGTAGACGAGGTGCGCCCGAAGGAGATCACCGAGCCGCCCTCAGGCATGGCCCTGCCGCCGAAATCGCCGACGTTGTCGGTGACGAAGTCGAAGGAGCCGAATCTGTGGACGAGGCCACATACCACGCCTCTCCGGTAGCAGAAATCGATCCCGTCCGAACAGAAACTCCAGCCAGCGCCGCTGGTTGCCCCACGGTGGGCGCCAACTGTCGTGGTGGTGTCACGGCAGATGCCATAGGATGGCTAAAGTTGTGGGGACGATGGACGCTGGAGGCGCTCGGGGAGGGATCACGCAGCGAGTAGCCGCGTGAGTGTGAAGCTAGCACTGCAAACAACAAGATCTACCCAGGTTCAGGGCCCTCGTGTGGAGGTAAAACCCCTACTCCTGCCTTTCTCTCTTTATATTCGGGTCTCACCGAGTAGCCACAGTACAAGTGTTCCTACTACCGAGTAGCCACCCTTCTCTCTACGTTAAGAACTAGGTCAAGAATGTGAACCAAGTCTCGGATCCCTCGCGCAGGAGGGGGCAGGGCACCTTATATACTGGTGCCCAGCCGGATACAACCAAGATGTCGACATTGTGTGCACACTGTGTACTTCCGGCTTCTCGCTGACCACTTTGGCTTCCTAGCTTGTCTTCATGTGTAAAGTCGTTGTGCAAAACCAAGGAACCGATCTTTTATCACTGCCACGAACACAGAGTAGGTCCCCCTATCCTGCGACGCCCTGCTGACACACTGTCGCGGTCAGGCACGCGCTCTGCAGATGAACAGTGCCGTGAACAGTGCCAAAGTACGGACCCGGGATACGCGGGATCCTGTGTCAGAACGGCTCCTTTGACTTCTGGCCCGAGTAGGAAACCGCCATTTCTACTCGGACCACTTCCTCTACCCAGAGGAGAATAACTTCCTTGATTCTTCCTCCTGGCCTTCAGTGTGTACGACCGAATAGCGGACGACCAGGTAGCGAGTACCGGGTAGCCGCTACTCTGCCAAGCGTCTCTTCTGTTCCTGCTCTTAGCACTTGTCTTTACCCTACTCGGGGGTATCCCCCCGACAAGCTCTGCAGCGAGCTCCGGGGGCGAGCGCAAGGTGTTTGTTCAAATGACAGACAACATATAGAATTAAAAAAATGAATGCCGCCCTGGCTGGACCGCTGAGAAAACTTTCCCCCCAAGCCCAAAACTTTCGCCGGCTCAACCCCAATCGGCGGAAAAAATTGGCTCCTAGGGGGCGAAACGGCTGGAGATGCTCTAACGAACCCCGTAGAATCGTGAGCTCGCATCCTCCGGCTTCCACGCGCGTCACGCGTCCGATTCAATGGCTGAAGGAAACGAAGACAGACCCACCCACGTGCTTCCTTCGCCCCATCTCTTCCCCTTATCCTCTCCTGGTGCTTCCCCTACACGCAAGTGTGTCTCTTTCCTTCCCTCATTTTTCCTCTCTCGTGTGAGTAGTCATGGCCATGGAGCTCCATCCCAACCTCTCCACCGCATCCGCCTCCCCTTCTCTCTTGCGCCTCCTTCCTCATCTCCTCCTCGCGTCGACGGCGACCCCACTCCAGCCACCATACAACCAAGTTAGGCACCACTTCCTCTCTGGCATCGGCCATGGTCGACGTTGCGGCTCCGACATCGGAGGCACGTGATACGTCCATTTTGCATTACTATTTTATATCATAATTTCTGTTATTCATCGATATATTTCATGTTATGATGCACCTCGTATGTTATTTTATCTTATTTTACATGTTTTATAATTTTTGGAAAATAAACACCGGGACCAAAAATCTGATGGAAAAAGCACCGTCGAGATACCATATTTCGGAAGAAGAAGGAGGACATCCGGGGGTTCCTAAAAGTCCAGAGGAGGAACACAACCAAGAGGGGAGCCACCGGGGGGCCACTAGGGGCCCACACCTAGGGGTGGGGCACCCCCTGGCCGCGCCACCTAGGGGTTAGGCCACCCTGGCCCACCTACGAGGGTCATCTTTGGCCCCCTGATCCCGAGGGAACCCTAAGCCTCATTCCATCCTCTAAGAATTATTCCGCCGCCGCTGCGAGGCGGAAAACACCCGAGAGAGAAAAGCTCTCTGGCATGGAGAAATCTGCCGGGGAAATTCCTCTCCGGAGAGGGGAAATCACCGCCATCGTCACCTTCATCGCTCCGGGCATCATCATGATCGTCATCACCACCAGCACCATCACCCTCATCATCCACCTTCATCCCACTGTAACAATTAGGGGCCTCTATCATTGTTTTGCATTAGATCTCTCTCCCGGTGTGGATTACTTGTTAATAGTTGATGCTTGTGAGATTTATCGGTGTTTGCACTTTATGAACAGATTGTTATCATCCATTATATTACCTCTGATTATGATCCATATGATGTGTTGTGAGTAGTTCGTGTTGTTCTTGAGGACATGGGAGAAGTCAAGTTGTTAGTAGTGAAGTAATGTTGAATAATATTAATGTTTGATATTTAAGTTGTGGCGCTATTCTTCTAGTGGTCTCATGTGAACGTCCACTACATGATACTTCACCATTTATGGGCCTAGGGGAATGGATCGTGTATTTGGCTACTAATTGTGGGGTTGCCGGAGTGACAGAAACCTAAACCCCCGTTAGGAAACCATTACACGAGGGAGCGTAGGATCCCGGAATTTAAAGCTGTGGTTAGATTTATTTCTTAATTACTTTCTTGTAGTTGCGGATGTTTGCAAGGGGTATAATCACAAATATGTATTAGTCTTGGATGGGACGGTACATTAGCATAGATTCACCCACACAACACTTATCAAAACACCAAAGATATTTAGCTGCATGGAACAAATCACTTGACAGAAACCTCTCGTGTGTCCTCGAGAACGTTTGTTAATCATAAGTAAACTCACTGGCTTGTCCTTTGCTGAAGAAAGGATTGGGTCACTCGCTGCAATTATTACTACTGCATTTTATTTACTCGCACTTTATTTATCTGCAATATCAAAAACCTCTACAAATTTGTTTTCCAGTATTTATAGTTATTCCTTCATCGAAACTGCCTGTCAACACCTTCTGCTCCTCGTTGGGTTCGACACTCTTATTTATCGAAAGTACTACGATATACCCCCTATACTTGTGGGGAATCAAGACTATTTTCTGGTGCCGTTGCCGGGGAGTGAAGCACTATTGGGAAGTGGAATTGATAAAGGAAGCTTCTGCTGTAAGTGTTGTTTTTATTTGTGTTTACTGCTTTATTACACCATGTTTGGAACTCCTTTTGAGTCCCTATTTCCGGGCACTGCTACCACTACTGGGGTAGTAAGTGACCCACTGCATGATGATATGGATCCTTATAAAATACCTATAAAGATTGTTAAACATGTTATGGATAACTGCTATTCAGGTGATGGAAATGTCCATCCTGGTGATCATTTGCTCTTTTTACATGAATTATGCGAGTTGTTCAAGTGTGCAGGTATTACAATGAGCCAAGTGAAGAGGAAATTATTCTCTATGTCATTGACATGCCGAGCCTCTGAATGGTTCAAGCTGCTGAAAAATAGCCAGACTATTCAATGGGAGGAAAGTGTACCTCTCTTTTATTCTAAATTCTATCCTCCAAGTGAAATCCTTAGAGATCGGAATTATATATATAATTTTTGGCCTCATGACGGAGAGAGTATTGCCCAAGCATGGGGGAGATTGAAGTTACTAATGCTTAAATGCCCCATTCATGAGCTCCCCAGTAATATCGTTATTAATAATTTCTATGCAAGGCTTCCTCTTCATGATAAGGATTTATTGGATGCTTCTTGTTCTGGATCATTTAGATGTATGAAGGATGAAGCTAAATGGGATCTTCTTGACCGTATTCAAGAAAACACTAAAGCATGGGAAAATGACAAAGGTGGAAAGTCAGGTATAAATTATGATTATGAATGCATTAAAACCTTTATGTCATCTAAGGATTTTCATAATGTTAGTACTGCTTATGGTCTCGATTCTCAAGTTGTTGCAAACTTATATAAGGCGTTTGCTTCTTATTTTGAGATTCCTAAAAAGGAATGGGACAAGTACCATGCTCCTTATAAAGATACTGTTAATTGTGTTCCTGCTAGAGATATAGAAGTTCATACTGTTGATTCTATTGTGCCTGAACCTTATATTGAGAAAATGCCTTTCCCTGCTAAGGTAAAAAGAACATTCTATGTTAACTAGTGTGGTTAATAAAAGTGCAAGGAAACCTGTAGAACCTAAGGAACAAATAACTGTAGAACCTACAATAGCAATAGTAAAGGACCTTGTTTCTGAAAATGTAGAAGAGGGACACATTATATTTTGTGAAGATGAGCAGGTGCAAGGAAACCTGTAGAAACCCAGTGTTCCTATGCTATCTGTTAGGATAGGTGATCATTGTTATTATGGTTTATGTGATATTGGTGCTAGCTCTAGTGATATTCCTTATGATCTTTATAAAGAAATCATGCATGAAATTGGTTCTTGTGAACTTGAAGACATTGATGTGATTATTCAACTTGCTAATAGGGAAACTATTTCTCCAATTGGTATTGTTAGAGATGTGGAGGTCTTGTGTGGTAAAACTAAGTATCCTGCTGATTTTCTAGTACCAGGCACTTCTGCTAGTGACACTTGTCCTATTATATTTGGTAGACCTTTCTTAAATACTTGTGGTTCTGTTATTAATTGTAAAAAGGAGAAACTTCTTACAAAGTTTGATGGAGAGTCTTATGAATTTAATTTCTCCAAATTTGCTAAAGCACCTTATGAAGCTAAACTGCCTAATGAGAACTATAAAGTTGAACAATTGGCTGCTATTGCTCTTGCTCCTAACAATCCTTTGCAGCAATACAGGGAAGACCACGAAAGTGATGTCTTTATGGAAGAAAGGAATGAAATTGATGAGATTTTCCTACATCAGCCAGCAATGCTGAAACATAATTTACATGTGGAAGACTTGGGTACAACATTACCACCCAAGGAAGATCCTGTTTTTGATTTAAAGCCTTTGCCAGATAATCTTAAATATGCTCATATTGATGATAAGAAATTATATCCTATTATTATTAGTTCTCAACTTTCTGATAAAGAAGAGGAGAGATTATTGGGGATATTGAAGAAACATAGAGGTGCTATTGGTTATACTCTTGATGATTTTAAAGGGATTTCTCCTACTATTTGTCAGCATGCTATTAATATTGAACCTGATGCAAAGCCAGTTGTTGAACATCAACGCCGTTTAAATCCTAAGATGAAGGATGTGGTAAGAAATGAGGTATTTAAACTCCTTGACGCTGGTATTATTTATCCTATTGCTGATAGTAGATGGGTTAGTCCTGTGCATTGTGTCCCTAAGAAAGGAGGGATGACTGTTGTGCCAAATGAAAATAATGAACTTATTCCTCAAAGAGTAGTAGTTGGTTATAGGATGTGCATTGATTTTAGGAAGGTTAACAAAGTTACTAAGAAAGATCAGTATCCTTTGCCTTTTATTGATCAAATGTTATAAAGGTTGTCTAAGAAAACTCATTTCTGCTTTCTTGATGGTTATTTTGGGTTTTCTCAAATTGCTGTTAAAAAGCTTGATCAAGAGAAAACAACTTTCACTTGTCCTTATGGGACTTATGCTTATAGACGTATGCCTTTTGGTTTATGTAATGCTCCTGCTACCTTTCAAAGATGCACGTCTGCTATCTTTCATGGTTTTTGTGAAGAAATTGTGGAACTTTTCATGGATGATTTTTCTGTTTATGGAACTTCTTTTGGTAATTGTTTGCACAATCTTGATAAAGTTTTGCAGATATGTGAGGAGACTAATCTTCTTCTTAACTGGGAGAAATGCCACTTTATGGTTAATGAAGGAATTGTTCTTGGAAATAAAATATCTGAAAGAGGTATTGAAGTTGATAGAGCTAAAGTAGAAGCTATTGAGAAAATGCCCTATCCCAGGGATATTAAAGGTATTCGTAGTATTCTTGGTCATGCTGGTTTCTATAGAAGGTTTATTAATGAATTCTTTAAAATATCAAAACCTCTTACTAATCTTCTTCAAAAAGATGTACCATTTGTTTTTGATGAAGATTGTAAAGAAGCTTTTGAAATTTTAAAGAAGGCTTTAATATCTACTCCTATTGTTCAACCACCTGATTGGAAATTACTATTTGAAATTATGTGTGATGCTAGTGATTATGCTGTAGATGTTGTTCTTGGACAGCGGGTAGATAAGAAGTTAAATGTTATTCATTATGCTAGTAAAACTCTTGATGCTGCTCAAAAGAATTATGCTACCACTGAGAAAGAATTCCTAGCTGTAGTTTTTGCTTGTGATAAATTTAGGCAGTATATTGTTGATTCTAAAGTTACTATTCATACTAATCATGCTGCTATTAAGTACCTTATGGAAAAGAAATATGCTAAGCCTAGGCTTATTAGATGGGTGCTTCTCTTACAAGAGTTTGATTTACATATTGTGGATAGGAAGGGTGCTGAAAATCCCGTTGCTGATAGTCTGTCTAGATTAGAAAATATCCGTGATGACCCTATTCATGTTAATGATAGTTTTCCTAATGAACAGTTAGCTGCAATAAAAGTGAGCTCTCAAGAGAGTCCATGGTATGTTGATTATGCTAACTTTATTGTTTCCAAGTATTTGCCTCCTACCTTTACAGCTCAGCAAAGAAGAAAATTCTTCTATGATTTGAGGCATTATTTTTGGGATTACCCACACTTATATAAAGAAGGTGTTGATGGTATTATGAGAAGATGAGTTCCTGAAAATGAACAACAGGAAATATTGAGAAAATGTCATAGTAGTGCTTATGGAGGACATCACGCTGGAGATAGAACTGCACATAAAGTTCTACAGTCAGGTTTTTATTGGCCTACTCTCTTTAAAGATGCTAGAAAATTTGTTTTATCTTGTGATCAATGCCAAAGGGTTGGAAATATTTCTAGACGTAATGAAATGCCTATGAATTATTCTCTTGTTATTGAACCGTTTGATTGTTGGGGTTTTGACTTTATGGGTCCTTTCCCTCCTTCAAAAGGCTATACTCATATTCTTGTTTCTATTGATTATGTTACTAAATGGGTAGAATATATACCTACTAAAAGTGCTGATGGTGAAACCTCTTTAAAAATGCTTAAGGACATTATTTTCCCTTGGTTTTATGTGCCTAGATATCTTATGACTAATGGGGGTTCTCATTTTATTCATGGTGGTTTAAGAAAAAACTCTTACTAAATATGATGTTAATAATAGAATTGCTTCACCATATCATCCTCAAACTAGTGGGCAAGTAGAATTATCAAATAGAGAAATCAAATCTATCTTGCAAAAGACTGTTAACAAATCTAGGAAGAATTGGGCTAAGAAATTAAATGATGCTCTGTGGGCTTATATAACTGCTTAGAAAAATCCCATGGGCATGTCTCCTTATAAAATGGTTTATGGAAAAGCTGGTCACTTGCCCCTAGAATTAGAACACAAAGCTTATTGGGTAGTGAAAGACCTAAATAGAGATTTTAAACTTGCTGGTGTGAAAAGGCTGCTTGACTTAAGTTCTTTAGATGAATGGAGGAGTGAAGCATATGAAAATGCTAAGCTCTTTAAAGAGAAAGTTAAAAAGCGGCATGATAAGAGAATTATTAAAAGAGAATTTCATGTTGGTGAGAAAAGACTATTGTATAGGTCTCGTCTCAGATTTTTTGCAGGAAAATTACTATCGAGATGGGAAGGACCTTTTGTTATCGAAGAGGTATATCGTTCTGGGGCAATTAAAATTGTTTCCCTTGAAGACAACTCTTCACAAGTGGTGAATGCGCCAAAGACTCAAGCATTATATTTCTGGAGATCCTTATAATGAAAATGTTGATTGTATTTAAGCCATGATCCCGGAGGAGTATATTAGGAAGCATATTTCAGAGACTGCAGGGTCAGTATTCAAATAGGTAACATTTTTGGTTAAAAAATGTTTGCGAAACATCTTCCAACTCATATTTTTTGCTGTTTTTAGAAAATATGAAAAATTATGAGCCGGAAACGAGAGGGAGACGGAGCCTGGAGGCTCCACACCATAGGGTGGCGTGGGCCCACCTCTGGCCGCGCCAGCCCTAGGTGTGGGCGCCCCGGAGCCCCTCTCCGACTCGTTTTCGACCTGGACTTTCCTTTCGTTATGAAACTTTTTGCTATATAATGCCCCGGACCCCTCGAGGTCTGTATATCGTTTTCTCGTCGTGTTTCTGTTTCGAGCTGTTTCTGCCAAGTTACATCTTCAGATCTAGAGCATCAATGGCTTCTCCTGGATCTCCCAAAGACATTTTCTTTGAGAACGTCGTCAACCCGTACTTGAACGAGTTGAATATGCATCCCAAGGAATTGCTTCTCAAGGACGGGAAGGTGCAGATTGAAGATGTTCGAGTCCCTAGAGGAGAAGGCAGTCTGGAAGCTAGGATGGAAGAACTGGAGCAAGAAGTTTTCAGGTACAAGAAGATGGCAGAGCGTGAATCTGAGATCATCGACATGATAAAGAAATATCATATCGCTGAATACAAGAGGGAGAATTTGAAGCTTTGGGAGGAGATTCTCTCACTCACCATGATTACCAATGATCTGCAAGCACAACTCTATGACGTGCAAAATGAGAACTGTGAGTATGAGAACAGGTTTAAACGTATAAGCGCTGCTGCTAGTTTCAGGATGATGGAGACCAGGACGTCATTTGTGGATGGAGAGCCTTTACCTTAGAAGACCGAGGATGAGAAGGAACCATCACCACCGAAGAATTGATTCGTCATTGGTTTTGGCATCCCCTCGGCTTGTTCCAAGCTTGGGGGGGAGTGTCGCGGTATCACATCACTATCTTTCATCTTTTACCTTTTCAGTAGAGTCATATCATGAGTAGAGAGGTTATCATATAGGATGGTTTGCAGTATGGAAGTGTCTCTCCCTAGTTCGTTATCGTTGTATCCGTTGGTGTGAGTTGCCGGTTTCGAATATTAATGAGAATTTTATCATTTACTTTCTATGCACATTATTTCGGTTTTCAATTTCTGTCATATGGTTTAGCTTGTTATTAGTACTTGGTATCACTCTAGAGATCATCAAGTTAATCTAGTTGGTTTTGGCAAACTTAGCTTGGGACAGCAGAAATAATAATTTGAGTTGCTAGTATAAGAAAGAGGAATTTTCCTTTTAGCTCATAAACTTAGTATTCACAAGTTAATATCGTTTGTGCTTTCAATGAAGATTGCATGATTGGTTCCATCATATGTATATTTTTTTTGTTTTCCTTCAACTCTTATGCTTGCTACCCAGCCTTGCTAGCCAAAAACCCTGTACTGAGAGGGAATGCTTCTCGTGCATCCAAACCTGAAACCCGAAACCTTGCCATTCGTGTCCGCCATACCTACCAACATGTGGTATTTCACCGCCACTCCAAGTAAATTGCTCATGTGCTACCTTTAAAACTTTAAAACTACTCATGTTTTGTGTTCCTGTTTTAGCTCATGAGGAGGCAAATAGAGAATATTTATCTCACTTGTTGATTGGACTCACACACCTGGACTAGTGGCTTCATCCGCTTATCCAAATGCTAGAAGAGCTGGCAGCGGGGTTCCCAGCCCCAAATAATAATACAAATTCTCTTCACTCTTTTTGCCCCTGATTTATCAGTCAAAGCATAATTGTGTAAACAAAAGAGAAAGAGGGATGACCTTCTACACCAGTTGCGTCCTTCACCATGGGAGACGCTCTTGTGAGTCTAGTTGGCTTGTGACGTACTGTATTTTCTGTTTGCCATTCGTTGACATAAATATACACTTCTCAAAATTTAGACACTCCTCCACAGTTTGTGATTATTGGCAGGCACCCGAGGATTCGGTTAGCCATGGTTTGTGTAATATGTATGGGAGGAGTGTCATGCATCTTATACCTCTGATTATTAAAATAAAAGCTCTAGCACATGAGTAGTCAATGCTTCCCTCTGCGAAGGGCCTATCTTTTACTTTTATGTTGAGTTAGTAAACCCATTTCCTTCTGTCTCCAGCAAGCATTTGAGTTGTTGTGTTCTCATCATTTATATGTTGATCTATTCAATCTTGGTTTCTATCCTTCTTTGTTTAGCACATGCCTTATTATGTGAATGAATATTACTTTGAAAGCTATGAATCACTGAAAAGAGTTGTTACAATTAAACATGTTAAGCTCTACAATATAAACCTTGTTATAAAGACTTCACCTAAGATAAGCATATTTTAATTAAATGTTCTCTGACCAAGAACAAAGTTTGACATCACCAATTTTGATTCTCTCTTTTGCATCTTTGTTGTGACTCCCTTTACTTGTTTCAAGTTAATTTTTATGAGAGGAAGTTGCTTCCTGTAATGATTGGTGCATAGGTAAATGTGATGCTTAGTTCAGTTTCGCTTGGGGACAAGCGAGGTCTAAGCTTGGGGGGAGTTGATACGTCCATTTTGCATCACTATTTTATATCATAATTTTCTGTTATTCATCGATATATTTCATGTTATGATGCATCTCTTATGTTATTTTATCTTATTTTGCATGTTCTATAATTTTCAGAGAATAAACACCAGGACCAGAAATCTGATGGAAAAAGCACCGTCGAGATACCATATTTCAGAAGATCAGAAGAAGAAGGGGGACATCCGGGGGTTCCTAAAATTCCAGAGGAGGAACACAGCCAAGAGGGGAGCCAGAGGGAGGCCACCAGGGGCCCACACCTAGGGGTGGCGCGCCCCTGGCCGCCCCACCTAGGGGTGTGGCCACCCTGGCCCACCTCCAGGGGTCATCTTTGGCCCCCTGACCCCGAGGGAACCCTAAGCCTCATTCCATCCTCGAAGAATTATTCCGTCACCGCTCCGAGGCAGAAAACACCCGAGAGAGAAAAGCTCTCTGGCAGGGAGAAATCTGTCGGGGAAATTCCTCTCCGGAGAGGGGAAATCACCGCCATCGTCACCGTCATCGCTCCGGGCATCATCAAGATCGTCATCACCGCCAGCACCATCACCCTCATCATCCACCTTCATCCCGCTGTAACAATTAGGGACCTCTATCGTTGTTTTGCATTAGATCTCTCTCCCGGTGTGGATTACTTGTTAGTAGTTGATGCTTGTGAGATTTATCGGTGTTTGCACTTTATGACCAGATTTTTATCATCCATTATATCACTCTGATTATGATCCATATGATGTGTTGTGAGTAGTTCGTGTTGTTCTTGAGGACATGGGAGAAGTCAAGTTGTTAGTCGTGAAGTAATGTTGAATAATATTAATGTTTGATATTTAAGTTGTGGTGCTATTCTTCTAGTGGTGTCATGTGAACGTCGACTACATGATACTTCACCATTTATGGGCCTAGGGGAATGGATCGTGTATTTGGCTACTAATTGTGGGGTTGCCGAAGTGACAGAAACCTAACCCCCTGTTAGGAAACCATTACACGAGGGAGCGTAGGATCCCGGAGTTCAAAGTTGTGGTTAGATTTATTTCTTAATTACTTTCTTGCAGTTGCGGATGCTTGCTAGGGGTATAATAACAAGTATGTATTAGTCTTGGATGGGACGGTACATTAGCATAGATTCACCCAGACAACACTTATCAAAACACCAAAGTTATTCAGCTGCATGGAACAAAAGTGTAACATCCCAAGTATGAAAAACCACCTCTAGAATGTTTGATTTCTTGTTTTATTAAAGTTTTGCATCATGTCATCATATTCCTTGAATTGTTTGCATTTGTTTTACCTTGTTTTCCATTTGTTGCTTCTGTTTACTCTGTTTTCACAATTCAAATGCAAACTTTATTCAAACATTTATTTCATACTTGTTATGTTACAACCTTTTAAATAAAGAGTTCAAATAAAACAACCAATTTGTTCCCATTTTATTCCATAATGCTCAACTATTAAAATGATGGTTTTAATCAATCAATTATTTCCAATTTGCCTTTAAAAATTCAAATTCAAATCACATGTTACAACAACACCCAATATGGATTTATGAAAATTGCCAAAACTTTTCTAATTAAACAATAGGGTTCACCCTATTAGAAAGTTTGTTTTTTTAATAATATTCACTTAATAATAAATCCATCCAATTTGAATTAAATGCAAACAGCAAATTAAATTTGAAAATTCTGGGAAATAAAGTTGACAATCAGTTACTAGTATAAAAACTAACTCAACCATATTTTTTTCAAATTTTTCCTAGCCCTAAAACCTATCAAATCCTTCCATTTTTATTTCTGCAAAAAAAAAAACAGAAGGAGAAAAAGTTTGAAAATAAACGGGCGCCAGGAGCAGTGGGCTGCGCCCAGCCCACTTTTCCCTTCTCCCCCCTCGCGGCCCAGCCTTCTCCTTCCCCGCGCTGGCCCGGTACCGGTTCGCGTCGCCACCCTTCTTCTGTTTCGCGTACGGCAGCGATCGGAGCGGTGCCACGTCGCTGCCGCCGCGAGCAGACGGCCATCCTCGCCCCTGGAGCCCTATAACTACCCCTCTCGAGCCCCTGGCGTAGCCCTAAACCCGAGGCCCCTTTCTCCCTCGAGCTCCGCCGCCGATCGCCACCTTTCTGCCCCGATTCCCCTCTCTGAACCCCTCACCGGAGAGCGCCGCTCTGAATCCATGGCGACCACCGTCACCTCGCAGCGCCACCACCCCTCGTAGCTACTGGAACCAACCCGCCGCAGCTCCCTCGTCCTCGTCAACACCCCAGCAGGCCCGGAGCACGTCCAGATCGCCGCCGCCGTCCACGTCGTTGCCGCCACCGGAACTTCCCCGAGCCTCTGCTCGACTCCATCGCCGGTGAGCACGCCACCGTGCCCTTTCCCTCCTCTCTGTTCTCGCTCTGCTTGCGCGCACACACACCACTCCAGCACGCACCACCCAGCAGCAGCACCATCACGTCGTCCACAGCACGCCGCCGACCGCCGTCGTCGTTTCTCTGTCAGATGTTCAGTTAGCGCGCGCGTTTGAGTTCAGTTAACGCGCAGGGGAACAATAACCTCACCGCGTCCCTGTATATGACAAAACTGAACGAAACACCGCAGTGGTAGCACTGCCTCTCTCGCTCGCGCACGGCCGCGGGTTCGAGCCCTGGCATCCGCGAATAAAACCCACTCTTTTGCACGGTGCGCTGACAGGGTGGCCCCCCTGTCAGCCGCTTTTGTGCACCGTGCCACGCATGCATGCCACGCTGGCCCAGGGGGCCCCCTGTTAGTGGCATTGGCTGGCCACTGCGGGGTATAAAAAGAATTCCAGCTTTTTCTTTTCAACTTAAGCCCTTTTAAATTACAGATTGGTCCTTAAACTTAAAAAGCTAATAACTTTTATTTTGCAACTCCAAATAATAAAAGTAAATTATGTGTGTTGATCCAAATTAAATTGTCTATCTATTTGAACCATTTGTTTCCTGTTTTGAATTTTCCAAATGCATTTCAAATTTGAATTCAAACAATTCATTTGTAATTTGATAAAATCCATAAGTAATTCATACTTAATCCAAATAATGCAAATAAAATATGTTTTCCATGCTATTTCAAACCACCTATTCAAATATAAATTTTGTTTCATGGTTTGAATAATTAAAATTGCTTAAATAATTTAAACCTTGCTTAAATCATTTAAATTTGCTAAATTCATAACTTGCTCAAAATAAATTATTCTTTAACATGTAAAATATGTTTTCAAGCTAGAAAAATATAAAATTTTCAAATATGAATTTGAATTTATGTTTGGAACAAATAAAATTCAAATAATTTTCAACCTTGTTTTAAATTCATTTAAAACTTGTTTAATTTTGTTTAAGTCATAATAAATTCATCCTAATTCCTTTTTCAATATTTGAAACATGTAATCCACCCAAAATTTTATGATCTTTTCAAATATGAATTTTGTTAATTATTTTGCACAATTTAACTTGGTGAAAACAACAACTATTTGTGTAATCCCTTTTAGGAACCAAAAAAATTCCCTAACTTAATAAATAAATTTCTAAATTGGTAAACCTCATTTCCAATTGGTTCTATTGTTGTTATCTTGTTGTTTTCCTCATCCATGCATCATACTAATCCACTTTCACCTGTTGGTTAATTGGAAAACAATTGTTTCAACCAAAATTCATGGGCTTTTCATATGCAACTCAAAATTGCATATGTGTCCATTTAAATTGTGTTACCATGTCAACTAGTTTATTTTGATGCATCCATTAAATTGTCATGCATCATCCCATGATTGTGCATTATGCCATGTTATTGATTGTTTATCTTTCTGTATTGTTTGTTTGCTTCTTCCCGGATAGACGACGTTGAGAGACGATACTTACGACGCCCCTTCTGAGGATCTAGCCTAGTACCAGGCTACTGTTTGCAGGCAAGTTATCACTCACATGAACCATTGTGTTCCTTTCAACATTGGTTACCGATACTTTCCGTTGTCTATTTCTGCTAGCCATATGTATCGTTGCTTCTGTTACGAACCTATCACATGATACCCTGAACCCTGATATTGCCTCACCTCCAGTCCTATAACTCCGTTCCTTGGGCCCGTGTCTTACTAGCATGCTTAGGGTTGTTTTGCTCGAGTCTGTTATCAGTTACTTTCTGTTACTATATTCCTATTATGTTCTGGGGCTCGATGTTAAACAACAACCTGTTAATTTGAGGTAATAATAAATTGCTGATAAGGCACCGGCAGGAGGCCCGGCGTGGTTTTGAGGCCTGCTAGTGTCGACCCTAATTAGGAAAAGGGTCTTGTCTACTGATCCATGATGAGCGCACTATCCGCATATGGGAAGCGTGTATGGGCGCCCCCATCAATTTGATTCGATTCGCATCTCGTCCAAATCACCACACTTAGTTCGGGCTTTCCATTTGATGCACGCATATGCAGGTACGAACCCGAGGCCAGGGTGGAACTTTTGTAGTCGGCATTTAGGGCGGCGTGGTCTTCCAGTGCTATGAGGGACCCCTTTTCTTCGTGGGGCTCGATTAGCCGCGCACGCACAACACGTGGTGCTTTGGGCTTGATGCGAAGAAGAGTTGAGTTGTGTTGAGTGCCCCGCTTGGTGGAAAGGCCATTCCATCTGGCGGGTTATTCTTACGTGTACGGCTAAATTGGTGCACCCCTGCAGGGATAAATCTTCTCGAGAAGCCATGTTTTCCGCGGTTATGGTTGACTTGGTGAAAGTACTGGCTAACAAGTACTCAGAACAACTTACACCTAACTAATGATAACTTGACTAGTAATAGGCTTATTGATACAACAACTTGATCCATCATTAATACAACTGTGTGAGTTATCCTCGGATTGCTTCTTTGGATAAGGGGCGAGATCCAGGATGGGTTTGTGTGGTGGTTAGTTGCAGTTGGTTACGATACGCTATCTTATCCCCTTTCTGATAGCCGGAAGTTGTAGTATGTTCTATAGTTGGTTAGTGCAGCCAGTTGCAGCATCTTTTATATCCCTTTCTTCCGTTGAACCCAAGGCATCTGTGCTTGGTGTTGACGGGCTACACTTTGGTGAACTGTGAGTCTTGCTTGCCAGTACGTTTATGTACTGACCCCTTTGGGGCTGTGGTTTCCGCAGACTACGCTTACGGGATCCCCGTGACGGCTACTACGTGGAGTTTGACGAGGCTGCTGACGAGTAGGTAGCGGACCCGGGCAGGATCCGAGACATCGTGGATGGACTCCGTTTTCTTTTCATTCCCGGCTTCTTAAGCCTATTTGGATTTGTCTGTACTTAGACCCGTTGAATGCTTCCGCTGAGATGTAATGATGTTATGTTGGGACATGTGTCCTCTGGATGATTGTATTTGCTATCTCTGCTCTAGTGAGAGCTATTTGCAACTTATTTCCATCTTTTGTGTCCTAGAGATCTGTTGTGTTATCATTTTGTTCAACGCCGTTGACATACCATGTGTGTATGGTATGAAGTACGTCAATGGTAGTATCCTGATTTCTATGGGATGGTTTACGTAGACGCTGAACAGATAGGGGTTGGTTGTCACACATACGTGTGTTGGCCTACTCGTAAGAGATGCGGGTGCAGGTAAGCCCCGTAATCCAATCCACTACTGTTCAACGGAACTGCGAGTATCTTCTAGAAGTCCGGGTGCGACAAATGGTATCAGAGCCTGTCTGCCTGTAGGATCCCTTTTACTGGTCGCAGTTGAGTCTAGAAACTATTTTGTAGCTATATAGGAAAAATGAAACGTGAGAGTAGGAATTCTGCCATTTTATTTCTTTCCCCACCCACCCACCCTTTTTCTGGTAAGGAAGTGCAACGTTGTTTTTCCCTTCTCACCTAAACTTTCAAGTTAGGATTTCACGAATCCTGGTTTCTCTGGGATAGTTATATCTACTAGACCATAGCAATGGAGGTAGTTGTGACATGATTTATCATGTTGCCTACTCATGATTGAGAACGGAGGCGTGTAAGCCCCGGAAGCAGATCCTCTATTCCTTAAGCAGTAGATATTGATCCTTTAGAAGCCCGGATGGGGTTTTCCGTAGTACCTCAGGAGTTTTGGTCTCGTGTTTCCCGTTGTTGCTTTGATATCCTGTTCTTCTCAACATCCTTTTCGTCCGTTGAAACCTTGTTGTTGCTTTCCACTTCAGTTCTCTACCGGCGTCTAATCAAAACTTCCCCGATCATCTGCAGATGGATCTCAGGTTCTACCCGCAGGTGGTTCGGATGACTCGTTGCGAGAGCACTGCCGGTTATCCGGAGATGCTGAGAGACATGGTCACTTATGTGGGGTTCCGTTGGGCACCAGAGTACCAGGTCTATGAGCAGCAGCGAGAGTTTGACCAGACCTACTACCAGGCTATCGTCTATTCTGTCAGATGATGGCATGAGCGTTGTCCACCGCTACGAGGCAGTAGGTTCCACAGTGGATATGGCTGTGCAGGCAGCTTATGTGAGTCTCACCGTCCTTCGTGCTGACTACTGGGGATTTGACGATTCTATCTATCGCCACATCCCCCGTGGTTACATCACTTCGGAGGGAGCTCACTTCACTCTCTACGACAACCTGGATGTCTACGAGCATGATAACACCAGGTTGCACACCACCGCTCAGTTTGTGAGGCACAGTGACGCAGTTGCCACCACACTCTCTCAGGAGTTGGCTTCAGTCAGAGAGCAGCTCTACCTTGCTTTGACTCGTCTGGCGACGTACACTACAGACTTTGTTGGAGATGAGCGCTTTGCACGTTTCGATCAGCCAGTGGGTCGTCGTCTGCCAGATGCTGGAGGTTACGAGCCGATCAGAGGTCCACTCCTCAACCTCGGTGCTGGTTACACTGGGATTCCCCGCTTTGGAGCACAGGGAGCCGACGCTATGTACTTCACCACACCTAGAGTCCCTCTTAGACCACGTCAGATCTATGTGGATCGTCGTTCTACCTACTTTCGTGGGCGTGCTCGTCACCGTACCCCTCGCCGTACTACTCACCGCCGTCCTTCGTGATGAGCATGAGAGTACCGATGTATCCATTCTTAGCTATGTTTAGTTATCCTGTGGCACTTGAACCATTTATGGTGTGTTGGATATTCTGATGTATTTGAACATGTGATGATGTACCTGTTGGTTATCTATTCATGCGTCGGAATAATCTCTCTTTCGGTTACCAAGTCTATCCTTTTCTGCTGTTGTGCTAAAATGCATGTCTATTCAGGATGCCGCCAACAAGGAACAACCCGCCTGAGCCACCGCCAATCACGGAGCTGTTGACTCAGATGACTCAGGTCGTGACGCAGATGGCCCAGATCCAGGCTAACCAGCACAACAACCAGAATGCTCCACGAGTCAGCATCAAGGAGTTTCTGAGTCTGGGGCCGAGAGCTTTCGTGGCAACACGCGAGCCTCTGGATGCTGATGACTGGATCCGGGAGATGACCAGAGCTCTGGACATTGCTCACGTTGCTGAGGAAGACAAAGTCAAGTATGCCACCTACCTACTGAAGGGTCAGGCAGCTACCTGGTGGGAGAACTACCAGACCATGAGAGCTGGATACCCAATCACCTGGGGATGTTTCAAGGATGCCTTCCTGAAGCACCACATTCGAGATGGTCTCATGGAAAGGATGCGTGAGGAGTTTTGCTCTCTCAAGCAGGGCAAGCTGGACGTCATTGGCTATCAGAATGAGTTCAATCGCCTCGCTCGTTACGCTGGTGATGAGGTGTCCACTGAGGCTAAGAAGATGGCAAGGTTCCGCCGAGGTTTTAACCCGGAACTCAAGTACGCCCTCACCAACATCAGGGCCAAAGACTTCGAGGAGCTCGTGAAACCGCGCTCAATGAGAAAATGGGCGCAAGGCGTTCGAGGAGTCTCGAAAGCACGCGCGTGAGGGTGGTTCCTCCTCCAACATGACCACCCCTCCGCAGAAGCGCCGTATCTGGGTGCCAAATGGTGCTGTCACTCGGGCTCCATATGCCCAAGCTTCTCCAGGCTTCGCTTCCCTCCCACCCAACCCATCTCAGATGCAGGCTCAGAGGTTTTCAATGGGGCAGCCAAGGCCAGATGCACCTCGTGTCGTCACTTGCTACAAATGCAAGCAGACAGGGCACTATGCTGACAAGTGCACTCAGAGGCAGCTACCTCCACCACCTCCTCGCCCCAACACCAACCAGGCAATGGTGCGTGCTCCCCCGGCTAAAGCCTTCAACTCCAACAACAGGCCTGTCGGGAGGACCGCGAGGGTGAATCATGTCAAGGTCGACAAAGCTGAGGAAGCTGCTGACGTCGTTCTCGGTACATTCCCCGTAAACTCTAACCCAGCTAAAGTGTTGTTTGATACCGGAGCATCGCATTCTTTCGTGTCAAAGATCTTTGCGAGAGCAGTTAAACTACCTTTTGTTGGTTTTGGTTCCCCGCTAGTAGTAAACTCCCCTGGAGCAACTATGCAAACTTCCAAGATCAGTCATGAGAATCAGATTCTAATAGGAGGTCACATATTCCTTGCTTCCCTCATTCTGCTTGGCAATTCTGACATTGATGTCATTCTTGGCATGGATTGGTTGAAGGCCAATAAAGCTACGTTTGATTGTGCTCAGAAGTCAATAACTCTGTTCCACCCTTCTGGCCAGATAGTCTATTCTCCAAATGAATCAAGTTCTGTTCAGCTTTACACCCTCGATGGTAAACCTCTACCTCTACTTGAAAATGTTCCGGTGGTTTGTGAATTCCCTGACGTCTTTCCAGAAGAGTTGCCAGGGATGCCTTCGGACAGAGCAGTTGAGTTCGTGATCGAGCTTGAACCAGGTACTGCTCCAATCTCTAAGCATCCATACAAGATAGCTCATCCTGAACTGAAATTGTTAAAGGAGCAAATCGATATGTACATTGTAACACCTGGGGTGTTACCCTAGATAGAAAGTTGGTTGTTGCATTGCATCACATGCATCACATTGCATTGCACCATGTTTGCATCACAACTGAAAATTCAAAACAATTTTAAACTTCCACACCTTGCTAAAAATTTCCAATTTCAAAATTACAAACTAAACCCCTTATTTGTTTTGCAATAGTTGAATTTGTTTTAATCCAATTGCTTGTTGATAAATTTTTTCCCTTTTATTAAAACCCTAATGGCAAATTCCAAAAATTCAAATCAAATCAATCTTATTTATCATATTTCATATGGGTTTAAATATTAAAAATTTGGCAAACAAATTAATCAAATAATGTTTGTGATTGCTTGAATTTGTTAAATAAAACTTTGCTTATTTCCAAAAATTCCCAGAAATCAAACCTTAATTGGAATTCAACTAACACATTAAAAATCAAATTAATATTCTAAATTTTGAAGTTGATGTTAACATTACTTTTTATTTGCTGTTTTGCAAATTAACAACATTTATTTCTAAAATAAGAAGAAACCCCAAAACCCCTTTTTTCCTTTCTTCTCTCCTTCCTATTCTTCTCTTACAAGCAAAAAAAAAAGAGAGAAGGAAACAAAAAATAGAAAGAGAGGAGTGGGGAGGCAGGCCAGCCCACAAGGGGCAGCCCACCTACAACCCGAAGTAGGCCCAATCAGGCTCACCCTCAACCTCCGTACAGTCGATACCCCCCTCCCTGTCGCTTTCATCTGCAGAAAAGGCAGCAGCAGCACGCACCCTCCCCACCTGCCCCTCCTTATCTCCTTCCCCAAGCGATTCCCCCCCCCCCCCAAAACCCTAGCTGCTCCTTCTCCCTTCCCCCTCCGCCGCCAGCCTTCCTCTCCCCTCGATTTTCCCCTCCAAAATCCCTGTCTGAATGTTGTTCTCTGAAGAACCGGCAACAGCTGCCATGGCCGCCACCTTCCCATCCCCCACGGTCACCTCGAGGAGATGCTGACTCCGGGAATGGAACCGGGATGGGTTCCTCGTCGAGTTTCGTGAAGGAGCGGAGGCGGGAGGAGGCCCGAGTCGGCGGCGCCGTCCAGCTTTTCCTCCGCCGCCGAGCCTGCTGCGCCTCCTTCCTCTCCACTCGACGGGGACCCCTGCCCCTCTTCCCTTCGACGACGACGCCTCGCGTCCCTTCTGCGACCACACGCCACGGTGAGGCCCCCACCTCGGCCTAGGCCCCTCCCCTTCCCCTGCTCTGTTCGCCCCGCCATCGAGCGGTGGGCGCAGTCGTCGTTCACGATCGGTCATGTCCTCTGAATCGTGGTGTTAAAAAAATTCAGTACCGCGTCGGTCGCCTCTTAATCCCACCGATCCGGTTACTGACACGAGAACTTGAATAGCCTAGTGGTTGGCTTGCTGCGCTGCAACCCAGGAGATCCCTGGATCGACTCCTCACGGAGGCAAGGCTCCACCTTTTTTTGGCTATTTCCACCGCGCGGGTGCGGCCCACCCGGCAGTGACCCAGTGGCCACGTCAGCCCACACTCGCGCGACACGTGGATGCCACCTGTGCACGACCCCACTGGTCATAGGCACTGGGTACAGATGCCCTGCGTGACAAAAATTTCCAAACCCTTTTCTATTTTCCAAAATTCCAGAAAACGAGTGAATCTTCTATAAATCATAACTTTTAATTGGTAACTCCAATTTGCACAAATTTTATATGTATTCCAATCAAAATTCCATGAACTTTTCAAATATCAAATTTGTTATCTGTTTTGCACAATTCAAATTGGTTCAAATTTCAAATTCAAACAATTCTTTTCCAATTTGGTTAATTCCATAATTAATTCATACCTAATTCAAATCACACAACTCAAATATGTTTTTCAGTCCAAATTCAATGCACTTTCTGTTTATCAACTTTGTTTTGCAATTTGGGCAATTAAAATTAATGTTATTTAATAATCCTTAAATTGGTTAATTAATTGGCATAATTAATAACTTTCAAATGGTTGCTCCAAATTAAATACTCCAAACATGTTTTTCATCCAAAATCAAATGCCACTTGGATATCAACTTTGTTTTATGGTTTGCCACATTAAATTGAATAATTGTTTCCTCTTATTTAATGCAATTTAAATTGCCAAAATGCATAACTAATTCATTTTAATTCCAAATCCAACAAATAAAATATGTTTCCATACCAGAAAAATGCACTTAATATGTTCATGCCATCCATATCTCTGTTTGCATCTTATCTTGTGCATTTTAGATCTTGTTATGCATGTTCATCTATATGACAACATATGGAATGTGTGGGCTAATTATTTCCAACCTGTTGCCCATTCCATTTAAATTGCCTAACTCATCTACCTTATTGTTTTCCATGCTAAACAACACTTAACTTGATGGTTAGCTAAACAACTTGAACCAATTCCTATTTCTCCGGACTCCGGTTCCGATTAAATTGCTTAAGTTGTTTCCCCTGTTGCATCTTGCCATGTCATGCATATAAGATAGGATCATGCTGGATCTTTTGCCGTAGTAGTAATTGTTGCATCCCGTTGTTTGTTCGAGGTTCGTTGCTTCTTCCCGGATAGGACGTTGAGATGATGTGAGCAACGACAAGTTCTGCTACCTTGCGGGATCTCAGGCAAGTATACTCACTTGCTGCCAAATGGCTGCCTTTCATCACTTGTTACGATTCTTTCCGTTGTTCTTTTCTGCTAGCCTTAGTAGTAGTTGTTTCTGTTACGAACCTATCACATGAATCCCTTAACCCTTATATTGCCTCACCTCCACTCCAACCTCATTGTTTGAGCCAGTGTCTTACTAGCATGCTTAGGTTGTTTGCTCGAGTCTGTTAACCGTTACTTTCCGTTACTAGATTATTTCTATGTTCTGGGGGCTCGATGTAATCAATCAACCTGTTATTAATAATATGCTGATAAGGCACCGGCAGGAGGCCCTAAGTGGTTTTGAGGCCTGCTAGTGTCGACCCTAATAGGAAAAGGGTATTGTCTACTGATCCATGATGAGCGTGTGCTCAATCCGGGTGGTAGTATGGGACCCCCTCGACTTAGACCTGATCTGCAGCTTGTCCGAAGAGCCACACTTAGTTCGGGTGTTCCATTTGCTCCTTGCATAATGGGTGGATCCCCCATGGTTACTTATGATGATGATGCATATAGGGCGAGGCCTGTAGTGCCGGGGTGTTGTGTCCTGCGGGAGTTTTGCACACCTGCGCTGAGTATTCGGCTGCGTGGCTGGGACCTTATAGCTCCGTGGCTCCTAGGATGGGTTGTAGTGATGGTTCGAGTCGTGTCGAGTCCACCTGAGTTTTAGTTGGTGGCTCGAGTGTGTACGGGTACTGGAGCACACCCTGCAGGGATAGATCTTCTCGAGAAGCCGTGTTGTCCGCGGTTATGTGACGACTTGGTGAAAGTACTGGCTAACAAGTACTCAGACAACTTACACCTAATGATAATAACTTGACTAGTAATGTCTTATTGACACAATAACTTGATCCATCATTAATCCAACCGTGTGAGTTATCCTTGGGCTGCTTCCTTAGTAGGGGTGACATTGGATGGGTATTGTTTGGTGAGTAGCTGTAGTTGGTTCCGATACGCTATCTTATCCCCCTCTTTTAGCCGGAAGTTGTAGCGTGTTTCTGTAGTTGGTTAGTGCAACCCGCTGCCGCTTATTTGCAATAATCCCTACCTTTCCGTTGATCCCAAAGTATTTGTATCTTGTGATGAATGGCTACGCCGGTATCTTGTGAGTATGGTGTATCCACTTGCCAGTACTTAACCGTACTGACCCACGAATCTCTTTCGTGGCTGCATATTCAACATTGCAGTCAACAGGTGTGAAGTCTGACGACGTTAGCTTGGGAATCCCTCCGGCTTGGCCTGGGCAGGGATTGGACGCTCTCGGTTATCTTCAGGACTCTTAGTCCAATTTGTATCTTGTCCGTAGATGGACGATATGTTGTTTCTTCCGCTGTTATTTGGATCTTTGTATTGTATCAGTTGTATCCTTGGCTCGTTTGAGTCCTCTTGTATCTATCTGTTTCTGTTGTAATTGTGGAATATTCGTGAACTGTTGTAATGTTATCACAAGTGGCAACCTGGAATCGGTTACTATGTGGATTTTGGCGGGAATGCTGAAATCTGCATAGTGCCCGATCTCGGGGCGTCACAAATGGTATCAGAGCATGGTTTCCGATTCCCGATATTGTTTCGATACGAATGGTTATCGAAGCAACGGGTCCGCAAAGCCTGTAGGTTAACCTCGCTAACGGTCATTGTTTCTAGAGTGTCAAAAACTATTTCTGCTAAACTATTTTGGAAACACCTCAATAGGATTCTTGTTTTCTCCTTATCTCTATTCTATTTCGCCTCCCATCTTATTTGTTTTGGAGACTCCCCCTTGTCTATCTTTCAAAGTGTTAGGATCCTACGTGGGTGGACGTTTTCTGAGCTTTTAACCTAATAGGTTCGATCATCGGAAGATTCCTGGTGGAAGAACATCGTCGTCACTCCGAGCAAGAATCCCTTGTTAGTGGTGTCGAGAAGTTTTGTTAGTGGTGTCGAGGAGATCAACTGGAAGCATGAAGAATCGATAGTCGAACTTCTTTCCCCTCCCGGGTTAGCAGGTGGATTGCGAGGGCGCAATCCCTTGTTAGTGGTGTCGTCTGTAACACCTGGGGTGTTACCCTAGATAGAAAGTTGGTTGTTGCATTGCATCACATGCATCACATTGCATTGCACCATGTTTGCATCACAACTGAAAATTCAAAACAATTTTAAACTTCCACACCTTGCTCAAAATTTCCAATTTCAAAATTGCAAACTAAACCCCTTATTTGTTTTGCAATAGTTGAATTTGTTTTAATCCAATTGCTTGTTGATAAAATTTTTCCCTTTTATTAAAACCCTAATGGCAAATTCCAAAAATTCAAACCAAATCAATCTTATTTATCATATTTCAATATGGGTTTAAATATTAAAAATTTGGCAAACAAATTAAATCAAATAATGTTTGTGATTGCTTGAATTTGTTAAATAAAACTTTGCTTATTTCCAAAAATTCCCAGAAATCAAACCTTAATTGGAATTCAACTAACACATTAAAAATCAAATTAATATTCTAAATTTTGAAGTTGATGTTAACATTACTTTTTATTTGCTGTTTTGCAAATTAACAACATTTATTTCTAAAATAAGAAGAAACCCCAAAACCCCTTTTTTCCTTTCTTCTCTCCTTCCTATTCTTCTCTTACAAGCAAAAAAAAAGAGAGAAGGAAAAAAAAATAGAAAGAGAGGAGTGGGGAGGCAGGCCAGCCCACAAGGGGCAGCCCACCTACAACCCGAAGTAGGCCCAATCAGGCTCACCCTCAACCTCCGTACAGTCGATACCCCCCTCCCTGTCGCTTTCATCTGCAGAAAAAGGCAGCAGCAGCACGCACCCTCCCCACCTGCCCCTCCTTATCTCCTTCCCCAAGCGATTCCCCCCCCCCCAAAACCCTAGATGCTCCTTCTCCCTTCCCCTCCGCCGCCAGCCTTCCCTCCCCTCGATTTTCCCTCCAAAATCCCTGTCTGAATGTTGTTCTCTGAAGAACCGGCGACAGCTGCCATGGCCGCCACCTTCCCATCCCCCACGGTCACCTCGAGGAGATGCTGACTCCGGGAATGGAACCGGGATGGGTTCCTCGTCGAGTTTCGTGAAGGAGCGGAGGCGGGAGGAGGCCCGAGTCGGCGGCGCCGTCCAGCTTTTCCTCCGCCGCCGAGCCTGCTGCGCCTCCTTCCTCTCCACTCGACGGCGACCCCTGCCCCTCTTCCCTTCGACGACGACGCCTCGCGTCCCTTCTGCGACCGCACGCCACGGTGAGGCCCCCACCTCGGCCTAGGCCCCTCCCCTTCCCCTGCTCTGTTCGCCCCGCCATCGAGCGGTGGGCGCAGTCGTCGTTCACGATCGGTCATGTCCTCTGAATCGTGGTGTTAAAAAAATTCAGTACCGCGTCGGTCGCCTCTTAATCCCACCGATCCGGTTACTGACACGAGAACTTGAATAGCCTAGTGGTTGGCTTGCTGCGCTGCAACCCAGGAGATCCCTGGATCGACTCCTCACGGAGGCAAGGCTCCACCTTTTTTTTGGCTATTTCGACCGCGCGGGTGCGGCCCACCCGGCAGTGACCCAGTGGCCACGTCAGCCCACACTCGCGCGACACGTGGATGCCACCTGTGCACGACCCCACTGGTCATAGGCACTGGGTACAGATGCCCTGCGTGACAAAAATTTCCAAACCCTTTTTCTATTTTCCAAAATTCCAGAAAACGAGTGAATCTTCTATAAATCATAACTTTTAATTGGTAACTCCAATTTGCACAAATTTTATATGTATTCCAATCAAAATTCCATGAACTTTTCAAATATCACATTTGTTATCTGTTTTGCACAATTCAAATTGGTTCAAATTTCAAATTCAAACAATTCTTTTCCAATTTGGTTAATTCCATAATTAATTCATACCTAATTCAAATCACACAACTCAAATATGTTTTTCAGTCCAAATTCAATGCAATTTCTGTTTATCAACTTTGTTTTGCAATTTGGGCAATTAAAATTAATGTTATTTAATAATCCTTAAATTGGTTAATTAATTGGCATAATTAATAACTTTCAAATGGTTGCTCCAAATTAAATACTCCAAACATGTTTTTCATCCAAAATCAAATGCCACACTTGGATATCAACTTTGTTTTATGGTTTGCCACATTTAAATTGAATAATTGTTTCACCTCTTATTTAATGCAATTTAAATTGCCAAAATGCATAACTAATTCATTTTAATTCCAAATCCAACAAATAAAATATGTTTCCATACCAGAAAAATGCACTTAATATGTTCATGCCATCCATATCTCTGTTTGCATCTTATCTTGTGCATTTTAGATCTTGTTATGCATGTTCATCTATATGACAACATATGGAATGTGTGGGCTAATTATTTCCAACCTGTTGCCCATTCCATTTAAATTGCCTAACTCATCTACCTTATTGTTTTCCATGCTAAACAACACTTAACTTGATGGTTAGCTAAACAACTTGAACCAATTCCTATTTCTCCGGACTCCGGTTCCGATTAAATTGCTTAAGTTGTTTCCCCTGTTGCATCTTGCCATGTCATGCATATAAGATAGGATCATGCTGGATCTTTTGCCGTAGTAGTAATTGTTGCATCCCGTTGTTTGTTCGAGGTTCGTTGCTTCTTCCCGGATAGGACGTTGAGATGATGTGAGCAACGACAAGTTCTGCTACCTTGCGGGATCTCAGGCAAGTATACTCACTTGCTGCCAAATGGCTGCCTTTCATCACTTGTTACCGATTCTTTCCGTTGTTCTTTTCTGCTAGCCTTAGTAGTAGTTGTTTCTGTTACGAACCTATCACATGAATCCCTTAACCCTTATATTGCCTCACCTCCACTCCTACAACCTCATTGTTTGAGCCAGTGTCTTACTAGCATGCTTAGGTTGTTTGCTCGAGTCTGTTAACCGTTACTTTCCGTTACTAGATTATTTCTATGTTCTGGGGGCTCGATGTAATCAATCAACCTGTTATTAATAATATGATAAGGCACCGGCAGGAGGCCCTAAGTGGTTTTGAGGCCTGCTAGTGTCGACCCTAATAGGAAAAGGGTATTGTCTACTGATCCATGATGAGCGTGCTCACCGCATCCGGGTGGTAGTATGGGACCCCCCTCGACTTAGACCTGATCTGCAGCTTGTCCGAAGAGCCACACTTAGTTCGGGTGTTCCATTTGCTCCTTGCATAATGGGTGGATCCCCCATGGTTACTTATGATGATGATGCATATAGGGCGAGGCCTGTAGTGCCGGGGTGTTGTGTCCTGCGGGAGTTTTGCACACCTGCGCTGAGTATTCGGCTGCGTGGCTGGGACCTTATAGCTCCGTGGCTCCTAGGATGGGTTGTAGTGATGGTTCGAGTCGTGTCGAGTCCACCTGAGTTTTAGTTGGTGGCTCGAGTGTGTACGGGTACTGGAGCACACCCTGCAGGGATAGATCTTCTCGAGAAGCCGTGTTGTCCGCGGTTATGTGACGACTTGGTGAAAGTACTGGCTAACAAGTACTCAGACAACTTACACCTAATGATAATAACTTGACTAGTAATAGTCTTATTGACACAATAACTTGATCCATCATTAATCCAACCGTGTGAGTTATCCTTGGGCTGCTTCCTTAGTAGGGGTGACATTGGATGGGTATTGTTTGGTGAGTAGCTGTAGTTGGTTCCGATACGCTATCTTATCCCCCTCTTTTAGCCGGAAGTTGTAGCGTGTTTCTGTAGTTGGTTAGTGCAACCCGCTGCCGCTTATTTGCAATAATCCCTACCTTTCCGTTGATCCCAAAGTATTTGTATCTTGTGATGAATGGCTACGCCGGTATCTTGTGAGTATGGTGTATCCACTTGCCAGTACTTAACCGTACTGACCCACGAATCTCTTTCGTGGCTGCATATTCAACATTGCAGTCAACAAGTTTGAAGTCTGACGACGTTAGCTTGGGAATCCCTCCGGCTTGGCCTGGGCAGGGATTGGACGCTCTCGGTTATCTTCAGGACTCTTAGTCCAATTTGTATCTTGTCCGTAGACGGACGATATGTTGTTTCTTCCGCTGTTATTTGGATCTTTGTATTGTATCAGTTGTATCCTTGGCTCGTTTGAGTCCTCTTGTATCTATCTGTTTTTGTTGTAATTGTGGAATATTCGTGAACTGTTGTAATGTTATCACAAGTGGCAACCTGGAATCGGTTACTATGTGGATTTTGGCGGGAATGCTGAAATCTGCATAGTGCCCGATCTCGGGGCGTCACATACATGGAGAAAGGTTACATTCAACCTAGTTCTTCCGCTTGGGGTTGCCCAACTCTGTTCGTTGCCAAGAAGGATCAAACAAAGAGACTCGTGGTTGACTATCGTCCTCTCAACGAGAAAACCATCAAAAACAAGTATCCAATTCCTCGTATCGATGATCTTTTTGATCAACTTGCTGGAGCCTCAATATTCTCAAAGTTGGACTTGAGGATGGGTTACCATCAAATAAAGATCAGAAAGGAAGATATTCCAAAAACAGCTTTCACCACTCGGTACGGTCTATATGAATACACCGTCATGTCATTTGGTCTCACCAATGCACCGGCGACGTTCTCTAGACTCATGAATTCTGTCTTCCATGAATACCTCGACAAGTTCGTTGTGGTATATCTTGATGACATCCTGGTCTACTCAAAATCTGAGGAAGAGCATGGAGAACATCTTCGTCTCACTCTCATGAAACTTCGCGAGCATCGTCTATATGCCAAGTTCTCCAAATGTGAGTTCTGGATTCCAGAAGTTGCTTACCTTGGTCATGTCATCTCCGCCAAGGGCATAGCCATTGATCCAGAAAAGGTTAAAGCAATTGTTGATTGGAAACCTCCTAAGACGGTGAAGCAAGTCAGAAGTTTTCTTGGCTTGGCTAGCTATTGCCGTCGTTTCGTCCAAAACTTTTCCAAGATTGCCAAACCTCTCACTGATCTCACAAAGAAGGACAAGAAGTTCGTTTGGTCTCCACAGTGTGATAAAAGTTTCAATCTCCTGAAGACTAAACTCACTTCTACACCAGTTCTGGTTGGCCCAGATACTACCAAACCTTTCCAGATATTCTGCGATGCATCTCTCCAAGGTCTAGGTGCAGTTCTTACGCAAGAACGTCAAGTTGTGGCTTATGCTTCACGTCAGTTGAATGCACATGAGCAAAACTATCCACACATGACCTAGAACTTGCAGCAGTTGTGTTTGCCCTCAAGAAATGGAGGCAATACTTGTTGGGTAATCGCACTGAAATCTTTTCCGATCACAAGAGTCTGAAATACATCTTCACTCAACCAGATCTAAACCTCAGGCAAAGGAGATGGATTGAAAAGATTAAAGACATTGATCTCACCATTTCTTACACTCCAGGCAAGGCTAATGTTATGGCCGATGCTCTCAGTCGCAAGTCTTATTGCAATAATCTCATGATCATGGAAAGCCAACCTCCACTTCATGAAGAATTCCAGAAGCTGAACCTTGGTCTTGTTCCTCAAGGTTATCTTGCGAGCTTGACAGCCAGTCCAACTCTCGAGGACAAGATTCGTTCTGAACAACTTCGTGATGCTGAAATCAAGAAGATGGTAGAACACATCAAAGAAGGCAAGGAGAAATTCAAGTCCTTCTCAATTGATGACAAGGGAACTGTGTTTTTTGAAGGACGCATTGCAGTTCCTCAAGTTCAAAGTCTCAAAGATGTCATTCTAAAGGAGGCTCATGAAACTCCTCTTTCCATTCACCCTGGAAGTACAAAGATGTACCAGGATCTTAAGACACTGTATTGGTGGCCTGGCATGAAACGTGAAATTGCTCAATACGTTTCTGAATGCGACGTTTGTCAACGTGTTAAGGCAGTCCATCAGAAAACAGCCGGTCTTCTACAACCTCTGAAAATTCCTGAGTGGAAGTGGGACATGATTGAAATGGACTTCGTCACTGGTTTTCCAAAGTCCAAGAAGGGCAACGATGCAATCTTCGTTGTTATTGATCGTCTCACTAAAGTAGCTCACTTCTTTGCTGTCAAAGAAACAATCTCAGCTAGCCAGTTAGCAGAGCTCTACACAGCAAGGATTGTTCCTCTTCATGGTGTTCCATTGGAAATAAGCTCAGACCGTGGAAGCATATTCACTTCTCATTTCTGGAAAAGCTTTCAAGAAGCATTGGGCACCAAACTTCTTTTCAGCACAGCTTATCACCCTCAGTCTCAAGGGCAAGTCGAATGAGTCAATCAGATTCTCGAGGATATGCTCAGAGCATGTGGTCTCTCCTTTGGCATGAAATGGGAGGATTGCCTTCCATATGCTGAATTCTCCTACAACAACAGCTACCAGGCAAGCCTAGGCATGGCACCATTTGAAGCACTCTATGGCCGCAGATGCAGGAGTCCAATCAATTGGTCTGGAGCTGGTGAACGTTCACTCTTAGGCCCTGACATTGTTAAGGAAGCCGAGGAGAAAGTTCGTATCATTCGTGACAATCTCAAGATTGCTCAGTCTCGTCAGAAAAGCTACTATGACAACAAGCACAGGGATATGATCTACGCACCTGGTGACAAGGCACATCTCCGTGTAACTCCCCTCAGAGGCACTCATCGTTTCGGTGTGAAAGGAAAGCTTGCACCAAGATACATTGGTCCTTTCAACATTCTCTCAAGGTGTGCAGAAAATGATTATCGTCTTGAACTTCCAGAAAAACTATCCAAGGTGCACGATGTGTTCCACGTGTCACAACTCAAGAAGTGTTTCAAAGATCCAGATCGTGCAGTTGATCATGATTCCATTGAACTGCAAGATGATCTCTCTTATGAGGAGCACCCTGTTCGTATTCTCGATGAGACCGAGCGTAAGACTCGCAACAAGAGCACCAAGTTCTTGAAAGTGCAATGGTCGCATCATTCCGATAAAGAGGCAACGTGGGAGACCGAAGAGGATCTTCGCAAGAAGTATCCGGACCTTTTCCTTTCTCAGTAGGAATCTCGGGGCGCGATTCCTTCAAGGGGGGCGTTTTGTAACATCCCAAGTATGAAAAACCACCTCTAGAATGTTTGATTTCTTGTTTTATTAAAGTTTTGCATCATGTCATCATATTCCTTGAATTGTTTGCATTTGTTTTAACTTGTTTTCCATTTGTTGCTTCTGTTTACTCTGTTTTCACAATTCAAATTCAAACTTTATTCAAACATTTATTTCATACTTGTTATGTTACAACCTTTTAAATAAAGAGTTCCAATAAAACAACCAATTTGTTCCCATTTTATTCCATAATGCTCAACTATTAAAATGATGGTTTTAATCAATCAATTATTTCCAATTTGCCTTTAAAAATTCAAATTCAAATCACATGTTACAACAGCACCCAATATGGATTTATGAAAATTGCCAAAACTTTTCTAATTAAACAATAGGGTTCACCCTATTAGAAAGTTTGTTTTTTTAATAATATTCACTTAATAATAAATCCATCCAATTTGAATTAAATGCAAACAGCAAATTAAATTTGAAAATTCTGGGAAATAAAGTTGACAATCATTTACTAGTATAAAAACTAACTCAACCATATTTTTTTCAAATTTTTCCTAGCCCTAAAACCAATCAAATCCTTCCATTTTTATTTCTGAAAAAAAAACAGAAGGAGAAATTTTTTGAAAATAAAAACGGGCGCCAGGAGCAGTGGGCTGCGCCCAGCCCACTTTTCCCTTCTCCCCCCTCGCGGCACAGCCTTCTCCTTCCCCGCGCTGGCCCGGTACCGGTTCGCGTCGCCACCCCTCTTCTGTTTCGCGTACGGCAGCGATCGGAGCCGTGCCACGTCGCCGCCGCCGCGAGCAGACGGCCATCCTCGCCCCTGGAGCCCTATAACTACCCCCTCGAGCCCCTGGCGTAGCCCTAAACCCTAGGCCCCTTTCTCCCTCGAGCTCCGCCGCCGATCGCCACCTTTCTGCCCCGATTCCCCTCTCTGAACCCCTCACCGGAGAGCGCCGCTCTGAATCCATAGCGACCACCGTCACCTCGCAGCGCCACCACCCCACCTAGCTACTGGAACCAACCCGCCGCAGCTCCCTCGTCCTCGTCAACACCCCAGCAGGCCCGGAGCACGTCCAGATCGCCGCCGCCGTCCACGTCGTTGCCGCCACCGGAACTTCCCCGAGCCTCTGCTCGACTCCATCGCCGGTGAGCACGCCACCGTGCCCTTTCCCTCCTCTCTATTCTCGCTCTGCTTGCGCGCACACACACCACTCCAGCACGCACCACCCAGCAGCAGCACCATCACGCCGTCCACAGCACGCCGCCGACCGCCGTCGTCGTTTCTCTGTCAGATGTTCAGTTAGCGCGCGCGTTTGAGTTCAGTTAACGCGCAGGGGAACAATAACCTCACCGCGTCCCTGTATCTGACAAAACTGAACGAAACACCGCAGTGGTAGCACTGCCTCTCTCGCTCGCGCACGGCCGCGGGTTCGAGCCCTGGCATCCGCGAATAAAACCCACTCTTTTGCACGGTGCGCTGACAGGGTGGCCCCCCTGTCAGCCGCTGTGTGGCACCGTGCTACGCATGCATGCCACGCTGGCCCAGGGGGCACCCTGTCAGTGGCATTGGCTGGCCACTGCGGGGTATAAAAAGAATTCCAGCTTTTTCTTTTCAACTTAAGCCCTTTTAAATTACAGATTGGTCCTTAAACTTAAAAAGCTAATAACTTTTATTTTGTAACTCCAAATAATAAAAGTAAAATATGTGTGTTGATCCAAATTAAATTGTCTATCTATTTGAACCATTTTTTTTCCTGTTTTGAATTTTCCAAATGCATTTCAAATTTGAATTCAAACAATTAATTTGTAATTTGATAAAATCCATAAGTAATTCATACTTAATCCAAATAATGCAAATAAAATATGTTTTCCATGCTATTTCAAACCACCTATTCAAATATAAATTTTGTTTCATGGTTTGAATAATTAAAATTGCTTAAATAATTTAAACCTTGCTTAAATCATTTAAATTTGCTAAATTCATAACTTGCTCAAAATAAATTATTCTTTAACATGTAAAATATGTTTTCAAGCTAGAAAAATATAAACTTTTCAAATATGAATTTGAATTTATGTTTGGAACAAATAAAATTCAAATAATTTTCAACCTTGTTTTAAATTCATTTAAAACTTGTTTAATTTTGTTTAAGTCATAATAAATTCATCCTAATTCCTTTTTCAATATTTGAAATGTAATCCACCCAAAATTTTATGATTTTCAAATATGAATTTTGTTAATTATTTTGCACAATTTAACTTGGTGAAACAACAACTATTTGTGTAATCCCTTTAGGAACCAAAAAAATTCCCTAACTTAATAAATAAATTTCTAAATTGGTAAACCTCATTTCCAATTGGTTCTATTGTTGTTATATTGTTGTTTTCCTCATCCATGCATCATACTAATCCACTTTCACCTGTTGGTTAATTGGAAAACAATTGTTTCAACCAAAATTCATGGGCTTTTCATATGCAACTCAAAATTGCATATGTGTCCATTTAAATTGTGTTACCATGTCAACTAGTTTATTTTGATGCATCCATTAAATTGTCATGCATCATCCCATGATTGTGCATTATGCCATGTTATTGATTGTTTATCTTTCTGTATTGTTTGTTTGCTTCTTCCCGGATAGACGACGACGTTGAGACAGACGATACTTACGACGCCCCTTCTGAGGATCTAGCCCAGTACCAGGCTACTGAGTTTGCAGGCAAGTTATCACTCACATGAACCATTGTGTTCCTTTCAACATTGGTTACCGATACTTTCCGTTGTCTATTTCTGCTAGCCATATGTATCGTTGCTTCTGTTACGAACCTATCACATGATACCCTGAACCCTGATATTGCCTCACCTCCAGTCCTATAACTCCGTTGCTTGGGCCCGTGTCTTACTAGCATGCTTAGGGTTGTTTTGCTCGAGTCTGTTATCAGTTACTTTCTGTTACTATATTCCTATTATGTTCTGGGGCTCGATGTTAAACAACAACCTGTTAATTTGAGGTAATAATAAATTGCTGATAAGGAACTGGCAGGAGGCCCGGCGTGGTTTTGAGGCCTGCTAGTGTCGACCCTAATTAGGAAAAGGGTCTTGTCTACTGATCCATGATGAGCGCACTATCCGCATGTGGGAAGCGTGTATGGGCGCCCCCCTCAATTTGATTCGATTCGCATCTCGTCCAAATCACCACACTTAGTTCGGGCTTTCCATTTGATGCACGCATATGCAGGTACGAACCCGAGGCCAGGGTGGAACTTTTGTAGTCGACATTTAGGGCGGCGTGGTCTTCCAGTGCTATGAGAGTCCCCTTTTCTTCGTGGGGCTCGATTAGCCGCGCACGCACAGCACGTGGTGCTTTGGGCTTTTTGCGAAGACGAGTTGAGTTGTGTTGAGTGCCCCGCTTGGTGGAAAGGCCATTCCATCTGGCGGGTTATTCTTACGTGTACGGCTAAATTGGTGCACCCCTGCAGGGATAAATCTTCTCGAGAAGCCGTGTTTTCCGCGGTTATGGTTGACTTGGTGAAAGTACTGGCTAACAAGTACTCAGAACAACTTGCACCTAACTAATGATAACTTGACTAGTAATAGGCTTATTGATACAACAACTTGATCCATCATTAATACAACTGTGTGAGTTATCCTCGGATTGCTTCTTTGGATAAGGGGCGAGATCCAGGATGGGTGTCGCACCCTGATTTCTAGGGGATACTCACCGTACGAACTGGATAGCAGATGCTTGGATTATGGGGCATAACTGCTCCCACGTCCCAGCTTCCTGGTAGGCCTGCGCTTATGCGCGACAACACAAGCCCTGCTATTCCATCGTCGATGTAAACTATCCACTAGAGATCAAAGGCACTTCCGTCGACGTACTTCAAACCATACACACATGGTACGTCAACGGCGTTTAACAAGTGATATCACAACAGATCTCTACGACACAAAAGATTGAAATAAGTTGCAAATGGCTCTCATTAGAGCAGAGATAGCAAATACAATCATTCAGAGGGCACATGCCCCAACAATACATCATTACAATACAGCGGAAGCATTCCACATGTCTGAGTACAGACAAGAAACAAATAGGCCTAAGAGGCCGGAAACAAACAGACGGAGCCCATCCACGAAGTCTCGGATCCTGCCCGGGTCCGCTATCTACTCGTCATCAGTCTCGTCATAATCCACGTAGTTGCCACCATGTAGATCCTCGAAACGTAGGTCTGCGGAAACCACAGCCCCAAAGGGGTCAGTACATAAACGTACTGGCAAGCAAGACTCACAGTTCACCAAAGTGTAACCCGTCAACACCAAGCACAGATGCCTTGGGTTCAACGGAAGAAAAGGGGTATAAAGGATGCTGCAACTGGCTGCGCTAACCAACTACAGAGATTCTACCACTTCCGGCTATCAGAAAGGAGATAAGATCGAGGATTGTAACCAACTGAAAGATAACTTCAAACAAACCCATCCTGGATCTCGCCCCTTATCCAAAGAAGCAATCCGAGGATAACTCACACAGTTGTATTAAAGGTGAATCAAGTTATTGTGTCATCAACCTATTACTAGTCAAGTTATTAATCATTGGGTGTAACATGTTTGATCATTATGTTTAAGTTGTCCTGAGTACTTGTTAGCCAGTACTTTCACCAAGTAATCCATAACCGCGGAAAACACGGCTTCTCGAGAAGATTATCCCTGCAGGGTTGCACCAATTTGGCCGTACACTCATGAATAACCCGCCAGATGGAAAGGCCCTTCCACCAAGCGGGGTACTCAACACAACCAACCATTCCTCGCATCAAGCCCAAAGCACCTTGGGCGCACGGCTAATCGAGCCCAGAAGAAAATGGACCCTCATAGCACTCTAAGAACGTGTCCCCCTATATGCCGACTACGAAAGTTCCACCCTGGCCTGGGCTCGCAAAAACATGCATGCGGCAAATGGAAAACACGAACTAAATGAGGTGATTTGGACGAGATGCGAATCAGGTCAAGTTGAGGGGGCGCCCATACTCGCTTCCCAAATGCGGGTAGTGCGCTCATCATGGATCAGTAGACAAGACCCTTTTCCTATTTAGGGTCGACACTAGCAGGCTCCAAAACCTCTCATGGGCCTCCTGCCGGTGCCTTATCATCAAGTTTATTATTAATAGTAACATTAGCATGATTGATTGATTAAACATCGAGCCCCCGCAACGTAATAGAAGTAGTAACAGTAAGTAACGGGTAACAGACTCGAGCAAAAGCAACCTAAGCATGCTAGTAAGACACTGGCTCAATCAAAGGGGTGATAGGAGTGGAGGTGAGGCAATATCAAGGTTAAGGGATTCATGTGATGGGTTCGTAACAGAAACAACTACTACTATGGCTTAGCAGGAAAGAACAACGGAAAGTATCGGTAGTCAATGTTGAAAGGAACACAGTGGTTCATGTGAGCGATAACTTGCCTGCAAAACCCAGTAGCCTGGTACTGAGCTAACTCCTTAGAAGGGGTGTCGTAAGTATCGTCGGTCTCAACGTCGTCGTGTATCCGAGAAGAAGCAAACAAACAATGAAGAAAGATAAACAATCAATATCATGGCTTTGTGCACAATCAAAGATGATGCATGACAGTTTAATGGATGCATCGAAATAAACTAGTTGATAGGATAGCACAATTTAAATGGACAGATATGCAATTTTGAGTTGCATATGAAAAGCCCATGGAATTTGGTTAGATTGTTTGTTTTCCAACTATTCAACAGGTGCTAGTGGTTTAGTATGATGCATGCAACAGGAAAACAGCAAAATAACAACATAAGAATCAAATTTAAATAGGGTGTAGCAATTTAGAAGTTTATTGGTAATTTAGGGAAATTTTAGGTGCATTAAAGGGGACACACAAGTATTTGTTGTTTTCAACCCATTAAATTGTTCAAAACAAATAACAAAGTTGATATTTGGAAATGTTATCAAATTTTAGTTGGATTACATGTTTCACATATTGAAATTGGACTTTGGATTAATTAATTATGAATTAAACAATATTAAACAATTTTTAATTGAATTAAACAAGATTTGAATTGTTTAGGCATTTTAAATTATTCAACTCAGGAAACAAAATTTATATTTGAATAGGTTATTTAAAATGGTATGGAAAACATATTTTATTTGCATTATTTGAAAACAGTATGAATTAGTTATGATTTATTTCAATTTGCATTTGAATTATTCAAATTTGAAATTTAAAAGTATTTTGAAACCTCAAAACAGAACACAAATTGGATATTTGGAAAGATTATAAAATTTGGGACAGAAAACATATACAGGTTTTATTTATTAGACTTATATATCAAAAGTTATTGATTTTTAAAATGTGGTGTTTATTCTGCCAATTTAAAAGTATTTGGAAAATATCAGAAAACGTTTTAACCATTTGTTACATTACCGCAACCCAGCCGCAGCCACTGGGTGTGGGCCACGGTGCCAGCGGGTCCACGGTACGCGCGTGTGGCAGGTGATGTGGCATGTGGAGCCGCTGACGGGCGGGGCCCGCAGCGCGGAGTGGAGGAGAAAAATGTTGGGCAGAATTGCGCGAGCGGGGAGTCGATCCCCTGCCCTCGCGGGCGCGCGGAGTGAGTCCAACCACTGGGCCACCTCGTGGTTCTTGTTGTACTACCGCGCGGATGCTTTTTGAGAGAGAATAAGCGGGCTAACTGAAACTTGCGAACACGAGCATCGCAGCCTTCGTCAGGTTCAGAAAACATGGCGTCGGCGATCTTGCTGCCGCTCGCCGCGGTTGTCCGCGCGGCCGCGTGCGTGCTCGCGAGGGGTGAGCGGTGTGGTGATGTGCGGCCTCGTGGAGATGCCAAGGAACAGAGGGGAAAGGTGAGAGATGGGCGCTCACCACGGGGGGTCTGTTTGTCGTCGAAGCAGGCGAGGTACAGCGGCGAGGGGCAGCTCCCGGCGATGGCGCGGCCGCCTCGGAGCTCCCCAGCAGAAGGCGAGGGGACGGCGTGCCTCAGGGAACATCCCCGTTTCCATTTCCCTCTCCAACCGCTCCTCGAGGTGGCTGTGGCAACGGAGCTAGGGGAAGGCAGTGAGGTGCTCGTGGCTGGTTCAGAACGGAGGAATTCAGATAGAGAAGGGAGGTGGCAGAGGAGCAAAACGGCGGATCTCGAGGGAGGCGGAAACCTAGGGGGCTAGGGCACTGAGGGGGATCCCTAGGGCTTAAAAGGGAGGAGGTGCTTGGTACGGCAAGCATCTGGAGAGGAGGGTGGAGGGATCGACGGTGTGCTGCATGTTCGTACAGCTGCTGACGACAGAGGAAGGAGAAAGCGACATCAGGGGGGTATCGGCCCAGAAAAATTGGTGGGCTGGGCTGGTTTAGTTGCTGCTGCTGCCTCTCCTCTCCCTTTGCAATTTTATTTTACTGTTTTTTTTTGTAGCAAATGGTTTTGGAAGAAAAACATGATAATTAGGTTAGTAAAAATATTAGAAAAGTTAGTTTAGGCTTATTAGGTTAATAGCAAACAATTGCTAGTTTTTGTTTTCACAAAGTTTGCAGAAATTATTGATGTTTAGAAAATAAAGCAAAATTGCAGGAATTTTTAATATTACTTAAACATTCTGAAAACAGGCATTTTAATAGGGTGACCCCCTATGGTTAATTTGATTGAAGTTAGTTGATTGGTTTGGTAAAGTTTATAAATTCAAAAGTGGTTTTGTTTGATGCAGTTGATTGAAAATTGAGGGTGATTTAATTAATTGAGTGATTTAATGGTTTGATTAAAACCAACAAATTAAGGAGTTATCAACATGGAATAAAATGGAACAATTTGGTTGTTTTCACTTGTTATTTTGATTCCAAAAGTTGTAACAGAACAAGTATGAAAACATTGTTTGAACAAAGTTTGAATTTGAGTTGTGAAAACAGTGGAAAACAAATGCAACAAATAAGAAACAAATGCAAACAACATGGAAACAATATGATGACATGATGCAATACTTAAATAAACAAGAAATCAATCATTCTAAGGGGAGTTTTCATACTTGGGATGTTACAAAACGCCCCCCCTTGAAGGAATCGCGCCCCGAGATTTCTACTGAGAAAGAAAAGGTCCGGATACTTCTTGGGAAGATCCTTTTGAACTGTGACACGTGAAACACATCGTGCACATTGGATAGACGTCAGGTAATTAGCAAACCACCGGAACATTTTCAAGTAAAAGAGGAGAGATTTTGTATCGAGGGTGTATAGCTGGATAGAATTTGATGCATTTGGAGAATAGATTATCTGGCTAGAATGGTTGAACAGGGTTATTGACATCAATGCAACACCAAGAATAATCATCAATGTCAGAATCAGCAACATGAGAGTAACGAAGAATATGTGGCCTCCCATTAGAATTGGATTGTTCTTACTTATCTTGGAAGTCAACATTTGAGATCCCGGAGAGTGAACGGTGATTTGATTGCTTAGTGGAACCAGAATTAGGTTGTATGTTGTGGGAAAGATTTTTGACACAAAGGAATGTGATGCTCCGGTATGAAACAACACTTTAGCTGGAATAGAGTTTAGCAGATGAACGGGGAAACTTTGATTAGACGCCGGTAGAAGAATTGAAGTGGAAACAACAACAAGATTTCATCGGACGAAAAGGTTCTTTAAAAGAATAGGATATTGAAGCAACACCGGGGAAAACGAGATCAAAATCCTGAGGTACTACGGAGAACCCAAAACACGTGAAATCCTAACTTGAAAGTTTAGATGAGAAGGGAGAAATCAACGTTGCACTTCCTTACCAGATAAAGGGAGGGAGGGTGGGGAAAGAAGAAAAAGAACAGAATTCCTACTCTCACGTTTCATTTTTCCTATATAGCTACAAAATAGTTTCTAGACTCAAACTGCGACCAGTAAAAAGGGATCCTACAGGCAGACAGGCTCTGATACCATTTGTCGCACCCTGATTTCTAGGGGATACTCACCGTACGAACTGGATAGCAGATGCTTGGATTATGGGGCATAACTGCTCCCACGTCCCAGCTTCCTGGTAGGCCTGCGCTTATGCGCGACAACACAAGCCCTGCTATTCCATCGTCGATGTAAACTATCCACTAGAGATCAAAGGCACTTCCGTCGACGTACTTCAAACCATACACATGGTACGTCAACGGCGTTTAACAAGTGATATCACAACAGATCTCTACGACACAAAAGATTGAAATAGTTGCAAATGGCTCTCATTAGAGCAGAGATAGCAAATACAATCATTCAGAGGGCACATGCCCCAACAATACATCATTACAATACAGCGGAAGCATTCCACATGTCTGAGTACAGACAAGAAACAAATAGGCCTAAGAGGCCGGAAACAAACAGACGGAGCCCATCCACGAAGTCTCGGATCCTGCCCGGGTCCGCTATCTACTCGTCAGCAGTCTCGTCATACTCCACGTAGTTGCCACCATGTAGATCCTCGAAACGTAGGTCTGCGGAAACCACAGCCCCAAAGGGGTCAGTACATAAACGTACTGGCAAGCAAGACTCACAGTTCACCAAAGTGTAACCCGTCAACACCAAGCACAGATGCCTTGGGTTCAACGGAAGAAAGGGGTATAAAGGATGCTGCAACTGGCTGCGCTAACCAACTACAGAGATTCTACCACTTCCGGCTATCAGAAAGGAGATAAGATCGAGGATTGTAACCAACTGAAAGATAACTTCAAACAAACCCATCCTGGATCTCGCCCTTATCCAAAGAAGCAATCCGAGGATAACTCACACAGTTGTATTAAAGGTGAATCAAGTTATTGTGTCATCAACCTATTACTAGTCAAGTTATTAATCATTGGGTGTAACATGTTTGATCATTATGTTTAAGTTGTCCTGAGTACTTGTTAGCCAGTACTTTCACCAAGTAATCCATAACCGCGGAAAACACGGCTTCTCGAGAAGATTATCCCTGCAGGGTTGCACCAATTTGGCCGTACACTCATGAATAACCCGCCAGATGGAAAGGCCCTTCCACCAAGCGGGGTACTCAACACAACCAACCATTCCTCGCATCAAGCCCAAAGCACCTTGGGCGCACGGCTAATCGAGCCCAGAAGAAAATGGACCCTCATAGCACTCTAAGAACGTGTCCCCCTATATGCCGACTACGAAAGTTCCACCCTGGCCTGGGCTCGCAAAAACATGCATGCGGCAAATGGAAAACACGAACTAAATGAGGTGATTTGGACGAGATGCGAATCAGGTCAAGTTGAGGGGGGCGCCCATACTCGCTTCCCAAATGCGGGTAGTGCGCTCATCATGGATCAGTAGACAAGACCCTTTTCCTATTAGGGTCGACACTAGCAGGCTCCAAAACCTCTCATGGGCCTCCTGCCGGTGCCTTATCATCAAGTTTATTATTAATAGTAACATTAGCATGATTGATTGATTAAACATCGAGCCCCGCAACGTAATAGAAGTAGTAACAGTAAGTAACGGGTAACAGACTCGAGCAAAAGCAACCTAAGCATGCTAGTAAGACACTGGCTCAATCAAAGGGGTGATAGGAGTGGAGGTGAGGCAATATCAAGGTTAAGGGATTCATGTGATGGGTTCGTAACAGAAACAACTACTACTATGGCTTAGCAGGAAAGAACAACGGAAAGTATCGGTAGTCAATGTTGAAAGGAACACAGTGGTTCATGTGAGCGATAACTTGCCTGCAAAACCCAGTAGCCTGGTACTGAGCTAACTCCTTAGAAGGGGTGTCGTAAGTATCGTCGGTCTCAACGTCGTCGTGTATCCGAGAAGAAGCAAACAAACAATGAAGAAAGATAAACAATCAATATCATGGCTTTGTGCACAATCAAAGATGATGCATGACAGTTTAATGGATGCATCGAAATAAACTAGTTGATAGGATAGCACAATTTAAATGGACAGATATGCAATTTTGAGTTGCATATGAAAAGCCCATGGAATTTGGTTAGTTTGTTTGTTTTCCAACTATTCAACAGGTGCTAGTGGTTTAGTATGATGCATGCAACAGGAAAACAGCAAAATAACAACATAAGAATCAAATTTAAATAGGGTGTAGCAATTTAGAAGTTTATTGGTAATTTAGGGAAATTTTAGGTGCATTAAAGGGGACACACAAGTATTTGTTGTTTTCAACCCATTAAATTGTTCAAAACAAATAACAAAGTTGATATTTGGAAATGTTATCAAATTTTAGTTGGATTACATGTTTCACATATTGAAATTGGACTTTGGATTAATTAATTATGAATTAAACAATATTAAACAATTTTTTAATTGAATTAAACAAGATTTGAATTGTTAGGCATTTTAAATTATTCAACTCAGGAAACAAAATTTATATTTGAATAGGTTATTTAAAATGGTATGGAAAACATATTTTATTTGCATTATTTGAAAACAGTATGAATTAGTTATGATTTATTTCAATTTGCATTTGAATTATTCAAATTTGAAATTTAAAAGTATTTTGAAACCTCAAAACAGAACACAAATTGGATATTTGGAAAGATTATAAAATTTGGGACAGAAAACATATACAGGTTTTATTTATTAGACTTATATATCAAAAGTTATTGATTTTTAAAATGTGGTGTTTATTCTGCCAATTTAAAAGTATTTGGAAAATATCAGAAAACGTTTTAACCATTTGTTACATTACCGCAACCCAGCCGCAGCCACTGGGTGTGGGCCACGGTGCCAGCGGGTCCACGGTACGCGCGTGTGGCAGGTGATGTGGCATGTGGAGCCGCTGACGGGCGGGGCCCGCAGCGCGGAGTGGAGGAGAAAAATGTTGGGCAGAATTGCGCGAGCGGGGAGTCGATCCCCTGCCCTCGCGGGCGCGCGGAGTGAGTCCAACCACTGGGCCACCTCGTGGTTCTTGTTGTACTACCGCGCGGATGCTTTTTGAGAGAGAATAAGCGGGCTAACTGAAACTTGCGAACACGAGCATCGCAGCCTTCGTCAGGTTCAGAAAACATGGCGTCGGCGATCTTGCTGCCGCTCGCCGCGGTTGTCCGCGCGGCGCGTGCGTGCTCGCGAGGGGGTGAGCGGTGTGGTGATGTGCGGCCTCGTGGAGATGCCAAGGAACAGAGGGGAAAGGTGAGAGATGGGCGCTCACCACGGGGGGTCTGTTTGTCGTCGAAGCAGGCGAGGTACAGCGGTGAGGGGCAGCTCCCGGCGATGGCGCGGCCGCCTCGGAGCTCCCCAGCAGAAGGCGAGGGGACGGCGTGCCTCAGGGAACATCCCCGTTTCCATTTCCCTCTCCAACCGCTCCTCGAGGTGGCTGTGGCAACGGAGCTAGGGGAAGGCAGTGAGGTGCTCGTGGCTGGTTCAGAACGGAGGAATTCAGATAGAGAAGGGAGGTGGCAGAGGAGCAAAACGGCGGATCTCGAGGGAGGCGGAAACCTAGGGGGCTAGGGCACTGAGGGGGATCCCTAGGGCTTAAAAGAGGAGGTGCTTGGTACGGCAAGCATCTGGAGAGGAGGGTGGAGGGATCGACGGTGTGCTGCCTGTTCGTACAGCTGCTGACGACAGAGGAAGGAGAAAGCGACATCAGGGGGGTATCGGGCCAGAAAAATTGGTGGGCTGGGCTGGTTTAGTTGCTGCTGCTGCCTCTCCTCTCCCTTTGCAATTTTATTTTACTGTTTTTTTTTGTAGCAAATGGTTTTGGAAGAAAAACATGATAATTAGGTTAGTAAAAATATTAGAAAAGTTAGTTTAGGCTTATTAGGTTAATAGCAAACAATTGCTAGTTTTTGTTTTCACAAAGTTTGCAGAAATTATTGATGTTTAGAAAATAAAGCAAAATTGCAGGAATTTTTAATATTACTTAAACATTCTGAAAACAGGCATTTTAATAGGGTGACCCCCTATGGTTAATTTGATTGAAGTTAGTTGATTGGTTTGGTAAAGTTTATAAATTCAAAAGTGGTTTTGTTTGATGCAGTTGATTGAAAATTGAGGGTGATTTAATTAATTGAGTGATTTAATGGTTTGATTAAAACCAACAAATTAAGGAGTTATCAACATGGAATAAAATGGAACAATTTGGTTGTTTTCACTTGTTATTTTGATTCCAAAAGTTGTAACAGAACAAGTATGAAAACATTGTTTGAACAAAGTTTGAATTTGAGTTGTGAAAACAGTGGAAAACAAATGCAACAAATAAGAAACAAATGCAAACAACATGGAAACAATATGATGACATGATGCAATACTTAAATAAACAAGAAATCAATCATTCTAAGGGGAGTTTTCATACTTGGGATGTTACAATGGGTTTGTGTGGTGGTTAGTTGCAGTTGGTTACGATACGCTATCTTATCCCCTTTCTGATAGCCGGAAGTTGTAGTATGTTCTGTAGTTGGTTAGTGCAGCCAGTTGCAGCATCTTTTATATCCCTTTCTTCCGTTGAACCCAAGGCATATGTGCTTGGTGTTGACGGGCTACACTTTGGTGAACTGTGAGTCTTGCTTGCCAGTACGTTTATGTACTGACCCTTTTGGGGCTGTGGTTTCCGCAGACTACGCTTACGAGGATTCCCGTGACGGCTACTATGTGGAGTTTGACGAGGCTGCTGACGAGTAGGTAGCGGACCCGGGCAGGATCCGAGACATCGTGGATGGACTCCGTTTTCTTTTCATTCCCGGCTTCTTAAGCCTATTTGGATTTGTCTGTACTCAGACCCGTTGAATGCTTCCGCTGAGATGTAATGATGTTATGTTGGGACATGTGTCCTCTGGATGATTGTATTTGCTATCTCTGCTCTAGTGAGAGCTATTTGCAACTTATTTCCATCTTTTGTGTCCTAGAGATCTGTTGTGTTATGATTTTGTTCAACGCCGTTGACGTACCATGTGTGTATGGTATGAAGTACGTCAATGGTAGTATCCTGATTTTTATGGGATGGTTTACGTAGACGCTGAACAGATAGGGGTTGGTTGTCACACATACGTGTGTTAGCCTACTCGTAAGAGATGCGGGTGCCGGTAAGCCCCGTAATCCAATCCACTACTGTTCAATGGAACTGCGAGTATCCTCTAGAAGTCCGGGTGCGACAAAAAGCACTTGACAGAATCCTCCCGTGTGTCCTCGAGAACATTTGTTAATCATAAGTAAACTCACCGTCTTGTCCTTTGCCGAAGAAAGGATTGGGCCACTCACTGCAATTATTACTACTGCATTTTATTTACTCGCACTTTATTTATCTACAATATAAAAAAAAAACTACAAATATGTTTTCCAGTATTTAGAGTTATTCCTTCATCAAAACTGCCTGTCAACACCTTGTGCTCCTCGTTGGGTTCGACACTCTTATTTATCGAAAGTACTACGATAACCCCCTATACTTGTGGGTCATCAGCAGGTCGTGCTCGGCATCAGGTGATGCTCCCAGCGAAGTCCGGACGTGCTCCCGTAGGAGTCGGGCGGTGCTCTAGACAATGTCAGTTGGTGATCATATGCTCACATCAGCGTAAAGCAGTGCTACATAGGCGTTGGGGTGATGCTCACATAGGCGTTGGGCGGTGCTCCCATCAGCGTCAACAGTGCTACATAGGCGTCAGGGTGGTGCTCTCTTCTGCACCGGAAGTGCTCCCATCGGCATCAGACGGTGCTCTCTTGTGCGCCTTGCAGTACTCCCATGGGCCTCAGGCGGTGCTGCATAGGTGTCGAGGCAGTACTCACATAGGCGTCCAGAAGTGCTCCCATTGGCATCAGGAGGGGCTCCGTTGTGCGCCCTGTAGTGCTCCCGTCGGCCTCAGGCGATGCTGCATAGGCGTCAGGGCGGTCCACACATACTGGGCGTTGGGAAGAGCTCCCATCGGCATCAGGCGGTGCTCTGTTATGCGTCCTGCAGTGCTCCCATCGGCATCAGGCGGTGCTGCATAGGCGTCAGGGCAGTGCTCACATAGGCGCCGGGAAGATTTGAGTTATTGCCTTTTGGCATATCATTGGAAGACTTGTGAAAATAGTTTCACAAATTATGTTGGATGGAACACCACAATGCTATGGTGTGTTTGCATGTCATAACCATACTCTATTGAATAATGTATTTTCAATAATATCTCTTATCAAAATATTGTTATCATTTGAGTTATATGTTTTATCAAAACATTCACCTTAAATTATAGGGAAACCATCTGAATCCGTGGATACAATACCATATGAGTTATGGGATGCCTTTTAGCATAGATTGTCATTTGTGTGATTTAGGTTTTCAAAGAGTTTAAACCTAAAGCAGACAAATACATATTTGTAGGGTATCTGATAAATCAACTGGATACATCTTTTACGACCAAGGAAATTCGTTGCTAGAACGTACCTTACTCAAGAAATTGTATCTTTCCATGGGTATAACTGTGAGAGAAAGTAGAGCAAGACGGAGTTAACGAATTTTCCCTCTAGACATCGCGTGACGAAATGGAAGTTATTCGAGAACCGTCCTCTAGAAAGATGCTGGTGATAATGATCACGTAGCTCTGATCAAGCTCACACTAATATCATAGGCGTGCGAGAATGTGTTCCTCACTAAGTGGAATAACAATCTTGTTATGACCATCATGTTTATGAAACAGGAAAAACCTAGAAATTACGAAGAGGGAATTACTAAGACCGTTGGCATGCAAGAAAGTGTTCCGCACTGAGAGGTATGACAATTCAGTCATGACCGCCATGTTAATGAAACATGACAAATCTACGGACTACATGGAAGCGATGATGGACCTAAGTCCGATAAATGGCCATAACCCATATATAATCCGAGATAAAAAAATCCATGTATGATTACCAAGTAGTGACTTGGGTGGATCTTCTCGCCGACCTCCGGGCCATTGAGAGCAAATGGAATTTTGTGGGGAAATAGACACCGACATAATAGCAACCGCCTAAAAGTTTGATTTGTCACGAAATGGTTTCGGTAAATTGATATGTCTCCAGCGTATCTATAATTTCTGATGTTCCATGTTGTTATTATGCCAATTGCTACATGTTTTTTATACACTTTATAGCATTTTTATGGATTTCCTGGGACTAACCTATTGACAAGATGTCACAGAGCCAGTTCATGTTTTCTGCTATTTTTTATTTCAAAAAAGTTGTTTTCAAAATATTCTCGGAATAGGACGAAACAAAATACCAGGGTCCTATTTTTCTTTCACGTACACGGAGTCCGGAGGAGACCTGGAGGGTGGCCACCAGGTGGCCACACCGTAGGGTCGCGTGGCCCCCCTTGGCCATGCCACCATGTTGTGTGGGCCCCTCGGGCGCCCACCGACATCGCCCTTTCGCCTATATAAAGTCTTCCTCGGGAAAATCCTAAACACCCGAGCCTCCATCCACGAAAAGTTTTGTAGCCGCCGACATTGTCAACCCTAGTTTGGGAGGGTTCTGAAGCTGTCCCCGACGCCCTGTCGGGAGTAGAAATCATCACCGGGGGGCTCTACATCACCATGCCTGCCTCCGGAGTGACGCGTGAGTAGTTTATCCTTGGACTACGGGTCCATAGCAGTAGCTAGATGGTTGTTTTCTCCTCTTTATTCCATCATGTTTATATCTTGTGAGCCGCCTAACATGGTCAAGATCATCTATTTGTAATGCTACATGTTGTGTTTGCTAGGATCCGATGAATATTGAATGCTATGTCAAGTTGATTATAGATCTATCTTATTTATGTTATTCGTGATCTTGCATGCTCTCCGTTACTAGTAGATGATTTGGCCAAGTTTATTCTTGTAATTTCAAGATGGAGTATTTATGCTCGATAGTGGGTTCATGCCTCCAGTTAACTAAGAGAGTTACAATAACTTCAAAGATTGTGGATGTGTTGTTGGCACTAGGGATAAAACAACAATGCTTTGTCTAAGGATAATTATATTGTTTACATTACACACTTTTCTTAATGCAATAATCTATTGCTTGTAACTTAATATCCAAAGTTTGCTTGGATAACGTTCTGAGGGTGGATTATTAGTCATAGATGCAGTTGGATTACGGTCTATGTTTAATGTTGTAATGCCCAAATGAATCTCATAGTAATCATCATGTCTTGCATATGCACTACGGTGGAGTCTTTATTTCTGTCAATTGCCTAGTTGTAATTTGTTTACCCAACATGTTATTTAACTTTTATGGAGAGACACCACTAGTGAACTGTGGACCCCGGTCCATTCTTTTACACTGATAATACAACCTACTGCAAGCATTGTTCTTATTTCTACTGCGATCATTGTTCTCATTTCATTCACTGCAAAGAAACACCGTTTTCCACACTATATGTCTAATCCTTTGTTTTCAGCAAAACCGGTGACATTGACAACCTCACTGTTTCATTAGGGAAAAGTATCTTGGTTGTGTTGTGTGCAGATTCCACGTTGCTGCTGAGCTTGGTAGTGTGTCCTGCCAACATCAGTTGTCAACAACCTTCAGAAGTCATTTCTTTCTCCTACTGGTCCGATTAAACCTTGGTTTCTTTTTGAGGGAAACTTGTTGACGCACTCTTCATACCTTCCTCCTGGGGTCTCCCAACGAACGTGTGTTGTCATGTCATCAAGATCTTTTTCTGGCGCCGTTGCCAGGGAGGAAGAGGATTTCTGCAAGGGGAGTCTCTCACCTCCAATCTCTTTACTTTGTTATTGTCTTGCTTTTACTTTCTTCATCATGCTTGCTATCAATGGTTGATTTATTTGAAACTAAATCTTATTGTCAAGGTGGGTTCACGGGAAAACAACAAAAATATTATAAGGAACACCGCTTGTCACAAAAAGGGATACAATTATGGGAACAGATTAATAAATTGCATAACTATGCTAAAAACTTGTGCTCTACTTATAATGTTACTTGTTGATTTGATAAATCTTGTTGCAGTAGGAGGTATAAACACCTCCCTTTTCAACGTGAGTATAATGATAATGTTACCATATATTCTTATGTTAAGAGAAATTATGACTTTTATGATGTGGAACAAATTGAAGAATTTATTTCTTGGAAGGGTGCATTCAAAATTAATTATTTGCTTGAAAATATTGATGATGCACCTTATAAATATGAGATTTATGATATAATTGAATTTTTCTTTGATATTTACAAGGAAGAAAATGGATATATTCTTAAATACCTTTATAGATGCTCTCCACCAAAGGAAGAGATTAATGCCTTGCAAGAGCCTATGGAAGAAGAAATTTCTGAATCTGGAAGCTCATTGGATGAAAAAGAGGAGGAGAGTGATGATCAAGAGGAGGAAGAATGGAGTAGCTACCCATGTCTACCTCCCAATGAGAGTAACTCTTTAACTCATACCTTATTTTATTCCCATCCCTGCTTACCAAAGGAGGATGAGTATTATATTGATAATTGTGATGATTCTATTGATTCTTTTGAAATATGCTTTTTTGATAAATTTGATACTTTCTATACTTGTGACCTTGATACTACTATGAATGAAACTTGTTGATGCATGTAAAATGCATACATGAACTTTGCATGTTATTACTTTTTTTTCCTACATATTAGCAACTTATATTCATGTTTTATAATGATTTGGGGGATTTTCTGAACAATCCCCCTTCTTTTGGTTCTAACCCTGTTTTTCCAGAAAACGTACTTTTTACTGTTTCAGACTTTCCGGGAGCTTCGGGACTCCAAAAAGGGTAAGGCCAAAGAGCACGGTTCAGAACTTTTGAGACGAAGACCATGGGCCAAAGTAGAGGGCCAAAAGGACAACCAGGTAGAAAAGAGGACCCTCCACGCAGCCAGATTCCTTGGCCGTGTGTGGGGCCCCCTTTTTGCCCTCGTGGCTCCGATGCCGTCGATCTTTCTTCTCCCGAGTTTATCATGACCTAAAAACGACTATATAAAGGGTCCCTAGCCTTTTCGAGAAGGAGGCGGCACCGAGAGACGAAACCACGAAACAGAGAGACAGAAGGCTGCCGCCGGAGAAGATCGGAGGGGGGAAACGCCGCCGGGATCACCCCCGGAGGGCTCCACCCCCCTCCGGCGTGTTCATCATCAACATCTACAGCAAGATCAGCTCCATCTCTCCACTGTAATCTCTTGGCAAACACGATGTATGATGCAATACTATATTCCCTTGATGTATTGTGTCTCTCCGTCTATGTTTGAGTAGTGAATTGTTCTTGGCAATGGTGAAATAGTTCGTTGATTGGTTGCATACAAGTTTGTTATCTTCTATGATTGTCTTTATGTACAATATATGAGTGCACGCATATGTTGGGGAATGCATGTAAGGTGATCACCGGTAGCATAATGGAGTGGTGGTGACTTGGGAGTGACAGTAACCTAAGACCGAGCCACAAAGTTAAGTTATTGGGGGATATATATAGGGGACCTTAGAACGTAAGGCTATGGTGGGACTTTATGTATTAATCAATCTTGTGCAGTCATTTACTTGTCCACATGATCCATCATAAGGGGTTGTAGATCATTTACTTGACTATACCTATTCATGGCTCCTTCCTAGAAGAAACAACTAAGACTAAAAAATGTGCTTCACTAATTGTGACAACCTCACGAACTAAACACCTATTTCTAGAACACTTGCTCCCTTGAGATACTTGAGATATTTGCTGCTTGCTACTTGTGAAACTTTCTTAGAAACTTGCTTTAGGATTACTTGCATTTTAAACTTGCTTCACTAGTTACTAGACAAACCACACTCCACGTCACTTGCTTTTAATTAGTTAGTTCCTTTTAGTCAAACTTATTGCTTTGCATAAACAGCCATATAAGAGGGTTATAGGGCTTTGGAGAATAGATAGCTTACCTTCAGCTCCTCGTGGGTTCGACACTCAAATACTTATCAAAAGGTACTACAATTGATCTCCCGCACTTGGGAGTCATCAAGCACTTTTCTGGCGCCGTTGCCGGGGAGCGTTGTGCTAAGCTTTTATTCTTGTTTGTATTGCATACTAACATATAAACCTAAAACACAAAAAAATAAATACAAAATGGAAAACAACCAAACAATTTTAGAACTGTATAATATCTACCTTGAATTAGGACATGAAGTGTTTGAGGAGAAATTGAAAAATTATTTGCACAACAATCACTTTTCTGGTAGTACTAATTCTTTGAACACCTTTATTGCTAAGGAAAACCTTGAGCTTGGGGAAGTTTGTCTTGATGAATATGATATTTTTAGTCCCCCTACTATTGAGGATAAAAATGATATACTTGCTGATTCCATGTAAAGTTTTAAGCTTGGGGAAGTTGGTTTTGATGAGCATGATATTTCTAGTTCCCCAAGCTTGGAGGAGAAAATTCACTTTGATGATACTATGCCTCCTATATATGATGATTGCAATGAAAATTATGAATGTTTAACTCCCACTATCACTAATGAGGATTTTACTTATGTGGAGAGTAGTGATTCTTTTATGCATGTGGCTCATGATAAGAATGTTTTATGTGATATTCATATTGTTGAATCTATTCATGATGCTACTGAAAATTATTATGAGAGAGGGAAACATGGTTACACATATTTCAACAATATTAAGTTTCCCCTCTTTATGCTGAAAGTATTGAAGTTGCACTTGATCTACCTTTCTATGCTTGCTATTATGTGCTTCTTTTATTTGTTTCATTACAAAATGCCAATGCATAGGAAATGGGTTAGACTTAAAAATAAATTTTTTAATATTTTTGGTGTGTTCCTTATGCTTTAATTTCCTATTCGGTTTGAGCACACATTTATGTCTTTACAACATGTAAAATGCCTTTACCTACTGTTATGTATCATTTAGTTTAAGATTTTCATTTTATAAAATTTTTGGGAAAGTAAATGAGAAGGATGAGGAATGGAGAAGTTGGGGTCCACCTTGAATATGTGTTGTTCATGCCAATGAAACCATTGCAAAGTCTCTATCATTAAAAAAAATTCCAAAGCTAAAAAACAATAAAAATATTAGTTCACTACTGTAACATCACATTTCTGTCTTATTTCTCATCTTAAATGGCAATAATAATTTTATATGAGAGATAGGATTAAACAATAGTAATTAGCTGTCAAGAAAACAGATTCCTAAACTTCACTGCAAAAAATGTTTAAAATCACAGAAGTGGAATTTTTACCTGGTAATTTACGACAGCAATATTTAGTTATCACTACATATTTCATTAGTTTTAAGTTTTCTGATTTGAGCAAATGAAGTGCATCTAAAAATTCACTCTTTACGGGCTGTTCAGTTTTTGGCAGATTATGTCTTTATTTTGCATTGCTCTCATTACTTGTGTTTTGTGTGGTTCTTTTGATCAAGGAGCAATGCACAACTGTAGTAACAGTAGTTAATATTTAGAATCAACTCATGACGTGTCTCTGTTGTACCTATGTGGATTTTATTTATGGAGGCACTAACCCCTCTAATCAAGTTTTATGTTGAGATTTGTGTAAGAAGAATTTTTCAGGAGGAAGTCAAGAGGGACAACCAATAAAGATTGGGGATGTACCCCTGGGCTCACCCTACATGTATCAAATAAGTACAAGAATCCAAGCTTGGGGATGCTGAGCCACCTCACTCCAACCATCATGATGTTAAGAAAAGCCTAACTATACGGCTATGAATAAAGCGCTTTACGGGAGGCAACCCGGTTGTTCTTAGTTGGTTTTCCTAGTGTCCTCTTGCTATAACAATAGACTTAGTCTTTAGTTTAGTTTCTGGAGTTTTCAATAAAGTGTCAAGTTTCACCCATTTGGATTTAAAAGTTGCTATCCTAGTGCTTGGAATTTCTGTTTCATCACGATTCTGCTCACCGTACGATTTTTCATTTTTTATTTGTAAGTCGGATTGAGCTAATTTTTTTTATGTTCTGCAAATTTTCGTACTCTGTAAGCACAAAAATTGGATTAATTTTTTGATGAGTCTAGCTTAGGGAAAACGTTCGTTTTGCTGCTATTGCTTTTCTGGACAGATTTTGCCTTCTTTTGATGGATGCACTCTTTGGGTTTGGGACTTGAATTTCCTTGATCTTTTCGAGCTAGAGAGTGAACATACAACAATATGAACCTTATTGTCTATCTTCTGGAGCATTTTTTTTGGAATTTTGCGCAGCATGCATACGTTTTGTTTGTCCTTGCTAATCTCACCCCACAGCAAAAAGAATGGGAGAAACATGTTTTGTAAAGTTTTTTCACAGGGAATAGAGGAGCTGCGCCAAGAGAGATCCAAGAGTGGTGAAAACCAAAATTTGGGGATGTGGTGAACACCCCCCTGGACCAACACTCTTTTGGTTAGCACACGTCTACTTTCTGTTTTTCTAAGCAAAGCATTTATCGCAGAAACTTGAAGCGTCTAGTTTTTTTTAGTTTATTTGTGAGACCACCACCTCAATTATCTTTATGAGAATCAGCTACTAGAATAATGGGTTGAATTAAGTTGGATGCTGTTATATTTATTGGGAAAGGGATGCTTTAGTTGATTATAAAAGCTACTTATAGTGGCATGATTTATATGCTGTTTTAGGTGTAGAAATTTGCAATAGTGTTGTCATGAGCTATCTCTTATTCATGTTTTTGATGTTAATTGTTAGTTTACTTAGTTTTTCATGAAATTAGTAGTTCTATGGACACTAATGCATGCATAGTAGCTGGTAAACTATATCCCTCTTGCTAGCCAAAAAAGTAAAAATTCCAACAAGTATAAACTTGTTTCCAACACCCTTTAGCCAAGTATTTCTAGTGAGTCCACCATATCTACCTATTAGCTTCAGAGCTATTCCGAGTATGTTCACCATGTTATAGTGTTATTTATGTTCTAAATTAAGATATTCACTTTATTAATTGTCATGAGCTGAATTTGGGATAGGACTCTCATGAACTTTTGAATGCACACCTTTACTTTTCATTGCACTTAATAAACATGACCCAATAACGGGAGCTAAAAGTTTTGCGTTTGACAAGTGTTTGGTTGGGAGCTAGCTATAGACTTGTATCACTGGAAAGCTTTCAACATTGCACAAAAATTTACATTTGGTTGATATCATGTACTTTTGTTTTTGTACTCCTGCCATGCCGAAATGAAATAGAGGAATAGTAAGTTTTGATGAGTAAGTATATTTATGACTAGAGAAACGCATTGGGCCGCTAACCCAAGCCATGCTTGATCATGGTGGAAATTTACTTACAGCTAGAGTGGACTCTACAAACACATCCTACAATAAAATAAGAAGCTATATAGTGAATGAAATAAAAAGGATGATGAGTCTACTCCGTTTGTTCATCTTGTCATTGTGACATGGGCTGGTTTCCATGTCATGGGGCAAGAGGTACCTCTTTGCGGTTCTCTATGATGTCATTAATACTTATTATGATTGTACAAAGCTTATTAGGAATCTTAAGTTGAGTAATCATGGAGTAGGTTTTCACACTCACGGGGCATGAGGCATTCAACCAACACCTTGTCAATCACATTACTTCAACATTCACAATTTAAGATGCTAGTGATAAAGGGGCAATGAGAGTCTTAGGCCAATGGATGCCACATTTCAATTAGTAATTTTAGTTGAATAATTTAGAGGATAAATAAGACTTGATCATGTTTTACCTCTACTCAATTTTCTCCAAAGTGTCCACCATATTTTCTATTTCCATTATGCTACTCTTTGACCAATATAGGATTTTATTTTTCATTTTGTGTATGCATTTGGTCCATAGTGCTTTTATTTCATTATACACTTTGTGAACTTTCATGAAGCATCTTTGCTTGCATATTTGATATTTCTTATAACATGAATTGTATGTTGCTACTCATCTACATTATGAATCATTTGATTATATGTAGCATGAATAATCTTCTTTGATATTCCATGATTGTTTTAAAATGCAAAGTCCATGTTAGTTTTATCACCTTCATACTCGAGGACGAGTATGGGTTAAGCTTGGGGATGTTGATGCATGTAAAATGCATACATGAACTTTGCATGTTATTACTTGTTTTTCCTACATATTAGCAACTTATATTCATGTTTTATAATGATTTGGGGGATTTTCTAAACAATCCCCCTTCTTTTGGTTCTAACCCTGTTTTTCCAGAAACGTACTTTTAGTGTTTCAGACTTTCCGGGAGCTTCGGGACTCCAAAAACGGCAAGGCCAAAGAGCACGGTTCAGAATTTTCGAGATGAAGACCATGGGCCAAAGTAGAGGGCCAAAAGGCCAACCAGGTGGAAAAGAGGACCCTCCACGCGGCCAGATTCCTTGGCCGCGTGTGGGGCCCCCTTTTTGCCCCCGTGGCTCCGATGCCGTCGATCTTTCTTCTCCCGAGTGTCTCGTGACCTAAAAACGACTATATAAAGGGTCCCCTAGCCTTTTCGAGAAGGAGGCGGCACCGAGAGACGAAACCACAAAACAGAGAGACAGAAGGCTGCCTCCGGAGAAGATCGGAGGGGGGAAAAGCCGCCGGGATCACCCCCGGAGGGCTCCACCCCCCTCCGGCGTGTTCATCATCAACATCTACAGAAAGATCAGCTCCATCTCTCCACTGTAATCTCTTGGCAAACACGATGTATGATGCAATACTATATTCCCTTGATGTATTGTGTCTCCCCGTCTATGTTTGAGTAGTGAATTGTTCTTGGCAATGGTGAAATAGTTCGTTGATTGGTTGCATACAAGTTTGTTATCTTCTATGATTGTCTTTATGTACAATATATGAGTGCACGCATATGTTGGGGAATGCATGTAAGGTGATCACCGGTAGCATAATGGAGTGGTGGTGACTTGGGAGTGACAGTATCCTGAGACCGAGCCACAAAGTTAAGTTATTGGGGGATATATATATAGGGGACCTTAGAACGTAAGGCTATGGTGGGACTTTATGTCTTAATCAATCTTGTGCAGTCATTTACTTGGCCACATGATCCATCATAAGGGGTTGTAGATCATTTACTTGACTATACCTATTCATGGCTCCTTCCTAGAAGAAACAACTAAGACTAAAACATGTGCTTCACTAATTGTGACAACCTCACGAACGAAACACCTATTGCTAGAACACTTGCTCCCTTGAGATACTTGAGATATTTGCTGCTTGCTACTTGTGAAACTTGCTTTAGAAACTTGCTTTAGGATTACTTGCATTTTAATCTTGCTTCACTAGTTACTAGACAAACCACACTCCACGTCACTTGCTTTTAATTAGTTAGTTCCTTTTAGTCAAACTTATTGCTTTGCATAAACAGCCATATAAGAGGGTTATAGGGCTTTAGAGAATAGATAGCTTACCTTCAGCTCCTCGTGGGTTCGACACTCAAATACTTATCGAAAGGTACTACAATTAATCTCCTGCACTTGGGAGTCATCACTTGTGAGAATGATATTGCTACTATTATTTATGATAGTCCGTGCTACTTTGATAAATCTTATGATAATTGATACGTCTCCAACGTATCTATAATTTCTGATGTTCCATGTTGATATTATCCTAATTGCTACATGTTTTCTGTATGTTTTCCTACGTTTTCTTATGTTTTCCGGGACTAATCTATTAACAAGATGCCACAGAGCTAGTTTCCTGTTTTCTGCTGTTTTTAGTTTCAGAAAAGTTGTTCTGGAAATATTCTCGGAATTGGAAAATTCGAAAGCCAGAAGTCTTAGAAGTCCCGAAGAGCCCCGGAGGGGGTCACAGGGTAGCCACACCATGGGGTGGCGCGGGTCCCTCTGGCCGCACCACCTAGGGGTGTGGGCCCCCTGGCCACCCCCCGGCATCGCCCTTTCACCCATATATACTCCCTGAGGCATAAAACCTAGGAGAATCGACCTTTTCCACAAAATATATCCGTAGCTCCGCCGCCGCCGCCGACAAGTTTCGGGGGACAGATCTCTGTTCTGGCACCCAGCCGGGACGGGGAAGTGCCCCCGAAAGCCATGTCCATCGACTCCACCACCATCTTTATCGCCATTGCTGTCTCCTATGATGAGGAGGGAGTAGTTCTCCCCCGGGGCCGAGGGCTCTACCGGTAGCTATGTGGTTCATCTCTCTCTCCCATGGTGTGATCTTTATGTGATCATGAGATTTGTAATCTAGTTGAATATGTAGATGTGATCTTCATTTGTTATGATACTCAAGTGGTTTTGTTATCTCCGTAAACACTTTGATCGCGGTGTAAAGGTGATAGTGTGTGCACCGTGTGGTTTAGCATGATATTTATATCTTGTGTTGGAAGATGAACCTATGAAATTATGGCGTTTGTTTAGCACTAATTTAGGGCGCTCATACTGATAGCGTGGGGTGCCCTAGAGAGGGGATATAGACTTGAGGAGTGCTGTTATAGCCCTACGCAATAATTGGTGTTTGTTATTCGACCGGAGAGTGGTTCGGAGTAGCATAGTGAAGAAATGATATTTATGCATTCAATTATGTTTTCATTGTTGAGAGTGTCCACTAGTGAAAGTAGGAGCCCTAGGCCTTATTTCCAAGCATTAAAACACCATTTTCCGCCTGTTCTGCTACAAGTTTGCTTGGTGCCATTTTCCAGATTGCTATTATCACTTATTATCATCCATATTACTTGCATTTTACTCTCTCTTCGCCGAACTAGTGCACCTATATACCTGACAAGTATATTGGGTTTGTTGGGGACAAAAGAGACTTCTTGTATCTTAATTGCAGGGTTGCTTGAGAGGGATATCTTTGACCTCTACCTCCCTGAGTTCCATAAACCTTGGATAATCTACTTAAGGGAAACGTATTGCTGTTCTACAAACCTCTGTGCTTGGAGCCCCAACATTGTCTACAAGAATAGAAGCGTGCGTAGACATCAAGCTCTTTTCTGGCGTCGTTGCCGGGGAAGTAAGGTAAAAGGTACTCACATCCTCGGGTGTGAGTGCTCGAAGTTATTTCCTTGAGATTCTGCAATTAAATCTTTTTGTTTCTTGTTTTCACTAGTTAGGCTTAATGGAAAACAACAAAAATATGAGAGAGCTTTATAATCTTTATCTTGAGTTAGGACATGAAGTGTTTGAAGAGAAAATTAAAAAACCTATGGAACTTTATTTGCATGCTAGTGGCAATGTTATTAGTATGAACTCTTTAAACACCATTATTGCTAATGCTATGGAAAAGTCTAAGCTTGGGGAAGCTAGTTTGGATGAATATGATATTTTTAGTCCCCCAAGTTTTGAGGAGGAAATTTTCTTTGATGATACTTTGCCTCCAATATATGATGATTATAATGATTGTGGTATTCTAGTTCCACCTACTACGAATGATAAATTTTATTGTGATCATGATATGCCTTCTATATATGATGTTTACAATGGTGAATATGATATTTTCAGTCCACCTACTATTGAGGAAAAAATTAATTATGATTACAATATGCCTCCTATATTTAATGATTATGGTGATGAGAATAATAATGATAGGTATTTTGTTGAATTTTCTCCCACTACTATTAATAAGAATGACTATGATTATGTGGAGAGTATTAATTCTTTTATGCATGTAGATCATGATAAAAATATTTCTTGTGATAATTATAATGTTAATTTTATTCATGATGCTACTGAAGGTTATTATGAGAGAAGGAAACATGGTTTTATGCATCTCAACAATATTAAGTTTCCCCTCTTCATGTTGAAATTTTTGAAGTTGCACTTATTTTGTCTTCCTATGCTAGTAACTTTGTGCTTCGTTGTCGTGGTGGTCACGGCAGATGCCATAGGATGGCTAATTGTTTGGGGTCGATGGACGTTGGAGGTGCTCGGGGAGGGATCACGCAGCGAGTAGCCACGTGTGGGATGAAACAAACACTGCAAACAACAAGATCTACCCAGGTTCAGGGCCCTCGTGTGGAGGTATAACCCCTACTCCTGCCTTTCTCTCTTTATATGTGTGTGTCACCGAGTAGCCACAGTACAGTTTTGGCCTACAGCCGAGTAGCCACCCTTCTCTCTACGTGAGGTGTAAGCTAGGTGTTCTCTCCAAAGTCGCGACCCTCACACAGGAGGAGGCAGGACACCTTATGTCGTGGGATAATCACGGCAGATGTTACCAGGGGTAACTGATCTAGGGGCAAGTCGACACCGGCGTTTGGGAGAGGGTTTAGCTCAAAGGAAGGCATGGTGCAATTCGATCTGATAACCGGCAATCGAAGTCGCCGGATCTCTATTCTCGATATGATAACTCGATTCTGGGATTACACTGGATGCTCGATACCAAGCGATATCGCTAGGGTTCTTAGATCTCTGTCTTAAACTTGACCTGGGGGTCGGTTTATAAAGCATCCGTACCCCCTGACTTATTCTACAAGGCATATCTCGGATCCTACCCGGACACGGTGCATTAACCCTAACTTCCCCTTACAGTAACCCATAACCCGGGTCGTTAGGCCCACAAGTTTGGGTCTTCACAAGCTTCTTTATCCTGAGCCGGATCTTGCACACCGTCCTTTGGCTGGGTTATTCCTCGGAGCTTGGCATACCAGTTATCATCCCCCTGTCAGTAGTCCCCAGAATAGCCTGGGCTTCACGGATCTCCTTGAAGCGCTTGCTATTCCCTGCAAAGATATCGATCATACAGGCATATGAAGACCGGGTTAAGATGTTTTGATATTCAGCTAGGCCTTACTCCATGGAGGCCATACAGTAACCCGGGTTTCTCCTCCAAACACTTTCAATTTTCCAGTCCAAAATGCCAAGATTCCATACTTGGTAACCAATCCTGATATCGCGGGGTTTGATTTCCCTATTCTTTTTATCCAGATGCTTCGCAAGATATTTGGCGCCTATCTCGCCAAAACTCAAGTTAATAGTCGCTTACCCCCGTGAATCCCGGCTTCCACTCACTGTGCTAGGCTTATCCATCCGCACTATAAATAGGCCCCTTGGGGGTGACCCGAACCCTAACGCTCATTTCCCCACTCCATTCCTTACTCCTTCTAAGTTCTCTCTCCCACCGAGCGCCACCACGGAAATTTCGCGCACGTCACCGGAACCCATCGGCCGGAGGCTGCGCTCTGCCACCGTTCGCCCCGCGCCGCCGCCAAGATCCGCCGGCGAATCCTCATCCGGCCCACCAAGCCGCGAAGGGACACCAGGACTGCGCCATCTGCCTCCGCAAGGCTTCCCTCAAATCTCCTCCGGTAAACTCTTTGCACCCATTAATTTGTCCTCGCAACCTTTGATTTTTTCCTCAGATTAGATCCAAATCCGCCCGACACGGATTTCTCGGCTATGCCGAATTAGGCTGCCCATAATCTCTTCTAGCACGCACAAGGGATAAAGCGCATACTCCAATACACTCTCCTACTGCCCGCAATGGTTATTCTCACCACAAATCTGAAAATAAAACTTCCAATCTAGGCTCAAACTACCCGAAGTTTCCGCCCTCGCATCAATCACCCCGGCTGGACCATTCCTTTTTAGTTCCTTTCGTTCACGTTTGGCGCTTAGGCCGCCATCCATTGTATTCAAAAAGCTTCTCACCATTTAGATCCGTAATTTTCGCCATAATGCCTGATACCCGAAATTTTTGAACTTTGCTCTGCGAGCTAACACCCAGATCTCTCGTAATTTTTCATACCTCGATATTATCCGGCCTATACTTGGCCGGCTCGCAATTTCCATGTCTTAATCTTCTTCTTATCTTGTACTTTGCAGGTCAACTTCATGGCTCCCAAGAAACAGGGGAAAACTCCCACCAAGGCTAAGGCCACCAACACCATTTCTGCCAACTGGGCGCGGTCTATGGTCACAAAGGCCAAGTTGGAGGAGCTGGTGGAACTGGGAATTCTTCCTCCTCAGGAAAATATCCAATGGAGGTACCGGTAAGGAGACCCGGCCCACCCCTACAAAAGATAAGGTAATTTGTTTCGTGGAACATGTGACCCGGGTTTTCGACCACCGGGTCACCCTTTTTTCCGTGACGTCCCTCCACCACTACGGCCTTCGTGTCTTCGATATCGGACCCAATATGTGCTAAATATTTCCCATTTTATTGTCCTTTCCGAATCTTACTTGTGCACCCCGCCAAGTCTAGCCCTTTTTACCGAGCTTTTTCAATGCAAGCCATGCCGCGAAAGCGGTGATGGGGCGCTTCTCACTTGCGGCGGGGTTTCGATCCAGCGCCGCAAAAACTCTCTAATGCCACCCCTCACCCTTAATTTCCCATGTCAAGCATTGGCAGCTTTCTTACTTCTACTGTCTAGACACTTCCCCACCCGGCCAAAAGAAACTGCCGGGTTTTCGGAGGGTCTTCTCGACATCTCTGATAAGTTAGTGCCTTGCCCCTAACTCGGATAGGGAGGCAATTCAACCCTTGCTAGCCAAAATCGCTACTCTTACAGCCCAGGGTCTCATCGGGCTCAACCTAGTAAAGACCTGGGTCGATTTTAGGATTCAGCCCAATTCCATCCGCACAAAGTTGAAGTGCGAGTATTCAGGAGAACCTTCCGATCCGCTCCGATACTCCGATAACATCTTCGCACCTGGCGACACTCATAAAACCATCAAAGGTTTTTTGACGGAAAAGCTCGAGGTAATCCGGAACATATCCGGGTTAGAGCCCTTCACGCTTGAAAACCCCGCCCCCGAGGTAAAAGTCCGACTCTGACGCCCTACTTTCATTCTTTCCACTTGATACAGTTGATAACCTGTGCATTAACACCTTTCAGGCTGATGACGACTTTTGGAAAATCAACGCCTCCCCTAGCTCCGAAGGTCCAGAGGAGCAAGAGGCTGTTCACTCGGATGAAGGTACTCTTTGAATTTTATTTGATTCCTTTGAACTCGTCATAACCCCTTCATTTTCAACCATAACTTTGATGATATTCAGAACAAGAGGATGATGAGGAAGAAGACTCGGATGGCAAAGTAGAATCTGCCAGCGACGAGGATGAACCGGAACCGGCAACCAAAGTCGGATCCAAAAGAAAAGCTCAAGAGGCCACTTCCAAGGTTTCATATCCCCTCCTCGCATTCAATTCACATCACCTTAATGATATACCTGAGTTATCTTGACATTATTCCACTGGCCATTCCTGAAGGAGTCGCCCATGATCAAGCGTAGGTCAACTCGAAATAACCCGGGTGACGACGCCATCAACCCGGGTATTTCTTCGACTCCCACTCGGCGGGCTGGTAATTATTCTATCTTTTCTCGACCGGCACATTCCCCTTGAACTATTATTATATGACATCTAACCTGACAATTTTCAGCCTCTCCCGAGTCTGATGACGGGTTTCCTTGTGACTTCGCGGTGAACACCGGGTAAGATCCCCTTCCAGATGCTCTTCCACACTTCATCACCCTTTCCTGACCGCGTATTTAACTACTTCTTGATAACATTTACAGGGCCACGGTCGTCGTTAGCGACCAAGAGGGCATGGAAGACGAGGGCCCGGGTCAGGGGAGCCCGGCCGATAAGACTACAGCCGTGTCTGGCGGTGAAAAACAAACATCGCCGATTAAACCGGACGCCCAAGAAACCGAGTATCCAATTGCTTCCCATGCGAGCAAGAAGAAGAAAGCCACAACCTTGGGTGCCGAAGGAGTGTCGGATTCCAATGCACAAATGACCCGGGTTCCGCCTCCCTCTAAGAAGAAAACCTCTTCTCGGAATTCCCAAGGCCCCGGGTCTTCTGATACGGGTAAAGATACTTTTGATCAATTGATGAACACGCTCCTGACCATGAAGGCTTCAGAGAGCGAGATTTTAGAGCGCATGGCTGCAGAGCACCAGGTAAAAGCGCTTGTCATCTCATATTGCATATCTAGTCCCCAAGTTCCGAGTATGACTTGCAAAAGTTATGCTTGGTACTTCACGCCATATTTATCTTATCATAACATCCAACTGATGCTTGCCTTCCTTTCTACTTACAGGCACAGATAACTCGGTCTGATGAAACTTTACTGAAGACCGAACAACGTCTTCTTGCCGAGATAAAACGACGGGAAATCCTTGAGGATGACATGGAAACTTTGAAGAAGGATGTTTCCAAATATAAGAAGAAGTGCCTCACCGCTCAGACCGACTTGAAGAATTTATCGGATCAAGTCACCGATACTTACCAGATCTTACTTAGTAAGTTTTTGTCTGCCGACTAATTTCATGCTTCTTGTTATGCACCACTCTGGGTTACTGATACCTTCTTGCTTCTGTTTCAACTGCAGGTGCCAACCTTGCACCTCCAGAGGAAGATACTATTGCCAAGGCTAGGACCCTGAAGACTGTGCTCCGGACTTTCTTTGCCGGCACAAAATTTATATTGGACGCCATACATTGGCCCACAGAAGCCTATCCGGGTGAAGAGAATCTCGTCCAAGCCTGCTCCACTGTGCCTGGCTGGATTGAACTCTGGAAGCGTTCGTCCTGCCGCATTGGAATAACCCGGGCATTGACCTTGGCCAAAGCCTACTTTCCGAAGCTTGACCCGGCGAAGATAATATCCGGGTTTCCCGAGTTCAAGGCGGATGGTGCCAAATTTACGCCTAAGGACTTCAAGGCCATTCAGTCAGCAGTGTGCCCCTCTGCTACCACTTTAGCCGATAGCTTGGACCTGAATACGCTAATGACTGCGTATGACGCCGATGGCAAAGTTATCACAGAGGAAGCCCGCCCTTTGACCTCTTGGAGAAGTGGGCTGATCACTCGGCCAAAAAGAAGGAGGCAGCTACGAAGAGGGAGGCCGAGTTAAAATCAGGGTCATCCGCCTCTACACCGTCCGTCCTTCCACCTATCCGCCCTGGCGCGGTGAGTCCGGGTGGCTCTGCCAGGAAAGCTAAGCAGCAGGCCCAGGAGCAAGACCCGGAAGATCGCACTCAGGAGGCCGAGTAGGGTAATGATGTCATAATACCTTAGTCACGTGGGGCCTTTTCATTTGAACTATTTATCCTGCTAATGGTGCGCCTGTGCACTTCTGATACCAATGCCATAACTTGTAATGTACTTCTATTCGGTGACATATTTTTGCGGCTTTCCCTGCCTTTTGATAATCGTGCTATTTTGTCTGTTCTTTTGAACTTGTTCTTGATACCCAGCTTTCTTTTTAACTCCCTTTGTAAGACTCGGTTTTTCCAAGACCAGGGGCTTTGATAAGTGAAATTTTCTTGAAGTCCCTAAGACTCGGATGGTAGGGCCGTTCGAACCTTGGTATCCAAGTAGTTTGTTTCTGTTTCGAAGTCCCCAGTCCCCATAACCCAAAGTACGAGCCATGGGGGCGTGGCCTTTCTCAGAGGACAAATTATTTTTTACCAAGTCGAAACCCTAAGGCCACCCCGTGTAAGTACTGAAGTTATGCTTGATAGTCATTGAGTTTCCGGCTATAAGCCTTGTACTCTGCATAAACTTGTGGTTTAGATGACCCTTTTGACTATCTTATACTATAAGCCGGCTTTCGCGTGGATACCATGTTGTTACATCTATACGAAAACAGGGTCAGGCAAGTCCCATTGGGCTTCATGGCTGATTGTAATCATAAGCGAACAAATCATGCCACTTTTAGTGCGAGTCACATCAAGCTTAAGTAAGAAAAGTCAAGAAAAGTTGGCTTCTTTGCCCAGTCATAAGATTGCAGCCGTACTCGTTTGCGAGTAATCGGCCCTTACAACTTATAGCTATCTATGCCGGGTCATTCGGGTTAGTGGCTGGTTACCTGAGCAACCAACCCCCAAGACCTACATGCAATCGATGCTTTTGATGATATTGAATTATCGATGTCGCAGGGATACTACTTACTTGTAATCAGGGCGAAATGACATAGGACTTGATAACCATCTCTTTATTGATACTAGAAATTTTGGGTTAGCAGGCCGCCTCATTAAAAACCTTCCAGTCCCCTTAGGTACCCTGGGTAGGAAAAGAGCGCGTCTGAAACCTGCCGCCCGTTACATTGTTTAGTTCTTCATAAGCACCGGTCCTGACCTGGCTTGACCAATGCACATCCTCCATATGTTGGACCTTTTCCTGATGAGTACCGGGTTTGCTAGCCAACCCGGGTGGGGTGTTTCCATGACTTGGCTGGTTGTGAGCGGCCGTGTAGCTTCTTCCTTCACAGCGGATTGCTTGGGGGAGTCAACTTCGATTAAGGCCACCATTTTAGGATCTTGCGTTGCCTTGGATTTTGCTTTTTCGCCTTCAGTACTCGGCCTTTTTGATGTAATTCTGTCCTCCGGGTCTGCTTGAGACCGATAGTGCTTGAGTTCTTCTTTTCTGCAGGCCTGCTCGGCCATTGCCGCATCTCCTTCATCACATTCGGCTGCTATGTCTCGATTCCCGTGTATGGTAATGGTCTTCTTAGGACCCGGGATTTTCAGCTGCAGATACACATAACACGGTCTTGCCATGAACTTAGCATAAGCCGGCCTTCCAAACAATGCATGATAGGGACTGCGCAACTTGACCACCTCAAAAGTAAGCCACTCGACTCGATAATTGTCTTTTGATTCCCCAAAAGCTACTTCCAATGCCACTTTTCCTTCGGGGCACGCCGAATGACCCGGCACTATTCCGTGAAAAACTGTTGTACTCTTTTGCAACTGAGATTCCTTTAGGCCCATGCGCAGAAAAGTTTCCCAGTATAGGATATTGATACTACTTCCTCCATCCATCAAGACTTTTTTCAGCTCGTACCCATTGACCTGTGGTGCCACCACCAATGCTAAAACTCCCGGGTGTTCAACTCTGTCCGGGTGATCCCTCCTGCTCCAAGTTACCTCCTGTTCTGACCACCTCAAATACCTTGGAACGGCGGAAGAGACTGAATTGACCGCCTGTTTCAATATCTTTTTATCCTTGTTAGAGCCTCCAGTAGTGTGCACGTGATATTGACCCAACTGTTTAGGGTTAGCTTGAAAACCTCCTGCTCCCCCTTGATTATTGCCTGGGTTTCCTGCTGCCGGGTTACCGGCCGGGGGTGGGCCGTTGCCCAAATTTCCACCTGGACCCGGGCCTCCTCCCCGACCCGCTCCTCGCATGGCCCTATTTACTTCCTCATTCTTCCATCTCTGTAAGTCGGCGCATTGCTCCAAGGAGTGATTAGCCGGCTTGCCGTTCCTGCTATGCTTCGGGCATGCCATCCTAAATATGTCCCAACTGTTACTTGGTCTTGGAGGTCCTAGGTAATGTCCCCCACCGTGATTTCCAGTATTAAAATTCCCTTCAGATCTGGGTCTTGAAGACCCGGCCTCCGTGTTGGCTACAAACTCGGAATTTCCTTCCAACGGGCGCTTGTTCTGGCTATTTCCATTATTACTTGGCACCGATCCATTGCCGGTTCTCCCACTGCTACTTGTGTTTGTTTTTGCCTTCTTGTCATCAATTTCCTCCTCTGTGGTGTCCGTCGCGGCGTGTTTGTTGCACGCATCCATTAATTCTCCCATTGTTACTTCCGCTGCATTCCTACTGGATTTCATGCGAGTTAACTTTTGTACTAAAGGAACGTACTTACATGTTTTCGCCATAGCTTGTAGCGCATCCTTGGGTTGAATATCTGTGGATGAGTGAAGTATCTCCATAACCCGGCGTACCCAGCTGCGCGCTGACTCGCCCTTCTTCTGAACGCATCGTTCCAAATCGTCAATGGTAAATAGTTTTCTGCATGTTCCATGGAAGTGCTTGACAAACGCGGTTTTTAATTCTTCCCAGGATTTGATCGATTTTTCCGGCAGATTGGCGAACCATAACTTTGCTGCTCCCTCTGACATCATTAAGTACATGAACTTGGCTTGAAGATTCTCGGATGCATTGCGAATTGACATTGCCATCTCGTAACTGCTCAGCCACGTTTCTGGATCCATTGTTGGCTCATAATTCACTACTTTCCCCGGCTCTTTGAACTTTTCCGGGTAAGGTTCCGCTCTGATGTCGTCCGAGAGACACTTTGGTCCCGCCAGGGTGATTGGGGCTGGTCTCACCCGGGAAACATGTGACCCGGCTGGGGGCGCCACGGGGTGCGGCGCCACCGGTAACTCATGTGCTACAGACCCGGCCCCGGCCCTTCTGGCCCTGGAGCTGTCCACAATCGCCTGCGCCGCCGATGCTGCTGGTACTGTCTGGATATGGGGTGGGGGCGGCATTTGCTGTTGCTCCTCCCTCCGTCGTGCTGAATTCGTTTGAATATTGCCCTGTTGCTGACTGGGGTATGGCGTCCCATGCATCCCGCTTCTATGGTCTGGATAATTGGCTTGCTGTGCCACCGCGGTGTGTAGTAGATCGATTGCTCGCCGGGTTACTTCCGCATGGGGCGATTCTCTCACGGGGATCTGATTCAAGGCGAGTGTCGCTGCATATACGTTGTCCATGGGATTGTTGTAATGACCTGCTGGTGTGCGAAATCGTGATGGTGGTGGTAACTCGTTGCCGGGTGCAATTCTAGCCTGCGGCGGGGGTAACCCGGCCTGCTCGTTTGCCGGCTGGATTCTCGCTGTATTAACTGCCGCTGTATTAACTGCCGCTGTATTCGCCGCTTGGGGTGCGGTTCCCTGGTTTACCGCTGGGATTGGTTGATCCTGGGGTGTGATGAACAGAGCTGCCGGATTAATAACCCCGCCCGTTGCCGGTAGCCTGGTCTGGTGCCTCTGATGCGCTCTGGACATTTCCTCCCGGAGCCGAGTCTCTAACGCATCCAACTCGCGCTGCCGTGCGGCCATCCCCTGTCTCTCTGCTTCCACTTGCCTTCTTTGCTGCTCCAATGCGCGACGGGCCACATCCAGATCTCTGACCCGCTCCGCCGCATTCTCTGGAGTGATCACTGTAGCGAGGACGGTTGGATCTAAAATCAAATTGTTATCGAACAGGGCCGGGTGACGCGGGTTTGAAGGACCTGCCCCCGGTGTCCGGTTTGCTTGGAATCCGAACATGTTTGCCCGCATCTCCTCCTCCGGTGCGCGACTGGTAACCGATGCCGACTCTCCCTCAACCCGGATCAGGACCGGGTCGGCTGTGCCCTGCTGTTGATTCAATGCCTGAGCCGTCCCGACTGCGGCCGCGGTCACGCTCTCTTGATTTACGTTGGCCGCGGGAGCCGTGTAGACCGCAACCCGGCGCGTGATGCTTGGCACGAACTCATGCCGTTCTTCTTTGCTGTATTCCTCCTCATATCGATCCTCCAATAGATCCCGGATAGACTCGGTATCGCCTTCTCTCTCTACCCGATCGCGCGGGGTCCATACCAACTCTTCCGATTGTTCCCACTTCTCGGCGAGTTCTTTTATCTGGCCTGTTGTTCCGATCAATTCTTCTCTTTCCGATTGAGTGTAGGTAGCTTCTCCTGACACAGAATCAGATCCAAGATTGTCAGGATTCGAGTCGGAAGTACATACCATACCGATGAAGACGTTGATGCAGCCGATTGTCACGACGGATCCGGCTTCGAGGTGATCCGACTCTGGCCCCCAGCCGGAATCGTCCACCATCTTCTCTCCTTGGTCGTCGACGTAGATCTCACCGATGATGAGGTTCTTCATGCTCTTCCGAGCTTCTCCCGTGATGTAAACACCTTTGGACGCAGGCCCCACGGTGGGCGCCAACTGTCGTGGGATAATCACGGCAGATGTTACCAGGGGTAACTGATCTAGGGGCAAGTCGACACCGGCGTTTGGGAGAGGGTTTAGCTCAAAGGAAGGCATGGTGCAATTCGATCTGATAATCGGCAATCGAAGTCGCCGGATCTCTATTCTCGATATGATAACTCGATTCTGGGATTACACTGGATGCTCGATACCAAGCGATATCGCTAGGGTTCTTAGATCTCTGTCTTAAACTTGACCTGGGGGTCGGTTTATAAAGCATCCGTACCCCCTGACTTATTCTACAAGGCATATCTCGGATCCTACCCGGACACGGTGCATTAACCCTAACTTCCCCTTACAGTAACCCATAACCCGGGTCGTTAGGCCCACAAGTTTGGGTCTTCACAAGCTTCTTTATCCTGAGCCGGATCTTGCACACCGTCCTTTGGGCTGGGTTATTCCTCGGAGCTTGGCATACCAGGTTATCATCCCCCTGTCACCTTATATACTGGTGCCCAGCCGGATACAGCCAAGAGAGAACAGTACAAACAGATGTCGACATAGTGTGCACACTGCACACTTCCAGCTTCTCGCTGACAGCTTTGGCTTCCTAGTTTGTCTTGTGTGGAAAGTCGTTGTGCAAAACCAAGATGACGATCTGTTATCACTGACACGGCCACATGGTAGGCCCCCTAACCTGCACCGCCCTGCTGACACCCTGGCGCGGATAAGCACGCGCTCTGCAGATGAACAGTGCACCAGTACGGACCCAGGATTCGCGGGATCCTGTGTCAGAACGGCTCCTTTGACTTCTGGCCCGAGTAGGAAACCGCCATCTCTACTCGGACCACTTCCTCTACTCGGAGGAGAATAACTTCCTTGATTCTTTCTCCTGGCCATCAGCGTGTATGGCCGAATAGCAGTCGACCGGGTAGCGTGTACCGGGTAGCCAGCTACTCAGCTAAACCTCTCCTTTGATCTTGCCTTTGTCACTTGCCTTACCCCTACTCGGGGGTAACCCCCCGACATTAGTCCCCGAAGCTGGTAGAGTCCTGCGAACTTGTTCACTGGGCTCTTCCAGCTTAAAAAAAATCTTGCCTTCGAACCGTAAGATGCCGAGTAGCACCTCTGAGTAGCCTACACTTCTTGCTTGAGTCTCTTCTTTTCCGAGTAGCAGCATTTCTCTTCTCTCTCGCCGAGTAAAATGACTTTGTGCAATCCTGAACAGAATCTCAGCGTGGTAGAGCAGATCCATCTCTTCGCATCACAACTGGGCACGTGTCACGCCCTCGTACCCCCGACGCCTCGGTGCCTGGGATATGACAGGCCACGCGCCCATCACTGCGACCTAGTCCCACCGGCCCGTTAGGTCACATCAACTGCAGTTATTCGCCCACGATCTCGCTGTGGGATCGATTGTGCCCGTTACGCGCGCAACCTGCGCTGTGTGCGTTTCTAACCGGCTCGCATCCCACGTTGCACGATCTCCACGCACAACTGATCCCACTAACTCCGCTGGTAACGGCAACCCGAGGGGAGAGATAAATACCCCCTCGGTAACTCCTCCTTCTCTTTCATGCTCGCATTCACCTCTTGCCTCTTCGCCTTTCCGCCGCCGTAGAGCACTCCGCCGCCGCGTAACCTTGCCGTGCCGCTGCTCCGTGCGACACCGGAAAGCTAGCAGTTCCCCCACCAAATCTCCACGAACCTTCCACCAATTCATCTCTTCCCCATGGCTCGCGATGACGACGCTCGCGCCGGATGGGAGGGATCCGACGTCACGACGGAAGATTGCAGCTGGTTGGTCAATACCCGCCGCGTGCCTCCCGACGTACAGTGCCGGAAGCTGGACGGCGAAATCGTCCCCGCACCGCAGAAGGGCGAGTTCGTCGTCTTCCTCGCGCACTTCAAGCAGGGATTTGGCCTCCCGGCGTCGGACTTCTTCAGGGAGTTCATCAACCACTTCGGGCTGCAGCCGCACCACCTGCCTCCTAACGCCGTGGTGATGCTCGCATACCACGCCGTGGTCTGCGAGGCGTTCCTGGGCGTGCGCCCAATGGTGCATACCTGGGCGCGCTACTTCTTCTTCCGGAAGCAGAGCGTCCCCAAGCCTGGAAGCACGGAGAGCTCCCGCAGCATGACGAAGACAGGAAGCGCGATGATGCTGCAGCGCACCGCCGGCAGCCACCCGCGCATCAAGGGGCTCGACACGGTACGTAAGTGGCAGCGCTCCTTCCTTTACGTTAAGAATGTTCCTGCCGAAGAAGGAGCGCCAATCACGGACCGGATAAATCTCCCCAAGTGGACGAACACGCCGCCAACCCAGCAGAATTGGGGATACAAGCCGAAGAACCATGACGAAATCCTTCAGATCGAGAAGCGCCTCGCCGAGCTGACGGAGTTGGGATTCAAGCGCGATGATCCCATCGCGTGTTGGATCTCACGCCGGGTGCTCCCACTTCAACGCTGCACCCACAAGATGTGCCACATGGGAGGCAGCCGGGATTGCACGAGGACCACCACCTTCGAGCTTAGCACTGCTGATGTCGCCGTCTGGGCGAGATCCATCATGAAGACCGGCCTCACCGACACCTGGAAATACGGCTTTGTGTCGTATAGCCGTACTAAGCGCATCGAACAGGTTAGCCCTCTCTTTTCTGTCTCTGTACCTTGATACCGAGTAGAACACCTCAAATATCCTGTAGGCCTTAAGTGCTTTGTGTTTGCACGCCATGTTGAGTAGCACATCCCGAGCATCTTAGTTGGCTTTATGTGCTTTGTGTTTGCACGCCCCGTCGAGTAGAGAACCTTAGCCTGATATGCTTTGTGTTTGCTTGCTACTCTGAATAGGATTTTCTGGATTTATATGCTTTGTGTTTGCATCCTGTACCGGGTAGAACCCCTCAGCCTTGTACTCAATTGATTTGCACCACGTGCTTGTCTGTCCAGCATATCGACCGCCAAGCTGTTGAAGACGAGGAGCGCTTTGAGGCCAACTGGAGCAGTGACCGAGAAGAGGAAGACAAGACTGCCTATGATACCCAAGACACCGTCTGTATCCCTCACGCCGAATAGCCGGGTAAGCATCAAGATGATGCGTCCATTCGGGATTGGTCCGAGGACAAAGAAGAAGGTGACTGAGTTCGCCTCTCCAGTTGCGAGTAGCGCAATCCCCTTTCCTTTCCGCTTCTCAACCCCTTTTTCTCCTCTACTCTGCAGATGACCCCGAGGCGGACGAGGAAGACGAGGATGCCCTCGACGTCGATCCTATCTCTGTAGCTGCTCCTACTACTCGGAAGAGGACGGGTAGCGGTGCCCAAGAGCCTCCCGCCAAGAAAACCAAGAAGGCCGAGAAGAAGAAGAAGGTTGCCGTCGCCAAAAGGCAACTCCCCACCCGCAAGGGGTAAGTAACTTCCTTCTACATTATACTCTGCTGCTGCTTCTCGGTGTTCTCCTCCCCTCTCTTTTTCTGAACTCTCTTTCTCCTTCAGTGATCCTTTGAATGCCGATGCTGCTGCGGCTCCCGCCACCTCCAAGAAAAGATCAGCCATCGACCTCGAGGCTCTCATTGATCTTTCCGCGGACGAGGATGAGCCAGCAGCACGGGATGGGACACGTGCGCCCTCTCCCGTGAAGGAAGAAGAAGAAGGCACCAACGCCGAGGACATGGGCGCTGGTGACCAATACATGGACCAGGAGCAGCAGGCCCGCGCAGAACAGAGCACACAGGATGCTGCTTACGATCAAGAAGCTGAGCACCAAGATCATGCCGCCCTTGAGCGGCAGGACGAGAACCTGGAGCAGCCGGACAATGAAGCTGCTGTCCGAGATGACCCCGCGGCCCAGCCGCGGGTAGAAATACCAGAAGATGTACCACAAGATCCCGCTGCCGAGCAGCGGGTTGAGACGACTGCGGTGGAGCAAGACCCGCAGGGCCAAGCGCAGCCAGCCTCCTGTGCCGCCTACTCAGCAAGCTACTTCTCCTACTGCACCAAGCCCTCCACGACCAGCAAAGAAGACCAAGACTGCACCAAGCCCTCCAGCTAAGCAGAGCACACAGAAGACTGCATCGAGCCCTCCTCCTAAGAAAGCCGTCCCGTCTGACGCCCCAGTCCCCAGGAATCCACCGCGCAACGCTGTGCTGGATTCAGCTATGATGCCGCCGCCGAAATCAACCGGGAAGCCTGCTGCGAAGAGCACGCAGCTTACAATTGGCGCTTCTGCCAGTTCTGCTGGCGCATGCGAGGGATCGAGCACTCAAGAGGCGCCCAGCTGCTTGCCCTACATGGTGCAGATGGCCCACCAGCACGGAATCAAGTTGAACAAGACCGAGCAACGGATCGCCCTTACGAAGGGCGCCCAGGCCAAAGCGGTAGATTCCAAGTTGCCGGATAAGAAGAAGGCCCTTTCGATCTACTCCCGCGAGGTCCAGGAGACTGAGGTGCACTCCGAGGGGCTCGAGCAGATGATTGACCGAGTAGGCTTCATCGACCAAGTGTGGGAAAGCGCCATCCATGGCAACAAGACTTGGGACGGCATGACCGTGGGCCCACTGAACCACTGGCGCATTGATTGGAACAAAGCTGACATGGGCTACACTCCCATGACCATCTCCTCCACTACAAGCACACTGGCCGCGAAGCTATACGTTCACCGCAAGGCCGCCGAAGATATCGAGCAGACATATGCTATAAGTTTCTTTTGCTTGTTCCGAGTTGCGGTTTCTTCTCTTCTGTTCTTCTTTTCCTCCTTAACCACTATCCAGTCCCCGAGATTCGGGCCGAGTAGACGGGTACTCAACCGAGTTGCCGTCTTCTCGGGCCAAATCTTCAAAAAAACTATCTAACTCCTTTTCTTTCTTTTTCACAGAATAGCCTCATGAAGAGGACAAATCTGTTCCGGCGGCTTCTCTGGAATCATAGCATCGCAAGGAGGCCCATTGAGGCCCTGGAGAAGGAGCGCAAGACTGACGCTGAGACGGAGCAGGCGGCAGTGGATCGTGCCCTTCAACTCTCTGCACTGGAAGGTAAGCCTTTAGCTATTCGGTTAGTGCGTTTTGTGTTTACGCCCGGATTTGCTCTTTGCTCTAACCCTGTTTACTCTGCAGACAAACTCAAAGAGCTGCAGGAGCAGCACCAGCACTGCCACGTCTTCACTTCCTCCACCGAGAGCAAAATCAAGGAGCTGGAAGGTGAGTTGCCGTCTTCTCACTTGTTTCTCTCCTTTCTCTTGCTTACTCTGCTCACCGTGTTGTTTCCTTCCGCAGAAGAGTACAAGAAGTTCCGTGAGGAGCATCTTGATTGCCTGAAGCCCGCAGAGGTGAAGCAGCAACTGGAGAGCCAAGCAGCAGAGCTCAAGGACAAACGCGACACTGAGTTGGAACAGCTGCAAGTCTAATTGAGGGATGCCCTCCAGGACGCTATAGATCAGGCCGCCGAGAAGGACAAAATCAAGGCAGCAGCCAAAGCCAAGGAGAGGGCCCTCGAGTTGGAAAACGAGGTGCTGAAGAAGAGCAACGTGGACCTCATGCTCCAGCTGGCCAACTTTCGGAAAGTTGAAGAGAAGCATGTTGCAGATGAGGAGGCTTGGAGGAGAAAGCTGGAAGTGCTACTCTGCGAACTTAACAGTAAGTTCGCGCTTCTCTGCACCTGCCTGTTTTCTTCTTCTTCTGTTTGGCTTGATTTGTATTTCTTCTCTGCCTCCGTTTCTAATCCTTTCTGATAGCATTTTCAGAAATCTTCCCTGATCTCTGCGCGACTTGCACACCTGCCCCGGCTAAGGCGGAAAAAAATCGAGCTGAGAAAGGACTACCCACGGACACCAAGTCTTCAATTGAGGACAATCTCATGAGCATGCAGTCACAGCTCCATCATCTTAGGGGCTTGGGCACCGACTTGGTGTCCACAGCCTTCAAGCTTCACGCTTTGTACTGGCCTCAAGACCCTGCGCTAGCGACCATCCGCACGCTCTCTGAGAAGCTCAATGGTGTCAAGGCCGAGTTGAAGCAATGGCGTGCGTCCGCAGCTCGAGCAGGCGCCGATATGCTACTCCTCTTCATCTGCAGCTGGTACGAGAACCTGAATCTCGATACCATCCTTGAGGTGCGCCAGAACTCGAAGTGGCAGGAAGATCCCGACTGCGTGGCTTGCCGCAAGGCAGTTGCGCACGAGATCGCCTCCTACGCTGACACTGCTATCTTCATCGACGGTCCCACCGAGCCTGACACCGAGGTGGAAGGCGAGGATGAAGATGAAGATGAAGACGAGGACGAGGACGCCGAGTCGGATGACTTGAGTTGCTTCGAAAACACTGGTGCCAAGGATGGATCCGGGAAGGGGAAGGGAAAGGCTGCTGCGGATAGCGACGAGGAGCCGGAAGCCGGGGGCCAAGACGCCACCATCATCGCCGAGATGGCGAGCCAGGATGCGGCTCCCAAGCCGGGCTCTTTGTCTGGCGCATCACTCAATGACGCGGCGCTACTCCGCACGCAGTCCGCTGCCTCCACCTCAACTACCGACCCCATCTCGGTGGCCACTGCCACCTCTGAGGAAGCCACCGTCAACACCGAAGCCGATGCTGCCAATGCCAACCTGGACAACACTGCTACTTCCAACCAGTGATCCCCTGCAAACACTTATGCTCCAGAACTTTTTATCAAATCCCCGGGATGCCGGGTGCATATGTATCAAACAATTATCTTTTCCGTTGCTACTCAGTTTTTATTCCAGTTTGATGTTTTATACTTAGTATTTGAGCAATTCTGGCTCGATGTCGGGTTGCGTTATTATGCAAGTCCCCGAGTTGCATTTTTTATCCGCTCTTCCTTTTTATCTCAGCTCTTACCTGCAACTTGTTTCTTTTTTGGTAGTCGAGTCACAAGAGTTTAAAGTTGGAGTTTCAAATACTTAGCCACTTAGAAACATTCATAGTAACGCTGCCCACCACTTAGCCGGAAGAAAAAAAACAGCAAAAAGCACTCTACTCGGTTGCCACACGCTTCCTTTCCTTTGCAATTTTTCATGTGTTCATTGACTCGTTGGCTTGTTCTCTGGCTTGCCATGAAGCCGGGTTGCGGACAGCAGAAGAGTCGCAGAGTGTCCGGTGAGTTTAAACACGCTACTTTGTATGCTTTTGAAATTCTAAGTGTTTCAACCGAATAGACAAAGTAAAGCAGAATAGAAACCACACAGAGCAAGTTTGGACGAGGGCAGTCCCCGAGTTCAATTTCAGATTGCAGAGTAGAGGTTTAACTCGGATAAGAGAGTACATACACATTTTTGCTCACGAATGAAAGCGACGGAGTAGAGATACATTCCAGGGGCGCTTAGATTCCTCTCCAGCTTTATCCGACCTGTTCTTCTGGGATGGCTGTGCGTCAACAACGTAATAGGCACAATTGTGTAGAGCCTTGCTCACAATGAATGGCCCTTCCCATGGAGGAGATAGCTTGTGCATCCCGGCTGTGCGCTGCACGAGCCTAAGCACCATGTCTCCTTCTCGGAAAACCCTTGGGTTCACTTTCCGGCTATGATAACGCCTCAAGTTTTGCTGGTAAACAGCTGATCGTGACAGAGTAAGCAGGTCAACATCATCTTCTCGAGCTTCTCTCGCCTCCGCCTCAGTGTAGAGGGTTACTCGGGGGGAGTCATGCTCTAGGTCAATTGGCAACATGGTCTCAGCCCCATAAACCAAGAAGAATGGTGTGTAGCCGGTTGACCGGTTAGGGTAGTCCTTAGACTCCACAACACTGCTGGCAACTCGTCTAACCAACACCCCGGTGTTTTCAGCAGCGGCTCAATCAGCCTTGGCTTTATGCCTGAAAGCACCATGCCATTTGCTATTTCCACCTGCCCATTGGAGGCGGGATGCGCGACAGACGCGACATCTAGTCGGATGTACTTATCTCTGCAGAATCTCACCATGGCACCCTCAGCAAAATTCGTGCCGTTATCCGTGATGATGCTGTGTGGGTAGCCGTATCTCAGGATCACATCCTTCAGGAAACTCACAGCAGTGGCTCCATCACATTTCCGAATAGGCTTCACTTCAATCCACTTGGTGAACTTATCAACCATGACCAAGATGTGAGTCATGTTGCCTCTAGCCGGCTTGAAGGGACCAACCATATCCAGACACCAAACAGCAAATGGCCAAGTAATGGGAATGGTTTTCAACTCGGAAGCAGGCATGTGGATCTTACTTGCGAATCTCTGGCAGCCGTTGCACTTCCTCACAATATCTTCAGCTTGCTTCAAAGCAGTGAGCCAGAAGAAGCCATGCCGAAAATCCTTCTTGACTAGAGCTCAAGAAGAGGCGTGATGCCCGCATTCTCCTTGATGTATCCCACCAGAATTTCTTCTCCTTCTTCCGGTTCCACACAACGTTGCAACACACCAGTGGGACTTCTTTTATGCAGCACTTCTCTAAAGATGGTGTAGCCCTTGGATCTTCTCTGAATTTGCCTTGCGGTAACCTCATCATCTGGCATGGTACCGTCTTTTAGAAAGGATAATATGGGCATAGCCCAACTCGGTGTTTCTTGTGCGGGAAACACTGGTTCGTCCACTTCCATCGGAACAGCCACCACTGCGTCTTTTTCTGAGTTGGGGTTGATTCTCTGCAGCCCCGAACGGTTTGCAAGGACTTCCTCAATGAATGCGACAGTCCCCGAGTTGAGAGGGGCATTCCCCGAGTAAGGAGGGGCAGTCCCCGGGTTGCAGGCGCCAGTCCCCGGGATGGAGACTGCAGTCCCCGGGTTGCAGGCGCCAGTCCCCGGGATGGAGACTGCAGTCCCCGGGTCCCCTTTTGCACCTTCCCAGTCAATCTCCATTGGAACAGCTTCTTCATTAGGTAGAGAAGGAACGAAAATGGACTCCGAGTTGGGGGATGGCTTGATGGATGGCTTTCTCAAATGCTCCAAGGCAATCCCAGCCGGGATGTACTGCCGAGAAGATACCAACTTGGACAGTTCATCCGCTGCTTCATTCTCTGCTCGGTGGATGTATTGGAACTCGCTGCCTTCAAAGAATCCCGTCATGGTTTGGACCAGGAGGCGGTATGATGCCATGTTGGCTTCCAAAGCATCCCAGGTACCAGAAACTTGCTGCACAACCAGATCCGAGTCGCCATAGCATATGATGCGCTGCACACCAACTTCCTTGGCTACCTTCAAACCATGCACCACGGCCTCGTACTCTGCTACGTTGTCGGATGCCTTGAAATGGATTTGCAGCACATATTTGAGTTGATCTCGCTTGGGTGACGTAAGCACTACGCCAGCGCCAAGGCCTTCCTTCATTTTGGAGCCATCAAAGTGCATCTTCCAGTAATTGGATACCGGAGTAGGAGGCTCATACTGCACCTCAGCCCAATCCACAAGAAATTCCGCCAGAATCTGAGACTTGATGGCTTCTCTTCTCGCATACGCGGGAGCGTACGCGGCCAGCTCGATTGCCCACTTGGCTACTCTGCCACTTGCTTCCTTGTTGCCCATGATATCCGAGATGGGAGCTGAACTCACCACGGTTATGGGATGTTCTTGGAAGTAGTGCTTTAGCTTCTTGGAGCCTAGGTACACGCCATAAGTCATCTTCTGGTAGTGCAGGTAGTTCTGTTTGGAGCTGGACAACACCTCACTGAGATAATACACTGGCCGCTGCACACTTTTGCCTTCCTCTTCTCGCTCCACCACAATCACCACGCTGACTACCCGGTTGGTAGCGGCAATATATAGCAGCATTGGCTCCTTGGGTAGCGGACTGGCCAAGATGGGAGCGCTACCCACCATTGCCTTCAGCTCTTTGAATGCCACATGAGCTTGCGGTGTCCAGACAAACTTGTCGCTTTTCTTCATCAATTGATACAAAGGCAGGGCCTTCTCGCCCATTCTGCCCAAGAAACAACTCAGAGATGCCAAGCAACCAGTGAATTTTTGCACATCCTTCAGGGATCTCGGCAAAGACATGCTCTCAATAGCTTTTATCTTTGAAGGATTGGCCTCAATGCCCCGACTGGATACCAAGAAGCCGAGTAGCTTGCCAGCCGGGACGCCAAAGGTGCATTTACTCGGGTTCAGCTCCATCTTATACTTGCGCAAGTTGGCAAAAGTTTCCTCAAGGTCACTAAGCAGAGTATGTGTTTTATTCGTTTTGATGACAATGTCATCTACGTACACCTGCACATTTTTGCCGAGTTGGTCATGCAAGCATTTCTGCATGCATCTCTGATAAGTAGCACCCGCATTCCGCAACCCAAAGCACATGACACGATAGCAATAAGCCCTGTACGGGGTAATGAAAGCAGTCTTTATTTGATCAGCAGGGTTGAGAGCTATCTGATGAAAACCAGAGTAGGCATCTATGAAAGACAAAAGCTCACAACCGGTAGTGGAATCGATCACCTGATCGATGCGGGGTAGCGGAAAGGGATCCTTGGGGCAGGCCTTGTTCAAGTTGGTGTAGTCGACGCACATGCGCCATGCGGTAGCAACCTTGGGGTCCTCCTTCTTCTTCTCAACCTTGACCGGGTTGGCTAGCCAATCTGGATGCAACACCTCCATGATGAAATTGCTTATCAGCAGCTTGGTGATCTGATCACCGATGGCCTTCCTTCTCTCATCTCCGAAGCGGCGCATAGCCTGCTTCACTGGTTTGGCGTCAGGACGCACATGTAGCGAGTGCTCAACCAACTCCCTCGGGACACCTGGTAGATCCTCATTGGACCAGGCGAACACGTCCCGATTCTCACGGAGGAAGTGGATGAGCTCGCTTTCCTATTTCTCCCCCAACCCTGAGCCAATGATGGCAACACGGTCGGGGAACTCGGGGTCGACCTGGATCTTCTTTGTCTCCTGGGATGCCTGGAACGCCGTCCCGTGCTGGGAACTCGACATGCCAGGCGCACCACCTTGCGCGAACTGCGCCATAGCCACCACCTCGTACATCTTCTTCTTCTCGGCAGCAATCACCATAGACTCCGCCAACTGAGAACCAGCAGAGGCACACTCCATAGACTTCTTGTAATCACCAGAGATGGTGATCACGCCATTGGGACCAGGGATCTTCATCTTCAAATATGCAGCATGAGTAGAGGCCATGAACTTGCTCAGAGCAGGCATGCCGAGTAGGGCGTGATAGGGGCTCTGGTGATCAACTACCTCGAACTGTAGGCTCTCTGTGCGGCAGTTCTCCCTGGTGCCGAATAGAACGTCTATCCACACTCGGCCAATTGGAGAACAAGAAACTCACGGCACAATGCCATGGAAAGTGGTCTTGCTGGGTAGTAGCATGTTCTCGGCCATACCGAGCTTCTCAAGTGTGTCTCTGTACACAATGTTGATGCTGCTGCCGTTGTCGATCAGTACCTTGCTGAACCTCACGTTCTTCTGAGCACCCAAGAAGGTTGGATCCACCACCAAGGCGTAGCTACCCGGGTTGGGCATCACCTTGGGATGATCCGCTCTGGACCACATGATCTCTTGGTTGCACCAGTGCATGTAGTGAGGAACAGCAGGGATCACAGCATTGACCTCTATGGTACGCCTGTGCTAAGACTGCTTGTCGACGGGCTCAGAGGTGAAGATCATGTAGCTCTCGTGATGCTCCTGGTACTGGTTGCGGCCTCCGTCACCATTGTTACCATTGTTGTTGTTACCTCTGTTGTTGTTGCCTCTGTTGTTGTTGTGGTTGCGGTCGTTGTTGTTGCTGTTGCGGTAGCCATCGTTGTTGAAGTAGCGGTTGGCTCCTAAAGCCACCTGATTCACATTCTCTCTTCTCGGGAATGCTGGAGGCCGTGCAGCGGGTGCGCGAGCAGGCTGCACGTTGGCATTCCCAGCTCGCAGAGGAGGAGGAGGGGGCATGCCCTCATTCTTGATCTCTTCCCACCAACTGCACTGCCGAGTAGTGTGGTTGGCGGGTCTAGCGGGATGCCGAGTATGGAAGATGCATGGGCCATCCTTCATGTCCTTGAAGACAAATTTCTGAACAGGACCCGAGTTGCCGCTACCCTGCTTCTTGATGCCTTGGCCCTAATTCTGGTTCTGCCCGTACTGGGCTCCAGCAGTTTTTGGCCTCGGGCTACTCCCAGCTCCGGTAGCCACAGCATTCACCTCCTCAGGATCGTACCGGGTATCAATCCGGTCACCTCTGCGCTTGTTGCGGAACTCATTGCGCTTGTTGTTGTTGTAGCTCCTTCTCGGCTCAGCAGCATCAAGGAGAGGCTGAGTTGGGTCACCGAGTGCGTACTGATCCGCAATCCGGATGGTCTCGGCGAGAGTACTCGGCATCTCTCTCTGCAGCCTTTGCCACAACATGCTGCCATGCCTGCAGCCGTGCGCAAACCAGGTGATGGCCTGGGCCTCGTTCACACCTTCACAGGTGTTCCTCAGAGTACTCCACTGAGTAAAATACTCTCGGTCCATCTCCTCTTCCCGCTGCCTGCAAGCGGATAGCTGCTGCGGCCTATTCGGCCTCCGGTAGGTGCTGGTGAAGTTGCTGACAAAGGCCTCCGCGAAGTCAAGCCAGCAGTTGATGCTGTGCTTGGGCAGGTTGTTGAGCCAAGTTCTTGCTGGTCCTTCTAGCATCTGCGGGATGTACCGCACGGCCCATCTCCGATTGCCGTCTGCAATGTGCACAGTTGTGACATAGTCATTAAGTCAGTCTTCCGGTTTGGTGCTGCCGTCATAGCACTTGGTCCCCCTAGCGAGCTGGAACTGCTTCACAGATGGCTCTGTCATGATGCGTGGGCCAAAGCATTCTGGGCCAGGCGGCCCCTTGCTCTCGAGTTGCGCGGATAGGCCTCGGTCCAGCTTGTGCTGGCATCACTAGGCTCCAGCACGCTCACACACGCGATCCAGGATATCATAGCCAGCCAACCCCATAGCCGAGTAGCCATCATCATATCTGTCCACCTGCACGACTGCAGGTTGCTCCACCGGGTTGGCGGCTGGCGCGATCGCACGCGGTTGCGGTCTCTGCCGAGTAGGCTGAGCAACCTGATGCTGAGAAGGGCCTGGGCGATCTCCATTTCACGCCTGGCTATGAGCTTTATGGGCTTGATAGCCTGCTCCTACAGCGTTGTGTTTTTGACCGGACTGTCGCGGCACAGCGTGCTGTTTCGCGGCGACGACTGGGTCGTACACCTGCATCTGCATGTCTCTGCCAGAGTGCCCACTCCGGTCTCTCTCACGGCTGGGATGCGGTGATGAGGCATGATCGTTAGATCTAGCCGCATGCGAATGCACCACCTGAGAAGCTCCAGCACCTAGATTGTCTTTCCGGAACTCCTCTTTCTGCCTAGCAGCCTCTAGCACTAGCTCATTGAGCCTCTCCTGCTGCCTAACGCGCGTGTCGCCAGCGAGATGCGGCAACTCAGCAGCTACAGCCTCAGCAGCTCTAAGGGTTTTGGCGGGGGTGCTGTATTTGGGTCTGGTGGTGGCGGTGTTTTGGCTATTAGCTTGGCCAGCAGTTTCACCAACTGCTGCCATCTCGGTGCCTAGGTTGCGGCGCGTAGCCCCTGCCTTGGCAGGCCTCCTCACTACAGGCGTAAAGCCGCGAGCTCTGTTGTACTCGTTCTGGTCTAGGTTAAGCTCGAGCCTAACCTTTTCCAGCTCCAGCTGCTCGGCGAGCAGCGCATGGCGCTGCTGGTCGAGCTGCGCCCTCATGGTCATGAGCTCGAGCTCGGTGGGAGGCGGCATGCCTACTCGCACGGCGGATGCCGGTATCGTCGATGTCGTGGAAGGAGGGATGTAGCCCGGGATGTTGTGAGGCGCGTCGTAGGGCTTGTGCGTTCTCGGGAGCTCGCTCGTGTCAGCAAGCTCCTCAACGACTGCCGCGGATGCGGCCGCGCCCTTCTCGGCAGCGATAGCCGGGCCGGTCATCAGCACTTCCACGCTGTCTGCAGAACAGCCAGTCGGCTTTCCGCGTGCAGCGATGACAGCAGGGGGATCTTCCGCGACGTGCACCTGCTCGGGGTACTCGCGGACGATGGTGGTGGCGACGTAGACGAGGTGCGAGCCGAAGGAGAGCACCGTGCCGCCCTCTGGCATGGCCCTGCCGCCGAAATCGCCGGTGTTGTCGATGACGAAGTCGAAGGAGCCGAATATGTGGACAAGGCCACAGACTACACGCTCCGAACGTGAACTCCAGCCAGCGCCGATGGTTGCCGCACGGTGGGCGCCAACTGTCGTGGTGGTATCACGGCAGATGCCATAGGATGGCTAATTGTTTGGGGTCGATGGACGCTGGAGGTGCTCGGGGAGGGATCACGCAGCGAGTAGCCGCGTGTGGGATGAAACAAGCACTGCAAACAACAAGATCTACCCAGGTTCAGGGCCCTCGTGTGGAGGTAAAACCCCTACTCCTGCCTTTCTCTCTTTATATGTGTGTGTCACCGAGTAGCCACAGTACAGTTTTGGCCTACAGCCGAGTAGCCACCCTTCTCTGTACGTGAGGTGTAATCTAGGTGTTCTCTCCAAAGTCGCGACCCTCACACAGGAGGAGGCAGGGCACCTTATATACTGGTGCCCAGCCGGATACAGCCAAGAGAGAACAGTACAAACAGATGTCGACATAGTGTGCACACTGCACACTTCCAGCTTCTCGCTGACAGCTTTGGCTTCCTAGTTTGTCTTGACGATCTGTTATCACTGACACGGCCACATGGTAGGCCCCCTAACCTGCACCGCCCTGCTGACACCCTGGCGCGGATAAGCACGCGCTCTGCAGATGAACAGTGCACCAGTACGGACCCAGGATTCGCGGGATCCTGTGTCAGAACGGCTCCTTTGACTTCTGGCCCGAGTAGGAAACCGCCATCTCTACTCGGACCACTTCGTCTACTCGGAGGAGAATAACTTCCTTGATTCTTTCTCCTGGCCATCAGCGTGTATGGCCGAATAGCAGTCGACCGGGTAGCGTGTACCAGGTAGCCAGCTACTCAGCTAAACCTCTCCTTTGATCTTGCCTTTGTCACTTGCCTTACCACTACTCGGGGGTAACCCCCCGACATTCGTTGACTTGTTTTTCTACAAGATTATTTTTCATAGGAAGTGGGTTAGACTTAAATGTGTTTTATATTTGCTTCTTGATTCTCTCTTATTGTGCTTCAACTCTTATTCTTATGTGAGCATCTTTTAAAAATCATTGTGCCTAGCTGAAAGGCATTAAAAGAAAAGCGCTTCTGGGAGACAACCCGTTTTATTTCTCTGTTTTCAACCCGTTTTCCGTCGTTTTCTTTTGTTTTCTTTTCACCTGGGTGTTCTCTATTTCCTTAGCAACCCCGCTGTATATTTTCTTTTGTGTCTTTGTTGAGCCAAGTAAAGCCTCTAGTGTAAAGTTGAGACTATATTTCGGATTTCTGCGCAGGAAACAGATTTCTGTTGTCCACTGTTTAATCCTTATAAAATCACAGAAAATTCAGAATAACCTGAGTTTTTTTGTGCTTAATCCTGGGCTATATACGCAACTTTTCTTAGTTTACCACTTTTTTATTTGACCAACAGAAGATTTTCTAAAAAAATATCTTTACCTGTTGTCCTGTTTTGACAAATTTCTGCCAATAATTGTATTTGCAACTTAATCTCTTTCTTTTGGTGTTCTTTTGAGAAATGGAGATTTAAAAGAAGTTGTGAAATTATATAATGTGTTTATGAGTTTTAGGCTTGTGTTTAAACTGGACCATGTGAATTTATTATTTCGATTGCACTAACGTTGCTAATGAATATTGTCAGAAGTTTGGTGTGAAGGAAGTTTTCAAGGGCCAAGAGAAGAGGATGATATGATGTGATCAAGAAGAGTGAAAAGCCTAAGCTTGGGGATTCCCCGGTGGTACATCCCGGAAAATTCCAAGAAGACTCAAGCATCTAAGCTTGGGGATGCCCAAGGCATCCCCTTCTTCATCGACAAATTATCAGGTCACTTCTAGTGAAACTATATTTTTATTCGGTCACATCTTATGTGCTTTACTTGGAGCGTCTTTTCTTTTTTACTTTCAGTTTGTTTAGTTTTCTTTGCTGTAGTTTATGGTTGGATCTTATCATACTTGTGTGGGAGAGAGACACGCTCCATTTTCATTGCTTAGAACACTCTAGTTTTCATTCTTATTGTTCTGTGAGTGTTCACTTTTTGCTAGTACTGCGTTTAGCCTTTGTTTTCATGCATCTCTTATTTAGAGCTGTTAGTACTCTCTATTTTTCATTTCTATATGCTTAGAGAGAGTTTTTGTTTTCATATATATGTGCTTGGTTGAGAATAGAAATGCTTATGTGGTAGTTGGTATAGTGTAAAAATTCGCATGGTCTTGTAGAACACTAAACTACTTCACTTGAATCACTGTTGTTCTTTTGAGATATTAATTTGCTTAATGCATAAACGGGAAGTACTAGTAAGTATAAACTTTTAATGGTTGGTCTAAGAAACTTGAAACTGTGCCACACTTAAATTACCAGCTGATAGAAACAATGGTATATGATTGCTACGAGTGATACATTTCTGATCGGCCTTTGTAACAAAAGAAAAGATAGGGACGGGTAGAGGTTATAACATTAATCGTATGAGGCACCAGGAATTACGCGCTACAGTCGGGGTAGCTAACAGTGACTTTTCACTGCCACGAACCCTCTTGGAGTGATTTGCATTGTGCCTTGTAAGATGATTTGCTTGCTGTAATGTTTTAACTCGTGAGTCTACGTTGCGGTTCCTAGCACTTCCACCATCCATATTTGCTAGCCTCTTCGGTACTATGCATTGCCCTTTCTCACATTGAGAGTTTGTGCAAACTTTGTCGGTGCATCCAAATCCCTTTGGAGGACTTTGTTTCCCTACACATAAGCCCATATATTCTTCCTCAAAACATCCACCATACCTACCTATCATGGCATTTCCATAGCCATTCTGAGATATATTGCTGCACAACATCCACCTCCATTATGTTACTTGATGATGAGCTTCATGGTTATTTATGCATACTGCTACACTGGCAGGAGCATGCAGTTGGATACATCAGAGATATTCCATTATGAGTTATGAGTACTAAAAGTGTGATGATTCATTGTAATATAGGATGTCGCCCCTACCGGTGAGGATATATATAAAAAAATGAAAAAGCCCAAAAAGAAAAAAAGGGCCAAAGAGAGAATAAAGAGAGAGGGGGCACATCACTATCCTTTATACCACACTTGTGCTTCATGTTTAGCACCAATACTTAAGTTTGGAGAGAGTTTTCATATTATCATTCATTCATAACTATGTGGGGAACTTTACATTATAGAACTTGGCTTGTATATTCCAATGATGAGCCTCCTCAAATGAGCTCTAGGTTTTCGTGAGCAAGCAAGTTGGATGCACCCCCACTAGTTCCATTGGAGAGCTTTCATACACTTATAGCTCTATGTGCATCCGTTTTGTGGAAATCCCTACTCCTTGCATAGCTTCGGTTGTAAGACTTTCTCTTGTCTAATGACCACTTTCATCTTTGTGAGCCTTTCTTCCATTGACCTTCCAAATCCCCCATAATGTTCTCTTTTCCATAACATCCCGGTGCCAGGGACCAACGCAGAACACTTGCTTGTTTTTAGTGCGCAAATAGCTTAAGATTCAAGGATTGCATCGTGTGGAAAGCTTGACTTGATCCTAACAGGGGTTATGAAGATCGATTGATGTGCATGATATTGTTGTTCTTGAAAGCTTAAATCATCTCTAATAAACTTTGCATGGTTGATATTATTTTAGTATTGATTCATTAAAAGTTTTGCTTCTTTCTTAATATTTGTTTATGCATTACTTGTTGATATCAAATATAGATCACAATTTAGTTCATTTGATCCTAGTTTACATGCTCTACTTTACATATTATGATCAAGATTTTGTGGTAGCATGTCACCTCAGAAATTATTTTGTTTTATCGTTTACCTACTCGAGGATGAGTAGGAACTAAGCTTGGGGATGCTTAATACATCTCCAACGTATCTATAATTTGTGATGTTCCATGTTGATATTATGCTAATTGCTACATGTTTTCGGTATGTTTTCCTACGTTTTCTTACGTTTTCCCGGACTAACCTATTAACAAGATGCCACAGAGCCAGTTCCCTGTTTTCTGCTATTTTTAGTTTCAGAAAAGTTGTTCTGGAAATATTCTCGGGATTGGAAAATTCGAAAGCCAGAAGTCTTAGAAGTCCCGGAACCTTCCAGAAGTCCCGAAGAGTCCCAGAGGGGCCACAGGGTGGCCACACCATGGGGTGGCGTGGGTCCCCTGGCCGCGCCACCTAGGGGTGTGGGCCCCTGTCCACCCCCCGTCATCGCCCTTTCGCCCATATATACTCCCCGAGGCATAAACCCTAGAAGAATCGACCTTTTCCACAAAATACATCCGTAGCTCCACCGCCGCTGACGACAAGTTTCGGGGGACAGATCTGATGAGGGGATAGTAACCCGGTAGACTAACTCCCGGGTGTGATCCGGCTCAAACGGCGGCTGGACCAAATCCGGCTAAAGACAAAGAAACTTCTGGAAGGCCCAAGGCATGTAACGTTCGTGACCCGGATTGTGGGTTGCGGTAAGGAAAGTTAGGGTTTGTGTATAGAGTTCGAGTAGGACTCAGGAAGCGCTTTGTAAAGGCAAGCCAAGGGGGGTATGAGTGCTATATAAACCAACCCCTAGGCTTAGCCTCAGAGAGATTCAAGCCATAGTTGTAATACCTGTTATCGAGTATCCAGCATTATTGATATCGAGATCCGGCGAGTTATTCTCCGGTTCTTAGATCGCTTTCGCCATGTCTTCCTTTGAGCTAAACCCTCTCCCGAATACCTGTGTCGACTTGCCCCAAGATCAGTTACCCCAGGTAACATCTGCCGTGATTATCCCACGACAGTTGGCGCCCACCGTGGGGCCTGCGTCCAAAGGTGTTTACATCACGGGAGAAGCTCGGAAGAACATGAAGAACTTTGTCATCGGCGAGATCTACTCCAATGACGAAGGAGAAAAGATAGTGGACAATTCCGGATGGGAGTTGGAGCCGGATCACTTCGAATCCGGATCCATGGTGTCAATCGGCCAAGTTAGTATCTTCATCGGCATGGTACGTACGCTCAATTTGAAAGGACAATATCATGTGCATGTTACAGGGATTTCCAGCAGGGACAAAAGGGCGTTGAAACAAACAGCGAATCCAGCCTTCTCGAGCCCTCCGGGATACTTGAGATGGGCAGAGCAAGAGGTAACGTGGAGCAGGAGAGATCATCCAGAAGGAGTAGAGCACCCCGGAACTCTGGCGTTAGTGGTTTCGCCACAGGTCAATGGTTATGAATTGAGAAAGGTATTGATGGACGGAGGGAGCAGCATCAACATCTTATATTGGGAAACCTTCTTGCGCATGAACCTCAAGGAGTCCCAGCTACAAAAAAGTTCGACGGTGTTCCATGGGATCGTACCGGGTCATTCAGCACGCCCCGAAGGAAAAATCGCATTGGAAGTAGCCTTTGGAGAATCGGTAGATAACTATCGGGTGGAGTGGCTCACGTTTGAAGTAGTCAAGTTGCATAGCCCCTACCACGCGTTGTTCGGAAGGCCGGCTTACGCTAAATTCATGGCTAGGCCGTGCTATGTATATCTGCAGCTAAAGATTCCAGGCCCTAAGCAGACCATCACTATCCATGGAAACCGGGACATAGCAGCCGAGTGCGATGAGGGAGATTCAGTAATGGCTGAACAAGCCTGCAGGAAGGAAGAACTTCAGTATTACCGGTCTCAGGTGGATCCGGATGATGGAACAGCATTGAGAAGACCAGACGCTGAAGACGAAAGAGTAAAGTTTAAGGCGGCTCAAGATACCAAGAAAGTAGATTTTGTGGAAGGAGACCCCACCAAGCAGTTCACTATAGGGTCCAATTTGGAAGACGCGCAAGAAAAGGCCCTAGTGGAATTTATACGCTCAAATGCGGATGTGTTCGCCTGGACACCCAGCGACATGCCGGGTATCCCCACCGAGTTGGCAGAGCACAGTTTGCATGTGGATCCCAAGGCCAGGCCTGTGAAGCAAGGTATGAGAAAAATGAATGAGGAAAGGAGAAGAGCTATAGGTGAGGAAATCGCACGACTATTAACCGCAGGCTTTATCATGGAAGTATTTCACCCGGACTGGTTAGCGAATCCGGTTCTAGTGATGAAAAAGACAAATGAATGGAGGATGTGCATCGATTTCACGAGCCTCAACAAGCATTGCCCAAAGGATCCGTTCGCGCTGCCAAGGATAGACCAAATCATAGACGCGGTAGCCGGAAGCGACTTGCTATGTTTCTTGGACGCATATTCGGGATACCACCAGATTAAACTCAAAAGGGAGGATTGGGAAAAAACCTCATTTATAACCCCTTTTGGGGCCTTCTGCTACAAAACCATGACGTTTGGATTGAAAAATGCGGGCGCAACTTATCAGCGGTGTATTCAGAAGTGCTTCGAGGATCAAATTGGGCGTAACGTGCACGCATATGTGGATGATGTGGTTATTAAGACCCGGAAGGCAGAAACATTTATTGATGATTTAAAAGAAACGTTTAAAAACTTGAGGAGGTATCAGATGAAGCTTAACCCAACGAAGTGTGTATTCGGAGTCCCGGCCGGGAAGTTACTTGGCTTTATAGTCTCCGAGAGAGGAATTGAGGCAAACCCGGATAAAATCAAGGCCATACAGAATTTGAAGAAACCGGAAAATTTGAAGCACGTTCAAAAACTCACGGGCTGCGTGGCAGCCCTGAGCCGGTTCATATCCAGGCTTGGAGAAAAGGCAATACCCTTGTACCGGCTTTTGCGGAAATCAGATAAGTTCGTATGGGATCAGGAGGCAGATGAGGCGTTTGAAGCACTAAAGAAGCAGTTATCTGAAGCGCCAGTACTAGCGGCGCCGGGTCCCAAAGAGCCTATGTTATTATACGTGGCAGCCGGTCCCCGAGCCGTCAGCGCAGTGGTTGTCGTGGAACGCAAAGAAGATGGGAAAGGTTACCCGGTCCAGAGGCCGGTTTACTATGTCAGTGAAGTGTTATCGGAAGCGAAGCAGCGTTACCCGCATTGGCAAAAATTGGTGTTTGGGGTCTTTATGGCCAGCCGGAAGTTGAAGCCATATTTCCAAGAACATCCCATAACAGTGGTTAGTTCAATACCAATGTCGGATATCATCAGAAACTCGGATGCAACGGGCAGAATAGCCAAATGGGCAATAGAGATGGGAGATTATCATATCAGTTACGAGCCCAGATCGGCAATCAAGTCCCAGGCCTTGGTTGATTTCGTTAACGACTGGACGCACACTGGAATGGTTACCGCCGTTCCAAGTTCCGAGTCATGGACCATGCACTTCGATGGATCAAAGCAGTACGAGGGGTCAGGAGCCGGAGTGGTGCTGACATCGCCAAAGGGGGATAAACTAAGTTACGTGCTACAGATTCATTTTGATTGCTCAAACAACGTGGCCGAGTATGAGGCTCTGTTGCATGGCTTGAAGGTAGCCAAGGAGATGAACATTAGAAGGATACGATGCTTTGGAGACTCGGATCTCGTGGTGCAGCAGGTGTCAGGAACCTGGGACAGGAAGGACGCCACTATGGCAGCGTATCGCAGGGAGGTTGATAGGGTTGCCGGGTGTTTCTCCGGGTATGAAGTGGAGCACATAGACAGAAGAAAGAACGAGGCGGCGGACGCACTCGCCAGACTCGGCTCGCGCAGGGAGCCGGTTCCACCTAATGTTTTCGTGGACGAGCTATGGCGGCCGTCAGTTAAATCCGAGTCTGAAGAAGAATTAGCAAATCGAGACCCGGACGTGGAGCTCGTGGCTACGATACGCGGCGTCCCCGAATGGACGGAGCCATATCTGGCATACTTATCACGGGGCGAACTACCAGAACAGGAGGTACTAGCAAGACAAATCGTGAGGCGGGCAAAAGGATACGCTATTATCAATGGAGAGTTGTACAAGAGAAGTGCGGCAGGAGTCTTTTTGCGCTGTGTGACACCAGAAGAAGGCCGACAGATTCTTAAGGAGATCCATGAAGGTGATTGCGGGCATCATGCGTCCACAAGGTCTCTTGTGGCCAAGGCCTATCGACATGGGTTCTTCTGGCTCACAGCTCTAGCAGACGCGGAACGGATAGTGGCAAGGTGCGACGGATGTCAAAGGTACGCTCGTCAAACTCATGTGCCGGCTATGGAGTTACGGACCATTCCATTAACTTGGCCATTCGCTGTTTGGGGTATGGACATGGTTGGCCCCTTCCATATGTCACCTTGCAAGAAGACGCACCTTTTAGTTGCTGTTGATAAGTTTACCAAATGGGTGGAGGTTATGCCGGTCACCAATTGCGAAGCGGCCACAGCAGTCAAATTCCTGAAAAGAATTATATACCGGTTCGGGTACCCCCACAGCATAATTACCGACAATGGAACCAACATGTCCCTTGGAGAGATGGAAAAATTTTGTGGCAGCAATGGAATCAGGCTTGATGTAGCATCAGTAGCACATCCGCAAGCCAACGGGCAAGTGGAGAGGGCGAACCAAGAACTACTTCGTGGATTGAAGCCAAGACTGAGGGTTCCCTGTATCAGGGCCGCTGGGGCATGGGTTGAAGAACTTCCTTCCGTGGTCTGGGGTATTAACACTACACCCAACCGATCCACCCAGATGACACCTTTCTTCATGGTCTACGGCGCAGAAGCGGTATTACCAAGCGACATCATTCATGATTCACCAAGAGTGACAGCTTATGTGGAAGTAGAGAACGAGAAAACCCGGCAAGACGCCGTGGATATGTTAGAAGAACAAAGGGAGCAAGCCTTGGAAAGATCAGCCATATATCAGCAGGACTTGCGAAGATATCATAGTCGGCGGGTGAAAAGCCGGGTCTTCCAGGAGGGAGACTTGGTCCTGCGCTTGGTTCAGACAAACGATGGAAAGCACAAACTATCGCCACCGTGGGAAGGACCTTTCATCGTAAGTCGGAGTCTACATAATGGGTCATATTACTTGATAGATGCAAGAGAAGAATCGGCTACAGTCAACGATACTGCCCACACTACTGCACCTATGCAAGAAAGAGATAGACCATGGAACGTGGCTCAGCTACGTCCGTACTATACTTAGCAGAAAACGATGTAACAGGCAGCAGGTTTCAGACGCACTCTTTTCCTATCCGGGGCACCCTTGGGGACTGGATGGGTTTTTAATGAGGCGGCTTGCTGGCCTAATTTTCTCATATCAAATAAAAAGGGGATTATCAAGAAAAGAGGCAATTGTTATTTATACGGTGTGCATATTCAGGTCTTGAGGGCTGGTTGCTCCTACAAGCACAGCTGCAAACTCAAAAGAGACCCGGCCTTGATGCCAATGAGTTATAGGGGTCGGCTACTCGAAAAAACGAGTGCGGCTACAATCTTATAACCGGACAAAGAAGTCCAAATTTCTCGGCTATTCTTACTTAAGCTCGATGTGACTCGCAACAAAGTGGCATGACTTGTTCGCCTACGATTACCGTCAGTCATGAGACCCAAACGGGACTTGCTTGACCCCGTTTTCGTATTGATGTAACAACATGGTATCCACGCGAAAGCCGGCTTATAGTACAAGATAGTCGAAAGGGTCATCTAAACCACAAGTTATGCAGAGTATAAGGCCGACAGCCGGAAACTCAACGATTATCAAGCATAACTTCAAACCTCATAAAAAGCTGTCCTGAAGTCTTGGGCATTCAGCGACAGGCGATTCGTTTCCTTGAAAGAAAACAATCATGTGTCCTAGACGCGGAAACCCGGACTGGGGACTTATGAGCTCTAAGGAAGAAACAGCATCATCCATCCGATAAAATTACAACGGGCCACGCATCCGGGCCTCAGGAGCTTAGGGATTCAGGTGTAAAACCGTTCCTAGACGCCAACGACACCCGGTGGACGGGTCTTGCTAAGGAAAGTATAAAAAAAAAGTATAAGGTATCGAGAATAAAGCAAGTGGATATCAAGAACAAGCAAATGCAAAGACACATTCATCAAAAGCCCAAAGGGGCGCAAATGCATCGGGAGTATAAGCAAAAGTGTTACAAAAACCTTAAAGTGTCAAAAGAGCACAGGCGCTCCGCTTAAAACAAGTAATAAAGCTGTTTTGACGACGCTTTGCCGACTAATGCATATGGAATGACAGGAGACATTCATTACTTCAAGCTGCAGGATCCATCTTGGCCTTGCCCTTGTTGCCGCTGGTGGTGGCGGCGCCACCCGGATTAGTAGCAGTTCCGGGTTGCGAAGCTGCAGGAGCAGAGTCGGCAGCGGCCTTCTTGGCAGCTTCGTCCCTTATCTTGAGCGCCTCCTCCCTCCAACGGGCAAGCATATCGAACGGCTGGGGGCGGTTCGCCTTGACAACCTTGTCATTAGCATCATAAGCAGGGAGAATCTCATCAATCTCTAAGCTGTCAGCAATAACGCTAGCCGGATGGCGGACTTCTTTCTGAATAGCCTTGAAGTCCTTTGGCAAAAACTTGGACCCATCCAAGTTGAACTCCGGAAATCCACTCATAAGTTTGGCAAGTTGTAGCTTGGGGGCGTAGGCTTTAGCCAATGCGAGCCCCCGGGTTACCCCAAATCGGCAGGAGGACCGTTTCCAGTGCCAAATCCACTCGGGGATCGTGGAGCAGAATTCCAGTAATCTCTTCATATTATCTGGCTTGACATCCGGCAGTCGCAACTCATCAAGTATCCAGCTAACTCCGCCGCAAAGTTGGCGAAGAGTATTCTTGATGGTTTTAAGCTTGGCAGCATCATCTTCTTCGGGGGCAGCATCACGTGGGCCTGCTAAAAAAGGCAAAAGGAGCAAAGATAGTAGGCAAGCAAGTGCAGTTGTTCAATCCGAGTCATAAAAAGGTGAAATTTAAAAATCTTACCAGTCGCAGTACGGTGAACATCAGCAATTTGAGCAGAAAGAGTTGTAAGTTTGTCCTTAGCCCTGTGAGCTCTCTTCCTGTACTTTTTCGTCATCTTTTGGCACCTGCGAGCCTCAGTCTCAGCAGCTTCACGAAGGGCCGTTTCTTTTTCAATACGCTTGGCGGACTTGGCCAGCTTCTTCTCCAACTGTGAAACATAGTCCTGTAAAGAAGCATGAAGAATGATCAGCCAGAAACATTATACAAAGTTCCAAGCAAGTTACCTAGTAATTTACTCGGAACTTGGGGACTATGTATGGAAACAATTGATGATTAGTCGGGATTACCTCGTGCTTGGTTATTAAGGCATCTAGTATGTTTTCTCCGTCGCCCTTCAAGGTATGGAGGGCATCTAGCATTTGAGCAAAGGTCATGTCTTCAGGGCGAAGTTGAGAAGGGCCGGAGGATTGGCCCTCTTGTGGAGGAGTTGTTCCGGGTTTGGGGGTCGAAACCCGGATTGTTTGAACGTCCGGGATAGGAGAGCCCGACTTGGTCTCCACAATGATGTCTTCGTCCACTTCTTCAGAGGGCTGGGGTGATGCAGTCTTTGGTGGAATTGGGTCCTTAAAAGGATCTTCTCCATTTCCGTCCTCGGCCTCGTCCTCAACCTCAACGTCCATGTCATCACTCGGCTTTTCTTCTCCCTGCTCTTCTGATTCAGGGATATCCGGGTCGCTCAGCGTAACTGTGGCGCTGAAGAAAAGAAGGGAGACATTGATCAATGGAATATACGGAAAAAAGAAAGGTAACCGGTACGAGAAAATGCAAGTAAAGGTAGTTTACCCGGTGTTCACGGCATAATCCGGGGGAAGCTCGCCGCTGGAGGCGGATGACGTTGGTAAGAGCACTGGCTGCGGTACGCGAAATTGCCCGGCAAGTGGATGATTAGGAGACGGATGACGTTGAGGAGATTGGGAAGGTTGAGCTGGAGGGGTACTGGCTCGATGAGTGGGTGAAGTGGAGATACCCGGGTTAAGGGGATCATCCCCCGGAGAATTCCGGGTCACCCTACGTTTAGTCGGGAGAGGGTCCTTCAAGAAGGGTGAATGTGATAATCGCTCGTTAAGTTCATGCATAGCAGCAAAGGAGTAAGGCGCACGAGACATAGAAGAGAAGGGAACCTTTTCAACTACCCCTCTAGCCTTCCTTTTGTTTCCAACTGGGGGCTCCTGGTCAGACTCGGTGGCTTCCGGGTCATTTTCTTCTTCCTCCTCTTCATCTCCCGACCCTGAAAGCCGAGTAAGTATCAGATAAGAGAAATAACACAGATGAAGGGCAGGTGTAAAGGGTATGGGAGAGTACCCTCATCATCATCAACAGATTCGGTTTCCTCTTCGGGGTCTTGAGAAGGAGGAGGGTTGTCGACTTTCCAGAAGGGATCGTCAGCCTGTGAACAAATAAACACAAGTGGTGGTTAGAGACTATAACGGACGAAAGTACTGAAATAAGAAAAAGGAGTCAGGTCTTACCGGGGCGGGATTTTCCCGAGTAAACGGGGGTAACCCGGCAGTGTTCTTTATAACATCTAGTCTCTCCATCAGGAAGCCCTTGATGGTCTTGTTGGTGTTACCGGCAGGGAAGTTCTTGGTGGAGTAGCGGAGGGAATCTGTGACGTGACCCGAATATTCGTGTAACAGCTTCGGGCGAATCGAGTTGGGCTGAACCCGGAAGTCTACCCAAGTCTTTATTAGATTGAGCCCAAGAAGGCCGTGGGCTGAGAGAGCTGCTAGTTTGGCCAGAAGGGGGCTGAATCGCTTCCCTATCAAGGTCAGATGCAAAAGCACTGAAAGACTCGGAGGGCTCGAGAAGGCTCTCCGAATAACCCGGTAGTTTCCTCTCACCACCCGGAGAAGTGTCGTGGCAATAAAAGAAGGATAATTGCCAGTTTTTGGCGTTGGAGTTCAGGTTAAGAGGTGGCATCAATGAGTGTTTGCGGCGCTGGATGGATACCCCGCCGCAGGTAAGAAGCGTTCCGTCACCGCTCTCATAACATGGTTCGCATTGGAATAATTCGGTAAAAAGAGCAAGGTTTGGTGGAGTGCATAAGTACGACTCGGACAAAACTATGAAGTGGGTGATGTTCAGCATAGAGTTAGGCCCTATGTCGAACACCCGGAGGCCGTAGTGGCTCAAGACTTCCCGGAAAAAAGGGTGACCCGGAGGACGGAATCCCCGGGTCACATGCTCGGTAAAACAAATTACCTCGTTCTCGATGGGAGTGGGACGGGTCTCATCGCTAGGAGCCCTCCAGTGTATTTCCTTTTGAGAAGGAAGGATTCCTAACTCGGCCATCCCATCTAGCTTGGCCTTTGTCGTTGAAGACCGACCCCAGTTGGCAGAAGTGGTTTGAGAGGCCTTTGCAGAAGCCGGGTGTTTTCCTTGTCTTTTAGGAGCCATGGAGTTGACCTGCAAGGGACAGGAAATGTATGGAGTAAGATTCGGAACATCAAATCATTCGAGTCCGGAGACGTCAAGACGTTGAAGGCTAAAATGAGACCCGGATAATGCACTACGATGTTAAATGCGGAAGATTTTCCGGGTGTCAGATGAGGTTGAGTAAATTGTTAATTACTTACGCGTTGAGGTGAATTGGGTGAACATGGATGGTTGCCCATACCTTTATTGTGGAGGGATTAGCTGGAAAAAGAGGATTTTCCGGGTGTTAATGCGACAGGCGGAAAGAACAAGGTGGAATGGATCTAGATCGAAAAGCTTGCAAGCGATCTTATGCAAAGTTGGATGGCCAATAAAGGCGGGGATGAGCTGCGACTACGCATCAGGTGATTAAAGGAACTAAGGTCTATCGAAGCGGTTCAATTTGATGATATCAGAAAATTAGCTTACGGGTTGACCCAGATCCAATCTTGGTCAGATTGAAAAGGTTGTGAGTTTCGATTGAATGGTTGAGAAAGGCTTACCAAAGGAGTTGAGGTCCGAAGTGAGGGTGGTGCGTGGCGCGGCTTGAGTGTCACGCCACGGCCCTCGATGAGGGAGCGCGGGTGTGACAGCGATGCTTAATGGCGGTGCTGGATAGCTCGAGGATGAGTGCGGCCGGTGGTGGCCTTATCTTTCTTGGAGCGTGCGAGCCCGGTGGCAGAAATTGCGAGGGAGCGTGGAGGAAAGGGATGATGAAACGAGATGAATGGCTTAGGGTTACCATCGGTTGATATTTATAAGGGAGGTGGTGAGCTCACCTACGGCCCGAAAGCCGGAAATTACGGAACAGTAATTATCCGTGCGGATCTGGCGGCATATGCATTCGGAATTAGGCAAAATATCCCGTTGATGGGGGAAGTGCAGCTTGCCCCGAGATATCAGGGATCTTTATCGAGTAGGGCCCTGACATTTTAGGGTTTAAAATTGGAAAGGCCAGTTAAGCATTCAAGGAAGGATCGAGCTATCACATGACAGACATGGAGCTGTGCCTGGTCATCTGTTAAAGCAACTTAACCCGGTTCCCATAGGCTTGGGCATTTCACATCTTTTTCAGGGAATAGCGAGCGCTCCGAGGATGAATCCGTGAAGCCCGCGCTATCCTGGGGACTACTGATGAGGGGATAGTAACCCGGTAGACTAACTCCCGGGTGTGATCCGGCTCAAACGGCGGCTGGACCAAATCCGGCTAAAGACAAAGAAACTTCTGGAAGGCCCAAGGCATGTAACGTTCGTGACCCGGATTGTGGGTTGCGGTAAGGAAAGTTAGGGTTTGTGTATAGAGTTCGAGTAGGACTCAGGAAGCGCTTTGTAAAGGCAAGCCAAGGGGGGTATGAGTGCTATATAAACCAACCCCTAGGCTTAGCCTCAGAGAGATTCAAGCCATAGTTGTAATACCTGTTATCGAGTATCCAGCATTATTGATATCGAGATCCGGCGAGTTATTCTCCGGTTCTTAGATCGCTTTCGCCATGTCTTCCTTTGAGCTAAACCCTCTCCCGAATACCTGTGTCGACTTGCCCCAAGATCAGTTACCCCAGGTAACATCTGCCGTGATTATCCCACGACAAGATCTCTGTTCCGGCACCCTGCCGGGACGGGGAAGTGCCCCCGGAAGCCATCTCCATCGACTCCACTACCATCTACATCAATGTTCTACCGGTATCTATGTGGTTCATCACTCTCTCCCATGGTGTGATCTTTATGTGATCATGAGCTTTGTAATCTAGTTGAATATGTAGATGTGATCTTCATCTGTTATGCTACTCAAGTGGTTTTGTTATCTCCGTAAACACTTTGATCGCGGTGTAAAGGTGGTAGTGTGTGCACCATGTGGTTTAGAATGATATTTATATCTTGTGTTGGAAGATGAACCTATGAAATTGTGGCGTTTGTTTAGTACTAATTTAGGGTGCTCATAGTGATAGCGTGGGGTTCCCTAGAGAGGGAATATAGACTTGAGGAGTGATGTTATAGCCCTACGCAGTGATTGGTGTTTGTTATTCGACCGGAGAGTGGTTCGGAGTAGCATAGTGAAGAAATGATATTTATGCATTAAATTGTGTTTTCATTGTTGAGAGTGTCCACTAGTGAAAGTAGGAGCCCTAGGGCTTATTTCCAAGCATTAAAACACCGTTTTCCGTCTGTTCTGCTACATGTTTGCTTCCTGCCATTTTTATTTTAGATTCTATTTTCACTTATTATCATCCATATTACTTGCGTCTTACTCTCTCTTCGCCGAATTAGTGCACCTATATACCTGACAAGTATATTGGGTGTGTTGGGGACACAAGAGACTTATTGTATATTAATTGCAGGGTTGCTTTAGAGGGATATCTTTGACCTCTACCTCCTTGAGTTCTATAAACCTTGGGTAATCCACTTAAGGGAAACTTGCTGCTGTTCTACAAACCTCTGCACTTGGAGGCCCAACTGTCTACAAGAATATAAGTGTGCGTAGACATCAATAGTCCTCTATATATACCAACTATTGATATGCATGATAATGAGAAAGTTTGTTTAAAACATTTATATGATAATGCTCTAGATGATGGTCCTATTACTTGATCTTATAAGTTATAATGCTACTGAAAATAGGATTGCTATAATGTGTCCCCTACCTTTTAAGAGTGACCAATCATCTTGTTTTGCTATTCCTAAAAATGAGAAAGAAGAGGTCTTGATTTTTAATTTTCATCCCACTATTTTTTCGATTGATATGAATTGTGTGCATTTAGACCATGACAAACATGATTTATGTGATAATTATGTTGTTGAGTATATTCATGATGCTACTGAAATTATTATGAGGAAAATATGGAGTTTTCATGGTACTAAAACACCTCTCTCTTTGTTGAAAATTTTGAAATTGCTCTTGTTCTACCTTCCCATGATTTCTATTTTGAGCTTCTTTAATTTATTTTCTTTACAAGATTCCTATGCATAGGAAGTGGGTTAGACTTAAATATGTTTTATACTTGCTTCTTGATGTTCTCTTTTGCTTAATTCATATTTCTTATGTGAGCATCTTCTTGCTTTATGTGCCTAGCTGAAAGGCGTTAAAGAAAAGCACTCTTGGGAGATAACCCATGTTTTATTTCTACATTTTTGTTTTGTTTTCTTTGAGTCAAGGTGTTGTTTACTTCTGTAGAAACTCCTTTGTATCTTTACCTTTTCAAATTTTTGTGCCAAGTAAAGTCTCTAGTGAAAAGTTGATGCTAGATTTGGATTTCTGCGCAAGAATAATTTTTTGCTGTCCATTGTTTAATTCGTATAAATTTCCAGAAAAATCTAAACATCTTGAAAAAAAACTGTGCATGGTCCTCAGCTATTAACACAACTGTTTCTAGTTCTGAGTTTTCTGATCTGAGCAACTTAAGTGCCTCAAAAAAATTCGTCTTTACAAACTGTTCTGTTTTTGATAGATTCTACCTTTTTACTTTGCATTCTCTCTTTTACTATGTTGAGTGGATTTCTTTGCTCCAGAAAACATCAGTGGTTGTAGCTAATGTTTGGAAAGTATTGATAATGATTGTGTCCATGCAGAATATGTGAGTTTTTGATTGTGCACTGATACGTGTCAAACACATCTATAATTTTTTGATGCTTCATGCTTGTTTTCTATCCAATACCTTTATGTTTTCACATGTTTTCCTTCATTTTCAGGATGTTTTCTGGACTAACTTATTGACAAGATTCCATAGAGACAATTCATGTTTTCTTCTGTTTTTAGTATCAGAAAAGTTGTTCTAGAAATATTCTCCGAATGGGACGGAAAAAAATCCCAGAGTCTTAGAATTTTCGGCACATCAACAGAGTCCTAAGGAGACCTAGAGGGGGGCCATAAGGTGGCCACACCATAGGGGCGCGGGTCCTCCTGGTTGCGCCACCAGGTAGTGTGGGCCTCCTTGCCACCCACCGACATCACCCTTTTGCCTATTTATTCCCCCCGAGGCATAAATCCTAAAATAACCAGCCTCCATCCACGAAAAGTTCCATAGCTCCGTGATACCTCATAAATGTATCCTTAATTTCTGATGTTCCATGTTGTTTTCTTATTGTTTCCCACATGTTTGCTATACACTTTATGTCATTTTTATCGATTTTACGGACTAACCAATTGACAAGATGCCACAGAGCCAGTTCCTGTTTTCTGTTGTTTTTAGTTTCAGAAAAGTTGTTCTGGAAATATTCTCACTTTATGTCATTTTTATCGATTTTACGGACTAACCAATTGACAAGATGCCACAGAGCCAGTTCCTGTTTTCTGCTGTTTTTAGTTTCAGAAAAGTTGTTCTGGAAATATTCTCGGAATTGGAAAATTCGAAGCCCAGAAGTCTTAGAATTCCCGAAGGTTCCACGGAGTCCCGAAGAGACCAAGATGGGGGCCTCAGGGGGCCCACGTCATAGGGCGGCTCCCCCCTTGACCGCGCTGGGGGGTGGTGTGGGGCCCCCAGGCCTCCACCGCCTCTGCCCTTTCGCCTATTTAATCCCCCGAGACGTAAACCCTAAATAAATCACACTTTTTCCTGAGAAACACCCGAGGCTGCCATCACCGTCATCCCGAGATCGGGAGGGTTCTGGAGCTCTCCCTGGCACCCTGCCGGAGGAGGAAATCATCACCGGAGGGGTCTAAACCACCATGCCCTCCTCCGAAGTGATGCGTGGGTAGTTCATCCCTGGACTACGGGTCCATAGGAGTAGCTAGATGGTTGTTCTCTCCACTTTGTACCTCATGTTTGGATCTTGTGAGCTTCCTATCATGATCAAGATCATCTTTATGTAATGCTACATGTTGTGTTTGCAGGGATCTGATGAATGTTGAATGCTATGTCTTCGGATTATCAATCTATCATGTTATCTTCATGCTTATGTTATTTATGATCTTGCATGCTCTCCGTTATGAGTAGATGCTCTGGCAAAGTAGATGCTAGTAACTCCAAGAGGGAGTATTTATGCTCTATAGTGGGTTCATGCCTCCTTTGCATCTGTGCTCGAGTGACAGAAACGTGACAGATGGAGGATGTGTTGTTGCCATTAGGGAGAAAACAACGGTTTTACCTAGTTTACATTACACACTTTGCTTACGGCGATAATCTGTTGCTTGCAACTTAATACCCAACGTTTGTTCGGATGATATTCGGAGGGTGGATTATTAGTCATAGATACAGTTGGATAACGATCTATGTATTTTGGTGTAATGCCCGCGTGAATCACATAGTAATCTTTATGTATTGCATATGCACTACGGTGCAACCTTCATTTATGCCAATTGCCTAGCTGTAATTTGTTCACCACGCATGTTATTTATCTTTCACGGAGAGACACCACTAGTGAACTGTGGACCCCGGTCCTTTTTCCTCATACTGATAAAACACCTACTGCTTTCATACTGCTTACATACTGTTTTCATACTGTTTTCCACACCATACGTTTAACCTCTTTGTGTTCAACAAAATCGGTGAGATTGACAACCTCACTGCTACGTTGGGACAGAGTGATTTGATTGTGTTGTGTAGGTTCCACGTTGCTACTGAACCGGTAGTGCGCCCTGCCACCTCAGCTGCATCAACCTTCAGAGATTGCTTGTCCTCCTACTGGTCAATTCAACCTTGGTTTCTTTTCCGAGGGAAAACTTGCTGCTGCACTCTTCACACCTTGCACTTGGGGTCTACCAATGTTAGTCATCACTCCGCCGCCATCGTCGACAAGTTTCGTGGGACAGAAATCTCTGTTCTGACGCCCTGCCGGGACGGGGAAGTGCCTCCGGAGCCATCTCCATCGACTCCACTGCCATCTTCCTCGCCGTTGCTGACTCCCATGGTGAGGAGGGGGTAGTTCTCCCCCGGGGCTGAGGGCTCTACTGGTAGCTATGTGTCTCATCTCTATATCCCATGGTGTGATCTTTATGTGATCATGAGCTTTGTAATCTAGTTGAATAAGTAGATATTACTCTTCATCTGTTATGCTACTCAAGTGGTTTTGTTATGAGATCTCCGTAGACACTTTGATTGTCGGGGGGTTACCCCCGAGTAGGGTAAAGACAGATGATAAAGGCCGCGTACAGAAGAAAGGTTTGGTCGAGTATCCGACTACCGAGTACTCGCTACCCGGTAGTCTGCTACCCGGTCTCACCTCGAGATGGCCAGACGGAGATATCAATCAGTTTCTACCCTGTCGAGTAGAAACTTTGGCCCGAGTACAATTGGCGGGAACCTTTGGCGGGAAACTACTCGGGCAGGAAGTCAAAAGAGCCGTTCTGACACAGGATCCCGCGTATCCTGGGTCCGTACTTGGCAGCATTCGAACTACTGTTCACGTGGGGACGGCCTGCCTGACAGTGACAGCATGGAAGCAGTCGGTGGCAGGATAAGGGGGGCCTGCTCTGTGACTAGGTACAGTGATACCAGTCTGTCCCCTAGTTTTGCCCAACGACTTTACAGAAGCGGCCAAGACCAACGACCAAAGCTGTCAGGCCGTACTCGGAGAAAGGACATGTGAACACTATGTCGACACTTGTCTAGGATTTGGACGTATCCGGCTGGGCACCGTGTATATAAGGTGCCCCGCCGCCTCCTGCGCGAGGCACGCTGGGAGACATTGAGAGGAAACCCTAGAAACCCTAAGTTCTTGACCTAGCTCTACTCGGGAGCATAGAGAGGCTACTCGGTGAACATCATTCCTTGTACTGTGAGCTACTCGGTGACATATAGCAATACATAGAGAAAGGCAGGAGTAGGGGTTTTACCTCCTCACGAGGGCCCTGAACCTGGGTACATCGTGTTGTTTGTGTTGTATGGATCTCACCTCACGGCTACTCGTCGCGTGATCCCTCCCCGGACACCTCCAGCGTCCATCGTTCCCACATCTTTAGCCATCCTATGGCATCTGCCGTGACACCACCACGACAGTTGGCGCCCACCGGGGCAATCAGCGGCGCTGGCTGGAGTTACTGTTCGGACGGGATCTTCATCTACGGAGCGAGTGGTTTGTGGCCTTGTCCACAGATTCGGCTCCTTCGACTTCGTCACTGACAACGCCGGCTGTTTCGGCGGTAAGGCCATGCCGGAGGGCGGCTCGGTGATCTCCTTCGGCTCGCATCTCGTCTACGTCGCCACCGTCGCCAACGACGCCTACCCCGAGCTGGTGCACGACGCGGAGGATCCTCCGCGGTTGTTGCTGCTCGTGGAAGGCCTGCATGCAGCTCTGCGTGCTGCGCTGAGGTGATGGTGACGGGCGTGGCGGCAAACGTTGGCGCAGCCGCTACTGGCGCTGCGGCCGTCGTCGAGGAGGTTGACGACCCGCCTGCTGGTGGCAGAGATCATCGGCCCTACGAGAAGCAATGCAACTTGCCGCCTTCCACCTCTACGGTCATCCCCGCGTCTGCAGCGCGGACCGGCATGCCCATGCCCACCGACGTCGAGCTCCTAGCCACGCGGGAGCAGCTCGAGCGGCAACGCCAGGAGCTGCTCGCCGAGCAGGCGGAGTTGGAGAAGATCAGATTGGAGCTGAGCCTGGACCAGCTCGAGTACAACAAGGCTCACGGCTTCACGCCGGTTGCCAGGAGGCCCAGCAGGGTAGGCGCAACGCGGCGCAACCTAGGCGCCGAGATGGCGACTGTTGCGGAGGAGCCCGCTCAGTCCGCCACCGCGAACACCTTCACAAGGCCAAGGTACAGCACGCCCGCCAAGACGCTGCGGGCTGCGGAGGCTGTGGCTGCCGAGTTGCCGCGCCTAGAGGGAGAGGCGCGTCGCAGGCAGCAGGAGAGGCTAGGCGAACTGGTGCTGGAGGCCGCCAGGCAGAACGAGGAGTTCCGGAAGGCCAACCCGGGAGCTGGAGCTTCGCAAGTGGTTCATTCGCACGCGGCAAGATCTAACGATCAAGCCTCATCTCCGCATCCTAGCCGCGAGAAGAGCCGCAGCGGGCGTACGGGTAGAGACAGGCAAATGCAGGTGTATGACCCGGCTGCTGCCGCGAAACAGGTTGCTGTGCCGCAGCAGCCCGGGCGGGAACACAACGCTGCAAGAGCAGGCTCTCAAGCCCATCAAGCTCAAAGCCGTGTCCGAGAAGCCGCACGTCCGGGTACTTCTCGGCAACCCGCAGCTCCGCCTACTCGGCAGAGGCTACAGCCGCGTCCAGTGGCACCAGTCGTCGACCCGGTGGAGCAGCCCGCAGCTATGCAGCCGGATAGGTATGATGATGGCTACTCGGCTATGGAGATGGCCGGTTATGACATCCATGACCGTGTGGGTGAGCGCGTGTTGGCGCCTGGAGATGCAAGGCACCAGCTGGACCGTATCAGCTTGTCGGCGCGGCTTGAGAGCACGGGTCCTCCCGGCCCCGAGTGTTTTGGCCCGCGCATCATGAACGAGCCGTCCGTGAAGGGCTTCCAGCTCGCAAGAGGCACCAAGAGCTACAATGGTAGCACCAAGCCCGAAGATTGGCTCAATGACTACGTCACCGCAGTCCACATTGCGGGTGGCAACCGGAGATGGGCGGTGCGCTATGTGCCGCAGATGCTAGAGGGTCCAGCTCGTACTTGGCTCAACAACTTGCCCAAGCACAGCATAAACTGCTGGCTGGACTTCTCGGACGCATTCGTCAGCAACTTCACCAGCACCTACAAGAGGCCGAATAGGCCACAGCAGTTGTCAGCCTGCCGGCAGCGAGAAGATGAGACGGACCGCGAGTACCTTACTCGGTGGAGCACCCTGAGGAACACCTGTGAGGGTGTGAATGAGGCACAGGCCATCACTTGGTTTGCGCAAGGTTGCCGGCATGGCAGCATGCTTTGGCAAAGATTGCAGAGGGAGATGCCCAACACCCTGGCCGAGACCATCAAGATCGCGGATCAGTACGCGCTCGGTGATCCTACTCAGCCACTGATGGACTCCTCTGAGCCGAGAAGGAACTTCAACAGCAACAAGCGCAACGAGTTCCGCAACAAACGCCGAGTAGATACTCGGTATGATCCCGAGGAGGTGAATGCAGTGAACATCGGAGGCGGTGGTGGCCAAAGGCAGAAACCTGCTGGAGCCTACGGGCAGAACCAGAACCAGGGCCAAGGCAACAAGAAACCGTTCCGCACTGCGCAGCCGAGTAGCGGGAACTCCGAGCAGCCGAAGAAGTTTGTCTTCGATGACATGAAGGATGGTCCGTGCAGCTTCCACACTCATCACCCTCAAGGCCTGCGAACCATACTACTCGGCAGTGCGAATGGTGGGACATAATCAAGAGTGATGGCTTGCCTCCTCCTCCTCCCCTGCCAGCCGCAAATGCTGCTGTTCAGCCTACTCGGGCACCCGCAGCTCGGCCCCCAGTGTATCCGAGAAGGGAGAATGTCAACCAGGTGGCTTTAGGAGCCAACCAGAACTTCAACAATGAGAGATACCGCAACAACAACAACAACTATAACCGCAACAACAACAACAGAGGCAACAACAACTATCAGGGCAACAACAACAATGGCAACAATGGCAACAACGGGGGCAATGGCCCTAACCAATACCAAGAGCACCATGAGAGCTATATGATCTTCACTTCTGAGGCAGTCGACAAGCAGTCACAACACAGGCGGGCCATGGAGGTCAATGCAGTGGTTCCGGCTGTCCCTCACTACATGTATTGGTGCGACCAGGAGATAGGTGGACTCGGGCAGATCACCCCAAGGTGATGCCCAATCCGGGTACCTATGCTTTGGTGCTGGATCCTACCTTCCTGGGTCCCGAGAAGAATGTGAGGTTCAGCAAAGTGCTGATCGACAACGGCAGCAGCATCAACATTGTGTATAAGGACACACTCGAGAAGCTTGGCCTGGCCGAGAACATGATGCTGCCCAGCAAGACCACTTTCCATGGGATTGTGCCCGGGATCTCGTGCAACCCGATTGGCCGGGTGTGGATTGATGTGCTATTCGGTACTCGGGAGAACTGCCGCACAGAGCGCCTGCAGTTCGAGGTGGTGGATCATCAGAGCCCATATCATGCTCTACTCGGAAGGCCTGCTCTGAGCAAGTTCATGGCCTCTACTCATGTGGCTTACCTGAAGATGAAGATCCCTGGGCCAAATGGTATCATCACCATCTCGGGAGATTACAAGAAGTCCATGGAGTGTGCCTCTGCTAGCTCTCAGCTGGCGGAATCAATGGTGATTGCTGCCGAGAAGAAGAAGATGTACGAGGTGGTAGCCATGGCTCAGTCCGCACAAGCTGGCGCACAAGGTGTGCCGAGTACTCAGCATGGTACTGCTTTCCAAGCTGCCAAGGAGACCAAGACTGTTCAGGTTGACCCGAGTTCCCGGAGCGCGTGGCCATCATTGGTGCCGGGCTGGCCGAGAAATAGGAAAGCGCGCTCATCCACTTCCTCCGTGAGAATCGGGACGTGTTCGCCTGGACCAATGAAGATCTACCAGGAGTCCCGAGGGAGTTGGTTGAGCACTCTTTGCATGTGCGTCCTGACGCCAAGCCCGTGAAGCAGGCCTTGCGCCGTTTCGGGGATGAGAGAAGGAAGGCCATCGGTGATCAAATCACCAAGCTGCTGATCAGTAACTTCATCATGGAGGTGCTGCACCCGGACTGGTTAGCCAACCCGGTCATGGTCGAGAAGAAAAAGGAAGATCCCAAGGCTACCACTGCATGGCGCATGTGCGTCGACTACACCGACTTGAACAAGGCGTGCCCCAAGGATCCTTTCCCGCTACCTCGCATCGATCAGGTGATCGATTCCACTGCCGGTTGTGAACTGTTGTCTTTCATTGATGCCTACTCTGGTTTCCACCAGATCGCACTCAACCCTGCTGATCAAATAAAGACTGCTTTCATTACCCCGTACGGGGGCTTATTGCTATCGTGTCATGTGTTTTGGCTTGAGGAATGCGGGTGCAACCTATCAGAGATGCATGCAGAAATGCTTGCATGATCAGCTCGGCAAGAATGTGCAGGTGTACGTAGATGACATTGTCATCAAAACGAATAAAACACATACTCTGCTTGCCGATCTTGAGGAAACCTTTGCTAACCTACGCAAGTACAAAATGAAACTGAATCCGAGTAAGTGTACCTTTGGTGTACCAGCTGGAAAGCTACTCGGTTTTCTTGTTTCTAGTCGGGGCATTGAAGCCAATCCGTCTAAGATAAAAGCTATTGAGAGCATGTCTTTGCCGAAATCATTGAAGGATGTGCGAAATTCACGGGTTGTTTGGCATCTGAGCCGTTTCCTGGGCCGAATGGGCGAGAAGGCTCTGCCTCTGTACCAGCTGATGAAGAAAAGCGACAAGTTTGTCTGGACTCCGCAAGCGGATGTGGCATTCAATGAGCTGAAAGCAATGTTGGCTAGTGCTCCTGTCTTGGCTAGTCCGCTACCCAAGGAGCCTATGCTGCTATACATTGCCGCGACTAACCGAGTAGTCAGCGTGGTGATAGTGGTGGAGCGAGAAGAAGAAGGCAAGAGTGTGCAGCGCCCAGTCTACTATCTCAGTGAAGTGCTGTCCAGTTCCAAGCAAAACTACCCGCATTACCAGAAGATGACATATGGTGTGTACCTCGGCGCCAGGAAGCTGAAACATTACTTCCAGGAGCATCCCATCACTGTTGTGAGCTCAGCTCCATCTCGGACATCATGGTAACAAGGAGCGAGTGGCAGAGTAGCAAAGTGGGCAATTGAGCTAGCTGCGTATGCTCCCGCATATACGAGAAGAGAAGCCATCAAGTCTCAGGTGCTGGCAGAATTTCTTGTCGACTGGGCCCGAGAAGCAATATGAACCTCCTGCTCCAGTCTCAAACTACTGGAAGATGCACTTTGATGGCTCAAAGGTGAAAGAAGGCCTTGGTGCTGGCGTTGTGCTTACATCACCCAAGCGGGATCAGCTCAAGTATGTGTTGCAGATTCATTTCAAGGCATCCAACAACGTAGCCGAGTACGAGGCAGTTGTGCATGGTTTGCGTGTAGCAAAGGAGGTTGGTGTGCAGCGCATTATCTGCTATGGCGACTCGGACCTGGTGGTGCAGCAAGTCTCAGGTACCTGGGATGCCTTGGATGCCAACATGGCGTCGTATCGTTTCCTGGTGCAGTCAATGACTGGGTTTTTCGAAGGCTGTGAGTTCCAGCACATCCACCGAGCAGAAAACGAAGCAGCGGATGAGCTGTCCAAGTTGGGATCTTCTCGGCAGTCTATCCCGGCAGGGATTGCCTTGGAGCATTTGAGGAAGCCGTCCATCAAGCCTTCCCCCAACTCGGAATCCATCTTGTTCCCTCTCTGCCGAGTGAAGAATCTGACCCAATGGAGATCGACTGGGAGAGTGCTGCAGGGAACCCGGGGACTGCCACTCCTTACCCGGGGACTGCCACTCCCTACTCGGGGACTGCCGCTCCCTACTCGGGGGCTGCCATTCCCTACTCGGGGACTGCCATTCCTTACTCGGGACTGCCACTCCTTACTCGGGGACTGCCACTCCTTACCCGGGGACTGCCACTCCTTACTCGGGGGACTGCCGTCCTCAACCCAGAAGCTGTTGCATTCATTGAAGAAGTTCTCGCCAATCGATCTGGGCTGCAAAGAAGCGCTCCTACTCCTCCTGTGCAACCACCAGAGCCTGTCCCAATGGAAATGGACGAACCAGTGTTTCCCGTGCGGGAGACACCGAGTTGGGCAATGCCCATATTATCCTTTCTAAGGGACGGTACTTTACCTGAGGATGAGGTGACCGCGAGGCAGATTCAGAGAAGATCCAAGGGCTACGCCTTAGTCCGAGATGTGCTGCACAAGAGAAGTGCCACTGGTGTGCTGCAACGTTGTGTGAGCCCAGAGGAAGGAGAAGAAATCCTGGTGGAGATACATCAAGGAGAATGTGGGCATCATGCCTCTTCTCGGGCCTTAGTCAAGAAAGCTTTTCGGCATGGCTTCTACTGGCTCACTGCATTGCAGCAAGCTGAGGACATTGTGAGGAAGTGCGCCGGCTGCCAGATGTTCGCAAGTAAGATTCACGTGCCAGCATCCGAGTTGAAAACAATTCCTATCACATGGCCGTTTGCTGTTTGGTGCTTGGATATGGTTGGTCCTTTCAAGCCGGCTAAGGGCAATATGACACATATCCTGGTCATGGTGGACAAGTTCACCAAGTGGATCGAGGTGAAGCCTATTCGGAAGTGTGATGGAGTCACAGCTGTGAAGTTCGTGAAAGATGTGATCATGAGATATGGCTACCCACACAGTATCATCACCGACAACGGTACCAACTTTGCAGAGGGGGCAATGGTGCGATTCTGCAGAGATAAGCATATCCGACTAGACGTTGCGTCAGTCGCGCACCCTGCCTCCAATGGGCAAGTTGAGAGAGCAAATGGGATGGTACTGGCAGGCATCAAGCCGAGGCTGATTGAGCCATTGCTGAAAACACCTGGGTGTTGGCTAGAAGAGTTGCCAGCGGTGTTGTGGAGTCTAAGGACTACCCCTAACCGGTCAACCGGCTACACGCCATTCTTCTTGGTATACGGGGCTGAGGCCGTGTTGCCAATAGACTTAGAGCATGACTCCCCCGAGTAGCCCTCTACACTGAGGTGGAGGCGAGAGAAGCTCGAGAAGACGACGTTGACCTGCTTGAAGAAGCAAGAGAGCTGACTCTGTCACGTTCGGCTGTCTACCAGCAAAACCTGCGGCGCTATCATAGCCGAAAGGTGAACCCAAGGGTTTTCCGAGAAGGAGACATGGTCCTTAGGCTTGTGCAGCGCACAGCCGGATGCACAAGTTGTCTCCTCCATGGGAAGGGCCTTTCATTGTCAGCAAAGCGCTGCACAATGACGCGTACTATCTTGTAGATGTGCGCCCATCGCAGGCGAACAGGGCAGATAAAGCTGAGAGGAAACCAAGCGTCCCTGGAATGTAGCTCTACTTCGTCGTTTTCATTCGTAAGCAAAGATGTGTATGTACTCTTTCATCCGAGTTGAAATTCTACTCTGCAATCTAAAATTGTTCTCGGGGACTGCCCTCGTCCAAAATTGCTCTAAGTATTTTTACTCGGTTTGTTCCTCTGTCTATTCGGTTGCTTCACTTCAGAACTCAAAAGTGCATTGAGTACTGTGTTTAAACCTACATGCCAACTCTTCGACTTCGCTGCTGTCCGAAACCCGACTTCATGGCAAGCAAGAGAACAAGCAAAAGGTCAATGAGCACACGAAAATCGCTAAGGAAGAAAAAGTGCAGGAACCGAGTAGATTGTCGGTTACTTTTTGTTCCTCGTTTTCGTCTTCTCGGCTAAATGGTGGGCTGCGTTATCATGATTGTTCTCTAGCGGCTAAGTATTTGCAGCCTTGTTCTTTAATTCTTGTGACTCGAATACCAAACAAGCGACAAGTCGCAGGTAGAGCAGATGAAAAGACAGGGTGAATAAGAAAAGCTACTCGGGGACTCGCATGGAAACACAACTCGGCATTGAGCCATTGTCGTTCAAATTGATTAATGTCAACGTAAACTGAGTGGGCATAAAAACTGAGTAGCAAGCGAAAACAAATATTGTCTGATACATATGCTCCCGGCATCCCGGGGATCTGATAAATGTTCAAGTTAAAAAAGTTGCAGGTGGCCTCAGGTTGAGGAGGCAGTGTTCTCGGCGCTGGCATGGGCAGTTACTTCCTCGACGGCTGTCTTGGTAGCAGTTTCTTCAGCGGTGGCTTTCTCGGCAGCTTCTTCGTTGTTGGTGGCGTCCGTTTCCGTCTGTACGGCGGCGGACTCCTCCATCTCAACATCATTCTGGGTGGCCGTCTGCTCGGATGTAGCTGTGGCCACCGAGATGGGGCCTGGAGCCGAAGAGGAGCCAGCGGTGTGGCTAGGAGGTGGCACCGTGTCGTCGAGAGCAGCACCCGAGGAGGTGCCGAAGTTGAGTGGCTCGCTGTCGATGTGGGCATGCTCTTCCTCATCGCTACTCGCGACGACGGTGGCCTTGCCCTTCCCGGCCTTGCCCTTGGGAGATTCGAAGTAGTCCGCAAGTTCTTCCTCATCGTCGTCCTCGTCGTCCTCCAAGTCGGCTTCCTCCTCATCTTCATAATCAGTGTCCGGCTCGGGGGGCCGTCGATGTAGACCTCCGTCTCGGCATACTCGGCAACTTCATAAGCGATCTGCTTGCGCAAGGCCACGCTAGCGGCATCGTTTTCCCACTTGGAGTTACTGCGCTTCCCGCGGATGCGCTGCATGTCAAGGTTCTCGTACCAAGACGCCATGCAGAGAAGCATCACATCTGCACCAGCACGGGCTGCAGAGGCTCGCCACTTCTTCAGCTCGGCCTTCGCTGCCTCCAGCTTGTGGGCGAGATCCCGCATCTTTCTTGGCTGGGGGTCATGAGGCCAGAACAACCTGTGAAGCTCAAAGCCCACGTGCACCAAGTCGGTTCCAAGACCGACTAGCTGATCGAAGAAGCTTTTGAGCACCAGCAAGACGTCCTCGATCTCAGAACTAGTATCTGCCTCCTCGCCCTTCGAAAGGCGAAGCGCTCGGTTTGTGGCCAGAGTAGGCGCAGATGTGGAATCGAGAGCAGGCCAGATATCTGAAATAGCAAATGGCAACTTCAAAAACCGAGAAAAGGGAAACCGAGAAGAGAGAGACCGAGAAGAGAGGATGCAGGGAAGAAGAAAACTTACCCCTCAATTGGCGGCACAGCTGCTGCAGCTTGGATTTCCAGGACTCCTCGTTGCCAATACGTTTGTCTTGGATTCCGCGAAGAGTGGTCATCTGAGCGAAGAGATTGGCATTGGTTTTCTTCAGAGTTTCGCATTCAGACTCGAGGGCCCTCTCCTTGGCCTTGAAAGTGGTCTCGGCCTTGGCTTTCTCGGCGATGGCCGCGTCCCTCTCGGCGCCAATCTTCACAGCGTCCTGGAGAGCTTGCTGAAGTCGGAGCTGCAGGGATTCCATCTCGGTGGTGTGGTCCTTCACCAGAGCGATGGTCTGGTCAGACAGCTGTTTCTCCCCTCTGCTGGCTTGATGCAATCTTGGTGCGCCTCAGCAAATGACTTGTGATCTTCTGCGAAGAGATTGATAAGGTTAGCCGAGAAGTAAAACAGGAAACAGACTTAATACAGAACCGAGTAAACAGCAAGCTCACCTTCAAGTCTCTTTATGGTGGCCTCGGCGTCTGCCACAAAAGCACGGCACTTCTCGTGCTCGTCGACTAGGGCTTTCAGGTTAGCTGCAGAGAAGGAAAGGTTAGGGCCAAAGAAAGCAGGAGCGGGCGTAAAATAAAACGCAGAAACCGCGTAGCTAAAAGGCCTACCCTGCACTTCAGCCAGCTGCTGGCTGCTCTCTTTGGCGTTCTTGCTTGCGGCCTCGGCATCTGCCTTCTCTTTCTCCAGTGCGGTGATGCGCCTCCTGGCGATGGAGTGGTTCCAGAGAAGGATGCGGTACAAGTTGGTCCGCTTGAGAACGGTATCCTGAAAACCGAGAAGAAAATGAGTTAGGCAAAGCAGAGAAGATTGGGCCCGAGTAGGAGGCTACTCGGAGAGTATCCACCTACTCGCCCCAAATCTCGGGGACTGGGAGTGATGGTGAGAAAGAAGAAAGGCGAGTAGAAGAGAAGAAAATTCAACTCGGAAAAGGCCAAAAGACTTACTGCGTAGCTCTGTTCGATATCCTCGGCATTCTTGCGATGCAAGAACATCTTGGCTGCGAGGGTGGCGGTATCGGTGGAGACGGACATGGGCTGGTGTCCCAAGTCGATCTTGTTCCACTCCACGCGGTAGTGGTCGACGGAGCCAAGAGTCAAGCCGTGCCACTTCTCCTCTCCAAGAACAGCGCTGTCCCACTTGGCGCTGATGTAGCCGACAGTGTCCAGTACCTGCTCAAGACCCTTGGAGGTTATTGGCTTGTCTTGGACTCCCCGAGAAGCAATATTGATGGGCTTGTTCTGGGCTGGATCGAAGGGAGGAGTGATCCTGGCTACAGCTTTCCTCCCCTTCTGAATAGCTACAGCTTTATCTTGGGGAGGGAAACCAATGCTATGTTGGTGGCTAACCTCAATCATGTATTCCGGGTAGCAGGGCTGACCGGCAGCGCGAGCGCCCGCAGAGAGCGCAGCAGGAATTGGGCCGGAGTCGCGGATCACGAGTGCTCCGCCTGCAGATGCGCCTTGCTCTCTGGCCCTTTCCTTCCTCTGCTCCTTCTCGATCTTCTGCTTCTCGGGGTCCTCGGGTTTCTTCCCCTCAGTTTTGGCCTTTGCCTTCTCGGCGACTGCTTCCTCGGCAGCTCGCTTCTCGGCTTTCTTCTGTTCAGCCCTGAGCTTCTTCTGCTCGGCCTTGGCTCTCTCAGCAGTTTCTTTCTCGGCTTTGGCCTTCTCGGCGGCCTTCTCCTTGGCCTTGGCCTCCTCAGCAGCCACCTTATCGGCAGCCTCCTTCTCAGAAGGGCCCTTCTCGGAGCAGTAATCCCTCAGAGCATCAAGGGCCCGTTGCCTGGTTACTCGCCCAGGAGGGCTGGGTGTGTTCTTACCCTGTGGCGACAAGGAAGATGTCGGCGGTGTAGGGTCTTGCACAGTTGGTGGCGCTGCAGACCCGTCACCCAGCGCAGTCTCTAGCTGGGCGCTACTCGGAGCGCCGCCTGGCAACGGATAAGCATCCGTGACGGTGGCATCCGCAGCGGCGTTGTCTCCTACTTGCTGCTCGACAGCAAGATTGTCTCGTGCACCAGCCTCTGTGCTGGTTTGCTCTGGTTTTGCTTCAGGCCGCTCGGGGGCGGCAGTGTCTTGCATATCAGGGTCTCGGATCTCCTCGGCATTGCTAGCCGGAGGAGAAGGTGGTCTTTCGGGGTGGACGGCAGCGTCCTGAGCTGCCGCTTCGGATCCTGCTACCCAGGGACGGAGAGCGCGTGGTGTGTGGTGGGTCCTGTGGCCGAATAGAAACGCACACAAGCGCAGGCTGCGCGCGTAACGGCCGCATTTGATCCCACCTTCAGATCGTGGCCAGTAATTGCGCTTGATGGGACACGACGGCCGGTGGGCCCACGGCGTGAAAACTGGACACGTGGCGTCGTGTCCTGGGCAACCAAACGACAAGGTCGTGGATGCTTGACACGTAGGCAGTGCCTGCGTGAAGGGCTGGATGTTGCTCTGCGCTGCAGAGGCTCAGTTTGCGAAATTTCGCTAAGTCTTTTTACTCGGATACAGAGTAGAAAGCGAGTGCTACTCGGAAAAGAGGAGACTCAAGATACTTTCCAGATAGCTACTCGGAGGACCTACTCGGCATCTTGAGGTTCGATGGGTAAGATGCAAAGGCTGGTTTTAAGCTGGCAGAGCCTAGTGAACAAGTTCGCAAGACTCAACCAGCTTCGGGGACTGCTGTCGGGGGGTTACCCCCGAGTAGGGTAAAGACAGATGATAAAGGCCGCGTACAGAAGAAAGGTTTGGTCGAGTATCCGACTACCGAGTACTCGCTAACCCGGTAGTCTGCTACCCGGTCTCACCTCGAGATGGCCAGACGGAGATATCAATCAGTTTCTACCCTGTCGAGTAGAAACTTTGGCCCGAGTACAATTGGCGGGAACCTTTGGCGGGAAACTACTCGGGCAGGAAGTCAAAAGAGCCGTTCTGACACAGGATCCCGCGTATCCTGGGTCCGTACTTGGCAGCATTCGAACTACTGTTCACGTGGGGACGGCCTGCCTGACAGTGACAGCATGGAAGCAGTCGGTGGCAGGATAAGGGGGGCCTGCTCTGTGACTAGGTACAGTGATACCAGTCTGTCCCCTAGTTTTGCCCAACGACTTTACAGAAGCGGCCAAGACCAACGACCAAAGCTGTCAGGCCGTACTCGGAGAAAGGACATGTGAACACTATGTCGACACTTGTCTAGGATTTGGACGTATCCGGCTGGGCACCGTGTATATAAGGTGCCCCGCCGCCTCCTGCGCGAGGCACGCTGGGAGACATTGAGAGGAAACCCTAGAAACCCTAAGTTCTTGACCTAGCTCTACTCGGGAGCATAGAGAGGCTACTCGGTGAACATCATTCCTTGTACTGTGAGCTACTCGGTGACATATAGCAATACATAGAGAAAGGCAGGAGTAGGGGTTTTACCTCCTCACGAGGGCCCTGAACCTGGGTACATCGTGTTGTTTGTGTTGTATGGATCTCACCTCACGCGGCTACTCGTCGCGTGATCCCTCCCCGGACACCTCCAGCGTCCATCGTTCCCACATCTTTAGCCATCCTATGGCATCTGCCGTGACACCACCACGACATTGATCACGGTGTAAGGGTGACAATGCATGCAAATTGTGGCGTTTGTCTAGAACCATATAGGTCTCATGGTGATAGTGTGGGGGTTAGCTAGATGGGGAATGCGAACTCCAAGGAGTGCTTTTATAGCCCTACACAATGATTGGTGTTTGTTATCCTGCCGGAGAGTGGTATTGAGTAGCATAGTGAAGAGATGATATTTATGCATTCAATTATGTTATTATTGTTGAGAGTGTCCACTAGTGAAAGTATGATATTTAGGCCTTGTTTCTAAGCATTGAAACACCGTTTACAACCAGTTCTGCTACATGTTTGCTTACTGCCATTTTTATTTCAGATTTCTATTATCACTTATAATCATCCATATTACTTGTATTTCACTATCTCTTCGCCGAACTAGTGCACCTATACAACTGAAAATTGTATTAGGTGTGTTGGGGACACAAGATACTTCTTGTATCGTAATTGCAGGGTTGCTCGAGAGGGATACCTTGGAACTCTACCTCCCTGAGTTCGATAAACCTTGGGTGATCCACTTAAGGGAAGCTAGCTGATGTTCTACAAACCTCTGCCCTTGGAGGCCCAACACTGTCTACAAGAATAGAAGTGTGTGTAGACATCAAGCTCTTTTCTGGCGCCGTTGCCGGGGAGGTAAGGTAAAAGGTACTCACATCCTCTATGAGTGCTCGAAGTTATTTCATTTAGTTTCTGCAATTATATTTTTTTATTTACACTAGTTAGGCTTATTTTTACTTGTTCCTTGTTTTTATTTTTACTTGTTAAGGCTTAATGGAAAACAACAAAAATATGAGAGAGCTTTATAATCTTTATATTGAATTAGGGCATGATGCTTTTGAAGAGAAAAATAAAATATCTATGGAGCTTTATTTGCATGCTGGTAGCAATGTTATTAATATAAATTCTTTGAACACCATTATTGCTAATGTTGTGAAAAAATCTAAGCTTGGGGAAGCTGGTTTTTATGAAAATGATCCTTTTAGTCCCCCAAGTTTTGATGAGGAAATTTTCTTTGATGATACTTTGCTTCCAATATATGATAATTATAATGACTGTGGCATTCTAGTTCCACCTACTATTGAGGATAAATTTTATTGTGATTATGATATGCCTCCTATATATGATGTTTACAATGATGAACATGCTATTTTCAGTCCATCTACTGTTGAGGATAAAGTTCATTATGATTATACTATTCCTCCAATTTATGATGATTGCAATGATGGATGTGATAGTTTTACTCCCACTATTACGAATGAGAAGGATTTTACTTATGTGGAGAGTAATGATAATAATTTTGTGCTTAATCATGATAAAAAATGATTTATGTGATAGTTATATTGTTGAGTCTATTCATGATGCTACTGAGAATTATTTTGAGAGAGGAAAATGTGGTTATGGAAATCTTCATGTTATTAAATTTCCTCTATTTATGATGAAAGTTTTGAGCTTTCTCCTGTGTTGCTTCTATATAATGGTATCTTTAAGATCCACTGGTCATTATGAAAGAGGAAGACACAGTTTCATATATCTCAATAATATTAAGTCTCCTCTCTTTATGTTAAAAGTTTTTTAAGTTGCACTTGTTTTGCCTTCCTATGCTAGCTTTATACTTCATTGATTCGTTTTCTTACAATAGTCCTATGCATAGGAAGAGTGTTAGGTATAAACATGTTCTATATATGCTTATTGATGCTCTCTTTTATTTTTCAGCTCTTATCCTTATGTGAGCATCTTCCCAAATTATCATGCCTAGATGAAAGGCGTTAAAGAATAGTACTTCTTGGGAGATAACCCATGTTTTTATTTTTGCAATGTTTTCTTCTGTTTTCTTTGAGTCAAGGTGTTGTTTACTTCTGTAGCAACTCCTTTGTATCTTTATTTTCTCGTATTTGTTATGCCAAGTAAAGTCTCTAGCGAAAGTTGAAGTTAGATTTGGATTTCTACGTAGGAAACAGATTTCTGTTGTCCACTATTAAATTCGTATAAATTCACAGAAAGATCAAAATGAATTGAAATTTTTTGGGCTTAATCCTCAGCTATTTCTAAAACTGTTTCTAAATATACGTTTTCTGATTTGAGCAACGTAAGTTCCCCTAAAAAAATCATATTTACAAACTGTGCTTGTTTTTACACATTCTGCCTTTTTACTCGCATTCTCTCTTTTACTATGTTGAGTGGATTTCTTTGTTCCATAAAACATCAGTGGCTGTAGCTAATGTTTAAAAAGTATTAATAATGCTTGTGTCCAAGCAGAACATGTGATTTTTTGATTCTGCACTAACCCTCTAATGGGAATTACTTTAAGTTTGGTGTGAAGAAAGTTTTCAAGGGTCAAGAGAAGAGGGTGATATAATGTGATCAAGAAGAGTGAAAAGTCAAAGCTTGGGGATGCCTTCGTGGTTCATCCTAGCAAATTCCAAGAAGTCTCAAGCGTCTAAGCTTGGGGATGCCCAAGGCATCCCCTTCTTCGTCAGCATCTTATCAGGTCACTTCTAGTGAAACTATATTTTTATTCGGACACATCATATGCACTTTGCTTGGAGCGTCTGTTTGTTTTGGTTTTGTTTTCCTTTGTTTTCCTTGCTGCAATAAACTTAGTTGGAACCCAACATTCTAGTGTGGGATAGAGACACGCTCTGCTTTTTCATATGAATACTCGTTTTCTATCAGGGTGGCCCACAGGCAATGGAACAGAGTCCATTGGGCGGCTCAGTAAGCTGATGTGTAGGAAGCCGGATTCTAGAAGAACGCGGACCACGACCTAATGTGGTGCTACTTGGAGGAGAAGTCGGATTCCTTACTTTCCAAGTTAGACACTTTCTGTAGTCTTCTAGGTTTCCTTCTTGTAAGCCCTAGTCTGGCTATTTATATAAGGACGGACGGGAGCGAAGAGCACAAGTTCACAAGGTAGCTAGAAGCCAACTCGCCGGGAAGTTCATCCTCGCCGAGTTAGCGAAACAATACTCACAATTGTACTTTGTATACTTCAGGCTTCAGCCCTGATTTTAGTGAGATTGCTGGAGTAGGAATGTCGTCTAGTTGCAACGTACCAAACCTGGGTAAAACCCGTGTTCTCATTTCCAGTTCTTCCACGTCCCCACGCGGTTCTACCAGTAGGCTTATGGCACCCCCGTCCATGATCCTTACTACGATGTCTCAACAGTTGGCGCCCATCGTGGGGCCAGCAGCGTTAGGAGTTATGTTCTGAGCAGGAATACTCGGCGAAATCGGCAACACAATCACTGTCGGAAGCCTGGAATTCGACGGAAATGTCGGACGCTTCCTCAACAACGGATCGTATATACGGGCACGGTATCATCTGGTAAGTGTCTGCGTTTTACCGATTGGATCTGCTAATGTTTTTATCACTTTTACAACAGAAGCAATGGGATTCTATGGTGGAAGTAATTTTATCCCACCCGCCCTATGCCCAACTGATGAAGGCTTCAATGCCGGATTCTGCTCATATTTTCCTATTCATACATATGGTTATATCAAGCTTCCATAGTTGCATATCGCCAAAACACATCTGGATTTGCCGCCTCCTCGGAGCTGCCCGCAACCAGATCGCTGAAAACACGGAAGACGAAAATCCCGTGGAAAAGGCAGAACATCACAATCCCACAAAAAAGGTGGAGGATCCGACTTTTGTCGATCAAGCGACAAACTCGGAAGCTGAGTCTGTATTAGCAGCCATAGAGGCGAAGTTAGACTCGGAAACCGGATTAGTTGACATAGATTCCGAAGATGAAGATGAAGACGCTTTCGGAAGAAAGGTCGAATCCATGCAGGGGAGCTTCCATGAAGTACTCATGGCAAAACCGACTGGAAATTAGGATGCCAAGGAAGACGAAGACCCTAAAACGCCTCCTCAAGAAGAAGAGGAAGAGGAAGGAGAAGTTAGTCCGACTTATCCTAAGTTCAAAGAATTGACAGAAGATGAACCTAACAAAAAGTATCCATCTTCCAAGAAGAAAAAGAAGTCCTCTAAGAAGCTGTCATCCAAATCACAGAAGAAAAAGGTTAAAAAATTGGCAGACATTGCCAACCAAAACCTGTAAGTCGGGGGAGGCAGTGGTGTAAAACCTACGGAGAAGAAAAAGGCCGAAATACCTGTTACTCAAATGTCGGAACAGGAGGAGATTGATCTGATTCAAACCCCGGTTGCACGGCACGAGCCTGCAGAAGTGCTGGAAGCCAGGAGACAAGCAATAATGCGGCAGCAGCAACATCTGTTCCGAACTCGGGAAAATCTCCTCAAAACACAGGCTGACATTAAAATGCAGCAGGAAGAAATAGAGGAGTACGAAAGAAGGAATAGATATCGAATTAAACCTACGCGGTTACCCGGAATTTCAAAGCCGGATGAAATGTCGGCAAGAAAGAGGTTGAAAAATCCATCTTGGCAAAGGCATGTTAATAACACCAATGCTAAGGGCGAGCGCATCTACAAAATTGCAGCCGAAAATGCAGAAGCCGCGTTCGCCATCTTGAATGACGATATGTACTCCAATGACGAAAAGCTATAGGGAGTGTATGCTTTCTTAGGAAAAACATTACAACAGAAACAACGAGGACAAGCACGTTCAGGCAAGCTACATGATGATTCGGTCTTATGCAAAACTACCACGTGCGCCGCTGGAGCACCTGACCCTGGCGAATCCGGAGATTCAGGCGATTCTAAGGAAAATAAGGGAGATCCTAAGAAGGATAAGAAAATCCCAGATAACAAGGATGCAACATCGAGAACAGGGTCCTATCTGCCAAAAGGCGGAAATAATCCCCGTGACAACAAGGAATGGGAGGAGCAAAACCTAAAAGAAGGAAAAAGTAATGTCGTCTCCAAGACACCCAGCTGATAAAGTCGGAAGATATGACAATACTCACAGGCGTGAGAGATCCCAAACTCCTCCAAGTAAAAAAGAAAGGCCAAGGAGAAGAACTCCACCTTATTCCAAAGGAGGGGACGCAGGAAGAAATAGGGATGATCCTAGAAGAGTGCACTTGCGCAACAATGGACCAGAACGGAGCAGATCCCCTTCTGTTCATTCAGCTGGAAGGTATTCTGCGCACGTCGATAAGGCGGAAAGAGATGCTTTATACTTCAAGCCAAAGTGTTTTACTGACAGGATCTGGAGAATCAGACTACACTCTGGCTTTGACAAAGTCGGTCCAACTTACCAAAAGTATACCGGAAGTACAAACCCGGATACATGGCTTTCGGATTACTATGCAGTCGTCCAGATCAACAAAGGGACATATTTAGAGGTTGTGAAGTTTCTTCCCCTAATGTTGCTAGATGGAGCCGGATATGGGATCAACAGACTTCCTTTAAGAACGCTAGACAGCTGGGAAGATATTTCTAGAGTATTTTCTCAACACTTTCGGGGTACGTATAAACGCCCTAAGAGTATCAACCAGCTGAACCGTTGCGTACAATATGAAGATGGATCGTACGTCGACTTTATCTCAAGATGGACTACAATGAAGAATAGTTTCTCTGGAGTAAGTGATGTACAAACAATGCATGCTTTCATCAACGGCCTGAAACCCGGCCTCGTACCGTTCATGGTTGGTTCAAAAGAGCACAAAGATCTCGGATCTATGCTTACCACCGCCAATGAGCACGCAACGGCTGAAGATGACATCAGGGCGAGAGGCGGAAACATTGATGCTTTGATTCAAGGCAAAAAGGCGTCTCGTTCTAAAAAGAAGGCTACTCCAGAAGCACAGCCAAAATCCAAAGAAGTGAATATAGCCTTTGGAAAGGATAATTGCAGCAGATGAAAGGGAAAAGGCATAGAACCCATCTCCTACTCTAAAGAAGAGTGGGAAAATATTAAGTCGGAAAACTGTGTCCATCATTCTCAATTCGGGAAGCCTACCCACACAAGTGCGCAGTGTCGGCTTAATAAGCACATGCAAGGCAATGCTGGATCCGGGAATAAAGGAAAGAATTCCAAAAGTAAATTCAACAAGAAAAAGTCGGAAGCTGACAAAGAAGAAAGTGAGTCTGACACTGATGATAAAATCTAGGAGCAGCAGCGGAAAGGTGATGGCTCCCAAGTGCAGGAGATCAATTGTAGTACTTTTCGAATTAGAAAGGTTGTCGAACCCACGAGGAGCAGAAGGAACTGGTAAGTAGAATAGCAAAGGAATAATAAAAGCAACAGGTGTTTTTGTGTTTTAATTGTGTAGTGCAAGTAAAGTAAAATGCGGAAAGTAAATTGCAGCAAGTAGTAGGTCTCAATGAGAGACAAAGCCCAATCCTCTAATGCGCAAGAGGACAAGCTCAAGTGTGTGTTTGTGTCTTATATGTGGAAAATGTTCCCGAGGGCTGCACGGATTTAGCTGGCATAGTGATTCATTGCATAACATGTTTGTATATCTTGTCTAGTTTTAATCTTCTTCGGACGGAGCCACAAATAGGAATAGCTAAATAAATAAACTATCACCCCTTATGATGGATCACGTGGCCAATTAAATGACAGCACGAGAATTATTAAGACATGATGTCCCACCATAGTCTTATGCTCTAAGGTCCCCGATACAAGTACCCTCATAATGCAATTCAACGCCTCTGTCTCAAGTTCCTGTCACCTAAAGACATCATCACGTCACTACACTACGGTGTTCTCCTATGAGCCCATGTAGGTGAAGTGTTGTACAGTCGACGTTCGTACAACACCATCATAGAATCACATAAAAGATAAATACTAGACCAAATAACAACTCATCTTATGTAACAAATCATTGCCAATTCATCCTATGCCCTCGGGAACATGCGGGAACTACTCACAACGTGCAAACATGATCATGTATGGTGACATATGTGGTACAACACAATCTGAAACAATGGACCACCAAATAATGACAAGTACTCAATCCCAAACATGCAACAGAGTACAATAACACGTATCTATGGTGTAGCAATGATCAAACTATGAGGGGAACAGAGTGGATCACGGTGATGGCGATGGTGGAGATGCAGGTGCTGGTGAGCATGGTGATGGAGATGCCTCCTCCCACGCCAAGGAGGAGATGGGGATGAAGATGGGGATGATTTCCCCCTTCTCCGGAGCTCTGGAGCAGCAGGATCTGTCTCCCCCGCGGAGAGTTTCGCCGCCCTAGCGGCTCCGTCTTGTCTCGGGAAAATTAGGGTGTTAGTTTTCGGGGAAGACGGAGTCGTCAACAAAAAGACCTCGGGGAGGAGGTGTTGTGGGCCCATTTGGGGGCCCCACACGCGGCCAGGGAATCTGGCCGCGTGGGCTACCCCATTTTGGGCCTCCTCGCCCTCCTCCTTTGTGTCTTGTGCCCACGGCCTTTCTCCCGAAGAAAAACTGACAGGGTTTCTTTCCTTTCGCAATTTGGATACCTGCAGCTCCTGAAACATCAAAAACATGAAAACAAGTGTTTTCTGACACCCAGAAATTAAATACCAAAAATAGGGACTTTGTAGGAAAGTCCCATAAAATCATCTAAAACATGCAAAACAATGACATAACATTGATAAAACATCCCAATAATGCCTATATGGAGGGTATAAATGATGATACAAAATGCATGTATCAAAAGGCGAGCCTAAATTCCCGAGAGTTGAAGGAGAATGTAACCTAACTTTCCTAGCAACCCCTTCAGCCAAACAGGCAAAGTGAACACTTCGAGAAATCAATGCGGTAGTACCTCCTACCCCAAAGTACTTGAAGTATTCAAATACGCCAATTACCTGGGATCAGTCTGATCATCCTGGTTACATCCGAGAACCCGGCACACATGCTTTGGTCGTAAGCCCTATTGTTCAAAACACTAGACTCAAAAGAGTGCTGATGGATGGAGGATCCAGCATCAATATCATGTATTTAAGTACATTGAAGCAGTTACACCTCTATGAGACCCAGCTCAAACACATCATTGTATGTTTTCACGGCATTGTTCCTGGTAGACAAGCACACTCCCTAGGAGAAATTTCCCTAGAGGTAACCTTTGGAAAGAGGAAACACTTCCGTCAGGAGACAATCTCATTCGAGGTAGTGTCGTTTGAAAGCATGTATCACGCAATACTCGGACGTCCGGCTTTCGCCAAATTCATGGAAAGGTCATGCTATATCTACAACAAGATGACGATGCCAGGGCCAAAAGGACGAGTAATCACCATATCTGGAGATTTCAAATTGGCGAACGAGCTAGAGAAAGGAAACGCCCTTGTGCCGAACAGGTGATTCAGAAGGAAGAGTTGAAGGAGCTGGCTAAAGAAGTATCACCGACAGAAATGCCGACACGAAACGGAAGCCGGAAGCCGGCAGATAGTTTCAAAGCCTCGGAGAATACAAAGCAGATCATCCTGGACCCCAAAGATCCAACAAAGTTTGTCGTAGTGGAAACAGGAATGACTGAAAAATAGGAGATCATGCTCATCAAGTTCCTACGTGAGAACTGGGAAATTTTTGCCTGGTGTCCTGCTGATATGCCAGGTGTTCCCAGGGAACTTGCTGAGCACCAACTTAAGGTTATTCCAGGATCAAAACCCATCAAACAAGGTTTCCGTCATTTTGATGGAAGAAGGAGGAAGGCTATTGGCATGGAAATTCTTCTTCTTTTAGCAGCCGACTTTATCCTGGGAAGTTATACATACTGATTGGTCTGTGAATCCAGTATTAGTCCCGAAGAAGGATAGTATTATTCTTAGGATGTGTATAGATTACACCGGTTTGAAAAAAATGTGCCCAAAAGATAGGTTCACAAATGTGTCCCGAAGAAGATGCAACTGCTGACTCTGAGCTTGTATGCTTTTTGGACGCTTATTCCGGGTATCATCAAATACGCATGAAAGAAGAAGACCAAATAAAAACCTCTTTCATAACACCCTATGGAACATACTATTACATAACCATACCTTTTGTCCTGAAGAATGCCGGTGCAATATACCAGCGTTGCATGCAAAGATGCTTGCATAGTCAAATTGGCAAAAACGTCCATGTTTACATGGATGATATTTCCGTCATTTCAAAGGAAAATCATGAAGATCTACGAGAAACCTTCGACAATCTCCGCACTTACAAAATCAAGTTGAATCCATTAAAGTGCGTATTCGGGGTTCCCTCAGGAAAGATTCTAGGTTTTATTGTTTCTCATAGAGGAATAGTGGTAAACCCGGAAAAGACCAAAGCAATCTTAAACATCAAAAGGCCTACGTGTCTAACAGATGTCCAAAGACTAACGGGTTCTGTAGCCGCCGTAAGCAGGTTCATAAGCTGGCTTGGCGACAAAGCTCTACCATTATACAAATTGTTGAAGAAATCCGAAAAATTTGAATGGATAGAAGAGGCGGACAAAGTATTAACCTAGTTGAAAGAAAGTTTGATGAAAGTTTCGATTTTAGCATCCCCAAAAGACGAAGAACCCATGTTACTGTATCTTACAACAACTAATAGGGTTATTAGCGCAGTGATAATTGTGGAAAGATGGAAAGACGAGCAAAGTATTCCAGATCAACATCCGGTGTACTACGTCAGCGAGGTATTTTCCGAGTCAAAACAAAGGTATCCACATTATCAAAAGCTGGCATATGGCGTATTTTTCACATCTCGAAAACTTCGAAATTATTTCCAAGGACATTCCATAACAGCGGTAGGCCAAGCACCACTATGGGATATTATAAACAATGTGGACGCAACAGGCATAGTAGCCAAATGGGGCATTGAACTTGCTACGTTCGACATTAAGTACCAACCCCGGACGGTAATTAAATCCTAGGTGTTGGCAGATTTCCTGGCTAATTGGACAGAAGCAATGGAAAACACACCAATGCTGGAGTCGGAATATTGGATCATGCATTTTGACGGATCCAAAATGAAAGAAGCCGCTGGCGCTGGTGTGGTGCTCAAATCTCCAAAAGGCGACACAATGGAGTATGTATTACAAATACACTTCAACGCTAGCAATAATGTGGCAGAGTACGAAGCATTGCTTCATGGCTTGCATATTGCAAAAGAAATAGGCGTCAACACATACTTAGCTATGGTTACTCGGACTTAGTACAACATCAGCTGAACAAGACATGGGATGCAAAAAAGCCCCATAATGGTCGAATATTGGAGAACAGTCAAAGATTTCGCCATTTGCTTCCTAGGATTTGAAGTACATCACGTCAAAAGGGAAGAAAATTGGAACATGGACGATTTAGCTCTCATGGGCTCGGAAAGGGTGAAAACTCTACCACCTGGTGCGTTTGTCTAGCATTTGTACGAACCATCAATAAAAGGCGGAGATGTTGACTACCCCATAGTTTCCGAGTCAATAGAAGTGTTGCACGTTAACCCAGATTGGACAATTCCATACTTAAACTTCTTAGTTGATCAGAAGTTCCCGGATGGAGCAGACAAAGTCTTGCAAAGGCAGATAAAATGCCAATGCAAAGGATACACAGTAATCAATGGTTGCATGTATAAACGCAGTACTATTGGTATTTTTCAGCGATGTATTTCGCCAGAAGAAGGACGAGAAATTATGCCAGAAATACATGTCGGAGATTACGGACATCATGCTCAGTCAAAAAACATAGTTAAAAAAACATTCTGCGATGGGTTTTTCCAGCTCACAACCAAGACAGATGCGGAGCACATAGTGAACACATGTGCTGGATGCTAGTATTACGCCAAGCAGAAAAATATGTCGGCTCAAGCACTCCGGACTATCCCGATAACATGGACATTTGCGGTCTAGGGGCTAGATATGATGAGGCCATTCAAAAATGCAAGAGGCGGACTTACGCACCTACTCGTTGCAGTGGATATGTATACCAAGTGGGTGGAGGCAAAACCCATCAAAAAAATTGACGGTATGACTGTCAGAAATTTCGTCATTGACGTAGTCATGCGATATGGCATTCCACATAACATAATCACGGATAATGGGACAAATTTCTCAATTGGAGAGTTGGCAAAATATTGCCGACAAACGGGAATACATCTAGATCTTGCATCTGTGGCACACCCACAATCCAATTGCCAGGTTGAACGAATGAATAGTTCAATCCTGCAAGGAATACACCCAAGACTCGAAACTCCTCTTCATAGAGAAGTTGGAGCATGGGTACAAGAATTGCCTTCCGTGCTTTGGAGTATTCGAACGACGCCAAATAGATCAACAGGGCAAACGCCTTTTTTCTTGGTTTATGATGCAGAAGTAGTGCTTCCTACTGACATGATCCATGATAGACCAAGAGTGCAGACGTACGATGACTCGGTTGCCGAAAGTGCACGTCGGGATGTCGTCAATCTCTTAGAAGAAGAACGATAACTTGTGTTGCAAAGATCTGCCATTTATCAGCAAGGACTACGGTGATATCTTAGTCAGAAAATCAAACACCGATCTTTTAAAGAACGTTATTTGGTGCTAAGATTGGTACAGGATAGAAAGCACCAGTTAGCCCCAATCTGGGAAGGACCATTTGTCATTAGCAAGGCTATGAAAAATGGATCATATTACCTTGTAAATATTTGAGACACGAAAGATGACCCAAAAAATCTGAATCGCAAGAGGAAAATAAGCATAGATGTAGAACTAGGAGAGACACATAGGCCCTGGAGTCCAGCAGTTACGTCCCTTCTACACTTAGTTCAATTCTATGTAAACATCATTGAGATCATGAAATAAAGTTGTCAGAAATTCATGCATTTTTGTTTTGTTTTGTATTTTCTGTTCAAAGAATGTTTCTGTCTTATCTATTTCTCAATTATCTTTCAATTTGCTTCAATGTTAACCCGAATTTTGTTTGCGTGCCTGGAGTTATAAACCTGAATGCTTTTTTTTTGCCTAAGGAGGCTTCAGAACACCATATTGTGCATGTGTGCCTGGAGTTCATACTTTTCAAATTCCTTATTATTCGTAAGTATTATCTGATTGTTTATTGTGTTGGGGCACTTGATTTAGTAAGTAAAAGTGCCAAAGTATAATCCATGATTCCGAGTTTCGACTGATTGGTTTCTTAACCCGGTCACTTGGCGTGAAGATTGCATACGAACCACTTTAACACTAAGGAAAGTTAAAACACAGAAACCAGATAACTTAGAAGAAAAGGAATTAAAGCTCTGAAAAACTTGCAAAGTTTAAATTTACTGCAAAATATATAAACTTGTTCATACAAAAGATATAATGCATTACAATTGAGTTTACATTGTAAGAATAGTAATGCACCCTATTTGGCTAATGACTACGCAGCATCAGTCGGCGTCCACGAACTCCTCCTCGTCGTCCTCGTCGCTATCACTCGGATTCTCCTGATTTGCTGGAATTTCTTCCTCCGGGTAGAATGTCGAGGTAGAGACCATCCGAGCTATCTTGGAGGCATGGCCCTTGATAGACTCGAAAACTTCCTCCCTTTGCGCGTTGGTGTATCCTTGTGGAACACCGGTGGCGATGCGCCAAGACTTGGCGGTGGTGTAATGCATCCTCATCAACCCTAGGGCCATGTGTACACCACCGCGGGCGGTTGACTAGAGCCAGGATTCGCGTTGGTTCGCCACCTTCGTAATAGCCTCCGGGAGCCTGCTGGCTTACGAGAATTCGCCAGCTTTGTCCGGAATGCACTTATTAATAAGCAGCATTCCGACATTCTTCAGCTCGGTGACGAATGTCCCAAAAGCCCGGATGCGGTCAATCCGAGTAATCAGAGGATTCCCTTCTGTTAAATGAAAATCAGACGAGATTAGACAAACAGAGGGAAGAAAAAAAATGCATTGTACAAAGTAAAAGGAAACTTGGTAAAGGTTAAGAAACCTACCAAGGATCTTGTCCATCTGAGCACCTTCCTCAAGGCGTTTATGAAGGGCAGTCTCCAGGTCCTGGATGGTCCTCCGGCCTTTCTCGGCTTGTGAGGAAGCACGAGATTCGGACAAACTTAGAGCCAGCTGGCTCTCCTCTAGGTCCTTCTGAAGCTTTACAGTCGTTTTGTAAAGCTCAGAGTTCTCCTTGCGGAGGTTTTTCTGCATTGCCAACATTCTCAACAAATTTTTTTGGCTTTGGCCAAAGAGGCTGAGAAGAAAAGGAGGCAAAGGATTAAAACCAGGAAAAGTCCTTAGGAAAATTCAGAATCGGAATCAAGGAAATAAAAAGTATGCTTAACAGCGGTCTTCTTCAACTGCTTCTGGATCTTGGACATTTCTGAATCCTTCCCTTGGTTCTTGATGGTCAGCTTCTCGAAAACTTCCATGTTTATGTTTTCGGCAGTTTGCTGAAAAAGCATAGAAAGGAAAAGGTTTGTTTAACAAAAAACAGGCAGGCAAAAAAGAAAAGTATTAACACAAAAAAGTATGTTTTGTCTTAATACTTGGGGGCTGGAGATATTACCTGGCTCATCTTTTGCAAATCGCCTAGGGTCTCGGTGAATTCCTTGGCGTATTTCGAGAAGGTAATCCCCATATGGTCGATTCCGTCTTGGAGAATCTGCCGAGGTGAGAAGACGTAACTATGCCGGACAATCAATCCGCCTTTTGGCCAGGGACGTATCAATGGGGCTTGGAAAAATACTATTTTGCCCACGAATGAATATATCCAAGTTCATCAAAGAAGGCCTCTTGTTTTACCTTGAACTTCGCGTCAAAAGTCGGCATTGGCTCAACTTTTGGAAGCGTTGAAGGTCCACCTTCGTCAAGTGCTTCCCTTTCCCGCACATCCGTGTCGGATGCATCAGGCTGGCTGGTCTGCAGGGGATAGTTGCATTCTTCCCGAGCAGCCAAAATTTCTTCGCTAGCTTCCACTGGAGTGTTCGGGGCAGCTGCGGGGGATGGCTTAGCCCCCCTAAGGGCAGCAACCTTATGTTTCTTCCAGCCCTTTCCGTTTAAAGGGACAGGAGCAAGGCTGAAAAGGAGAAAATAGAGAGAAACCGAGATTAAAAATTAGAAAAAGAAGGAATGCAAGAAAAGACATACGAAACTAGAAGTTCCGAGTCTTACCTGTAGGTGGCGACGGCAACACCGTCAAGATCAGTCACTTCATGGCTTGAAGAGATCTTCTTGCGTTTCCGACCTCCGGCTGATTGGAAGCGGGCTTTGAGCTCCACCAGTTCAGCATCAGAGGCAAGCTTATCTTTTGGAAGATCCAGAAGTTGTAAAGGAAAAATCCGGATTAGTAAAAAGCATCCGAGAAAGATAAAAGTCCGAGAAACTTCCCAAAAGGCAGAAATTGAAAGCATACCTTGGGAGTGGGGTTCTGCGCGTTATATATTTGTAGGCTTTCCTCGTACTAATCACGAGTAGCACGCTGGTTGACGCGCTTCTTGAATTCCTTCTTTGACAAAGCGGACTTTTTCACCCTCATTGTGTCCTTAGGGCCCGAGTATTCACAAAGAAGTCGTCCGCTGTGGTGAGCAAGAGGTTGGATCCTCCTTCCGAGCCAGCACAGGAATGTGTCCATGCCGGTCAGAGGAGGAGAGGAAGAAACAAGCTTCACGATCCGTCTTTTTATTCTCCTCAGGTCTAGAGGCAGAACCTGGCCCGCGTACAACGCCCATTTGTCCTGGGGCGTGGCTGCGGAATTAGCAAAAGGCGTAATTCCCGTATCCTTTCCAGGATAGTGGTAGAAGAAAGCGCCCATTCAAAACTTGAGGGACTCGGAGGTTTTTATTTCCGGAAACCACTCCTCCCTAAACCTACGAAGGTTGAAGGAGATGGTCCCGCAAGTCGGAAGAACACCATCGGTGGTGTTGCGTTTCACGTTGAAACAGTACTGGAAGAAGTCTAAACGGGGTTCTATCCCTAAGTACCCCTAGAAAGAGCCTAGAACCCATCTATGTATAGAATGGAGTTGGGTGACAGGTTGTGGGGTTGTACATTGTAATGGTTAAGGACTTGGATGAAGAACACGGAAGGTGGAAACCATACCTCGATTGATATGGGAGACCAGAACAACCCGATCTCCGTCTTTCGGAGAAGGCTCGGAGTCGTCCTTGTCCATCCGCCATTTATCTTTGGCGATGAATCCGTCCTTTTCCATGGTGTTGAGAAAAGCCACTGCCACGTTGAAGTGACTCCAGTTCCCGGCATCACCCTCCTCTTCATCCTCGCCTCCGGCGGTGACGACGACCGCCGCATTATCGATGTCGCGGGTGGAAGTTTCCCCTCCTCGTTTTCGTGGAAGGGAGGAGGGGCAGGAATAGACTATGGTGGCGGCATGGTTCCGGTGGAGGGATTGAGATCCCATCCCGCCGGTGTGCTCTCGGGAACCTCCGACGCGACTGTGGAGAAGCTCGGAGGGGTTTCGGCGGCAGGTTCGAGGTCTTGAGTGATGTCCTCGATGGCAGCGTCGATGCTGACGATCTCGGATGCACGTGCAGGGCTTCCGGTGGCAATTTTTGGGTGTCGCAACCATGCAATCGAGCAAACACCACCGATGATAGAACTCCGGTGAGGTTCTGGGCTCGGGTTCGTTCTATGTTCCTTTCGCTCGAGGCTGGGAGTGGTTCTATGCTCTGGGGGCTCGGGGAGGAAGATTGTGCGGAAGGAAAATCGGAGGTCCCGAGACGGCTATTTATAGCCAAGTTTACGTTAAAATTATCTCCAACGGCTCTATTAGCCGTTGGATGATTGAGGCGTGTATCGCCGGGAAATTTGGGAAACGAGGGTACGGGGTGATAATTGTTATCTCCTCGTTTCTCGCGAGAATCTGTCAGAGATATGGGTTTAGGCTTTTGAATGAACCCAAACGTTCGTGACGTACGCAGGATTTCACCACTTGCATCACAGTTTCCTTCTCCGCGAAGATTTGTGGATGAAATGCCGGATTTCAGTAAATCCGAGTTTGGTATTAAAGATTTTTGTTGAAAGAAGAATCAAGATAAAACACTGACATTTGTGAAGAAATACAAATCCACGAGGGAAGGAAAAATGAAGTCTTAATCCATCTTGGGAGCTACTATCCGATATATGCCAATTAGGGGTATATCCAGCATTGGCCGAAGGCCGGATTACCAGAGTGGCCCACAGGAAATGGAATGGATTCTATTGGGCGTCCCAGTAAGCTGACGCGCAAGAAGCCGGATTCTAGAAGAACCCAGACCACGGCCAAACGTGGTGTGACTTGGTGGAGAAGCCTTACTTTCCAAGTTAGACCACTTTCCATAGTCTTCTAGGTTTCCTTCTTGTAAGCCCTTGTCCGGCTATTTATATAAGGTCGGAAGGGAGAAAAGAGCACAAGTTCACAAGTTAGCTATAAGCCAACTCGCCGGGAAGTTCATCCTCGCCGAGTTAGCGAAACCATACTCACCCATTCGGTGCGCCACAGAAATGCTTGTGATGATATTTATGTGGTGCACCCACCACCATGCGCCACAATTTTTTTTTGAAATATTTCTATGGCGCACCAACCCACCATGCGCCTCAGAATTATTTTTTGAATTAAAAAAAAAAGTGGATCTAGCCGCCGGAACTTCGCCGGATCTGGACGCTGGAATTTTGCCGGAATCTCGAAATTTCGCTGGATTATGGCTTGGTCGGTGGTGGGAGGAGGAGAAGAGGAGGAGGAGGAGGTCGCTGGAGTTGGAGGAGGAGTACACTACTATTGGGAAAAACAAAGCAAAGAATAGCGCAGTGCATTGACTAAGAGGCATGCAGATTAAGAATGGAACATAATTTTACCTAGAGGCGTCCAATACCATGTTCCTGAGCTTCCTTTTAGGCGCACCTTCTACCGTCAGAACCTGTGGAGATCACACTGTATCAATCAATACACAAAATATCAGTGGAATAAAATTTGTAAAGGGGGAAAGAACAGAAGGTCGATTTGAAACACCGCTCCTTTTCTTTTACCTGGGTAATCATGTAGAGGATGCCGGGAGCGTGGTGCGACACGCGCAGCGCCCACTGGTCGCCAACCTCCTGCTTGTTGTACACCTCCGCAGCAAGATCAGCAGGGAAGCCCGGCCACCAGTGGTTCACCACGGGGACCATCATCGCAGCTCCAGCAATCCTGCAAGGACAGAATGATACCTATTTATCAAATACTATCCTTGATCCAGTGAGCCATTTGGTAGGCTGGTCGACGTTTTTGCTGGACATGACTGGCACCACGAGTTGCTTACCTTTCAGGGATGTACTTGAGGGCGCCCCAGACGGCATGGCAACCGAGGGAAATGCTGATGACGTAGAACTTAGGGCCCAACCCTAGTGCATCAGCGAGCTCCTCGATGTCGAGCGCAACACTCTTGACAGACCGGTTGGGGTTTGGGTCGCTCTTGCCGTAACCAGCACGATCGAAACCCACCATGTACACGCCCAACTCTTCAGCCACTTCCTGAAAACTCAGATTTGCATCCAAAGTTAGTACTACTATATCTGACACAACACGAACTGAACAGGCAACAGCGTACTCATCGTCAGGTTGGAACAATGCATGGTAAAAATAGCACTGTCGTTTTCAGAAGCTAAAACAAGTGAATAACAACCTGTGTAGTTGGCATTGCAAAGGCAGTAGGCCATCCCACCAACTAATCTGAATTTTGAGTATGGAGCTGGTGGGCAGGAGGGGCTGTCCTAGCTTGGATACCGACAGTTACCATTGAAAACTATAATCAGCTAGCAGTACTATGAAAAGAAAAAACATCCGTTCCAATCCACGAAGCCCGAAATTTCTGATTCGTGCAATGCAGTTGATTTGTATCTACGCGTTTCCTGAAGATCGACGAACAGAAAACGGCACTCGCAACGCAACATCTGATTAAGCTAGTACGGTCTTCCCCTTGAGTGGATGATCCCCAATTCGGCAAGGGTAATCCACTTGAGAGTCGTTTGCTCCGTGGCAATAATAATGCTAGCCAACATCGCGGTCTTAGGTGGTTGGAGGGAGCGGAGCCCCCGAGGGGGCTGGATGGGGTGGTACTGACCGGGGAGGCGCGGATGGTGTCGAGGCGCGATCCGGTGAAGCCATGGGAGAAGACGACCTTGTAGCGCGCGTCCTCCTTGCGCGCCCCGGTCTCGGGGTAGGCGAGGTGGCGCCCGTCGCTGATCCGCACCCTCGGCGCCGTCACGGGCGGGCCGCCGGGCGTCCCGCAGATCCGTGGCGGCGGGGGTGGCTTGACGGCTCGGTAGATCCACCTCCCGAGCGCGCCCACGAGCGGGTACGGACAGCCCGGGACAGCCACGAGGTTCCAGGACTTGTCTCGACGTGGGAGGGCTGAATCGGTGGCGGGATGTGAGTTGGAGGCGGCGGCGGCAGAGAAATGAGAGGAGGGCGGCGGCAGGGTGGGGGCGAGGACGAGCGTACCTAGCTAGAGGGTTCGCGGGGGAGGGGGTGGTGTGTGCCACAGGGTCAGAATACGCGAGGCCGCATCGGCAAAAATGCGCCTCCTATATGTTAGGCGAGGCGCGTATGCAAAGTGCGTCTCGTATAACTTACGGTACTAGTCAAAAGACGCGGGTGTGGTTTGTATTACAGAACAACCTCTAGCTCATTTGGTTTGGCGTTGCTGCATCACTCTGGCCACCCAGGTTCGAATCCTGGTGTGGCCATATTTTTTAGGCTTTTTTATTTAAGGCTATTTGTAATTTAAAAACATTACGGAAACATAATATGAACTATAAAATAAAGTAAAAGTATTTTAACTACCAAATAGATTCAAAACGTAAAATTGAGAATTATGAATGTGTCTCGTCAATACATAATATTCGTAATGCAATATTATAACATTATACAATCTGAGGAGGAGAATCGTGCGGTATATTATAGGAGGCGCATTTAGCTCAATATGCGCCTAGTATACCTCCAAATATAGGAGGCGCATTTCCAAAATATGTGCCTCGCCTTCGCTGCCACAGACGCCACCCGGGCCCACACAAAATATAGGAGGCGCATATGGCCACATGCGCCTCGCATAACCTCGGGCCAGGAGGCTATGGTCCCCACATGAAGTATGCGAGGCGCATATTTTGAAAATGCGCCTCCTATATGCATTATAGGAGGCACATCTTGGTAGTGCGCCTCGCATAATATATAGGAGGCGCATTTTGCCAATATGCGTCTCGAGCCTTCATTTCCTCCTATAGGCTTTTCTCTAGTAGTGGTAGGAGGTCGCCGGAGGTGGTGGAGGAGGAGGAGAGGAGGAGGAGGGGGTCACCGAAGGTGGTTGTGGTGGAAGAGGAGGAGGAGGTCGCCGGAGTTGGAGGAGGAGGAGTAGAAGGTCGCCGAAGGTGGTAGAGGAGGAGGAGGAGGAGAGAAGTGGAGAGGAGAGATGGAGAATTAGAGGAAAAGGGAGAGGAGAAGTGGAGGAGAAGGGAGAAGAGAAGGGACGGGATTCAAATTTCGAATCCCACCCAAAAATTCTGTGGCGCACTGATGACTCACAAGTATAGGGGATCGCAACAGTCTTCGAAGGAAGTAAAATCCAAATTTATTAATTCGACACAAGGGGAGCCAGAGAATATTTGTGAGTCTTAACAAATGAGTTGTCAATACACCTGCACCTGAAAGTACTTTTGTTTGCAGTGGTTCATCATTAGTAACAGTTTTATGGTAACAACAGTAGTGAAATAATAGCAGCAGTGGAATGAAAACAGCAGCAGCATTAGTGTTTGAAGTAAACATCGGATTAAATACTGTAGGCATAGCGATGGATGAACGGGCGTTGCATGGATAAGAAAGTTCTAATAATGATCATGTCAGGGGCATTGCAGATAAATATGATAAAGCATCCAAGCACTAAGTAACCATAGGCATGTGTTTCATAAATAGTCGTACGTGCTCGCAATAAGAACTTGCACAACATATTTTGTCTTACCAGCCCGTGGCAGCGGGGCCTCAAGGGAACTACTGGTAATTAAGGTGTTCCTTTTAATAGAACACCGGAGAAAAGCATTAACACTCCGTGAACATATGTGATCCGCACATCGCAGCCATCCCCTCCGGTTGTCCCAATTTCTGTCACTTCGGGGCCTCGGGTTTCGGACAACGATATGTGTAAACAACTTGCAGGTATGATCAAGAAACAATAATTATCATCGTGATTCAATAACATGCAAGCATTAAGCATAACAAATTGCAACAATGTCAATAGCACTAATAGAGGACACTAGGCACTATGCCCTAACAATCACGGCATTATTACATGAACGAACTCATCCAATCCCTACCATCCCCTTCAGCCTACAGCGGGGATTTACTCACACATGGATGGGGGTAACATGGATGGTCGATGGAGAGGCGTTGGTGATGACGATGGCGATGATCTCCTCCACTTCCCCGTCCCGGCAGGGTGCCAGAACAGGAACTTCTGATCCCCGAATCGAGGTTCGGGACGGCTGCGGCACTCTGTTGTGTTTCTGTGGAATATGACGAACCCCCTCGGGTTTTAGGGTTGGAGGCTACTTGTAGTCGAAAGGGGAGTCCGAGAGGGGCTCCGCGGGGGGGGGAGCCCACACCCTATGCTAGCGCGGCCAGAGGGACCCGCGCCAGGGGGTGTGGCCACCCTGTGGCTCCTCTCCAGGCCCCTTCTGGCTCCCGTGGTCTTCCGGGGTGAAGACATCAATGGGCTCTTTTCTGGCATTTTTCCGAAAGTTGATTTTTCTGCACAAAAAGAAGACACCAAGGTAATTCTGCTGAAAACAGCGTTAGTCCGTGTTAGTTGTATCTAGAACACACAAGTTTAGAGGAAAACAATAAGAAAAGTGTTCGGAAAAGGAGATACGTTTTCGACGTATCAACTCCCTCAATCTTAGCTTATTGCTTGTCCTCAAGCAATTCAGTGATAACTAAGTGCGATAAAAGACCTTTACGAACACATTTCTTTCATATGATGTAAATATATTCACTATGTCATCAAATACTTAATTATGCTCATGATAAGATACATGCAAAATACTGTCACTTAATAGCTATGCAAACCATGGAGAGATAACAACATAATAATAATAAACAACATGAAGCATAACTATTTGCAAGATTGTAATAATCATAAAAAAGGATCTAATAAAGTGGTATCTTGCTTCCCCTTAAATGTGGGGCAAAACATAAATGCCAGGGCACCTCTGAAGTTCAAGGGAAGACTAGAAGTAAAGATATCAAAGATACAAGTATCAAAGCTATACCACAATCAACCGTACTTTGGAACAAACACATCACACTAATAATGACCATTGTGCTCTCAAGAAAGTGCTCAAAGAATACGGCGGAGACTCAACATAAAAGTAAAAGAAAGGCCCTTCGCAGAGGGAAGCATGGATCACTCATGTGCTAGAGTTTTTTATTTTATTAAACAGAGGTATTGAAAACATTTTGAGAGAGGTGTATGCTTATGTCAACGAATGGTAAACAGACAATACAGTACGTCACAAGTCAACTAGATTAACAAGAGCGGCTCCCATGGTGAAGGACGCAACTGGTGTAGAAGGTCATCCCTCTTTCTCTTTTGTTTACACAATTATGCTTTGACTGATAAATCAAGGGCAAAAAGAGTGAAGAGAATTTGTGTGTATTAATTTGGGGCTGGGCACCCCGCTGCCAGCTCTTCTATCATTTGGATAAGCGGATGAAGCCACTAGTCCAGGGTGTGAAATCCAATCAACAAGTGAGATAAAGATTCTCTATTTATGTCCTCATGAGCTAAAACAGGCGCACAAAACATGAGTAATTTTTAGCAGGTTTTAAAGGTAGCACATGAGCAATTTACTTGGGTTGGCGGTTAAATACCACGTATAGGTAGGTATGGTGGACACATTTGGCAAACTTTGGTTTTCAGAGATTTGGATGCACGAGTAGAGATCATACTCAATACAGGTGAAGGCTAGCAAATAGACAGGGAGCGACAATCAAGAGAGCAACAACTATCATAATCATGTTTGCGACAAAGTAAAATCAACTGAGGCGTAAAATTGATACTAGAACTCTGAGGCAAAATCAATTATCGAGGCTTATTGACTTTTTGTTTTCAGTCTTAGCATGCGTGAGCATGTGCCAAGTCGATTCAAATGAAACAGTCAGAGGAGGCTACCACAATATCATACCCTTCTATGAATAGAACAATGAGAATAAATATTTATGCGAAAGGTCATTTACTATTAATAAATTGGAACAAAACATGAGAGAGCATGAACTATTAAGCAGCCATTAAGTAACATATATCTTATACGAACTAACTAAGCATGCTCACATAGATGGATATATGTACAAAAATAAAAGCAAATAAAATTCATACCAGCCTCTCACCACACTTGAATTGTCGTATATCGTCATTATTGCTCTTCACTTGTGGCTCGAATAATATATAATGAAAACCAAGCTCCAATGGAATCACGGACTTTGCAACAAACTTTTACAAAACGAAAACCAAAAAAGAACTCTGCAACAGTTGGACCATATTGAACTCTGCAACAAACTTTTACAAAACCAAAAAAGAACAACAAATATTTTTGGGTTTTTCAATTAAATCACGAACAAAAAGAGAGCAAGCAAACAAAGCAAAAAATCTTTTTGGGTTTTCAAAATGAAACAAGAACAAAAGAAAGCAAACAGCAAACAAAATAAAATATTTTTGGGTTTTTGAATATTAAAATGCAACTAAAGAATAAAACAAACCAACTAAAGAAACAAATAGAGAGAAACAACAGAAATATTTTTGGTCTTTTTGTGTTTTGGAAAGCGAAAATAAAACAATAAAAACAAAGGAAGCGAAAGAAAACGAAAACAAAAGAAAGAAACAAAAACAAACAAAGAAATGATAAACATGGATGTAAAAAGAACCGACCGAACATGATATATAAATGAGTGTGATGTCGGTATACCTCCCCCCAAGATTAGGCTTTTGGCCTAAGTGGAGATCAATCACCAAGGGGCCCAAGAGGTGCCGCCCCCGTAATACGCCGAGGAGGAAACCTCCTCCTGATATGTGCTCGAGGATGCGCCAGTGTACTGCGTGTTGTGGTCCTCGGGAGGCGCGTCTCGCCTCTCCTGCTGCCGGTAAAACTCCATGGTACTCATATGCTCGTCTACTTGCTCCTTGGAGAGCGACCATGGTGACGTGTCAATCTTAAATAAAGCAGGCTGCTATAGAGTAACTTTACGCTCTTCTCCATCCATATATAAACTGATGGGATTTCATAGAAGCAAGGTTAAGCCTATGTGGAGCAATTATTTCATCATTAGGATCAATGGAAACATGCAAAGCAGCTGCGACACGTGTAGCAATAATGCCGTCAAAAATAGGCCCAGCAGCAGCAAGGCGGCGTGCAACAAGTGCACCAAGGTTATACTTTCTGCTAAGGTTCAGTGCAGCATCAATGAAAGCAAGGTGATAACTAGAAACATTACTAGCGTTCTCCCTACCAAGAATACTAGTACCAATATAGTAAGTAAAGTATCTAAGATCAGTAAGTTGAATGTTCCTTATCCTCCCGCGCTGGGATGAGTGACCATCATCGTTGGTGATCTCTCGGTAGATCCCCTGGCGGTCTGTTGGTATATCTTGAATCCTGCTTGCCATCCCGGTGGTGTTGATACCTATAATAGCACAAAATTCCACCAAGGACAAAGACACAGGACTACTATATAACTTGAATGCAACAGTTGGACCATATTGAGTGTTCTGAAATTTAAAGCTCTTACCAAAAGCTTTTATGAGCATGGCATACTGAGGGCTTTCATCCTCCATAAAGTTGGTGAGACCAAATCTCTCAATAAGCATAAGAAAATCATCTAAAAGACCTGCACTTCTTAAAAAATGTACGACAAGGGAAGCTAGATGGGTGAATGATATCGTCGTCTTCCGCACCATCAATAGTTGACGCAATAACATCCTCATTATACGATGGCCTCGCTGAAGTGAATGAGCACGAGGGCCTTGTCCATCTAGGAGCATCACTCCTAAATATCTCACCAAAGTTGTAACTGTCCATCTCTGAAATGTTTCAACAATCATCATAAAAATTAATTTCAAGCAACTATAAGGTGGAAACTACCATAGGGACTTATATGAGAGCTAAACATACATCAAAAATATATTATTTCTACTCAAATCAAGCATGCAAACTCACATAAGCTGTCACCTACAGTACCAAAATACTAAAGAAATACTTCACTAAATAAAATTCTACTTGGATCATTGGAGGAGTCACATACCGGAGATCAAACACACCAAAAATCAGCACAAATGATGGGCTGAAGAGGGAGATCAAAAATCCAAAGGAAGAACAAAAAGAACACGGGATCCAGGAAATGTTTTCAGTTTGGTAGGTGAGAGAGAGGACTTGGGAAGTGGAGAGAGTAAGTGGAGGGCCAGGGGGCCCACACCATGTGCTGGCGCCACCAGGGGGCTGGCCGCGCCACCCTGGGGTGTGCCTTCCTGGTGGGTCCCCCTGGGGTCTCCCAGGTGGCTTTCTGCCTCATTTTGACGTAAAAATTTATTATAATTTTTCTGGAATTTTTTGAGAAACTTTATTTTTGAGGTATTTCCAGAATTTAATAATTAATAAAAACCGGGAAAACAAAAGTGAAAACGTGGAAAACAAAACCAAAACCAGAACTACAGAGGTTCTATGACACTCTAATGAAAGAATAACCAAAGAAAACAAAGGTGGTAGTGGTGAAAAAAAAGTATGGGTGGTGAAAACATGCATAACTTCAGTAATCAGAGTGAAAACATCAGGAAAAACATGCATAAGGATGGTGGAAAACATGATTGTACTCGAGTAATAATGTGATAACATAAGTAAACATGGTGAAAACATAATGGGGAAGGTGAAAAATTAGTGAAAACATTGCCCATTTCATTTAAAATCATTTTGTTAACAAGGGTGATCAAGTCTTGCTACCAAAATAATTTTATATGAAACAAAACGTTATTTCTCACTAAATAATTATGTTACCTCAACCTTGATAGGCATAGTACCAATCATAATAATTTCATATTCTTTTGGTGGCTTTGGAATAGGACAATAAAATTCTCCAATCTTGATGGTCTCAACATTTTCAATGGAATTTAGACCATATTTTCTATCAATCTTCTTGGGAAAATAAACAGTGTGCTCTTTATCATTAACATTAAAAGTAACTTTTCCTTGATTGCAATCAATAACAGCCCATGCAGTATTAAGAAAAGGTCTTCCAAGAATAGTAGACATATTATCATCTTCAGGCATTTCCAACACAACAAAGTCAGTTAATATCAGAAAATTATTAGCAACTTGAACATGAAAATTCTCACATATACCCACAGTAATAGCAGTAGACTTATCAGCCATTTGCAAAGATATATCAGTTGGTATCAATTTTTCTAGGAGGAGTCTTTTATAGAGAGCAAAAGTCATGACACTAACTCCAGCTCCCAGATCACACAAAGCAGTTCTAACATAATTATTTTTAATAGAACAGGAAATAGTAGGTATACCAGGGTCTCCAAGCTTCTCAGGAACCTTGCCATTAAAATAGTAATTAGAAAGCATAGTGGAGATTTACTCATTAGTAATCTTCCTTTTGTTAGAAACAATATCTTTCATATATTTTGCATAAGGAGGCAATTTAATAGCGTCAGTTAAAGGAATTTGCAAGAACAAAGGTTTCATCCATTCACAAAACTTGTTATAATGTTCTTCTTCCTTAGATTTGTGTTTCTTATTAGGAAAAGGAATTGGTTTTTGTACCCAAGGTTCTCCCTCATTACCATGTTTATTAGCAATGAAATCTTCCTTAGTATACTTTGTAGTTTTAGTTTGCTTTTCAGGTTCAGCTACAGGTTCTTCTTTATCAGAAGCATCATTCTTTTCATTACCACTTTCAGTTTCAGCATCAGAGATAGATATACTATTAGGATCGTTACCAGGTTCAGAGGATTATACAACAGTTTTATGTTTCTTCTTCTTTTTCTTCTTAGTATGAATAACATCATTATTAGTTTTCTGAGAATCTTGTTCAATTCTTTTAGGATGTCCCTCGGGATATAAAGGATCTTGTGTAGCAATACCACTTCTAGTTCTTATTGGATAAGCATGTTTTTCTTTAGAAGCATTAACTAGCAAATCTTCTTGCACTTTAGCAAGTTGATCTATTTGAGTTTGAACCATTTGAAAATGTTTAACAAGCATTTTAACATCATTAGAGGTTGTTTCTATAATACCATCCAAATCATTAGTAGCTTTAGAGTTTTCCATAAGGTGATTTTGCACTCTTATATTAAAATTATCTTGCTTAATGACATAATTATCAAATTCATCTAAACATTGATCAAGAGGTTTTCTATAGGGAATATCTTTACTATCAAAATATTGGAGAGAATGTAGCTCAATGGTGGATGAGTGAGGGATTGGCTTACATAATTCTTCTATAGGTGGAAGATTCTTCACATCTTCAGATTTAATACCCCTCTCTTTAAGAGATTTCTTGGCTTCTCTCATCACTTCATCATTTAATTCAATCATTCCCCTCTTGGGCGTTGGTGTTATGTAGGTACTGAGTAGGTTGGCTCAGGCTCAACCATAGTCCAATCATCATGATTTTGGCTTATTTTAGCCATTAATTCCTCAGCTTATTCTGGAGTTCTTTGCCTGAAAACACAACCAGCACAACTATCCAGGTATGTCCTAGATTCAACAGTTAGTCCATTATAGAATATATCAAGAAGTATATTATTTTCTAGCTTATGCCCAGGTGTAGCTCTGACTAAAGAACAGAACCTTGTCCAAGATACATGCAATTTCACTTCTTCCAATTGCTTGTAATTAAATATATTTTGTAAAGCAGCATGTTGAGCACTAGCAGGAAAATAATTCTGAAAGAAAACATTAACCAAACCAATAGGACTATCAATAGATCCAGGAGACAAATTGTTAAACCAAGTTTTAGCTTCATCTTTAAATGAGAAAGGGAATATTTTAGTAACAAAGTAGCTACGTTTCTTAATATCATCAGTGAATAAACTAATCAAAGAGGAGAGCTCATTCATATGTTTCATAGCACTTTCATTTTCAGTTCCACAAAAAGGTTCTTTCTCAACAATATATATATAAGACAAATCAAGAGATAAATCATAATCCTTGTCCCTAATATTAATAGGAGAAGTGGCAAACTTAGCATCAGGATATAATTTATATTTAACAGCACGACTTTCCATAAGACGTATAACAACATCTTTATCCTTCATAGCATGTATTTCATCAATATGATCATCACTCAGTTCAATATAGGCATCATCAAAATGATCACTAGGATTCTCTCCAAACTCAGGTGAAAAAGCAGGAGTAACATGATTTTTATCAGGAGTTTCAGTGTTTGCAATATTTTTAGCTTTAGCAATAGTAGCATCTAAGAAAGGACCGAGAGAAACACTCTCATCAAGAAAAGTAGAAGCATCATGAAAAGTATCAGAAGCATTTTCGGATTCAGCAGAAATAGCATGTGTGGCATGTGGTGGTGTAAACAGCTTACTCATAACAGACGGTGAATCAAGAGCAACAAAGGTGTTCAGAGTTATACCTCTTCTTGTAGTGGATGGTAATATAGGAACTCTTCCATCACGAGACTTACCCATGATGAATGATTGGTAGTAGATAATAATACTCTCCGTTGAGCTCGCAAATAAAGCTATGCTCCCCGGCAACGGCGCCAGAAAATAGTCTTGATCACCCACAAGTATAGGGGATCGCAACAGTCTTCGAGGGAAGTAAAACCCAAATTTATTGATTCGACACAAGGGGAACCAAATAATATTTGTGAGCCTTAAAAAGTGATTTGTCAATTAACCTTCACCTAAAAGTACTTTTGTTCGCAGTGGTTTATCAGTAGTAACAGTTTTATGGTAACAGCAGTAGTCAAATAATAGCAGCAGTGGAATGAAAACAACAGCAGCAATAGTGTTTGAAGTAAACAACAGATTAAATACTGTAGGCATAGGGATGGATGAACGGGCATTGCATGGATAAGAAAGTTCTAATAATGATCATGTCTAAGTAACCATAGACATGTGTTCCGTAAATAGTCGTACTTGCTCGCAATGAGAACTTGCACAACATCTTTTGTCCTACCAGCCCGTGGCAGCGGGGCCTCAAGGGAACTACTGGTAATTAAGGTGTTACTTTCAATAGAACACCGGAGCAAAGCATTAACACTCCATGAACACATGTGATCCTCACATCGCAGCCATCCCCTCCGGTTGTCCCAATTTCTGTCACTTCGGGGCCTCGGGTTCCGGACAACGATATGTGTAAACAACTTGCAGGTATGATCAAGAAACAATAATTATCATCGTGATTAAATAATATGTTCAGGTCTGAGATCATGGCACTCAGGCCCAAAGTGGTAAGCATTAAGCATAACAAGTTGCAACAATGTCAATAGCACTAATAGAGGACACTAGGCACTATGCCCTAACAATCACGGCATTATTACATGAACGAACTCATCCAATCCCTACCATCCCCTTTAGCCTACATCGGGGAATTACTCACACATGGATGGGGGAAACATAGATGGTCGATGGACAGGCGTTGGTGATGACGATGGAGATGATCTCCTCCACTTCCCCGTCCCGGCAGGGTGCCAAAACAGGAACTTCTGATCCCCGAATCGAGGTACGGGACGGCGGCGGCGCTCTGTTGTGTTTATGTGGAATATGACAAGCCCCCTCGGTTTTTAGGGTTGGAGGCTACTTGTAGTCGAAAGGGGAGTCCGAGGGGGGCTCTAGGGGGGCCACACCCTATGCTGGCGCGGTCAGGGGGACCCGCGCCAGGGGTGTGTGGCCTCCCTATGGCTCCTCTCCTAGCCCCCTTCTGGATCCCGGGGTCTTCCAGGGTGAAAACATCAATGGTCTCTTTTCTGGGCATTTTCCCGAAAGTTGATTTTTCTACACAAAAACAAGACACCAAGGTAATTCCGCTGAAAAAACAGCGTTAGTCCGTGCTAGTTGTATCCAAAACACACAGGTTTAGAGGAAAACAATAAGAAAAGTGTTCGGAAAAGGAGATACGTTTTCGACGTACCACGCACCAACCCCTCCCCCCCCCCCCCCGTGCGCCATAGAAATCCAACATTTATATGGCGCACCAACCCCCCCGTGCACCATCGATTTTTTTTCCATTTTTTATTTATTTTGTAGGAAAAAAGCTTCTGTATCAAATAACTTTTTTTCCTTTTTGGAATTTGGAGAATCTAAAAAAACCTCACAGGCCGAAGGCGAGTGAGGTTGAGTTCCTCAAATTCTCTAGTTTTTTTTTATATATCTTGATAATTTTTTTTCCAACATCGTATGCAAAAGTTATGCCCATTTTACTTTTTTTAACGAACTTTTGCTCAGAAAGTCGACATTCATTTTTCAAAATTTTATAAAAAAATTAGACCTTAAACTCTTCGTGCATCTATAAGGAATTTACTTTTTGATGATTTTTACACCTGGAACTCTCCCGCGGAAAACTAGAAGACCTTAAACCTCATAGGCCGGAGGCGATCCTGGGGGGGTGTGGAGAGAAAAAAAACTGTGGTGCATGTGTATGTGTGCGCCACAGAAATGTTGGATTCTGTGGCGCACTAATACACATGCGCCACAGAATATGACATTTCTGTGGCGCACCAGATTACGTGCGCCACAGAAATGTTCCACTACAATGATTGGGGCGGGCCCCACCCAGTTTTTGTGGCGCACCCTTCTCATGTGCGCCACAAGATTTTTCATTTCTGTGGTGCATGTTTTGTCGTGCGCCACAAAATTTAATTTCTATGGCGCACCATTCTCTGGTGCGCCACAGAAAGCCTTCCATAGAAAGGCACTTTCCTACTACTTCACGTCCCCCACGGTACTACCAGTAGGCTTATGGCAATTCCGTCCATGATCCTTACTACGATGTCTCGACACTGTAGCTAATGTTTAAAAGTATCAATAGAACTTGTGCCCTTGCAAAACCTATGGATTTTTGATTGTTGCTCTAACCTTCTCATGTGAATTACTTTGAGTGTGGTGTGAAGGAAGTTTTCAGGGGTCAAGAGAAGAGGGTGATATAATATTATCAAGAAAAGTGCAAGGTCAAAGCTTGGGGATGACCCCGTGGTTCATCCTAAAAAATTGTAAGAAGAGTCAAGCATCTAATCTTGGGGATGCCCAAGGCATCCCCTTCTTCATCACCAATTTATCAGGTCACTTTTAGTGAAACTACATTTTTATTCGGTCACATCATATGAATTTTTACTTGGAGCGTCTGTTTGTTTTTCTTTTGTTTTCTTTTTTTCCTTGCTGCACTAATATAGTTGGAACCTAGCATTCTTTGTGTGGGAGAGATACACGCTCCGCTTTTTCGTATGAATACTTGTTATGCTCGTATTCTTAGTTTTTTTCTAGCTGCTGCAAAATTTCCTTTTTAGCTCCAGTTTTTCTTGCATCTCTTTTTCAGAGCTATCAGTTTTAGTAGAGTTGAGTGATACGTCTCCAACGTATCTATAATTTCTGATGTTCCATGTTGATATTATGCCAACTGCTACATGTTTTCTCCCTTCTTTATAGCATTTTTACATGTTTTCTGGGACTAACCTATTAACAAGATGCCAAGTGCTAGTTCCCTGTTTTCTGCTGTTTTTTATTTCAGAAAAGTTGTTCTGGAAATATTCTCGGAATTGGACCCCACAAATCCCGAAGTTCCTATTTTCCCCAGAAGCATCCAGAAGACCGAAGAGGAGTCAAAGACGGGCACCAGGGGGCCCTCACCATAGCCAGGTGCGACCCCCCTAGGCCACGCCTGTGGTGGTGAGGCCACCCTGGTGGCCCACCGCCGCCGCCCTTTCGCCTATTTATTCCCCTCCGAAGGAAAACCCTAAGCACCTGATCAAAAATCCCCGAAAAGTTCCGCAGCCGCCGTCGTCGTCAACCCTAGATCAGGGGGGTTCTGAAGCTGTCTCCCGGCACCCTGCCGGAGAGGAGATCATCACCGGAGGCCTCTTCATCACCATGCATGCCTCCGGAGTGATGCATGAGTAGTTCATCCTTGGACTACGGGTCCATAGAAGTAGCTAGATGGTTGTATTCTCCTCCTATGCCTCAATGTTTAGATCTCGTGAGCTGACTAACATGATTGATATTGTTCTTATGTAATTCTATGTGCTGTGTTTGCTGAGATCCGATGAATATTAAACTTATGCCAAGTTGGTTATAATCTCTATTGCATATGTTATTTGTGATCTTGCATGCTTTCCGTTGCTAGTGGTTGCTCTGGCCAAGTAGTTGCTAGTGACTCCAAGAGGGAGTATTTATGCACGATAGTTGGGTTCATGCCTACTTTTCGCATGTGCTTGAGTGATAGAAATGTGACGGGGGAGGATGTGTTGTTGCCACTAGGGAGAAAACAGCGGTGTGAGGGGCCGCCTGCACAATCATTGCTTACATTACACACATAGCTTAATGAGATTATCTGTTGCTTGCAACTTAATACCTAAAGAGTTCAGATGATAACCTGAGGGTGGATTATTAGTCATAGATACAGTTGGATTACGGTCTATGTATATTGTTGTAATGCCCGCACTAAATATCATAGTAGTCATCATGTCATGAATGTGCACTACGGTGAAACCTCTATTTGTCAATTTCCCAGCTGTAATTTGTTCACCTAGCATGCTACTCCCTCCAATCGATTTAAGTGTGGGGAGTTGAATAAGATTTTGTATTGGATTAGTTGTTACCTGCCGTCACTTAATACGGATCAGAGGGAGTATCTTTTATGGAGAGACACCACTAGTGAACCTATGAACCCCGGTCCATTTTCCTACATTGTTAAACAAACCACTACAATTCCCTGCTTTCCTTATTTACTGCAAGAATACACCATTTTCCACACTATACGTCTAATCTTTGTTTTCAGCAAGACCGGTGAGATCTACAACCTCACTGTACCGTTGGGACAAAGTATTTTGGTTGTGTTGTGTGCAGGTTCCGCGTTGTTGCTGACACCGGTGATGCGCCATCACCATCGTCAGTGGCATCAACCTTCCGAAGATCCTCTTTCTCCTACTGGCTTGATAACCTTTGTTCTTAACTGAGAGAAATTCTTACCGCTGCACTCATCACACCCTCCTCTTGGGGTTCCCAACACACCATCCATAGCAACAAGAATTCATGGTTTAGCAAAGAATTTCTGGCGCCGTTGCCGGGGAGAAAGAAGTCTTCTGGCAAGGGGTGTCTCTCACTCTCAACCTCTTTATTTTGTTTATTGTCTTGTTTTGTTTTGCTTCTTTATATCAAAAACACACAAAAAAATAGTTTACTTCATAGCTTTTATTTCTGCTTTTCTACTCTTAGTTTAATCTCTAATCATGATTCTACCCAAGTTTACCTTGAAATACGTATCAATAGGTAGCGGTGATATAATTGGCAAATATAATATTGGAGAGATCTTTAATTATGTTAGTAAGAACAAAGAATTTGACGATAGATCCTTAGCTGAACTTGCTCCAGATTATGAAACTGCTGCAGCATCTCTAGTTTGTATGCTGGAAATTAGGTTTGTTAACATTAATCCCATAATACAACAAATGTTCCTCAACCTTGATAACATTAAGGATAGCGAAAAAAGAGAGTTTATTCTAGAAACTTTGTTTAAAGAATTTGGTGATGTTGCCATTGAGGCGGGAAAAGTTTTTAACCGATTTGAGATGTCAGGCTCATGTGTAGATATTATTAGCACACCGGGTAAAGCCAATGATAAGGAAATTAAAATACCAATACCATTTAAATTGGTAGGAATGCATGAAGCTCTAGAAAAGAACTTTGATTGGATTGTTCCTGCAAACCCATTTGATGAAAGTAGTGTGCCTAAAAGTGCTAATAAAGGGACATCTAAAACTTCTATAGATGAAATAAAATTCATTGTTGAGGAGATTTCTAAGCTTAATTTTGATGCTTCTTCACTTGAAAATAATTGAGTTGCTTTCTATGCTTAGCTGAAAGGCGTTAAAGAAAAGCGCTACCGGGAGACAACCCGTTTTATTTCTCCGTTTTCAACCTGTTTTCCATCATTTCTTTCTGTGTGCTTTGCACCTGGGTGTTTTCTATTTACTTAGAAACCCTGGTGTATCTTTTCTTTTGTGTATTTGTTGAGCCAAGTAAACCATCTAGTGGAAGGTTGAGACTATATTTCGGATTTCTGCACAGGAAACAGATTTCTGCTGTCCACTTTTAAATTTGTATAAAATCACAAAAAATTCAGAATGACCTGAGTTTTTTTGTGCGTAATCCTGGGCTATATACGCAACTGTTCTTAGTTGAAAACTTTTTGATTTGAGCAAAACAAGATTTTCTAAAAAAAACTTTACCTGCTATCCTGTTTTGACAGATTTCTGCCAATAATTGCATTTGCATCTTAATCTCTTTCTTTTGGTGTTCTTTTGAGAAAAAGAGTTTTAAAAGAATTTGTGACAGTAGCTAATGTGTTTATGAGTGTTAGGATTGTATTGAAACTGAACCATGTGAATTTGTTATTTCGATTACAGTAACGTTGCTAATGAAGATTATGAGAAGTTTGCTGTGAAGGAAGTTTTCAAGGGTCAAGAGAAGAGGATGATATGATGTGATCAAGAAGAGTGAAGAGCCTAAGATTGGGGATGCCCCGGAGGTACACCCTAGCAAATTCCAAGAAGACTCAAGTGTCTAAGCTTGGGGATGCCCAAGGCACCCCCTTCTTCATCGACAAATTATCAGGTCACTTCTAGTGAAACTATATTTTTATTCGGTCACATCTTATGTGCTTTACTTGGAGCGTATTTTATTTTTGCTTTCTGTTTGTTTTTATTTTTGCAATAAGCTTGGTTGGACCCCGACATTCTTTTATTGGAGAGTGACACGCTCCGCTTTTTCATGGTAATACTTTGTATTCTTAATCTTTGTCTGGCTACTACATTTATTTAGCTCCTGTTTTGCATTCCTCTCTTATTCAGAGTTGTTAGTACTCTCTAGTTTTCAATGCTATATGATTAGAGAGATTTTTTGTTGTCATATATATGTGCTTGGTTGAGAATAGAAATCCTTATGTGGTTGTTGGTATAGTAGAAAAAATCGCATGGTCTTGTAGATCACTAAACTACTTCACTTGAATCACTCATGTTGTTTTGAGATAATAATTTGCTTAATGGATAAACGGGAAGACCAAGTAAGTATATACTTTTAATGTTTGGTCTAAGAAACTTGAAACTATGCCACAATTAAATTACCAGCTGATAGAAACAATGGTATATGATTGCTACGAGTGATATATTTCTGATCGGCATTTTGTTATGCGCTACGGTCGGGGTAGCTAAGAGTGACTTGTCACTGCCACGGACCTTGTTGGAGTGATTTGCATTGTGCCTTGTAAAGATGATTTGCTTCCTACACATAAGCCCATATATTCTTCCTCTAGTGAACCTATGAACCCCAGTCCATTTTCCTACACTGTTAAACAAACCACTACAATTCCATGCTTTCTTTATTTACTGCAAGCATACACCATTTTCCACACTATACTTCTAATATTTGTTTTCAGCAAGACCGGTGAGATTGACAACCTCACTGTACCGTTGGGACAAAGTATTTTGGTTGTGTTGTGTGCAGGTTCCGTGTTGTACTGACACCGGTGAGGCGCCATCACCACCGTCAGTGGCGTCAACCTTCCGAAGATCCTCTTTCTCCTACTGGATTGATAACCTTGGTTCTTAACCGAGGGAAATTCTTGCCGCTGCAATCATCACACCCTCCTCTTGGGGTTCCCAACACACCATCCATAGCAACAAGAATTCCTGGTGTAGCATTGTGTTAGTACTCTCTTGTTTCGTTGCTGTATCTCTTGGAGAGTTTTTGTTTAGTATAAAATGCTTGGTGTTGGAAAGAAGCAGTACAATTTTCGTGCTTATAACGGTGCAAATAGAAGCTTGTATAGACCATGGCTAGAATTTTTCATGCCATGCTAGATGCTATTTTAATTCTAAAGCATAGTGGTTAGTTTGTAGCATGATTTGTCTCAAATAGCTGAGAGTGTTTAATGTTCTTTTGAAAGAATCATGATTTGTTGTTGTCATATTGAAGCACAAATTTGTGGTGTTCTCCTTTGAATATTTTATTTGGTTGACTTAGCGCATGCTCACACCATGTTTATGACTACAAACCAGTCACTTGTAGCCTTTATGATCATTTAGTTTTTGAACTTGTAGTACCACTTATGCTTTGATTAATGATGTTTTTGTCGCTATGCATGATTATGGCCATTATTGCTCTCTTGATTTGTCGCTCCCAGTCTTTTGCTAGCCTCCACTTGTGCTGAATATGAGCTCTACTCGTGCATCGAACTTCCAAAAACCAAAGTTTGCCAAATGTGTCCACCATACCCTTGGCTTATAAATATTCTTTGGCTCTCCTTGTGTCGAATCAATAAATTTGGGATTTAGTTCCCTCGGAGACTGTTGCGATCCCTATCCTTGTGGGTCATCGGCAGCGCATAGTCTAATCACTGGGAGGCTAACGGTGATTATATCAAATTCAAACTAGATTATTTGTACTCTAGTGCAAGTGGTAAACTCGAGGAGTTATGCCCTAGAGGAAAATAATAAAGTTATTTTATTATTATTATCATAACTCATATATGTTCATAATATGTTTTATGTCATGCTATAATTGTATTAAGTGAAAACATTAATACACATGTGTTATGAAACTAAATAGGTCCCTAGTAAGCCTTTATTTAACTAGTCCATTGGGCAACAGATGACCAAGGTTTCCTAATCATGAAAAAATACGTCATTGACAATGGAGTCATGTCATTAGGTGAATGAGATGGTGGATACACACCCAACTTATAAATATCCAGAAAATATAGTACCCAAACCCCTGACTGTGAGATGATATTTTAATTGCTATCCCCGAGGTTGTAAAACTACATCCACCGTCATTAACTTAAAAGAACGACTATAAAGGCCTACGTTGAATAACCGGAGGGATATGTTGAGAAATACGCATCAAGAGAGGGATTTATCAATCCAGATAATGGACATATACTCTGGGCCCACCACTAAAACGTTTCGGACTTTTTAGCCACGGTTTTCGTGTTGACAAAATAAAATCTGTCACATAATATGAGTAATACACGAGGGAAATTGTTGCTTTGTCACACATTTGCGTTAATGCACGACGCACAATTTGTTTGTCGTGCAATGGTAGATTTAATCGTCATGCATTACTGGTATGATGGAATTATTTCGTCGTGTATCTGTATCATCATGGATTTAAGTGTTTTCTGAATTTTCATTTAATTAATTTATTTTGAAATAAAGTATTAGTTCATCATCCAGCTGCACCGTCATGGATTTTAGTGGAACAAAATGTCATTTAAATGCAGACGATATAGGTGAGATTTGTTTTGATCATGGTTGAGGCGAGGACGTAATCGATATTTCAATAAAAAGCATCAACAGTTGACATATCAAATGAAGTGAACAAGCATGCATATTATGCGCATACTCTTCCAAATTTTAATTCAGAACATAACATTACTTAGACAAAGTGGTTCAAACATTATTACAAGATGTTCTAGTCATCACATAGACCATTACTACAAAAGTTGCAAAGCAGCGCCAGAAAGTTCACATCATAGACAATCTAAACATGATCATGTCATTGGACAAGTTAACTAATTAACGCAGTAAACAAGAGAATCAATGTGAAGCCACCTCAAAAGTTTCACAAACCCTGCAACAAAACATCATCCCATCAATATCAAGACACATAAATGGTTGCATGCATAGGAAATAAGCCTCACATAGCAATGCCAGTGTAAAAGAACATGCATAACCAATGTGGTTGCAAAGAACAGTCGGTACACAAGAAGGTAGTCTTACCTCAGTTGAGGCATACGAAGGTAGACACGAAGCCATCATTTGAGTCTAAGAAGGTGAAGACACAGATTTCACCCTCCTCTTTGATACCTACTTTCTTCATAATATTTGGTAAGTTCCTTGTCATCTAGGCATCTTCTTTGTTGCTCGTGAAGAACTTAACTTTAGTAGGATCAATTTCATTCGTGATAAACACAAGAAGATCCATGGGCGCATGCCGGTTCAGGTACTCCTTGCTGAACTTAACCGTAAAGTATTAGATGAGAAGTACAAAGTTAGTTGTGGAGTAGGATCAATCTGAGTTAGAACTTTTAAACGGGTACAAAATTTACCATCTTGTCCTTTCCATGCTGGAATTAGACTTTTTCATCGTGCAGACATAGAATGGTATAGGTGGCTTCGTTATGGCAACTTGCCTTCTAAGATAGCCGACTTGAGCTTCCGTCGTTACCACATTGTTTGCAAAATAGCAGTGGTTGTCAAAATCTTCATTCCCACTGATGCTGGGACCTAAAAACAAGAAATAGAATTGTCAATGGCAATATTCAACTGCATTTTAGAGTACTAAACCATTGGGTTAGGAACTATCACCTCTAAGAGTTAGCTTTTGTTTCTTAGCTTTCTTTACTGTAGGTTGATTGTCATACTCTTCTTTTACCCTGATGGTAGGACCTAAAAAAGAAGAAATAAAAATTTCAGTGCTAATATTTACGTGCATTTTAGAGTACAAAATCATTTGGTTAGGTAATGTCACATCCAACAGTAAGTTTTTCTTTCCTTACTAACTGTACTTTAGATTGCTTTGTATCTGAAAGACTGAAACATCTTCCACCATGACTTTTCTTGACTCTACTTTCCTCTAGCTCATCCTCAGAGGGTATATCAATAGCCAGGGCTTTCCTACCATTGTTGGCTCTCTTCAATTTGTCCATCTCAGCCACAACATTATCCCTCTCCTCCGGGAGTTTTATTATCATGTTATGGACTAGCCTAGAGCCTTTCCTCTCTGACAGTATTTCAGACTGGAGCGCGAGGCACTCATTGAGAAGAGTGTCCCAGCCTGCGGTTCTAGCGTTGTATCTGGCGATCTCTTGAGCAGTAGGGGGAAGTATCAAAGTGTTATAGGCCTAGAGAAACATATCAGTAGAATACAATGCCTCTGCTCTTTACCTATGTTGATCGAACAGGGGTGGTGGGAGCGAGCACGAATGAGACAGCCTGGGTGGATGACCCCATGTTGGTACTCTTATTTTTTTTGAAATTCATCGGCCTTCACTGCGCAGTAGTTACATCTATGACCACAAGTTGTAGCAATCTGCAGACTTGCAGCGGTTCACTACTAGATATCCCATTATAGCCTAGGGGGTGATTATCGTCGGATATTTTAGTTCACCGTCAGATAATGTTATAATCGACGGTACACCGTCGACGATGCTCGGTCGGCCATTTGTAACATCCCAAGTATGAAAAATAGCCATTAGAATGTTTGCTATCTGTTATTTTATGTTTTGCATCATGACATCATGTTCATTGCATTTGTTTTTGCTTTGTTTTCCATTTGTTTTCCTCTGTTTTCCTTTGTTTTCCTTTGTTTTCTATTTGAATTTCAAATCAAATTTCAAACCTTTTGTTTCATACTTGTGATGTTACAATTTCCAAAATGATATTTCAAATCAAAACAATCAATTGTTTCCATTAAAGTTGTGATTTCAAAACTGTTGATTTGTTTCTAACAAAAGTTCATTTAATACCAAACCATTTTCAAATTCAATTTATTCTCCTAACATTCTCCAAACAGCAACCCTTTTGAAAATCATGAAAATGACAAAACACTTCCATCATTTGTTTCCATTAAACTATAAGGTTCAACTATTTAAATTATTGCTTCCAATATTTCAACTAATATCAAATTCACCTAAATTCAATCAAATTACCAAACAGCAATTAATTTGAAATATTTTGTAAAACAAAAGTTGGCAATTGTTGTTGTTACCCTAAATAACCTATAACCAAATTTTTCTAAATTTTTCTAACCTAAATAACTAACCTTTTCTTCCTTATTCAAATCTGCAAAAAAAAATATAAGAAAGAAAAAAATAAAAGAAACAGCAAGGGAGAGAGAGGCAGGCCAGCAGGCCCAGCCCACCCTCTCTTCCCCCTCAGGCCTGCTACCCCCTCGCTTCTTCAACCTCTCGTACGGCTGCAATCTGAAGCTCCCACGTCGACAGAGAAGGCAGCGAACGGCTGCAGCTCTCCCCCTCCCCCTATAAACCCTAGGGTTCCTTCCCCTCTGCCCTAACTCCATTCTTCCTCCTCTCTTCTCTCTCCCCCGCCTCCAATTTCTCTCCTCCCCCTCTGCTCTCTTCTCTCTGTACCCACAACCTCTGAACCCGAATCACCACCACTCCTCTCTCCGGCAATCGCCGCCGATGCAGTCCCCCTCCGAGCGAACTAGGGGTGGGAATGGATCCCCCGCGCCACCAGCTCCCTCCTCGACCACTCGGCGCGGACCGGGAAGGCTCGAGGCACCGCCGCCGTCCTCCTCTTCGCCGGCGACCACCTCTGCCCGAGCGCTCTGCTCCCTCCGATATTTTCCCTCGGTGAGCTCCCTCTCTCCCCCTCTCGCTACTCCCTCTCCTCCCCACAGCCGCACGCAGCACCCCACGATCCCGCATCCCTGCCCTCCTCTCCGGCGAGCACCGCAGCGGCAGCGATCGACCTCGTCGATCTGTCCGCGCCCAGGTTCAGTAACTGAACCTTAAAGTTCAGTTAATCGCCCTAGCTGCACCTTAACCCCCCGAGTTCCCCTTCCTGTCAACAACTCACAGCACCACCCCACTGGCAACGCCCCTTGCGCGCACAGCAGAGGGGGTGGGTTCGAATCCCACCCCCGCGGATTAAACCCACTTTTTTTCTCCTTTTGTTTAAATCCAGAAACTTGACAGAATCACCAACAGGTCCTTGTAGATTTCTTTCTAGATCCCTATTAATTAATTCTAAGTCCCTAGCTGTTAATAAAAATGGCAGATAATACCAAAACTCTAAAAATGCATAACTAAATCATTCCAACTCCAAATTCAACTTTTTAAATATGTTTTCAATACCAAATTGAATTCTCTACCCAAATATAAATTTTGTTTACTGTTTTGAATATTTTAAATTGGTGAAATATTTGAATTCTTGTTTAATTCACTTAATTTTGCAAAATTCATAACTTGGGCATAAAAATTCCAAATTCAAGAAACTAAATATGTTTTCCATTCCATTTTTCATGTACTTTGCAAATATCAACTTTATGTTCTGTTTTGAATAATTTAAATTGCTGAAAACAAATGTTTCTTAATTAATGCATTTAAAATTGCCAAATTAATAACTTACTCATTTTAATTCCATCTTCCACAAATAAAATATGTTTTCCATGCAAAATTAAACCACCTTTCCAAATATAAAATTTGTTTCATGTTTTGAATAATTAAAATTGGTTAAATAATTTAAACCTTGCTTAAATCATTTTAAATTGCTAAATTCATAACTTGGTTAAATTAAATTCTTTCTGAACATATAAAATATGTTTTTAAACCATAAAAGTATAAACTTTTCAAATATGAACTTCATTTAATGCTTTGCACAAATAAAACTTCAAATAAATTCAAACTTGAATTAAATTCATTTAAATCTTGTTAAACTTGTTTAATTCATAAGTAATTCATTCTAAATCCTTTTTCAATAATTGGAACATGTAATCCACCTAAACTTTTGTGTACTTTTCAAATATGAACTTTGTTATCTGTTTTGAACAATTAAACTTGATGAAAACAACAAATGCTTGTGTAACACCTTTAAGGAACCAAAATTCCATAACTTAATAAATAAAATTCCAAACTTGGTAAACCTTATTTCAAATTGTTTCTATTGTTGTTTTCTTTCTGTTTTCCTCATCCATGCATCATGCTAATCCACTTTCACCTATTGGTTAGTTGTAGAACAATTAATTCAACCATAATTCATGGGCTTTCCATATGCAATCCAAATTGCATGTGGGTCCATTTAATTATGTTATGTTACCATGTCAACTAGTTTATTTCTGATGCATCAATTAAATGGTCATGCATCATCCCATGATTGTGCACTATGCCATGTTATTGATTGTTTGTCTCTCTGCGTTGTGTGTTTGCTTTTTCTCGGATAGACGACGACGTTGAGACCGACGATACTTACGACACCCCTTCTGAGGATCTAGCTCAGTACCAGGCTGCTGAGTTTGCAGGCAAGTATTCACTCACATGAACCATTGTGTTCCTTTCCACATTGGATACCGATACTTTCCGTTGTCTATTCTGCTAGCCCTATGTATCGTTGCTTCTGTTCGAACCTATCACATGTTATCCTCTAACCCTGATATAGCCTCACCTCCACACCTATAACCCCTTTGCTTGTTGCCCGTGTCTTACTAGCATGCTTAGGGTTGTTTTGCTCGAGTCTGTTACCCGTTACTTTCTGTTACTATATTTTATTATGTTCTGGGGCTCGATGTTAAACAACAACCTGTTAATTTTGAGGTAATAATAATTTGATGATAAGGCACCGGCAGGAGGCCCGGCGTGGTTTTGAGGCCTGCTAGTGTCGACCCTAATTAGGAAAAGGGTCTTGTCTACTGATCCATGATGAGCGCACTAACCGCATGTGGGAAGCGTGTATGGGCGCCCCCCAATTTGATTCGATTCGCATCTCGTCCAAATCGCCACACTTAGTTCGGGCTTTCCATTTGATGCATGCATGTGCAGGTGCGAACCCTTGGCGCCAGGGTGGAACTTTTGTAGTCGGCATTTAGGGCGGCGTGGTCTTAGAGTGCTATGAGGGTCCCCTTTTCTTCGTGGGGCTCGATTAGCCGCGCACGCACAGCATGTGGTTCTTTGGGCTTGATGCGAAGAAGAGTTGAGTTGTGTTGAGTTCCCCGCTTGGTGGGAAAGGCCTTCCCATCTGGCGGGTTATTCTTACGTGTACGGCCAAATTGGTGCACCCTGCAGGGCAAATCTTCTCGAGAAGCCGTGTTTTCCGCGGTTATGGATGACTTGGTGAAAGTACTGGCTAACAAGTACTCAGAACAACTTACACCTAACTAATGCTAACTTGACTAGTAATAGTCTTATTGACACAATAACTTGAACCCTCATTAATCCAACTGTGTGAGTTATCCTCGGATTGCTTCTTTGGATAAGGGGCGAGATCCAGGATGGGTTTGATTGGAGTTAGTTATAGTTGGTTACGATACGCTATCTTATCTCCTTTCTGTTAGCCGGAAGTTCTAGCATGTTCTGTAGTTGGTTAGAGCAGCCAGCTGCCGCATCTTTGTATCACCCTTTCTTCCGTTGAACCCAAAGCATCTGTGCTTGATGTTGTTGGGTACACTTGGTGAATTGTGAGTCTTGCTTGCCAGTACGTTTGTACTGACCCCTTTGGGGCTGTGGTTTCCGCAGACTAAGTTTCCGAGGATCCCCATGGTGGCTACTACGTGGAGTATGACGAGGCTGCTGACGAGTAGATAGCGGACCCGGGCAGGATCCGAGACTTCGTGGATGGGCTCCGTCTTTTCGTTTCCGGCCTCTTAGGCCTATTTGGATCTTGTCTGTACTCACACATGTTGAATGCTTCCGCTGTGATGTAATGATGATATGTTGGGACATGTGTCCTCTGGAGGATTGTATTTGCTATCTCTGCTCTAATGAGAGCTATTTGCAACTTATTTCAATCTTTTGTGTCTTAGAGATATGTTGTGATATCAGTTGTTCAAATGCCGTTGACGTACCATGTGTGTATGTTATGAAGTACGTCAATGGAAGTATCTGGATTTCTATGGGATGGTTTGCGCAGACGATGAATAGTAGAGAATGGTTGTCACACGTTTACGTGTTGGCCTACTCATATTGAGATGCGGGTGCCGGTATGCCCCGTAAGCCATTTGTTCTACTGTTTAGCGGACTGTGAGTATCCCCTAGAAGTCCGGGTGCGACAAATGGTATCAGAGCCTGTCTGCCTGTAGGATCCCTTTTACTGGTCGAAGTTGAGTCTAGAAACTATTTTGTAGCTATATAGGAAAAATGAAACGTGAGAGTAGGAATTCTGTTCCTTTTCTTCTTTCCCCACCCACCCTCCCTTTTCTGGTAAGGAAGTGCAACGTTGTTTTCTCTTCTCATCTAAACTTTCAAGTTAGGACTTCACGAATCCTGGTTTCTCTGGAATAGTTATATCTACTGGACCATAGGAATGGAGGTGGTTGTGACATGATTTATCATGTTGCCTACTCACGATTGAGAACGGAGGCGTGTAAGCCCCGGAAGCAGATCCTCTATTCCTTAAGCAGTAGATATTGATCCTTTAGAAGCCCAGATGGGTTTTCCGTAGTACCTCAGGAGTGTTTTGATCTCGTTCTCCCGTTGTTGCTTCGATATCCTGTTCTTCTCAACATCATTTTCGTCTGTTGAAACCTTGTTGTTGCTTCCCACTTCAGTTCTTCTACCGGCGTCTAATCAATAACTCTGTTCCACCCTTCTGGCCAGATAGTCTATTCTCCAAATGAATCAAGTTCTATTCAACTATACACCCTCGATACAAAACCTCTCCCTTTACTTGAAAATGTTCCGGTGGTTTCCAAATTCCCTGACATCTTTCCAGAAGAGTTGCCAGGAATGCCTATCATCTTGAAATTCCAGAAAAACTATCCAAGGTGCACGATGTGTTTCACGTGACACAGCTCAAGAGGATCTTCGCAAGAAGTATCCGGACCTTTTCTATTCTCAGTAGGAATCTCGGGGCGCGATTCCTTCAAGGGGGGCGTTTTGTAATATCCCAAGTATGAAAAATAGCCATTAGAATGTTTGCTATCTGTTATTTTATGTTTTGCATCATGACATCATGTTCATTGCATTTGTTTTGCTTTGTTTTCCATTTGTTTTCCTCTGTTTTCCTTTGTTTTCCTTTGTTTTCTATTTGAATTTCAAATCAAATTTCAAACCTTTTGTTTCATACTTGTGATGTTACAATTTCCAAAATGATATTTCCAATCAAAACAATCAATTGTTTCCATTAAAGTTGTGATTTCAAAACTGTTAATTTGTTTCTAACAAAAGTTCATTTAATACCAAACCATTTTCAAATTCAATTAATTCTCCAAACATTCTCCAAACAGCAACCCTTTTGAAAAGTATGAAAATGACAAAACACTTCCATCATTTGTTTCCATTAAACTATAAGGTTCAACTATTTAAATTATTGCTTCCAATATTTCAATTAATATCAAATTCACCTAAATTCAATCAAATTACCAAACAGCAATTAATTTGAAATATTTTGTAAAACAAAAGTTGGCAATTGTTGTTGTTACCCTAAATAACCTATAACCAAATTTTTCTAAATTTTTCTAACCTAAACAACTAACCTTTTCTTCCTTATTCAAATCTGCAAAAAAAAATATAAGAAAGAAAAAAATAAAAGAAACAGCAAGGGAGAGAGAGGCAGGCCAGCAGGCCCAGCCCACCCTCTCTTCCCCCTCAGGCCTGCTACCCCCTCGCTTCTTCAACCTCTCGTACGGCTGCAATCTGAAGCTCCCACGTCGACAGAGAAGGCAGCGAACGGCTGCAGCTCTCCCCCTCCCCCTATAAACCCTAGGGTTCCTTCCCCTCTGCCCTAACTCCATTCTTCCTCCTCTCTTCTCTCTCCCCCGCCTTTAATTTCTCTCCTCCCCCTCTGCTCTCTTCTCTCTGTACCCACAGCCTCTGAACCCGAATCACCACCACTCCTCTCTCCGGCGATCGCCGCCGATGGAGTCCCCCTCCGAGCGAATTAGGGGTGGGAATGGATCCCCCGCGCCACCAGCTCCCTCCTCGACCACTCGGCGCGGACCGGGAAGGCTCGAGGCGCCGCCGCCGTCCTCCTCTTCGCCGGCGACCACCTCTGCCCGAGCGCTCTGCTCCCTCCGATCTTTTCCCTCGGTGAGCTCCCTCTCTCCCCCTCTCGCTACTCCCTCTCCTCCACACAGCCGCACGCAGCACCCCACGATCCCGCATCCCTGCCCTCCTCTCCGGCGAGCACCGCAGCGGCAGCGATCGACCTCGTCGATCTGTCTGGGCCCAGGTTCAGTAACTGAACCTTAAAGTTCAGTTAATCTCCCTAGCTGCACCTTAACCCCCCGAGTTCCCCTTCCTGTCAACAACTCACAGCACCACCCCACTGGCAACGCCCCTTGCGCGCACAGCAGAGGGGGTGGGTTCGAATCCCACCCCCGCGGATTAAACCCACTTTTTTTCTCCTTTTGTTTAAATCCAAAAACTTGACAGAATCACCAACAGGTCCTTGTAGATTTCTTTCTAGATCCCTGTTAATTAATTCTAAGTCCCTAGCTGTTAATAAAAACTAGATAACCCGCCGTGCCAAATGGCGCAAGGAAGTCCGATTTATTCCGGATTGGTACAAAACGGGAAAAAAAACTTGTAAATTATATTGCAACAGTACGTGACGCCATTTCCTCGGGGCGCTCATGCCCGGCGACGCGTGGTAACTTGCTCGGTGCGGCAGCTGCGCCTCCCATTGAGTTTGTGGCGGCCAAAGCCGTTGGCAGCCGTATCGTCACCTGGAAACCTCGACATTTTTTGCGGTGAGGGTGGGCGAGAAGGTGGCGGGGAGAAGAAGGCGAGCGAGTGGTTGCAATGTGGGGTTTTATACCGCCAGAGGGCGGGAGGGGTGGCCACGCGGCGGTGGCACCGCCATAACTCCGCCGCGTTGGGTGATTGGACTATTCGGATGCATGGCGGCTGGACAAACAGGCAGCGGAGTTGAAACGCACGAGAGACGAGGACGGCGATTATTTGGATCATTGACATGACGGGGTCACAGGCGAGAATTTTTTTTCGCGCAATTCTCCCTTCCGCCGGCTCACTGACTACCCCACAATGCGTTGGGTTTGGCCTGGGCCCGTCGAGGCTGACTTCAGTTCAAACCAGCGGTATTTAGGCTGGTGCGACTGGGCGAAATTATTTGCACTGGCAGAGGAAAAGGGCGCTTGAGGGGACAGGTGGAGATTCTCTAAGCTTAAAAGAAGCGCAACCAAGGTTCCCCGAGTACAGGTCAAAAGGCTGGCCAAATTTTAGTTTAAACTTTGTGTAACATGTGCTATACGAATTCTGTCTAAACATTGCACCCAAACCGGGTTTGAGTTTTGTCCACGATGGACTATCAAACCTACGAGCATATAAGCACAAATGGTCGACGCCGCGACCATAAAGAGGTTGCTGGCGCCAGCACCAAATGGACAACACTTCACACAAACTCCACGGTATATCCAGATTGAACTTCAGAGTTTAGATAGACAGACAAACACATAAACATATCTCCCAAATTCATACAATAGATAAATAACACTAAAGCTGATACACAGCGACATCCCACCTATGTTCATCCATAGCACACAGGTCCATAAATAGCTTACAGATACAACTAAAATCCATGCATAGCTGAAGCTCTAGATCATAGCTTATAACACAACTGACATAATTTGTTCTAGCACACAAATCACATTTGCAATTAACCGCTCACCCAAATCCATTTGCATTCAGGACATGTTCCGTCGACCTTCCCCCGCCAAGTGTGAAACCTTTGGATGCGGTTGAGGTCGTAGATCTTCACCCGCCAACTATGAAACCTTTTGGATGCGGCTGAGGTCTTCACCATCGTCAGACAAATACTTCTTTGGAAGGTCCTCGCCCAGCAGATAACCACGGTCGACGAAAATTCTCCATCTACATATTCCCAACCAAAAGATGGTCGTTTTTGTTCCTGGCACTCTAAGACCTCATCCCTGAAGCAAGAAAAACAAGATATAATCAAAATTGCTAACTCTTAAGGAATAAAAATCAAGAAACAGAAGTCTAAAAACTCTGGCTGCAAGCCATGAACAAGGAAGAAGCTTCCTAGCTGCACCATTCCATTGCTTAACCGCAACATGACCAAGAAGATCTATTGAATTTCAATACCTATGCTTAATACTTCCTCCGTTCTAAAATGTAAGCCTTTTTAGCGTGCTAAAACAGTTTTCAAAAAGGCTTACATTTTGGAACGGAGGGAGTATTATTTACTATGAGTTACTACACACACTTCAACCTTTTTCCATTTTCACCAAAAAAGGCATGCAACTACATATAGAGTATTGAACTACTGCATGAGATGAAACAACCAAGAAACAAAAGTCAAAAATCTCAGACATTAACCAAACCGAAGCAATTAAATAAAACCCACACATGTGGTGCTTCCTAAATTTTGATGTAGACAACGGCACCAAAGGCCCATCGCCTGTCAAGCGACATTGCAAGCAGCAACAACCTAGTCCTCGACCTAGCCCGATGTTGCACCGAAGATCCGGCGACCATGCCCTCACTCCGCCAGGACCTCATTTGACGCCATCTCCTACCAAAGAAAATAGATAGCACATAAACCCACAAGCAAGTCACAGCTTCTGTTAAATCTGAAACCCAAGAGGTTACAAAATCACAACAGGTCAAATTTACAGACAAAAAACTATTTTCTATGATGAGTCAGGGTAGTTGTAGGTAGTTCAGAAGTGCATCTTACCTGAGCTAAAAGTTCCCAGGGGCAGAAAAGCAATGGCAAAGGCAGATGATGAAAGGTCAGCAACACGCATTATCTTCAGGCCTTCTAGATATCATCGGTATTTCAATCAAATGTATACTTTTTCTTAAATTCTGGACATTTAAAACAGTTCAGTCTTAGCAAAGTAAAGTAACACATAGCAAAAATGCAAGCAAACGATTTTTAGATATTGGTTAAAAAAAACTTAAGTAAGTTTAACAAATATTACCTTGCTTTATTAAAACTCATCGGTATTTAGAACAAACGTGGCTTTTTCTTAAATCCTGGACATTTGAACCGATACAAAGTTCAGCCTGAGCATACAATGCAAGTATGTTGAACTTGTAGCTCAATGTAAAGAACTCCTGCTCTTATACAAGACATAGTAAATAGCAAATTCCGAATAAGATCAAATGTTATCATGGTTATGTCAGTTCTAATATACTCATGTATAGTTCCTTTAAATCTGTATTGATAATGCCCACAAATACAACCAATCTTGTACCGTTAATGATATGTTTGGCTGATCCATTTGAAAGAAAGGAAAGACAAGAATTAGAGAGGAGGTCAAGAGGTAAAACATCTAAACTGAAACAAAAACTCTGCCAGGGGGAAAAATAAGTCAGTATTTTTTTAGTATAGATAAATTGAGTATCTCACCTGTGCATAAAAAATCGGTGGGCATCTTCCCCAGGTCTGCCATTATTTCTAGGAATAGGCATCCCCCACATCCTTTAATTAGGAATAGATATAAGAGTTGTTTTTAATAGTACACCGGAAGAAAAAATAATACCATCATTGTTGAAATATCCCCATGTGCATCTCTTGTTCTACATTATGGGTACCAACCACTCCAACAATCATTCCGGACCTGGCCAATACCAAGCATACAAAGCCATCAGAAATCAAAACAGATTACGCAATACAAATCGATAGATAGAAGTGCAAGGTAAGATTACCAGTGCACCCTCAAATCTGTTGTGGAGTCACTTGGAACGTTGCAGAATCATTCAGCACGGGTAGAGAAGCAGCGCTCAAGGGCCCAGAGTGGTGCAACATTGGGACGGGCAGGTCCAGCCAGAGACGCCTTCTCCCCTATATCGAATTAATCCGTTTGAATACCCAAAATCAGGACAACATCATCATAGCTAAGAATTAGTATTTTGTAACCCAAAATCAGGACAACGTCATCATAGCTAAGAATTAGTATTTTGTAATATTTTGGCAAGCAAGAACCAGTGAACCCCAACTCCAACCTTCCCTAGTGCTTCCTATCTAATTACTCAAACATAGAGATGGTTAAAAACAAAATACCAAGAATTGACCCACTAAGCAACTAAAAAACAATTATATTATTGATCTCTGAAATAATTCAACCTCACAGAGTAATAATAGAAGTACAAACCAAAGTAATTACAAATCTTGTTCAGTGTCAACCTAATCAACTTAATCGCAAGAAATAAACAGAAACAAAAACAGAGAAATTGTAGGATTAGATGGAGGTTCAAACACCTGTAAAGATGCAGATCAATGCACACAAACTGATGGCCAGAATTCTCCAGGCCAACGACGACCCCTCTTAGTCTTACCTGCTCCTCAAAGTGAGTTATCAAGCTCATGCTCCTGAAGGATGTTACCCACCAAAAAGTCAATCAACTTTCTACTTCTGCTATATGCTAATGGGTATAAGGACAGGAAAAGATTCATATAGAGATCTACCCGTGAAGAAACAAAGTACAAGCTTTCTACCGTTGTGGTAATAAATCACCTTATATTAGATGCTGAGGAGTCCATCGAGCGCCCTTTAGCTAGATATATACATTCCTGAATACTCACATGAAGAAAACAAATATGATATTGCTGAAAAGATCGGGGCGGCCTTCATTTACTTGTTTGAAACTCTACTGTAGAAGAAGATACAAAAATATTATTTGCAGATAAACAATCTACATGGGAAAAATAACTACAGTGGTGGAGTTTACTGACATTCCAAGAAAATTAAATTACCTGCATTATTGGTTTGTAGGGCAATAAGCAAGCATCGATTAGCAAGTACACTCCAGCCAAAAGGAACATACGGTAAAGCAATCGGGTAGTCCAGGGATAAGATAACCTGCCCATGTACCAGCCAGAAGCCCAGAACCGCATATTCAAATGAAGTACACCCATTGTTGCAATATATTTGGTCGAATAGGTCCACGAACAGCCAAGAAGCATAGCACAAAGAAACATGATAAAAAATCCAAACATCCAAAGTGAAGTCTCCAACACCGTTGTCCTTGAGCAATGAAAACCATCTCAATGCAGGGGAGCACATCGATGTTGGTACCAACGATGTTGCCGGCTCGCCGGCGAGCATCCTCATGTTGCTGCTGGAGCCTGGAGAGAGCAGGTTGTCATCGGTCTGCACCTCGGCGATGATCTCCTCAGCTCGTCGGCCATCATCCTCATGTCATAATGGAGAGGGAAGGTTGCCGTCAATAAATAAGATACATAATCTATGTAGGCAAATTAACTACATCATTGCAAATTTCTTGGAATAATAAGCAATTGAGAAAAAGCATCCACCAATAAATTGCTCTCAAGGTACAACAACTACTGTTATTAGTTGCTCTCAAACGAATAAACCTCTATTAACTTCTATTGCTTTGAAGCTACTGCGCAGCTGCTTGAACTTAAAATTTCAGAAGAATGAGGGTATTCCCACTTCACATATACTGCTCCAAAATCTATGAAGATAAATGGTACAAATCTAAGAACTGCATACCATAAAGCTAACTGGCGTGTGAAACTTTCCTAAACTTATATCCCAATGAGCACTATCGTGCGTTCCTTTTAACATGCTTCAATTGACCCAGCTAATAAAAGAAAGAAATCTTTTTTTTTAGGTATATTAGTAATCCATGTCAAGATAAAAAAGCAAGCTGAGGTATCAACATGTCTCTATTTTTTCATGGTTTCATTTAAACCATGAAAAAAAAACTGCTGCTCTCTCCATACAACATAATATAAAAATGTATGATTCAGAGCTTAGAATTAGCTACCAAAACATGCACAGTGAACACACATGGGAACAAATTTGGTATCTAATATATGCCTACATCTTGAATCCCGGTCGCAAACTCGAAATGAGCATGAAGCACTACCAGGATGAGCTTTGAACGGAGAACAATAAACGACAATATGGTGCATGTTCATATGTTATAGCAGTTTATCCTAGCTTCATGCCCGGTGGTTCAATCCAAATGAAGCAGTATTTCCTCTTGGAGGACAATATGGTACACCAAATTCCTAGCTGCAAGAATTACCCATAAAAACAAAATATCAGGAGCAGCCATCATTTTTAGTGAAGGACCAATCCAAATGAAGCAGTCTATGATCTTTGATGGGCCACCAAGAGGAAATATAAACAGAAGCTTGATGGACAAATAAAATAAAATACCATATATGCAGGCATGCTGAACAGATCAAACAATAGCTTGTTAATCCAATAACCATTTAATCCAACATGAACTTCATCGCTCTAGTTCCGTTCTATATACTGTGCGCTTTATAGCCTTGCAAACTGGTGAACCAAGAAAAAAGCAGAGAGGAGATGAGAGAATCACCTGGCAGATGTGGGATGGCGAAGGCATTGCTACTACCGGCGCCTCTGAGGCCGCTGAACTCAGATCGGGGGCGTCCACGCCATCATCATACATCTTGTCCACAGGGAGAGGAAGAGTTGGGCAGAAATTGGAGTTCGAGGTCGGACAGAGGAATCCGCCGCCGACGGCTGCTGCTCGGCCACTCTGCGCGCCCCCCTCCAACATGGTCATAGCCGCCGCTGACGAGAAGCGGAGGAGACCGGGCCTCGCCGAGCGCTAGTGGGCGGAGAGGAACACCCCACCGTGCGCGGGGCTGCGCTCCACGAAGGCCCGCCGCGCCCTCGCGGTACACAGCCCCAGGCGCCACAAAGGATGCAGCTTAACGGTGGTAGAACTGGCAGGTGGCCGTCAGCGCTAGCACGGGGAGGAGGCGGAGGTGATAGGGACGGCCAGAGATGGTTGAGGCCGGAGGCGCCGGCGCGCGAGGCGGCGGTGGTTTCCCCCCTTCGACCTGGTCGTCTTCCCCCGGCCCTTCAGCAATGCCAAAAAAAGGAGGAGGGACGAGGGAGGGCGGCGGTGAGGTCTCCGCGACGAGCCCCTCCACCGGGCGTGGCGCTGGGGGCGGAAGAGTGGTCGCGAGGTGAGAGGACGAGAGGCGGCTGAGGGCGGAGTAGAGGGCGCGGGGAAAAGGAGGCGCCTAGGGTTTTCACCCTGCTTTTTACCCTCCTCAACGGGTCGACCACACAGTGCACCTTTTTTCTTGCACTGGACCCACAAGCACGGCCCCAACTGTCATCCAGATGGGTAGAGAGAATATGTGTCAAAAATGGTTAAAATCAGCGGAGTGCGCCTCTCCAAACGCCTATGGAGGCCGGGTTGTTATGTGTCAAAAATGGTTAAAATCAGCGGAGTGCGCCTCTCCAAACGCCTATGGAGGCCGGGTTGTGTCTGAGCCTTTATAGGATAGATGGCAGATAATACCAAAACTCTAAAAATGCATAACTAAATCATTCCAACTTCAAATTCAACTTTTTAAATATGTTTTCGATACCAAATTGAATTCTCTATCCAAATATAAATTTTGTTTACTGTTTTGAATATTTGAAATTGGTGAAATATTTGAATTCTTGTTTAATTCACTTAATTTTGCAAAATTCATAACTTGGGCATAAAAATTCCAAATTCAAGAAACTAAATATGTTTTCCATTCCATTGTTCATTTACTTTGCAAATATCAACTTTGTGTTCTGTTTTGAATAATTTAAATTGCTGAAAACAACTGTTTCTTAATTAATGTATTTAAAATTGCCAAATTAATAACTTACTCATTTTAATTCCATCTTCCACAAATAAAATATGTTTTCCATGCAAAATTAAACCACCTTTCCAAATATAAAATTTGTTTCATGTTTTGAATAATTAAAATTGGTTAAATAATTTAAACCTTGCTTAAATCATTTTAAATTGCTAAATTCATAACTTGGTTAAATTAAATTCTTTTTGAACATATAAAATATGTTTTCAAACCATAAAAGTATAAAATTTTCAAATATGAACTTCATTTAATGATTTTCACAAATAAAACTTCAAATAAATTCAAACTTGAATTAAATTCATTTAAATCTTGTTAAACTTGTTTAATTCATAAGTAATTCATTCTAAATCCTTTTTCAATAATTGGAACATGTAATCCACCTACAATTTTGTGTACTTTTCAAATATGAACTTTGTTATCTGTTTTGAACAATTAAACTTGATGAAAACAACAAATGCTTGTGTAACACCTTTGAGGAACAAAAATTCCATAACTTAATAAATAAAATTCCAAACTTGGTAAACCTTATTTCAAATTGTTTCTATTGTTGTTTTCTTTCTGTTTTCCTCATCCATGCATCATGCTAATCCACTTTCACCTATTGGTTAGTTGTAGAACAATTAATTCAACCATAATTCATGGGCTTTCCATATGCAATCCAAATTGCATGTGGGTCCATTTAATTATGTTATGTTACCATGTCAACTAGTTTATTTCTGATGCATCAATTAAATGGTCATGCATTATCCCATGATTGTGCACTATGCCATGTTATTGATTGTTTGTCTCTCTGCGTTGTTTGTTTGCTTCTTCTCGGATAGACGACGACGTTGAGACCGACGATACTTACGACACCCCTTCTGAGGATCTAGCTCAGTACCAGGCTGCTGAGTTTGCAGGCAAGTATTCACTCACATGAACCATTGTGTTCCTTTCCACATTGGATACCGATACTTTCCGTTGTCTATTCTGCTAGCCCTATGTATCGTTGCTTCTGTTCGAACCTATCACACGTTATCATTTAACCCTGATATAGCCTCACCTCCACACCTATAACCCCTTTGCTTGTTGCCCGTGTCTTACTAGCATGCTTAGGGTTGTTTTGCTCGAGTCTGTTACCCGTTACTTTCTGTTACTATATTTTATTATGTTCTGGGGCTCGATGTTAAACAACAACCTGTTAATTTTGAGGTAATAATAATTTGATGATAAGGCACCGGCAGGAGGCCCGGCGTGGTTTTGAGGCCTGCTAGTGTCGACCCTAATTAGGAAAAGGGTCTTGTCTACTGATCCATGATGAGCGCACTAACCGCATGTGGGAAGCGTGTATGGGCGCCCCCCTCAATTTGATTCGATTCGCATCTCGTCCAAATCGCCACACTTAGTTCGGGCTTTCCATTTGATGCATGCATGTGCAGGTGCGAACCCTTGGCGCCAGGGTGGAACTTTTGTAGTCGGCATTTAGGGCGGCGTGGTCTTAGAGTGCTATGAGGGTCCCCTTTTCTTCGTGGGGCTCGATTAGCCGCGCACGCACAGCATGTGGTTCTTTGAGCTTGATGCGAAGAAGAGTTGAGTTGTGTTGAGTGCCCCGCTTGGTGGGAAAGGCCTTCCCATCTGGCGGGTTATTCTTACGTGTACGGCCAAATTGGTGCACCCCTGCAGGGCAAATCTTCTCGAGAAGCCGTGTTTTCCGCGGTTATGGATGACTTGGTGAAAGTACTGGCTAACAAGTACTCAGAACAACTTACACCTAACTAATGCTAACTTGACTAGTAATAGTCTTATTGACACAATAACTTGAACCCTCATTAATCCAACTGTGTGAGTTATCCTCGGATTGCTTCTTTGGATAAGGAGCGAGATCCAGGATGGGTTTGATTGGAGTTAGTTATAGTTGGTTACGATACGCTATCTTATCTCCCTTCTGTTAGCCGGAAGTTCTAGCATGTTCTGTAGTTGGTTAGAGCAGCCAGCTGCCGCATCTTTGTATCACCCTTTCTTCCGTTGAACCCAAAGCATCTGTGCTTGATGTTGTTGGGTACACTTTGGTGAATTGTGAGTCTTGCTTGCCAGTACGTTTATGTACTGACCCCTTTGGGGCTGTGGTTTCCGCAGACTACGTTTCCGAGGATCCCCATGGTGGCTACTACGTGGAGTATGACGAGGCTGCTGACGAGTAGATAGCGGACCCGGGCAGGATCCGAGACTTCGTGGATGGGCTCCGTCTTTTCGTTTCCGGCCTCTTAGGCCTATTTGGATCTTGTCTGTACTCAGACATGTTGAATGCTTCCGCTGTGATGTAATGATGATATGTTGGGACATGTGTCCTCTGGATGATTGTATTTGCTATCTCTGCTCTAATGAGAGCTATTTGCAACTTATTTCAATCTTTTGTGTCTTAGAGATATGTTGTGATATCAGTTGTTCAAATGTCGTTGACGTACCATGTGTGTATGTTATGAAGTACGTCTCTGGATTTCTATGGGATGGTTTGCGCAGACGATGAATAGTAGAGAATGGTTGTCACACGTTTACGTGTTGGCCTACTCATATTGAGATACGGGTGCCGGTATGCCCCGTAAGCCATTTGTTCTACTGTTTAGCGGACTGTGAGTATCCCCTAGAAGTCCGGGTGCGACACCATTACACTAATAGCGACGGTACGTTCGGCTAAATTCATGACCGACGGTAATAAGGCAACAGTGAACCGTCAAGCATGATTTGGTGACCAGCCGCCTCGCACTAGCTTGACGGCTCTTATAGCCGACGGTACACCGTAGGGTATTTAATTTCTGACAGCCTTTTCCTCCCGTCGGGTTTTCTAATAGTCAACGGCATATTTGACCCTCGGGTTTTGTATAATATAGCGCTCTTAACCTCAACCATAAATTTTTTTTGGGCAAGTAGGAGTATGCTCATTATGGAGATTTTGGAAAGCAGAATTTGCATTAATAATTGGATGCATGTCCTCGATATCAAGGGGGTACCAAGCGATCGAAGGTATAGGTCGATACAATATTGAGGGCGATTGGATGGTCGTGATGATTCGAATGATGAGTGTTGAGTAGCGAGGCACCATCCCAATTCAAATTTCATATTAGATATTTAGATGCGTGCGCAAACAAATACTTTTCACATTTTTAACACAAATAAAATCTTGGAAGCATACTAATATTTATGGTAATTGTGAATTTAAAATTAAGTATGAAGATAACCTTATATGTGATACATACGTCAGACAATATTTGCTTCCTAATATATTGGATTTATCTAGCGGCCAGATCACTGCCTACCTAAAAAAATTTGTAGTCTATGTTCATTATAACCAATAGTTGTGTCAAAACCTAACTACAAATTATTTATTTATAATGGTAAGAAATTGTTTGCGATGCAATCACCGCAAGACATTCAAATTTAGCCTAATTGGTCTTAAAACATATAACCGAGTATTATATCCAACCATCGATTATTACTATTTCCGGTTGGGTATTTATGCTTATAACCGGGAGTTACAAAATACCGTCGGGCATTTGTACTCGTAACTGAGAGTTATATTTTTACCGTCATTTATTAAATTTCACCGTCGGGTAATACACTGCATAGCCGAGGGTTAGTTTTTCCCGTCGGAAATTTTTCTATGTCGTAGGCTATTAGCGGTAATGTTCGAGAGGTTAATGATAACCGTCGGTCATTCATTATACCGTCGGTTATGAGGATATTATCCGACCGCCCCTCGGTTATTAAATTATACCGTCGGAAATAAGGAGATTTCTAGTAGTTGTTCTACAACACGCATATAATTAATTACGTCCAATCGGAGTCTAATCTGAATAATCAATGGAACTAGATCAAATCAATGGTCTACAAGAGTGGATAGGGAACTAGGGATTGACGTAGATTTTGATAAATCGAAAGGATAGGGAATGATATCGTCGGACGAACAGTGGGTAGAGATTGACCTAGATCCTGGTCTGTAAAAGTAGGAAGATCTATAATGTTGGGTTAATTGACTCAGAAAAAGTACATATAAAGACGCTAACGAGTTATCTCGACGAGACGGCGGGAAACATTTTAAGGTTTCTAACGTAGCAACATTCCTGTGACCACATATTGTTTCCTTACAACTTCAAGTGAGGATCTTACTCTATTGTGTCCATTCACTTATGCTTACTCGATGTTAAGTGTAATTGATGAGTTAATGACGTATATATAAACGTGTGCAACTTCCACTTGATTCTGCTAGACATTCAAATTGATAAGGGAAGAGTTGAAGTCTTCGACCCATTAACGAGAAACATGGAAGAGTTATGCAGCATGCAGGACATGCTCCAGAGATAATTTCAATCATTCTCGCGCTATATCGGTCTTTTTCGATGACTTCCTGAGATATCATGTAATGAATAACTCATTCATTCATTTTTCTTGCTGAGCAGTGTTTGGAAGTGGTTCAAGAGTGTGACTAAGGGTATCTTTCATGAGGAGTTGACGTTTAAGAGGGCCTCGATAAGTAGTACGAGATGGGGCCGTGTATCTCTTTACTTCTAGTTTCAATACAATTATGATGCTGGATTATTATTTTGATTTAAATATATTCTCGTAAAGTGCGCACGCAGGCACCGGGGATGCATCTATGTGGATACTACGTTTGCGAGTTCATTCACACGTACCTCTGAGACAAACATTATAGATTCGACGTAAGCAATACATTCACAATTTTATTTTATTACCGTCACTTTTTGTTATCATGATTAGTTTTGATCTCCTTTTCTTATATAGTTCGAGGCCATGCGGGATAAGGTTCTATCAGAGCAACGCCTAATAGGAATTGTAGAGGAACGGGTGTGTTTTCTTATGACAGATATGGTAGACGACGTCGGACTATTTAGTCTAAATAGTCGCTCCTACTGACGATCCCCGTGTAATCTAATAGACGGGCTCTAGTCCCGGTAATTATGGTCTCCATGTAACTATCAAAATTGTATATATTTGTATGCTCCATCGTAAGATAAGTTATCACATATACTCACGAAAGTGTACAATATATATGTAGTAGCGTAGAAATATACGAAAACTATTTTGAAATGAAGCAAATGAATAAATAAAAGAAGGTAAAATAAATTCTCTGTCGCGGCATAGAAAGTGTCCAAATTTCTGCCGCGAAAGAGAATCATTAGTCGTGGCCCGTTAAACAAATTGGAACTAAAGGGAGCGTCCACAACGCGCTCCGTGGAGACCACATGGAGGTCGTTGGTCCCGGCTAGTAACAGGGGCGAAACTAAAGGTTAAGCCTTTAGTCCCGCTTGGCCTGTGCCGCTTGGCCAACCGGGACTAAAGCCCCTCACAGGCCGGGACAATTGGTCGTGTCTCCACTATACCTTCCAGAGGGGGGGACCTCGATCAGCGGCTAGCGCGGTTTGTAGAGATTCTAGTGGTAATTACCTGGGAGCTTCGTCAATGGTGTTTGAAGGGATCTCAGATGCACCCACTGTGGAGGTTTTAGCTTGCCGTGAGGCTTTGAGTTTAGCCAACGACTTATATGCAGGAAAGATCCTGGTGGCCTGATTGCAAGGTAGTTGTTGAAGATATCAAAGATGGATCCAAAGGCAACTATAGTCAGTTATTTAAGGAGATGGTTAGACGATCATCTAGTTTTATTAATTGTTCTTTTACTTTTGAACCTATAACTAGTAATATACATTGGTGGAAAATGGGGCTTTTGCTCGGTGGTGAGCACCCCTTTCGCTCCGGCTCGGCCACCAACCGGTGCAAAAGGCTGAACAGGTGGGGCCGGGGCGATCAGGGTGCGTGGCGGAGGGTTCTTTTGCCCCGGTTTGAGCCACCAACCGAGGCTAAAGGCCCGCAACGAGTAGGGCGCATCGTGTGGGGGGGGGGTCTTTTGCCTCAGTTGGTGGCTCAAACCGGGGCAAAATATCCCCCACTATATAAACCATGCTAGCCCTCTCCACTCCTCATGCCACTCACTTTTTGAAGGACATATTCTAGTTGTGTGGTGTGTGCTCACTTGTTTTCCCCTCCTATGCACAAGAGGTGTTCAATGAAATGCCCGGGAGCATAACGCCATCTCAGTTTGCAGAAAACAAACATGATTCAATTTGTCTAAGCCACACTTAATTAAATAAGCTTTCTCGTCCTTCTTTCCTCCTCGGTCGAGGTGCCAACTTTAACCTTTCATCTGTCGATGTAAAATTGGTCATTTCTCTATTCACGCTGCTTATAACAGTTCTTAATTAATAATCATGTAATGCAGATGAACCAGAAATGGATGTACACTGACCGACGCTCTGCCGCATTCATGAAAGGCGTGGGTTATTTTCTTGAGGTGGCCCAGGCAAACAAGAGGAATAATTTTATGTGTTGTCCATGTGCTGTATGTCGGAATCAGAAGGAACACGCTTCTCACAGAGTCATCCACTTCCACCTGTTTCAGTCCGGTTTCATGCCCGGCTGTAATTGTTGGACCAATCACGGAGAAATAGGGGTTATGATGGAAGACAACGAAGAAGAAGAGAATGATGACAACTATCATGATATGTTCCCTGAATACAGTGCCGATACTGGAATGGAAGATAACGATGAAGTAGAAGGAGAAGACCGGGCACCAGATGAGTCCATCGATGATCTTGGCCAGGCTATTACGAATGCAAAGACAGAAAGCGAGATTTAAAAGGTGACGTGGGGATGACCCCTGGACCTATCGGGTGAGCCTACCCGGTCCAAGGCCCAAGACGAAGGCCCAAATAGAGGTGCTGTCCTGTGCCACTAGAAGGCCCAACGAAGGCCCACCCGCAAGACTTGCGGGTCAAGAAGGAAAGACCTAACCGACCTAGAACTAGGGTTTGTAACCCCCCCCCCCCCGGACACGGTTTGAGACCTAGCCATCTATATAAGGCTAGGAGAACCAACGAGAAGGGGATCTCCACCGCAAGCCTTAAACTCGAGATCATACTCTCGACTTGAGCACCCCAATTGTAACTGATCTATTGATAATACAGATCGAAGAGCAGGAGTAAGGGTTTTACCTCTACGAGGGCCCCGAACCTGGGTAAATCGTGCCCCCTGTTAGCCGATGATTGTCACCAGCGCCCTTACGTTCCCTTAATCGAAACCCTACTGGATCATCCGAGGGACTTGTTGAGATGACTATTCGACAATTGGCTTCGTCTGTGGGAACGGTGGGCGCTGGATCTACGGCATCTTCGGCCTCATCATCGCCAACCTTCAGCTGGAGCCCTGGAACTTCGACTCCAGCGGAACCGATCCGTTTCGGGTCACTCGTCTATGCGCCCCATTCGCCGGAATCGCGCCCGACGTTCATCGCTTTGGATAAAAGCATCAGCTTGACGTTCGGGAGCTTCCACTTCCACGCCAACAAGGCAGGAATCTTGCGCTTCCCCGAGCAGATCGATCTTGGCGAATCGGACTCCGAGTCTGTCTCGAGCCCGGCGATCCTCGACTCGCCATCTGACAACGTTGGTCGCGACCTAGCGCCCAGTGGTGGCTCCATCTGCCGCAACATCCGCGACTTCCACACCATCGCGACCAAGGAACCCTCCAGATCCGGTGAAAATCATCAACCCGCGCCTAGGAGTAACGAGCCGTATCTGGCCCAGGTCTGCATGGCAGGATCAACGGAACAACCCGAGGAAATAGAGGAGATTGGAAAGGAGCGAGACCGCATCAAAGTATCGCGAGCCGTCTGGGACAAAGCAAAGGCGGCTGTACACCTTGGCGGTTCACTCGAAGAAGGATCCTCCCGAGATGACCTAACCGCATACCACTATCACCTGGTACGGGCGAGTCGGCTGATCGCTGAAGCCCGCAAAAATCTGGAGGAACGAAAGAAAGCGGAAAACGAGTCGAGCGCGTGTCGTGCGGCTCTCTTTAGGACTCACTCGGTAGGAAACGATCCCCCAAAAAAGAGATACATATCGAAGACCGCCGGCATGGATCACAAATCCCTCAGCGGAATCAGCAAAACACTCGAGACATCCCGCATGCATGTCGACGATTAGGGCAACGTACACCCGACGACTCCCGCCGCAACACTCTTAGCAGCCGCCACATATTTACAGGCGAACCAGCCGCCTGAAAACGATCCCCGTGCGGAACAGCATCGACAGGTACAGAAGGGGCTAGGCATGGCAGCCGCAAGAATCGCCGCTCAAGCCCGCAGAAACGTGACAACGCCAGAAGCTTAAAAAACCCCTCGGGCAGACAAAACACCTCGCAGACGCGGGAGCACGTCACCTAGAAGGGGAGACATGGAATCACCTCGCCACGCCCGAGGGAATGAAGCCCGGCTTATTGGCGATAGCTCGGGTAGCGACGATGATAGCCCGCGAGATAGCGATCGCAGCCCACGGCACCACGAAATCCGATCGCGACACCGCGGCAGAGAACCACGGAAAGAGGATAATCGCGGCCGGCCTAAATACGACGCGCGAGCAGACATCGGGCAAAACAAGGTCAACAGAGCCCGAGCAATCAGGAATCGCGCACGGTCGCTATCCACCTCTTCCGACGAGGAAGCCTACGGTGCATTGTGTTTTACCGCGACATTTGCAAGGCACCGTTGCCGAAGAGATTCAAGCTTACCACGCAGGTCCCGAAATATGACGGTTCGCAGGAGCCCAAGTCTTGGCTATCAGATTACCTCACGGCAGTAAAGTGCCAACATGGGAACAATACAACGGCCATGCAGTATCTAAACCTACACCTTGTAGGTGATGCGCGCAGCGGGCTCGAAGGAAGACTGCGAGCACAGTACGGATCATGGGACGATCTAACCTACGATTTCCGCAAGAACTTCCAGGCGACATACAAAAGACCCGCATCTATCGAAGAGCTCTGGGCTTGCAAGCAGAAGAGCGGCGAGTCTACTCGCGAGTATATTCAGTGGTGGACCACGCTCAAAAATACGGCGGGAAACATGTCAGAGGAGGTCATAGTCGAGGCTTTCACCAAAGCAGCTCGACTCGTTGCCTTCCGAGAAGAGCTGGGACGAGCTGTGACCAAAACTATCGGGGAACTGATGGCAATAGCCGACATATGGCTAACGGCAAAGATTTCGTGCGCAACGAGAAAGCATCTTCACCTGCGCCTGAGGAGGATCGCAACAGTCGAAAGAAGAAGAGGAAACACTACGACCATGACGATCGAGAAGAACTGGTGGCGACAGAGTTCACAAGAAATCGTGACGGCGGGCCTCATGGAAACCGCGAATGGAAGCCAAAGCCGGATGATAGAACTCTCGAGGAAGACCTTGACGGTTACTGCACGCTACATCTATTCACAAATAAGCACACATGCAAGACCAAGGCGACTCATCTCCTCAAGGACTGCTGAATGTTCCAGGCCATCCACGAAGCTTACACGAAGAAGTAGAGCTGCAGTCAACCAGGGATACCCGCAACTCCCGGGAGGATTCCACCCGCCACAACCCCTACCTCCATGTGGTGACCTAGCACACCACTTCATGTGTAGTGCGCAAGTCGATGACATGATACTCATAGAAGGACTTATTCGTGAATATTACATCCCTCAGAGTAGTACAACAGAAACATAGCAGGACCGGGCAAAACTATAGAATACAAACTTCATTACAAAATCTTGAGAATCTCTTTGATGAATCAAGAAGATCTCCTGCAAAATGAACATCAGAAGAAGCAATGCGAAGCTCCAAGCTAGAGAATAACTCTAGCTCATAAATTAATCTACTATGGCTGATGTTAGCCCTAATCTATGGCTTATAACAGCCAATTCCAAGAATGGTCTCCACCTACACCTTGATAGCTTCTCCTCCTCCAGCGTTGTTGATGACGATGCTTTCCTGGCTAAGTAAGAGATGACTCAACCTAGCTTCCTTAGAAAGAGATGGCTTCTCGATGGCGACTTCCATAGAGCTTCAATTCTAAGCAGGGGATCAAACGGGAACGAATGAGTAACGAGCGTTACTCAGCAAGTTCATGATATATAGTGGGTAGTTTGATGAACTAACTACAGCTTTAGACTCGAAAGAGTCATAAACTAATTTAAGGTTTTGTAAAACTTTCTTCAAGAGGTTGCTTTTAATTCCGAAAACTATGCCCGCCAGACCATCACAAGACTAGGACTTCATGGAGTTGCCTTTCCTGTAGCGTTCGCAGTTCATTCCCGGAACAGGGGGTAACATGCGACATCCTTTAACACTCTGCAGAGGTGTCTTACTTTACCCATGGACGACCAAGACCATGTTGCACAACCAGGTGTACATTCCTGTCCACTCCCACTCAGGTGTGGGGCCCGGTTGTTGGTCCAACCCAAACAGTGGTTCTACGTACAACGCACGCCCACCCGTTTCTGCCAGCAGGTTGAACCCCTGATTCCACCCCTCACGATGGATATCTAGGCGCCCCTGGCAGACCATCATAGACCCCAGAGTCCGTGGGAATTAAGGGATCCCACCCATGTGCATGTAGTCTCGCAAGACCTACAGCGAACGTCTCTGACAGCCCGTTGACATGCGAACGAGAGAAGATCACATCTGACTTACTCCCCCCCATAAAATACCCATGGTCAACGCGGTATTTACGGCGCACCGAGTTCTGACGGCATTTGTGATTAATTCCTAGGTAATACTTTCCCGTGCATATGGAACCTTCCGTTGACCTATTCATCTTACCATGGTCCCATCTGCACACCAAACAGAACACTACCACTCAGGTAGTCATTCAATTAGTCATATTATTATAAAAATAGGATCATGCATTCTTTTGAGCATAGGTGGTAATACGATAAGATTTTTGCAAATAGTTCTTTATGAAATATTGCAAAGGATATGAGCAAGTGATGAACTTGCCTGTGATTGAAATAATAATAATCCGGGTCTTCAGGGTTCGAGGGTCGCATAGAAAATCCCAACATCTAAAAGATAACAAAGTAGTCCCGGTAAGGACTACAGAAAACACTGGCAGGATGATACATGCATAGTAATGAGATGCATCGCAAAATACCCTGGAAAATGCCCAATCTTACGGGTGTAAGCAACGATCAATACGGTACTAAGATCACATAAGTTTTAGGTGAATTGTTTCATTACTTGTGGTGGTGTTATTATTAACTTCTTTTATACTTATATGTGTTTCACTTTTATTTAACAAACAATGGTAATAATGTTTAGGTAGAAGTGTTGATTATTTGATTAGGTAACATGACAATAGCACAAGGTAATATCATGTTGAAAACAACTTTAAGGAAATAACAACACATGATGTTTTTCACTGTTGAAAAGTGTGGGGTTAAGACCAAAGAATTTAACTAAAAGTGAGTACATACTACAATCATCTCTATCAACTTGTAATCCAATATTTTTTTGTCAAAAGGATTAGGAAGTGCAAACTTGTTTGGGTTCAAAATTAACAAAGATAGTGTGGTGTTGGTTAGTCCTCGTTATATTGGAATCCTATAGACTTCTCTTATACTTTGTAAAATGGAATTCATAAGTTAAATAAAATAAGTTGTTATAGACATAATGAGTTTGAAAATGTTGTTATCTTTGATTTGGTATATTATTTGAATGTTTCTGAAAAGATTTGAATAAGTTATTAATTTCTTAATTTTGAATGCATGAAATGACTAGGCAAAATATTGCACACATGAAAAATTGGTCAAATGACTATGAAAATATCATAGATGAGTTGCATTTGTCATTTGGAGCATTTTGGTATATAACTTGTGTTTTTCTGATTTTATGAATTATTTAGTATTTTTCTCTATTTTAAATGATTTAATTTAAATTCAAAATATTTAATTTTTAAAGTTTATCAAACATTTTTGAAAAGTTCATAAACATTTAGATTACATTTTTCTTATTAATTTGGTATATTAGTTATATTTTTTTGATTAATAGAATTAAAGTTATTGATTTATTAAATTTATTTGATTTTCTGCCAATTTTAAATTGACAGGTGGGTCCCACCTGTCATATTTGATTTTAAAATCAAAAATAAATAAAATCGGAATTTGACGTCATGATGACATCACGATCGCGTCACCAGAGGAGAGGATTTCCTCTGTTGAGCTCGAATTCGTTGATCCGTTCCAAATTGGTTCAATCCAATAGTCCTAACAGCTAGAGGAGCTCTAGGCGAGTGCGAGGGTGGCGGTGCCTCGACCAAATGGTCACCGGAGCTCTACCGGCAACCACCGGCGCGGCGGCAGATGGCGGCGTTCAGCGGGAACCTGCTACGGCCCACGAGAAGTAAAACCAGGGGCATGGGGTTGCTCACCGGAGCGAGGGGAAGATGATGAAGTAGTCAGGGCGACTCGGTGAGGTCCTAATAAATGGCGACGATCAAAAAAATGACGGCGGCCGAGCTCGGAGAAGACGACCCGATTCGTCGGGTTCCATCCTTTCCCGCCTTCCGCGCTGGATGAGTTGGTAGAGGAGGTCGAGGTGGACCTCGGCGCAGTCTCAATTTGTCCCGGGACAGCCAGAGTCGATGGCGCGGCGGCGGTGCCCGAGAGCTAGGGTTAGGGTTTGGGTCCGGTACAGAGAGAGGGAGAGTGTGGGCGAGTGAGGAAGAGAAGAGGTGGCATGGCGGGTTCGCTCTCCTTATCCTCGATGAGGAGACATGCACACAGGAGGTGGCGGTGGCGTGGACACGGCGACAGATCGAGGCGGTTCTCCTCTGCCTTCTGGCCAGAGAAAGAAGAAAGAGAAAAGAAAAGCCAAATTGCGATAACCCCCTGAAGTTTCTAATATTTGCATAGAGGTCCTTCTGTCTTATAAACTGAGAAGAAAACCTTTGTTTTCAGGGCCAATTTGTAAACCTAAAAATTATCAAAAATCACTTTTGAAATCCTTATCAAATTCTACACCTCACCATGTTTTCCTTTTTCAATTTTGAGCAAGATTTAAATTTTATACTTAGGGTGCTCCATTGAGGGGTTTTTGTTATCTTCACTCCATTTCAACTTCAATTGAATTTTTATCTTCTTTCATACAAGATATCATATGAGTATGATATAACAATCATGTTATTTAAATAATGGTGAATAATTTTAGTTATTTGTTCTTTGGAAAATCATTTGGTAAAATTGCTTAGTAATGTTTCTATGCATTTTCATGAAAATCAGTCAATAGGGTATTTCATGCCTTTTCAAACCAAATGATTTTAATAGGTGAAGGAACTTGTTTTTCTTCTATGCAACTTTTTTATTCTCACAAATGAAACTCTTAATAATTTTGCTTGACATTTTACTTGGGTGTGTGTAAGCTATATTTGTTATTTTTTTTTAGTACTTGATTATGTGGAAAACATGAGTGGCTTAGGCTCACATTGATTTCTAATATCAAGAGACTATATGTTTGTTTTCCAACCTTGTTTATAAGTATGAGTATTATTGAGTGGTGTTTTCAAAACATGTAATCATTTACATAGTTGTGTATGGGTAACTTTTTGTTATTACCAATTTTTCATATGTATGAGAAGGGTATGGAAAACAAGTTAGGCTTGTTACCATCAACCTCTACATATCACAAGACATGTGGATGCAATCTCTTGTTATTATTTCATACTTGACAATTGTTTCCATTAAGGATATTATTATGAGTTCCTCATCTCTGATGGGTTTGACAGAGGTTGTTGGTTCTCTAATATTTCCTAATGATTCACTAGATAATTTTTATGCTCCTTTACTAAGGCAGTGTTGCTTCTTGTGGTCTTCTGTTGCTTGATGTTCTTCTCTAGTTGCCACTTGTCTTTGGATTGCCTTTGTCCCTTGCAATTAAGATCGTCTCTTGGATTCCAACTTCCATTGTCTCACCCTTGTGGTGAAAACAACCAGTTATTCCAAGCAAAGATTTTACTTAGATGATTATAATGTGGTTTCTTGTTTCCTTAGTGTTATTCTTTCTCTTGGTTGTTTGCAAAAGGAATGTAGATGTAGTTTATGACATCAATCTGTCCTATGCATATAAGAAGAATTGGTTAACAAGGTAGCTAGTCTTGCCTCCAAATTACTACTCATATACAATAGGGTGAGATGTACCAAGTTATCTCACCTTCTGTTTGTTTGTGTATGACACTCAATTGTTTGAATATACAAAAGTAATCTGTTAACAAGGTTGCAAGGCTTGTTATCAAACTACTTCTATATAACACTAACATTGGAATATCACACTATTTCAAGAGGGTTAATAAGACCATATCAAGATATAAGAGTTTCCAAGTACTCTTATAGTAGATTAGAGTAGCACTTCTAGCACACTCTAAATAATCTTCTTGAAGACCTTCCTATGGTAGTTCCTCCTTTCTTGTGGGTTGCTTCTCTTGCAGAATGATTCAGAGAAGATTGGAAAACAAGATAATCTAGACAAAGTAGAAAGATCTTGATTAAGAGTTAGTTAAGGTTTTATTCTTCTTCAATATACTTGTTCTTTTGTTTCCCATAAGATATGTTCTTATATCATACATGATTGATTTACTTAGTTTCCAATTTACTTCCTCTAATAGAGGTTATAACTTGTTGTTATTCCTTAGTTGTATCCAGAGATACTTTAATAGTTGAATGATGATTCAGATAGAAATGTCGAGTGTTTGTGGAATGATGCCTTAATAATGAGTTGATCAAATGTTCATTACTGTGTTGAGCTTCCCTATGCTCACTTGTTTGAGATGATTGAACACTGAGCATGTAGAGTTATTGAGGTTTACTGACTTATGTAATAGCTGTTATTTATTTTTCCCATGTGTCATGATTTACTTTATATTCATCACTTTATTACCTTTGTCATTCATAATACAGATATAGTGGTGTGCAGCCTGGTGTTATCATGCTCGTAGACATCCAGGTTGTCGTAGAGGGTGAAGTGAGCTCCCGCTGACGTGATGTAACCACGGGGGATGTGGCGATAGATAGAATCGTCAAACCCCCAGTAGTCAGCACGGAGGACGGTGAGACTCACGTAAGCTGCCTGCTGCACGGCCATATCCACTGTGGAACCTACTGCCTCGTAGCGGTGGACAACGCTCATGCCATCATCTGACAGAATGTAGACGATAGCCTGGTAGTAGGTCTGGTCAAACTCTCGCTGCTGCTCGTAGACCTGGTACTCTGGTGCCCAATGGAACCCCAGATAAGTGACCATGTCTCTCAGCATCTCCGGATAACCGGCAGTGCTCTCACAGCGAGTCATCCGAACCACCTGCGGGAAGAACCTGAGATCCATCTGCAGATGATTTGGGAGGTTTTGATTAGACGCCGGTAGAAGAAACTGAAGTGGAAAGTAACAACAAGGTTTCAACGGACGAAAAGGTTCTTTAGAAGAACAGGATATCGAAGCAACGTCGGGAAAACGAGACCAAAAGTCCTGGGGTACTACGGAGAACCCAAAACACGTGAAATCCTAACTTGAAAGTTTAGGTGAGAAGAGAAAACAACGTTGCACTTCCTTACCAGAAAAGGGTGGGTGGGTGGGGAAAGAAGAAAAATGGCAGAATTCCTACTCTCACGTTTCATTTTTCCTATATAGCTACAAAATAGTTTCTAGACTCAACTGCGACCAGTAAAAGGGATCCTACAGGCAGACAGACTCTGATACCATTTGTCGCACCCGGACTTCTAGAGGATACTCACCGTACGAACTGAACAGTATTTTGATTGGATTACGGGGCTTAACGGCTCCGCGTCCCCTTACGGGTAGGCCAGCACTTATGTGCGACAACCAACCGTTACTGTTCACCGTCGATGTAAACTATCCCGTAGAAATCAGGACACTACCATTGACGTACTTCATACCATACACACATGGTACGTCAACGGCTTTGAACAAAAGGATAACACAACATGCCTCTAAGACACAAAAGATTGAAATAAGTTGCAACAGGCCCTCACTAGGGCAGAGAATAGCAAATACAATCATCCAGAGGACACCTGTCCCAACATAGTATCATTACAACTCGGCGGAAGCATTCAACGGGTCTGAGTACAGACAAATCCAAATTGGCTTAAGAAGCCGGGAATGAAAAGAAAATGGAGCCCATCCACGATGTCTCGAATCCTGCCCGGGTCCGCTAACTACTCGTCAGCAGCCTCGTCAAACTCCACGTAGTAGCCGTCACCTGGATCCTCGTAAGCGTAGTCTGCGGAAACCACAGCCCCAAAGGGGTCAGTACATAAACGTACTGGCAAGCAAGACTCACAGTTCACCAAAATGTAACCCGTCAACACCAGGCACAGATGCCTTGGGATCAACGGAAGGAAAGGGTATAAAAGAGGCTGCAACTGGCTGCACTAACCAACTACAGAACATACTACAACTTCCGGTGTAACAGAAAGAGATAAGATAGCGTATCGTAACCAACTATAGCTAACCACCAATCAAACCCATCCTGGATCTCGCCCCTTATCCAAAGAAGCAATCCGAGGATAACTCACACAGTTGAATTAATGATGGATCAAGTTGTTGTGTCAATAAGTCTATTACTAGTCAAGTTTACCATTAGTTAGGTGTAAGTTGTTCTGAGTACTTGTTATCCAGTACTTTCACCAAGTCAACCATAACCGCGGAAAACACGGCTTCTCGAGAAGATTTATCCCTGCAGGGGTGCACCAATTTGGCCGTACACGTAAGAATAACCCGCCAGATGGCAAGGCCTTTCCCACCAAGCGGGGCACTCAACACAACTCAACTCTTCTTCGCATCAAGCCCAAAGCACCACGTGCTGTGCGTGCGCGGCTAATCGAGCCCCCCGAAGAAAAGGAGGACCCTCATAGCACTGGAAGACCACGCCGCCCTAAATGCCGACTACAAAAGTTTCACCCTGGCCTCGGGTTCGTACCTGCATATGCGTGCAGCAAATGGAAAGCCCGAACTAAGTGTGGCGATTTGGACGAGATGCGAATCGAGTCAAATTGAGGGGGGCGCCCATACACGCTTCCCACATGCGGATAGTGCGCTCATCATGGATCAGTAGACAAGACCCTTTTCCTATTAGGGTCGACACTAGCAGGCCTCAAAACCACGCCGGGCCTCCTGCCGGTGCCTTATCATCAAATTATTATTACCTCAAAATTAACAGGTTGTTGTTTAACATCGAGCCCCAGAACATAATAAAATATAGTAACAGAAAGTAACGGGTAACAGACTCGAGCAAAACAACCCTAAGCATGCTAGTAAGACACGGGCAACAAGCAAAGGGGTTATAGGTGTGGAGGTGAGGCTATATCAGGGTTAAAGGATAACATGTGATAGGTTCGAACAGAAGCAACGATACATAGGGCTAGCAGAATAGACAACGGAAAGTATCGGTATCCAATGTGGAAAGGAACACAATGGTTCATGTGAGTGAATACTTGCCTGCAAACTCAGCAGCCTGGTACTGAGCTAGATCCTCAGAAGGGGTGTCGTAAGTATCGTCGGTCTCAACGTCGTCGTCTATCCGAGAAGAAGCAAACAAACAAGGCAGAAATATAAACAATCATTATCATGGCATATTGCACAATCAAATATGATGCATGACAAGTTAATGGTTGCCTCAAAATAAACTAGGTAACATAATAACACCATGTATATGGACCCATATGCAATTGGATTGCATATGGAAAAGGTCCATTGAAAATAAGTGGAAACAAATGATTTACAATTAATTATTATGTGAAAGTTGTTAGCATGATGCATGCATGAGGGTAACAACAAAATAACAACAAGTAACAAATAATAGATGCAAGTGAAAAAGGATTTGAACATGTTTGGAAAATCATTTATTAAGTTTAGAAATTTTGGGTCACTTAAACATGTCACACAAGTATTTGTTGTTTTCAACAAGTTAAAGTGTTCAAAACAAATAACAAAGTTTATATTTGAAAAGAACATCAAATTTTAGTTGGATTACATGTTTCAAATATTGAAATTGGAATTAGGATAATTTAATTATGAATTAAACAATATTAAACAAGTTTTAAATGAATTTAAAACAAGTTTGAATTTAATTGAATTTTTATTTGTTCAAAACATACATTCAAACTCACATTTGAAAAGTTCACACTTTGATGGTTTGAAAACATATTTTGCATGTTTAAAATCATTTTATTTTGAGCAAGTTATGATTTTATCAAATTTAAATGAATTAAACAAGTATTAAATTATTTAGGCAATTTAAATTATTCAAACCATGAAACAAAATTTATATTTGAATAGGTTATTTGAAATAGCATTGAAAACATATTTCATTTGCATGATTTGGATTTATTGTGAATTAGTTATGAATTTTAGCAAAATACAATTGAATTATTTGAATTCAAATTTGAATTGCATTTTGAAATTTCAAAACAGTACACATTGGATTATTTGGAAAGATCATTTAATTTAGAGCAATAAACATATATAACTTTTATTATTTAGAGTTATGGATTAAAAGTTATTAAAGTTTAAAGTTTAGGGTTTAATTCTGCCATTTTAAAGGAAATAGAAATTTAAAACAGAAGCGTGCAAACTTTTTGCACCGAACAGCAGCTAGCCCTAGCCACTGCCAGTGGGCCACGGGGGGTGGCGTGGCGCTGAGCGCGATGGCGTGGCAGCCAGGGTCACTGCCGTGTGGCCCCTGCCTGTCAGCCAGAGGAGCAAAAGTGTGGATTAAACGCGGCGCGAGGGATTCGAACCCGCGCCCTCGCTGCGCGCACGCTGGACTGAAACCACTGCGCTGCCGTGCGTTTTGTTGACAGTAACGCGACGCGGAGAGGAAGAGCTTCAGATCTAGGCTAACTGAATTTTTGCTGACGCGCTGAACCTGAACTTCATCAGACAACGGAGCTCGCCGGCGGGGAAAACAGTGGCCGTGCTCGATCTGAGAGGTGTGTGCGTGTGCTGGACGCGGTGGACGTGCACGGAACCGTGCGGTGCAACAGAGGGATGAGAGGGGATGGGACGGCACAGTGGCTCACCGGGAGTTCGTCGCGGTTGCAGAGATTTGCTGACGACGGCGTGACGACGCAGCTGCGGCGGAGTAGTGGACGGCGGCGCGGACTCCGTGCGTTCCCAGGCGCGCTCCGGTGTCCAAGTTGTAGAGGAAGATGCGGGCTTTCGATTTTTGGGTCTAGGTAGGGGAGTGGAAAACCATGGCGACGGCGCGGTGAACAGATTCAGTCGAAGTTCTCCGGTGAGGTGGAATCAGAGAGGGGAAGCGGTGGCAGAGGGGTAGACGGCGGCGGCGCGAGGGGGGAAACAGCGACCTAGGGTTAGGGGTAGGTGGCGCGGAGCCCTAGGGGCTATATAGGGGCAGAGGATCAATCGGATCGCCGTCGGGTGGCGTTTCTGCCGCGGTGGCACCGGCGGATGGGCGCCGTACTGCGGGAAGAAGGATTAGATCGAGGGAAAAAAACGAAACGTTTTCTTCGGGGAATAGCGGGCTGGGCTGCACTGCGGAAGAGATCGAGGGGAAGGAAAAGAGAGATGGGCTGGGCGCAGCCCAGTCTCTGTTGGCGCCAAAAATTGGATTTTTCTATTTTGCTTTCTCCCTTCTTTTTTTTTTTGCTGAAATAGGAATTGGAAGCATTTGATAGGTTTAGGCTTAGAGAAAAATTTGGAAAAAAATTAGAGAAAGTTACTTAGGCCTATTGCAAACAGTTGGTAACTTCTATTTTCAAAAGTTTGAAATTTTACTTGCTGTTTGAATTTAAACCATAATTTGGGGAATTTTGATTATTACATGATCATTAATAAAAACCAACTTTTAAAATAGGGTAACCCCTATGGTAATTAGACAAATTGAGTTGATTTGTTTTGGTATCATCATAATTTCAAAATGGTTCTGTTTTGGTGCTTTGATTTGAAATTTAAATGTGTTTTTGGAATTTAAAAGGATTGATTAAAACCATCCTTTTCACAAGTGATCACTATGGAAAAACATGAAACAGATTGGTTGTTTTTATTTGTGATTTTTATTCAAAATGTTGTAACAGAGCAAATATGAAACCATTGTTTGAATAAAGTTTGAACTTGAGTTGTGAAAACAGTGGAAATCAAATGCAACAATTAAGAAACAAATGCAAACAACATGGAAACAATATGATGACATGATGCAATACTTTAATAAACATGCAACAAACATTCTAAGGGGATGGTTTTCATACTTGGGATGTTACAATTAATCCTTTGTTATTTACTGGTGGAGGTTCACTTAATAGTTATTACATGATTTAGAAAGATGTTGGGTAAATGAATTAATAACTTAGAGGGTTGTTCTTTTATGGAACATAACATCTCTGTTGACGAGATGGTTCAATTTTGTATTACTCATTTGTGGAAGTATGATTATCACTTATGTGATTTGGATACTCACCCCACTTTGGTTGTAGTTACCTAGTGAATTATCCCAAGTCACTTATAGATTTGTGGTTAAGGTTGTTGAGAGTTTGTGTTTGATCATAACCAATTATGGTTTGTCTTATCAAATGATTTAGTTTGTAGAGATACTATGTTATAAAGATCACTCCAAATGTACTCCTTACCATATGATCTAAACCTATTTCATCATGTCAAGTGAAACATTGGTCACTTTGATTCGTTTAAACTTTCGCGCCAAAATTTCCCGTATTTTTAGATGCATGCTTTGCAAATGCACATATTATATTTATATCCTTATAAACTCCCAAACACTGGGATGTTACACTCCACCAGGACACCAGAACGTGGTATTATCCGCGCTACCATCTCCACCCTCCGCAAACCCGGGAGCCAACGGGTACCCGCACCCACGGGGGCTCCTAGGAATGATACAGAAGGTCTGCCCGTCCCGAAGAGTCCAGAAGACAAACACACGCCAAGTCAACATGGCATTACAAGCTCCACCATCCACACCCGAATACCTGAAGATGTCAGAGCAGTCGACAACATTCTCGTGAGAGGATCATCCCCCACGGGTCTATCGACCAGGGCACGCCATGCTTGTCATTCAGGCACAAATATGCAACTACGACCTCACTCGGGTGTTCATGGACGGTGGCAGTGGAATCAACATCATATTCACGGACACACTCCGCAAGATGAACAAAAACCTGGACGGGCTCGCAGAATCAGAAACATCCTTCCACGGGATAGTACCAGGGAAAGCCGTCCGGCCACTCGGAACAATCAACTTGGAGGTGGTGCTAGGAACCCCGAAAAATTGCAGAAGGGAATTTCTCGACTTAGAAGTCGTCGATTGTCCATCACAGTACTACGCCATTCTCGGCAGAACAGCGTTCGCGAATTCATGGCAGTACCTCACTACGCCTACCTGAAGCTCAACCTTCCAGGGAAATATGGCAGGATTACCATAAACGACAACTTCCAAAAGTCAGGCAAGTGTGATACTAAGTTCAATGAGATCGTGAAATATTTCGGGATGCAGGAGGAGCTGGAAGAGTTGGCAAAACCACGGATCACTCTGTGATGCCACTTACCAAAAAGAACGCCCCGGAACTTGATTCAGCCCAAACAGAACCTGCGAGGACGGCGATGGTGTCCACCACCCTTTCGTCCGCATAGGAAGGCGCGCTCGTCGAACTCCTCCGTGAGTACTGGGAGATTTTCGCCTGGCAGCCTTCAGATATGCCAGGGATACCCAGGGAGTTCGCCGAGCACTCACTTGAAGTATATAAAGACGCCAAGCCAGTCAAGCAAACCACTCGACGTTTTTCTGAACTAAAACAAAGGGCACTCGGAGAAGAGGTGAACAGATTGCTAGCTGCCAAATTCATCAGAGAAATCAAAATTTCCACCTGGTTAGCAAACCCGATGTTAGTCCTGAAGAAAAACACTGACATCCTTCGCGTGTGCATCGACTACACGTCGTTGAACAAACACTGCCCCAAGGATAACTTCCCATTACCACGGATCGACCAGATCGTGGACTCCACTGCAGGCTGGACGCCTACTCGGGCTACAATCAAACCAGGATGAAACATGAGGATGAAGAGAAGACAACATTCCTCACACCACACGGTGTATACTGCTACACGACAATTCCCTTCGAGATGAAAAACGCAGGCGCAACATATCAGCGCTACATGCAAAAATGCCTCGCCAAGCTCACTGGCAAGAACATACAAGTTTACGTTGACGACATTGTCATCAAGACTCGAGTGGAGGACACACTCCTCGAGGATATCAGTGAGACATTTGACGCCCTCAACGCTTACAGAATCAAACTCAGTCTGACAAAATGCGTCTTTGGAGTCCCCGCGGGACAACTCCTCGGCTATCTTGTCTCCGCCCGAGGAATTGAGGACAACCCGGAGAAAATACAGGCAATCTTGACGATGAAGGAACCAACGAATCTTCACGGCGTACGGCAGCTTGCAGGGCGACTGGCCGCTCTGAGCAGATTCATCGCAAGATTAGGCGAGCAGGCGCACCCCTTCTATGAGCTGCTGAAGAAAACAGATAAGTTCGAGTGGACGCCAGAAGCAAAGAAGGTGTTCATCAACTTGAAAAGAGCGCTGCAGAGCAGAAGCGTATTGGCAACGCCACAGGAAAAGGAACCACTCTTCCTTTACCTAGCCGCAACAAACCAAGTCATCAGCACGGTAATTGTCATCGAGCGGCCAGAAGACAGAAAAGCATACGGCGTTCAGAGGCCAATATACTACACCAGTGAGGTGCTTTCGCCGTGCAAACAACGATACTCCCACTACCAGAAGCTCGTATATGGAGTGGTCCTTACTGCTCGCAGGCTCAAACACTACTTCTAGGAGCATACCGTCACGGTCCTAAATGACGCATCACTCGATACTATCATGAACAACCCCATGGCATCCGGAAGATTTACAAAATGGAGCATCGAGCTAGGCGCCTGGGACATCATATACGCAGGGCGCAACGCCGTAAAATCCCAGGTCGTCGTGGAGTTCCTGAGCGAGTGGATAGAGCTGCAAACCCCGGGATCTCCAGAATACACGAGCAACTGGATCATGTACTTTGACGGTTCGAAGAGAAACGAGGGAGCTGGACTTGGTGTCATCCTCATATCGCCAAGGGTCGATAAGCTATAGTACGTCCTGTGACTCGACTTGCCTCCTGACGACCCCGCATCCAACAACGATGCAGAATACTAGGCCCTCCTGCACGGCATGAAGATGGAGATTGCCTGTGGAGCCACTCGATTGATGATATACGGGGATTCAAACCTTATCATGCAGCAGACGATGAAGGAGTGTGACGCTATTGCAGACAACATGATCGCCTATCACGACATGTACAACCTACTCCAAGGAAGTTTCAAAGGGTGCGAGCTGAAGCACATCGAGCGATCAAGCAACGAGGAGGTAGACAAACTGGCGAACATAGGGTCCACAAACCCCCCTGTTCCACCAGAAATCTACCTCGAGAGAATTAGCAAATGACCAGACAAGGTCAACAAGCCCGCATTGGCACCCGCAGCAGAAACGGTGGCCAACCAGCTAATCGCCCTCATAGAGCTCACACATCACATCTCAAGGCAAGTTTTTTTGGTCGAGCCACCTGGACGCAGAAATACCTCGACTACTTGTCCAATAAATAGCTCCTGGAAGACGTTCGCAAGGCTAGACAGATAGTACGGCGCAGCAAATCTTTTCGGGTGATCCAAGGAGAGTTGTACAAGCAAAGCATATCAGAAGTACTCCAAAGATGCATCGCACCCGAAGACGGCAAGGAGCTGCTCCGTGACATACACCAAGACGACTGCGGGCACCACACAAGCTGGAAAGAAATCGTGGGAAAGGCTTTCCGCGTAGGTTTCTAGTGGCTCACGGCGGCTAGAGACGCTAAAGACCTAGTGGACAGATGCAATGCCTGCCAAAGGTTCGTGCCCAAGCCACACGCCCCGGCCACAGAACTCCACATGATCCCTATCGCCTGGCCCTTTACTCAATGGGGCTAGACATGGTGGGACTTCTACGGAAGTCAACACCCGGAGGATACACCCACCTGCTAGTAGCTGTCGACAAATTCACGAAATGGATAGAGGCTACGCTAGTCACTTCACAGTGATACGTCCATTTTGCATCACTATTTTATATCATAATTTTCTGTTATTCATCGATATATTTCATGTTATGATGCAGCCCTTATGTTATCTTATCTTATTTTGCATGCTTTATAATTTTTGGAGAATAAACACCGGGACCAGAAATCTGATGGAAAAAAAGCACCATCGAGATACCATATTCCAGAAGATCAGAAGGAGAAGGGGGACATCCGGGGGTTCCTAAAAGTCCCGAGGAAGAACACAAACAGAAGGAGAGCCAGAGGGGGCCACCAGGGGCCCACACCTAGGGGTGGCGCCCCCTGGCCGCGCCACCTAGGGGTGTGGCCACCCTGGCCCACCTCCAGGGGTCAACTTTGGACCCCTGACCCCGAGGGAACCCTAAGCCTCATTCCATCCTCGAAGAACTATTCCGCCGCTGCTGCGGGGCGAAAAACACCCGAGATAGAAAAGCTCTCTGGCAGGGATAAATCTGCCGGGGAAATTCCTCTCCGGAGAGGGGAAATCACCGCCATCGTCACCGTCATCACTCCGGGCATCATCAAGATCGTCATCATCATCGTCATCACCACCAGCACCATCAACCTCATCATCCACCTTCATCCCTCTGTAACAATTAGGGGCCTCTATCGTTGTTTTGCATTAGATCTCTCTCCCGGTGTGGGTTACTTGTTAGTAGTTGATGCTTGTGAGATTTATCGGTGTTTGCACTTTATGACCATATTGTTATCATCCATTATATAACCTATGATTATGATCCGTATGATGTGTTGGAGTAGTTCGTGTTGTTCTTGAGGACATGGGAGAAGTCAAGTTGTTAGTAGTGAAGTAATGTTGAATAATATTAATGTTTGATATTTAAGTTGTGGTGTTATTCTTCTAGTGGTGTCATGTGAAAGTCGACTACATGATACTTCACCATTTATGGGCCTAGGGGAATGCATCGTATATTTGGCTACTGATTGTGGGTTTGCCGGAGTGACAGAAACCTAAACCCCCGTTAGGAAACCATTACACGAGGGAGCGTAGGATCCCGGAGTTTAAAGTTGTGGTTAGATTTATTTCTTAATTACTTTCTTGTAGTTGCGGATGCTTGCAAGGGGTATAATCACAAGTATGTTTTAGTCTTGGATGGGATAGTACATTAGCATAGGTTCACCCACACAACACTTATCAAAACACCGAACATTATTCAGCTGCATGGAACAAAAGCACTTGACAGAAACCTCCTGTGTGTCCTCGAGAACGTTTGTTAATTATAAGTAAACTCATCCGCTTGTCCTTTGATGAAGAAAGGATTGGGCCACTCGCTGCAATTATTATTACTGCATTTTATTTACTCGCACTTTATTTATCTGCAATATCAAAAACCCCTACAAATTTGTTTTCCAGTATTTACAGTTATTCCTTCATCGAAACTGCTTGTCAACACCTTCTGCTCCTCGTTGGGTTTGACACTCTTATTTATCTAAATTACTATGATACACCCCCTATACTTGTGGCTCATCAAGACTATTTTCTGGCGCCGTTGCTGGGGAGTGAAGCCCTATTGGGAAGTGGAATTGATAAAGGAAGCTTCCGCTATAAGTGATGTTTTTATTTCTGTTTACTGCTTTATTACACTATGTTTGGAACTCCTTTTGAGTCCCTATTTGTGGGCACTGCTGCCACTACTAGGGTAGTTAGTGACCCACTACATGATGATTTGGATCCTTATAAAATACCTATAAAGATTGTTAAACATGTTATGGATAACTGCTATTCACGTGATGGAAATGTCCATCCTGGTGATCATTTGCTCTTTTTACATGAATTATGCGAGTTGTTAAAGTGTGCAGGTATTACAATGAGTCAAGTGAAGAGGACATTATTCTCTATATCATTGACAGGCCGATCCTCTGAATGGTTCAAGCTATTGAAAAATAGCCAGACTATTGAATGGGAGGAAATTGTACCTCTCTTTTATTCTAAATTCTATCCTCTAAGTGAAATCCATAGAGATCGGAATTATATATATAATTTTCGTCCTCATGACAAAGAGAGTATTGCCCAAGCATGGGGGAGATTGAAGTTACTAATGCTCAAATGCCCCATTCATGAGCTCTTGATGACCCACAAGTATAGGGGATCACAACAGTCTTCGAGGGAAGTAAAACCCAAATTTATTGATTCGACACAAGGGGAGCCAAAGAATATTTGTGAGACTTAACAAGTGAGTTGTCAATTCACCTGCATCTGAAAGTAGTTTTGTTCGCAGTGGTTTATCAGTAGTAACAGTTTTATAGTAGCAGCAGTAGTGAAATAATAGCAGCAGAGGAATGAAAACAACAGCAGCAGTAGCGTTTCAAGTAAACAACGGGATTAAATACTGTAGGCATAGGGATGGATGAACGGGTGTTGCATGGACAAGAAAGTTCTAATAATGATCATGTCAGGGGCATTGCAGATAAATATGATAAAGCATCCAAGCACTAAGTAACCATAGGCATGTGTTTCGTAAATAGTCGTGCGTGCTCGCAATGAGAACTTGCACAACATCTTTTGTCCTACGAGCCCGTTTTCAGCGGGGCCTCAAGGGAACTACTGGTAATTAAGGTGTTCCTTTTAATAGAACACCCGAGCAAAGCATTAACACTCCGTGAACACATGTGACCCTCACATCGCAGCCATCCCCTCCGGTTGTCCCAATTTCTGTCACTTCGGGGCCTCGGGTTCCGGACAACAATATGTGTAAACAACTTGCAGGTATGATCAAGAAAAAATAATTATCATCGTGATTCAATAACATGTTCAGATCTGAGATCATGGCACTCGGGCCCAAAGTGGCAAGCATTAAGCATAACAAGTTGCAACAATGTCAATAGCACTAATAGAGGATACTAGGCACTATGCCCTAACAATCACGGCATTATTACATGAACAATCTCATCCAATCCCTACCATCCCCTTCAGCCTACAGCGGGGAATTACTCACACATGGATGGGGAAACATGGATGGTCGATGGAGAGGCGTTGGTGATGACGATGGCGATGATCTCTTCCACTTCCCCGTCCCGGTAGGGTGCCAGAACAGGAACTTCTGATCCTCGAATCGAGGTTCGGGACAGCAGCGACGCTCTGTTGTGTGTCTCTGGAATATGGCGTACCCCCTCGGGTTTTAGGGTTGAAGGATACTTGTAGTCGAAAGGGGAATCCGAGGGGGGGTCCTGGGGGACACACCCTGTGTTGGCGCGGCCAGGGGGACCCGCGCCAGGGGGTGTGACCACCCTCTGGCCCCTCTCCTGGCCCCCTTCTAGCTCCCGGGGTCTTCCGGGGTGAAAACATCAATGGGCTCTTTTCTAGGCATTTTCTCAAAAGTTGATTTTTCTGCATAAAGACGAGACACCAAAGTAATTCTACTGAAAACATCGTTAGTCCGTGTTAGTTGTATCCAAAACACACAAGTTTAGAGGAAAACAATAAGAAAAGTGTTCAGAAAAGGAGATACGTTTTCGACGTATCAACTCCCCCCAAGCTTAGCTTATTGCTTGTCCTCAAGCAATTCAGTGACAACTGAGTGCGATAAAAGAATTTTACGAACACATTTGTTTCATATGATGTAAATATACTCACTATGTGATCAAATACTTAATTATGCTCAAGATAAGATACATGCAAGATACTGACACTTAATAGCTATGCAAACCATGAGAAGATAACAACATATTAATAATAAACAACATGAAGCATAACTATTTGCAAGATTGAAATATTCATAATAGGATCTGACAAAGTGGTATCTCGCTTGCCCTTAAATGTGGGGCAAAACATAAATGCCAGGGCACCTCTGAAGTTCAAGGGAAGACTAGAAGTAAAGATATCAAAGATACAAGCATCAAAATTATACCGCAATCAACCGTGCTTTGGGACAAACACATTACACTAAGAATGATAACTATGCTCTCAAGAAAGTGCTCAAAGAATATGGCAGAGAATCAACATAAAAGTAAAAGAAAGGCCCTTCGCAGAGGGAAGCATGGATCACTCATGTGCTAGAGCTTTTTATTTATTAAACAGAGGTATTGAAAAAAAATTGAGAGAGGTGTATGCTTATGTCAACGAATGGTAAACAGACAATACAGTACGTCACAAGTCAACTGGATTCACAAGAGCAACTCCCATGGTGAAGGACGCAACTGGTGTAGAAGGTCATCGCTCTTTCTCTTTTGTTTACACAATTATGCTTTTACTGATAAATCAGGGGAAAAAAGAGTGTAGAGAATTTGTGTGTATTAATTTGGGGCTGGGCACTCCGCTGCCAGCTCTTCTATCATTTGGATAAGCGGATGAAGCCACTAGTCCAGGGTGTCAAATCCAATCAACAAGTGAGATAAAGATTCTCTATTTGCGTCCTCATGAGCTAAAACAGGGGCACAAAACAGGAGTAATTTTTAGCAGGTTTTAAAGTTGCACATGAGCAATTTACTTGGAGTGGTGGTTAAATACCACGTATAGTTAGGTATGGTGGACACATTTGACAAACTTTGGTTTTCAGGGATTTGGATGCACGAGTAGAGCTCATACTCAGTACAGGTGAAGGCTAGCAAATAGAGAGGGAGCGACAATCAAGAGAGCAACAACTATCATAATCATGTTTGCGACAAAGTAAAATCAACTCAGGCATAAAATTGATACTAGAACTCTGAGGCAAAATCAATCATCGAGGCTTATTGACTTTTTGTTTTCAGTCTTAGCATGCGTGAGCATGTGCCAAGTCAATTCAAATGAAACAGTCAGAGGAGGCTACCATAATATCATACCCTTCTATGAATAAAACAATGCGAACAAATATTTATATGACGATTCATTTACTATCAATATATTTGAACAAAACATGAGAGAGCATGAAATTTTAAGCAGCCATTAATTCATATATATCTTATACGAACAAACTAAGCATGCTCACATAGATGAATATATGTACAAAAATGAAAGCAAATAGAGTTTATACCAGCCTCTCACCACAACTTGAATTGCTGTATATCGTTATTATCGCTCTTCACTTGTGGCTCGAATAATATATAATGAAAACCAAGCTCCAATGGAATCACAGACGACTGTTGAACTCTGCAACAAACTTTACAAAACCAAAGAAGAACAACAAATATTTTTGCGGTTTTAAATTAAAGCACGAACAAAAAGAGAGAAAGCAAACAAAGCAAAAATCTTTTTGGGTTTTTCAAAATGAAACAAGAACAAAAGAAAGCAAACAGCAAACAAAAGAAAATATTTTTGGGTTTTTGAATATTAAACTGCAACTAAAAGATAAAGCAAACCAAACTAAAGAAACAAATAGAGAGAAACAACAGAAATATTTTTGGTCTTTTTGTGTTTTAGAAAGCGAAAACAAAACATTAAAACAAAAGAAGTTAAAGAAACGAAAACAAGCGAAAGAAACAAAAGAGAAACGAAAAAAATGAAAGAAACAAAAAGAAGCGCAAGAAAAGAAAATATGGATATACAAAGAACCGACTGAACATGATATATAAATGAGTGTGATGTCGGTATACCTTCCCCCAAGCTTACGCTTTTGGCCTAAGTGGAGATCAATCAAAGTGCGAGAAATGTCCCCACTGCGGTGGGTCATCCCTCGCGTGGTCGTACTCGGGCGCATAAGAAGAAGATGAAGCAGCTGGCGCATAGTCATAACCAGGGTGCTGATATGGAATCCCCGTGGCGTCATATGGCTGGACGAAATCACCATCGTCCCCCTCTCCGGCGTCCTCCCCTTGCTGGGGGATACGCTCAAGGTATGTATCCATCTCACTCTCGGTAAGCTCCCATCCTTGCCTATTATTAAGATCAAACAAAGGAGGTGCAGGCAAAAGTACTTCTCTAACAGTTTTAACAACTCTCCACTCGAATCGTTTGGAGAAAGTTAATTCAAAATATAAATTATGTAAGTGAGCATGAGTGGAAAGAAACTTATGCTGAACCATGGAAACAAGATTAAGCCTCTCTAAAGGAAACTGATAGTCTAGATGATGAGGCTCCAAACCATGCAAAGCTAACAAGCGCGAGGCAATAGGACCTCCACAAACTCCGCCCTTCTCACGGTTATGTGAGAGACGGTAAGCAATCAAAGAACCAAAATTATAAGATCTATCATGTCTCAAAGCAGAGCAGTAAATGCCAAATCATAAATAGATAACTTGCTGGCAGTTTTCCTAGCTAGTACACATTTAGAAATGAAGTAGGCAAAGTATCGAATGCTAGGGAGTTGAATTTCACGAATTTTACCACTTTCTCCCATGAAGCTTCTGCCTTGGAAAATCTCTCCATATAAATCCAGTAGTGGTTTGGGCTGCCCACTTATTCTCTCACAAGACCCCCACTCTGGTACCTTAATAGCTGCACAGAAAACACTAAAAGGCAGGCTCATAGCTTTATTATAAATCTTGTAGTGGACCATTGGGTTAGTTGTATACCATTTAAAATGAAAATCCTGCACCACAGACATAGTAAGTTTCACATATTGGATGGGCTCGTCCTCAATGAAACGCTCTAAACCTGCATTATGCACTAGAGTGTTAAAATCCTGTAGAATTCTGGTAACTTGCATAAATTCCCGACAAGGATAGGTCGATGGGAACACCCTCTCTTCACGGTGCACAAGCATGACCTCATGCACCTCCAACTCATGCTGGTTTAGTTGATAAGCATTGCGCTCCATCTCTGAATTTTTTCAACAATCATCATAAAAATTAATTTCAAGCAACTATAAGGTGGAGACTACCATAGGGACTTATATGAGAGCTAAAAATACATCAAAACTATATTATTTCTACTCAAATCAAGCATGAAAACTCACATAAGCTGTCACCTACAGTACCAAAATACTCAAGAAATACTTCACTAAACAAAATTCTACTTGGATCATCGGAGGAGTCACATACGGGAGAGCAAATGCACCAAATTTCAGCACAAAAGATGGGCTGAGCAAAGAGATCGAAAAAATTTGAGGAAGAATAGCTAGAACTCGGGTTCCAGGAAATGTGTTGAGTTTGGGAGGTGAGAGAAGGAACTTTGGCAGGGGAGAGAGTTAGTGGGGGGCAGGGGGACCACACCATGGGCTTGCGCCACCAGGGGCAGGCCGTGCCACCCTAGCGTGTGGCTTCCTGGTGGGTCCCCCTGGGGCCTCCCAGGTGGCTTTCTGCCTCATTTTTGACGTAAAAATTTATTATAATTTTTCTGGAATTTTTCGAGAAACTTTCTTTTTGAGGTATTTCCAGAATTTTAATAATTAATAAAAACCGGGAAAACGAAAGTGAAAACATGGAAAACAAAACCAAAACCAGAACTACAGAGGTTCTATGACACTCTAATGGAAGAATAACAAAAGAAAACAAAGGTGGTAGTGGTCAAAACAAAAGTATGGGTGGTGAAAACATGCATAACTTCAGTAAACAGGGTGAAAACATCAGGAAAACGTGCATATGGATGGTGGAAAACATGATTGCACTCAAGTAATAATGTGATAACAGAAGTAAACATGGTGAAAACAATATGGGGAAGGTGAAAACATAGTGAAAACATTGCCCATTTCATTTAAAATCTTTTGGTCAACAAGGGTGATCAAGTCTTGCTACCAAAATAATTTTATATGAAACAAAACTTTGTTTATCACTAAATACTCATGTTACCTCAACCTTGATAGGCATTTTCCCAATGATAATAATTTCATATTCTTTTGGTGGCTTTGGAATAGGACAATAAAATTCTCCAATCTAGATGGTCTCAACATTTTCAATGGAATTCAGACCATATTTTCTATCAATCTTCTTGGGAAAATAAAAAGTGTGCTCTTTATCATTAACATTAAAAGTAACTTTTCCTTGGTTGCAATCAATAACAGCCCCTACAGTATTAAGAAAAGGTCTTCCAAGAATAATAGACTTATTATCATCTTCAGGCATTTCCAACACAACAAAGTCAGTTAATATCAAACAATTATTAGTAACTTGAACAGGAACATTCTCACATATACCCACAGGGATAGCAGTAGACTTATCAGCCATTTGCAAAGATATATCAGTTGGTATCAATTTTTCTTGGAGGAGTCTTTTATATAGAGTAAAAGGCATGACACTAACTCCAGCTCCCAGATCACACAAAGCAGTTCTAACATAATTATTTTTAATAGAACAGGGGATAGTAGGTATACCAGGGTCTCCAAGCTTCTCAAGAACCTTGCCATTAAAAGAGTAATTAGCAAGCATAGTGGAAATTTCCCCATTAGGAATTTTCCTTTTGTTAGAGACAATATCTTTCATATAGTTTGCATAAGGAGGCAATTTAATAGCATCAGTTAAAGGAATTTGCAAGAACAAAGGTTTCATCCATTCACAAAACTTGTTATAATGTTCTTCATCCTTGGATTTGTGTTTCTTACCAGGGAAAGGCATTAGTTTTTGTACCCAAGGTTCTCTCTCATTACCATGTTTATTAGCAATGAAATCTTCCTTAGTATACTTTGCAGTTTTAGTTTGCTTTTCAGGTTCAGTTACAGATTCTTCTTTATCAAAAGCACCATTCTTTTCATTACCACTTTCAGTTTCAGCATCAGAGATAGATATACTATTAGTTCTTTAGCAAGTTCAGAGGATTCTACAACACTTTTACGCTTCTTTTTCTTTTTCTTCTTAGTATGAATAACATCATTATTGGTTTGCTGAGAATCTTGTTCAATTCTTTTAGGATGTCCCTCAGGATATAAAGGATCTTGTGTAGCAATACCACTTCTAGTTCTTATTTCATAAGCATGTTTTTCTTTAGAAGCATTAAGTAGAAAATCTTTTTGCACTTTAGCAATTTGATCAATTTGAGTTTGAACCATTTGAAAATGTTAAACAAGCATTTTAACACCATTAGAGGTTCTTTCTATAATACCATGCAAATCATTAATAGCTCTAGAGTTTTCCATAAGGTGGTTATGCACTCTCATATTAAAATTATTTGCTTAATGACATAATTATCAAATTCATCTAATCATTGATCAGGAGATTTTCTATAGGGAATATCTCTACTATCAAAATATTGGAGAGAGTGTACCTCAATGGATGGTGAGTGAGATATTGGATTACATAATTCTTCTATAGGTGGAAGATTCTTCACATCTTCAGATTTAATACCCCTCTCTTTAAGAGATTTCTTGGCTTCTCTCATCACTTCATCATTTAATTCAATCATTCCTATCTTCTTGGGTGTTGGTGTTGGTGTAGGAATTGGAGTAGTGGCTGGCTCAGGCTCAACCATAGTCCAATCATCATGATTTTGGCTTATTTTAGCCATTAATTCCTCAGATTCTTCTGGAGTTCTTTGCCTGAAAACACAACCAGCACAACTATCTAGGTATGTCCTAGATTCAACAGTTAGTCCATTATAGAATATATCAAGAAGTTTATTATCTTCTAGCTTATGCCCAGGTGCAGCTCTAACTAAAGAACCGAACCTTTCCCAAGACACAGGCAATTTCTCTTCTTCCAATTGCTTAAAATTAAATATATTTTTGTAAAGCAGCATGTTGAGCACTAGCAGGAAAATATTTCTGAAAGAAAGCATTAACCAAGCCAATAGGACTATCAATATATCCAGGAGACAAATTGTTAAACCAAGTTTTAGCTTCATCCTTTAATGAGAAAGGGAATATTTTAGCAACAAAGTAGCTACGTTTCTTAAGATCATCAGAGAATAAACTACTCAAAGAGAAGTGTCGGATATATATCGATTAGGGGTATATCTGGCACTGTCCTAAAGAGCCGGATTACCAGGGTGGCCTGATTGGTAGTGGATCACAGTCCATTAGGCGGCCCAGTAAGCTGACGCACAGAAGCCGGATTCTAGAAGAACCCGGACCACGGCCCAAAGTGGTGCGGCTTGGAGTAGAAGGCGGATTCCTGCTTTCCAAGTTAGATACTTTCCGTAGTCTTCTAGGTTTCCTTTCTGTAAGCCCTAACCCGGATATTATATAAAGCCGGACGGGAGAAAAGAAAGACAACAGATATAGACAATTAGATAGAAGCCAACTTTCCGAGAAGTTGATCCTCGTCGAGTTAGCGAAACCCTATTCACATTGTACTTTGTATACTTCAGGCTTCAACCCTGATTTAGTGAGATTGCAGGAGTAGGAACGCCGCCTAGTTGCGACGTACCAAACCTGGGTAAAATCGGTATTCCTGGTTGTCATACTACCACGTCCCTCCACGTCTCTATCTGTAGGCTCATGGTACCCCAGTCTATGAACCCTACTACGATGTCTCGACAGTTGGCGCCCACCGCGGGGCCAGCGACGTCAGTCGTTAAGTTTCGATCGGGGATACTCGGCGGAATCGGCAGTACCATAACTGTCAGAAGCTTGGAATTCAACAAGGACGTTGGGTGCTTCCTCGACAATGAATCGTACATGCCAGCACAGAATCATCTGGTAAGTGCCTGCGTTTTACCGATTGGATTTGCAAACATCTTTATCGGATTAACTGCAGAAGCAATGGGATTCTGTGGTGGAAGCAAATTTATCCCACCCGCCCTATACCCAGTTGAAGAAAACTATGATACCGGATTTTGCTCAGATCGCCAAAACCCTGAATTTGCTGCCTCTTCGGAGATGCCTGCAATTTGATCTCACTTTATTGGCATGGTGCAATCCGAGGTTGCTGAAAACACGGAAGTACGTAATCCCGTGGAAGAATCATAAAATAACTATCCCGCAGAGCCAGTGAAAGATCCGACACCTGCCAACGAAACGGTGAACTCGGAAGCCAACTCCATACTAGCTGCCATAGAGGCAAGATTGGAGTCGGAACCTGGATCTGAAGACATAGATTCAGAAGACGGAGATGAAGACACTTTCGAAAGAAAGGTTAAATCTATGACGGGGGGCTTCCATGAAGTATTTATGGCAAAACCGACTGATAACTCGGACGCCAAAGATGAGGAAGACCCCGAAAGACCTCCACCAGATGAGGAAAGAGAGGATGCCGAAACCAGCCCTATTTACCCCGATGTCAAGGAATTGACAGAGGAAGAACCTGGCAAAAAACCTCCCTCTTCCAAGAAGAAAAAGAAGACTGCCAAGAAACTCCAGTACAAACTCTAGAAGAAAAAGTAGGCAGATAATGCTAGCCAAAACCTGGAAGCCGGAGGAGCAAGCGGAGTCACACCCGTGGAGAAGAAAAAGAAAGAAATCCCTGTTCCCGAATTGTCGGAACAGGACGAGATCAATCCGATCCAAACCCCGGTCGGACCATACGAGCCACCGGAAGTGGTAGAAGCCAGAAGGCAAGCCATTATGCGGCAACATCAACGACTATTACGATCACAATAAAATATCCTCAAAGCCCAAGCTACTATAAAAGCAAAGCAGGAGGAAATTGAAGAATTCGAAAGACGGAATATGTCCAGGATAAAACCCACGATATTACCCAGAATCGCAAGGCCGGATGTACTGCCAGTAAAAGAACAGTTGCAAAACCCTTCCTGGCAACGACAGGTTGACAGTGTAAACGCTAAGGGAGAACGCATCTATAAGACCGCAGCTGAAAATGCGGAAGCCGCGTTCGCCATCCTTAATGACGATCTGTAGTAGGGCTGGAATTAAAACTCGAAACTCGCGAGTTAAACGAGTAGCTCCAAAGAAGAAAAGATGCAAGGAGTGTATGATTTCCTGGGTAAAGCACTGGAACTACAGCAGCGAGGTCAGGCAAGATCAGGGAAGTTGCATGACGACTCGACCCTATGTAAAACTGCCACTTGCGCTGCTGGAGCACCAGGACCCGGAGAACCTGGAGATTCAGGCGATTCTAAGGACAAAAAGGGAGATCCTAAGAAGGACAAGAAAATCCCGGACAATAGGGATGAAGCGTCCAGAACGGGATCCCATATGTCGAAAGGTGGAAATATACCCCGCGATCGTAAAGACCGGGAGGAACAAAACCGGAAACACGGAAAAATGATGCCGCCTCCAAGACGCCCTGCTGAAAAAGCCGGAAGACATGAAAATCCTCACAGGCGTAGAACTCCGCCTCATTCCAAAGGACACGATAACGGACGAAACAGGCATAATCCCAGAAGAGAGCATTCACGCAACAATGGGCCAGAAAGGAGCAGATCCCCTTCTGTTCATTCAGCCGGCAGATATTCCGCACACGTCGATAGGGCGGAAAGATATGATCTATACTTTGGACCTAAGTGTTTCACTGATAGGATCCAAAGAATAACTCTACATTCTGGCTTTGCCAAATATGGTCCAACTTACCAAAAGTATACTGGAAGTACAAACCCGGATACATGGCTTTTAGATTACTATACTGTCGTTCAGGTCAACAAAGGGACAGACCTGGAAGCAGAAAAATTCTTCCCCTAATGTTGTTGGATGGAGCCAGATATTGGATTAACAGGCTTCCGTCAAGAACAGTGGATAGCTGGGATGATATGGCTAGAGTATTCGCTCAGCACTTCCGGGGTACGTACAAACGCCCTAAGAACATCAACCAGCTAAACCGCTGTGCCCAATTTGAAGATGAGTCGTATGTCGACTTTATATCAAGATGGACATCAATGAAAAACAGCTGCTCTGGAGTAAGTGATGTACAAGCAATGCATGCTTTCATCAATGGACCAAAACCCGGCGTCGTACCGTTCATGGTTGGTTCAAAGGAGCACAAAGATCTCGGATCTATGCTTACTACCGCCAATGAGCATGCAGCGGCCGAAGATGACATCAGAGCGAGAGGTGGAAATATAGATGCTTTGGTCCAGGCTAAAAAGACGCCCTGTTCTGAAAAGAAGACTACTCCAGAAGCACAGACAAAGCCCAAAGAAGTAAATTTAACCTTTGGAAAGGATACTGGCGGCAAATGGAAAGTAAGAAACACAGAACCTATCTCCTATTCTAAGGAAGAGTGGAAAAAAATTAAGTCGGAAAACTATGTCCACCATTCGCAATTTGGGAAGCCTACCCATACAAATGCGCAGTGTCACCTCAATAAGCATATGACGGGCACCGCAGGATCCGGGAACAAAGGAAATAACTCCAAGAGGAAATTCTCCAAGCCAAAGCCAGGAGCTGAAAAAGAAGACAGTGAATCGGACACTGATGAAAAAATCCAGGAACAGCAGCGAAAAGGCGAGCCAAAAATCCCGAGAGTTGATGGAGAATGCAATTTAACTTTCCTGGCAACTCCCTCAGCAAAGCAGGCAAAGTGAACACTTCGAGAAATAAACGCGGTTGTCCCACCAACGCCCAAATTCTTGAAGTATTCCAATACGCCAATTACCTGGGATCAGTCAGATCATCCCGGAAATATCCCAGAACCCGGCACACAAGCTCTAATTGTAAGCCGTATTGTTCAAAACACTAGGCTAAAGAGAGTGCTGATGGATGGAGGATACCGTATCAATATTATGTACCTGGATACACTGAACCATCCGCGAATCTCCGAGACCCAGCTCAAACATAGCAACATATGTTTCCACGGCATCGTTCCTGGCAGACAAGCACATTCCCGAGGAGAAATTTCCCTAGATGTAACCTTCGGAGAAAGAAAAATTTCCGACAGCAAAAAAATCTCATTCAAGGTAGTGTCGTTCGAAAGTGTATACCATGCAATACTCGGACGTCTAGCTTTCGCTAAATTCATGGCAAGATCATGTTATATTTATAACAAGCTGAAGATGACAGGGCCAAAACGAGGAGTAATCACCATATCAGGAGACTTCAAATTGGCGAACGAGCTGGAAAAAGGAAACGCTCTTTGCACCGAAAAAGTAATAGCAAAGGAAGAATTGAAAGAGCTGGCAAAGGAAGTATCACCGATGGAAATGCCGGCAGGAAAAGAAAGCCGGAAGCCGGCAGATAGTTTCACAGCTTCCGAGAATACAAGACAGGTTATCCTAGACCCCAAAGATCCGACAAAATTTGTCGTAGTGGGACAGGGATGACCGGCAAATAGGAAAGCACGCTCATCGAGTTCCTCCGTGAGAACTGGGATATTTTTGCCTGGTGTCCTGCAGACATGCCGGGAGTACCCAGGGAACTTGCTGAGCATCAATTGAAGGTAATTCTAGGTTCAAAACCCATCAAACAAGGTCTCCGTCGTTTTGATGGAATAAGACGGAAGGCTATAGGCAAAGAAATTATCCGGCTTTTAGCAGCTGACTTTATCCGGGAAGTTATACATACTGACTAGTCTGCGAACCCAGTATTAGTCCCGAAGAAAGATAGTACTGTTCTTAGGATGTGTATAGATTACACCAGATTGAACAAATTGTGTCCAAAAGATAGGTTCGCATTACCGCGGATCGATCAAATAATAGATGCCACTGCTGGCTCTGAGCTTTTTATGCTTTTTGGATGCTTACTCCGGGTATCATCAAATGGGGCATGGAGCTAGCTGCGTTCGACATTAAGTACCAACCCCGGACGGAATTAAATCCCAGGTGTTGGAAGATTTTGTCGCTGATTGGACAGAAGCAACGGAGAACACACCAATGCCGGAGTCAGAATACTAGATCATGCATTTTGATGGATCCAAGATGAAAGAAGGCGCTGGAACTGGTGTAGTGCTAAAATCCCCAAAAGGTGACATTATGGGGAATGTATTGCAGATACACTTCAATGCCAGTAATAACGTGGCAGAATACGAAGCATTGCTTCATGGCTTGCATATTGCAAAAGAAATAGGTGTCAAACGCATACTATGCTATGGTGGCTTGGATTTGGTACAGCATCAGCTAAACCAAACATGGGACACCAAAAGCCCCATCATGGCCGAATATCGGAGAACGGTGGATGAGTTTGCCATTTGCTTCCTTGGATTTTAAGTACTTCATATCAAAGGGGAAGAAAATTGGAACGCGGATGCGTTAGCCCGCATAGGATCGGAAAGAGTAAGAACCCTACCACCTGGTGTGTTTGTCCAGCATTTGCACGAACCATCAATCAAAGGTGGAGATGTTGATTATCCTCTCGTTTCCGAGTCAAATGAAGTTCTGCTCGTTAATCCGGATTGGACAATTCCATTCTTAAACTTATTAGTTGATCAGAAGTTCCCGGATGGAGAAGACGAGGTCTTGCAAAGGCAGATACAACGTCGATGCAAAGGATACACAGTAATCAATGATTGCCTGTATAAACGCAGCACTATCAGAAATTTTCAGCGTTGTATTTCGCCAGAGGAAGGACGAGAAATTTTGCAAGAAATCCACGCAGGAGATTGCGGACATCATGCTCAATCAAAAAGCATAGTCAAAAAAAGCATTCCGTGCAGGGTTTTTCTGGCTCACACCCAACACAGATGCCGAACACATAGTAAACACATGTGCCGGATGTCAGTACTATGCCAAACAGACGAATATGCCAGCTCAAGCACTCAAAACTATCCCTATAACATGGACGTTCGCGGTCTGGGGGCTAGATATGATGGGACCATTCAAAACTGCAAGAGGCGGACTTACACATCTACTCGTTGCAGTGGATAAGTATACCAAGTGGGTGGAGGCCAAACCCATCAAGAAACTTGACGGTGTGACTGCCAGAAACTTCATCATTGACGTAGTCATGAGATACGGCATACCACATAGCATAATCACCGACAACGGAACAAATTTATCTATTGGAGAGTTGGCAAAATATTGCCGAGAAACGGGAATACGCCTAGATCTTGCATCTGTGGCTCACCCACAATCCAATGGGAAGGTTGAAAGAATGAATAGCTCAATCCTTCAAGGAATACTCCCAAGACTCGAATCTCCTCTTCATAGAGCAGCTGGAGCATGGGTAGAAGAACTACCTTCCATGCTTTGGAGTATTTGAACGACGCCAAATAGATCAACAGGGCAAACCCCGTTTTTCTTGGTCTATGGCACGGAAGCAATGCTTCCAACGGACATGCTCCATGATAGCCCAAGAGTGCAGGCTTACGATGACTCAGATGCCGGATGCGCATGACAGGATGACGTCGATCTTTTAGAATAAGAACGAGACCTTGTGCTTCAAAGATCCGCCATTTATCAGCAAGGATTGATACGCTACCATAGTCGGAAAATCAATCGTCGATCTTTCAAAGAAGGTGACCTAGTGCTAAGATTGGTGCAAGAAAGGAAGCACAAGTTAGCCCCAGTCTGGGAGGGACCATTTGTCATTAGCAAGGCTATGAAAAGTGGATCTTATTATCTTGTATATATTCGAGACACGGAAGATGATCCCAAGCGTCCGAATCGCAAAAGAAAGAGGAAGATAGATTTTGAACTAGGAGAGACAAAAAGGCCCTGGAGCATCCAGCAGTTACGTCCCTTCTACACTTAGTTTAATTTCTATGTAAACATCTTTGAGATCATGAAATAGAATTGTCGGAATTCATGCATTACTGTTTTATCTGTTTTCATACAAATCATAAGTCCGCCTTATCTATTTCCCAATGATCTTTCAAAATACTCAATGTTAACCCGAATTGTGCCTGCGTGCTCGGAGTTATAAAACTGAATGCTTTTCAGCCTAAGGAGGCTTAAGGAAACCCAGATTGTACATGCATGCCTGAGTTTCATAAAAATTTACTATTCCTTACTTTTTCCTAAGTATTATCTTATTGTTTATGTGTTAGGTCACTGAAATTAGTAAGTAAAAATGTCTTTAGTACGATCCATGATTCCGAGTTTCGGCTGATCGGTTATACCCAGTCACTTGGCGTGAAGATTATGTACTATCGAGCCATTTCAAACACTAAGGACAGTTAAGACATGCAAACCAGAGAACTTAGAAGATAAAGGAATTAAAACCCGGAAAACTTTCAAAGACTTATAAATTAAAACTGCAAAAGCGGAGCACTTGTTTATACAAATGATCGATAGCATTACAATGAATATTACATTATGAAAATGGTAATGCTTCTATGTTTGCAGGCCTTCTACCCAGGACTTAAACAGCTTCCTCGGGATCCGAGTCTTCATCCTCGCTACTGGATTCCTCCGGAGTTGTCGGAATTTCCTCCTCGGGGTAGAAGGTGGAGATGTTCACCATGTTGGCAATCTTGGTCGCGTGACCTTTGATTGCATCAAAGATGCTGGCCCGCTGAGCGTCCGTGTACCCATGAGGAATACCGGATGCCACGCGCCAAGACTTGGCGGTAGTATAATGCATACGCATGAGCGCAAGGGCCATGCGCGCACCACCGCGAGCCGCGGAGCGGAACCAAGACTCCTTGCGGTTCGACCTCGACAATCGCCTCCAGAAGCTTGCTGACTTCCGAGAACTCCCCTGATTTGTCGGGAATGTACTTATTAATAAGTAACATCCCCGCAGCTTTAAGCGCGGTGAAGACCTTCTCAAAAGCCCGGATTCTATCGATCCGGGTTAGATTGGGGGCTACCTTCTGTTTCAATCACCAAAACAAAGTTAAGGAAAGAAGAAGAAGAGAAAAAGGAAAAATCCGGTAAAAGTCAAAAAACATACCGAGGATCCGGTCCATCTCCGTGCCTTCCTCCAGGCGCTGGTTCAGGGCGTTCTCCAGGTCCCTGATGGTGGCTTTGTCCTTCTCGGCCTGGTTGGAGGCCTTGGACTCGGCAATGCCGACGGCTAGTTGGCTGGGCTCCAGGTACTTCTGGAGCTTTACAGTGATCTTGTGAAGCTCCATGTTTTCCTTGGAGGTTCTCCGCATTGCCGACATCTTCATCAATTTGTTTAGCTTTCGCCAAAGAAGCTGAAAATCAAGTAAAAGGAAGAGTTAGAAACTCGGAAAAATACATAGAAAATTTCCAAGCAAAAGCAATGAAAAACTTACCTGCGGATTCATCCAGCGTTTGCTGAATGGAGGCTAGCTCAGATTCTTTATCTTCAAGAATATTAAGAAGGGTTTTCACCTCCTTATTCTTGATGGTGAGCATGCTAAAAATCTCCATGTTAATGGTTTCAGCAGTTTGCTGAAACAAGGAAAAGAAACAAAGATCTTAAGTCAGAAATCAAGCAAGGTAATGGAAAAAGCATTAAGTCAAAAAAAAGTATGCTTTTGACAAAATGCTTGGGGGCTAGAGATATTACCTGGCTCATCCGTTGAAGACCCAACAAGTTCTCGTTGAATTCTTTTGCATACTCTGCAAAAAGAATCCCGACGTGGCAAAGGCCGTCCTGGATGACCTGCCAAGGTGAAAATATGAAGTTATTCCTTACAATAAGCCCGCCTTGCGGCCAAGGACGGATTAAGGGAGCAGGAGCGAAGTGTTTTTTCGCCCACGGTTTGATAAACCCGTGTTTGTCAAATGGCTCCTCCTTTACCTTGAAATTCTTGTCGAATGTGGGGATAGGCTCCTCTTCTAGAACTCGAGAAGGACCTCCCACCTCAGGCACCTCCCTTTCCCTCGCGTCCGTTTCCGGCGCAATGGGCTGGATGGTCTGATGGGTTTCCTCCTCCCTGGCAGCAGTGTTTTCCTCTGCAGCTGCGGCCGAAGTGTCGGGAGCAGCAGCATGAGAAGGTTGTGTCCCTCTCCGGGCCATAGACTTGATTTTCTTCCGGCCTTTTGGCTTCAATGTTGTCGGAGCCAGGCTAGAAAGACAAAATCGGAGAAGTTAGAATTCCGAGAAAAGAAAAGAACTCCTGCGACAAAAAGCAGAGAAAAAAGCAACCCGGATGATTTACCTGGAAGTAGCGACAGGAACTCCGTCAAGATCGATTATTTCTTGAGTAGCGGAAGGCTTCTTGCGTTTTCGTCCTCCTGCAAAGTGGGCATGCATTGTGTCCAACTCGGCATCGGTTGCGAGATCCGCCTCGGGAATATCGACAATCTGTCAAAAGAGACAAAGTCCGAGTTAAAACAAATGTCCGAGAAAGAAGAAATGCAAAACCAAAACCAAAAATGAAGAACCGTACCTTTGGAGCCAGGTTTGTCGCCATGTACATCGGCCGGCTTTCCTCATATTGGTCGCGTGTTGCGACCAATTGGTTAACGCGTTTCCTCAATTCTTTGGTCGTCAAAGACTTGTCCGTTGTCCGCGTGGCGTCTCCGGTCCCGTGTACTCGCACATGAGACGGGGACCGTGATAGGCCAGAGGCTGAATCCGCCTTTCTAGCCAGCATAGGACTGTGTCCATGCCGGTAAGAGGGGGGAGCAGAGATAAGCTTGGCGATGCGCCGTTTGATCCTTAGCAGATCTGGTGGCAAAGTTTGAACTGTGTCCACTGCCCAATTGTCTTGGGAGTGGCGGCAGAGTTGACAAAAGGTGGAATTCCCGTTTCCTTTCCAGGAAACGGGACATCTTGATGATAAAAGAAGGAACCCGTCCAAAACTTGACGGATTCTGAGGTTTTTATCTTGGGGAACCAGTCCTCCCTAAACCTACGGAGGGTGAAGGAAATGGTTCTGCAAGTCGGGAGTGCGCCCTCAGAAGGGTTTCGCTTAACCCCGAAGCAGTATTGCCAGAAATCTAACCTAGGTTCTAATCCTAGAAACCCTTCAAAGATGGCCTGGAACCCTGCTAGATAGAGAATGGAATTGGGAGGAATATTGTGGGGTTAAATGTTATAGTGGTTCAGGACCTAGAGGAAGATGGCAGAAGGTGGAAAACCCATACCTCTGCTAATGTGTGAGGTAAGGAGAACTCTTTCTCCGGCTTTCGGCATCGGCTCGGAGTCGCCCTCCTCGTGCCGCCACTTCCCCTTCAAAATCAGCCATTCCTTCTCCATTGTCAGAAGGAGGGAAGGAACCAAGTTGCAATGGCTCGAATTCCCGGACATTTCTCCGTCTTCCTCCGCTCCGGCGGCGGCCGCGGTGGCGAGTTCCTCACCGACGAGAGTGAGCTTCTCTTCCATGGTCTCGGTGCTGAAGGGTGTGGACGGCGTGGCAGATGATGATGCCACGTTTTTGGCTGCAAGAGGAGGATCCTCGCGAGCCAAGCCACCGGTAGTTCCCTCCGGCGCGCTCGCGGCGGCGCGGCCGTGAGAATCCAGTTGAGGGTCGATGTCGTTGATTATGTCGTCGATGTCGAGGGAGACGGAGCTTTCCTCCGTGGTGCGCGGTGAATCTCCGGATACCATTCTTGGGCAGCTCGGGGAAGATCCGGAACCTCCGATGATGTTCTCCGGGGACGGTGCAGGACGCACGGGCTCTGCTCACACTCGCGAACTTTGGGTTGCAGGCGATGGCGCTTGGGGGCTGGAAGATGGAGTGAGAGCGGAAGGGAAACCGGAGGACCCGAGGGCGCCTATTTATAGCCGGAAAAGTGTTGAGATGCGTGCAACGGCTCTTTTGACCGTTAAATCTTTGACGCGTGTCACGCACCAGAAAACCCGGGAAATAAGGAGGCGGAGTGATAAGTGTTATCTCCTCGTTTCCCGCGAGAATCTGTCAGAGATACGTTTCAGGATTTTGACTGAACCCAAACGTCCGTGATGTCAGCACGTTTTCATCACTGACATCACGAAGTTCCTTCTCCACGAAGGCTCGTGGAAGAAAAGCTAGATTCTGGTAAATTCGAGTTTTGAGTTACACATCGAGAAACTCTTTCTCCGCAAAGGCTCGTGGAAGATAAAGCCGGATTTTGATGAAATCCGAGTTATGTGTTATGAAGTTTTGGGAAAAAGTAGAATCTATACAAAGCGCCAACATTTCTCGAAGCAGAATGCGAATTGATTAAAGGTGGCAGAATGAAGTCTCAATCTTTCTTGGGGGCTAATGTCGGATATGTACCGATTAGGGGTACATCCGGCATTGTCCTAAAGAGCCGGATTACCAGGGTGGCCTGATTGGTAATGGATCACAGTCCATTAGGCGGCCCAGTAAGCTGACGCACAAAATCCGGACCATGGCCCAAATTGGTGCGGCTTGGAGTAGAAGGCGGATTCCTGCTTTCCAAGTTAGATACTAAAAGTAAAGTATGGGCACCTAGAGGGGGTGAATAGGTGCTACGACCAATTTTAATTTTTCTTTAACAATTAGGCTTGACACAAAGGTAAATTCTCTAGATAATGCAACTATGGTGAATTTACCTATATGACAAGGATGCAATAAACACAAAGCAAGTAAGTAAAGGGATTAAGGGAATGAGGTAACCAAAGTGAAGCACACGGAGACACGATGTAATCCCGAGTTACTCCTTGTTAAGGGAGTACGTCTTGTTGGAGGGGTGTGAGCTCAGCACGAAGGCCTACTCAACGCCACAAAGGCCTCACCCAATTCTCCGATGAACCCCGCCACAAAGGCCTAGTTCACCTTCCACTATTGATCCCCTTTGAGGCGGGAATCGAGTCCTTTACAAACAACTTGGGGCACACACCCACAACCAAATTGGGGGCTCCCAACAATCTTGAATCACCAACAAGTAGCAAGATTCCTAGGTTCTCCACAAGAGGAAACCCTAGGCTAGATCCCTCGAGCTAGAGAGGGGGAAATGAAGAACGGGTCGGTGAAGATGTAGATCGGGGCCTTCTCCTTCAATCCTCCAAAGATCTTTGAGTTTGGGAGGAGGGATTGGGAGTTATGAGGGATTTGGTGAGCTCTTAAATGCTATTGAATGCAAGGGGGAAGAACTAGAGATCAAGGAAGAAGAGGAGGGGTATTTATACCCCCTTCCCAAAACTAGCCATTTTGCAGGAATTTGGGGACCAGAATATCCGGTCTGCTGTTCTGCTCGAGCGCCGTTGACTTCAACCGGAATATCCGGTTTCCCATGAAAAATCTGTTACCAATAATCCGGCTTGTCTCTGTCCCGCGCAGGAAACTGTACTGGATATTCCGGCTCCTTCGGAATATTCCGGTACCAATAATCCGGCCCATCTCTGTCAGTTTTTTCGAGCAAAAACTCCTCAACCGGAATATCCAGTTGGACATGAATAATCCGGTACCAATAATCCGGCTCGTCTCTGTCCCAAAAATGGTCTGAAATTTTCCTAACCAGAATATCCGGCTCCTCCGAATAATCCGATACCAAATATCCGGCTGCCCTCTGTCCCAAATCTCTTAGGTCAAACTTCAACGAACTTTTTCGGTGATCGATGCCGATGTTAAACATAACACCTGCACACTAAACACCTCGATAAATAATGTACTTAGTATTGTTAACTAACACACAAAATACCGGGAAAACGAAATGCACTTTCAATCTCCCCCTTTTTTGTGTTAGATGAGAATACTAAGATTTGCAATAAAACCTTGACGATAACATGTTTGAAACAAAATGGAAATGTCTCCCTCTATCTATATGCATATCTTTTGTTTGCCTCAAATGCAAATAGATGCAATACTATACGGGGAGCAATTTCCAACAAGTAGCAAACATGCCAAAGTAACAATATCACATATATGTTGAGAATAAGATGGAAATATATACCTTGTGCATAGAGATGATGGCAAAAATAACCAAGCACAATAACGAATATATCCTCAACATAAGATAGATAATCCAGATAACCACTAACAATAGATAATCCATGATAGCATCCATGATAACCAACATAGTCTCACAACACAATAACACATAGTTTTAAATGACAAAGAAAACGAGCAATGGTTCACGAACATAAAACTAAATGGACACAAGATCTCACGAAATGGTAAAAGCATACGCTTGTGCCCGAACCCATGCAAATCCCGTGAACTAGTAGCTACTTATCCCCCTTTGGCATCGAGACACCAAAAAGGAGAGAAATAACTCTACTAACGTCCCAACACGGTCTAAGCATCAGAATGCTCAGAAGACTCTCTTGCAAAAGCGTCAGAAGCTCCCTCAGCAGCCCTCTCCAGATCATCATCGGTCTCCTCATCATCCTCATCATCATACTCATCAACATGACCCCTGGAAGTGGAAGCAGAAGTGGTACGGAGAGCCTCCTCAATGCGCTCCCAAGGAGTGCGATCATCAGCTGACCACTGAGAGTAAGACTGAGCAACACGAGGAGCAGGCAGATCACCAGTAGCACCACTCACGTGGTGAAGAATCTGACTCTGTGTACTGGCCAACGCTGTGTCCCTACAGTAGGCCCTGTACTGCTCCTTATGGATGTCCACCTTCATGCACAACACATTGCGCTGGAACCAGGAGAGCTTCCTGACATGGCGCAGAGTGCTGGAACCAGGAGTGGAAGTAGGCTAAGCAGGCCGAGCACTAGAGGAGGCCCTACCTCCCGTCGAGGTACCACCCTCAAAAGGAGGAATAGGAGCAGCAGGAGTAGTCTTCTTCTTCCTCTTGATGTACAGTTTCTTGACCTTGTGAGGCTCCATGGGAAGATCAGAGAAATCCTGCTTCATCGCATCCTTGATGAGCATCAAGATGTAAGGACCATAGGGGATGGTGTTCCCTCCTATCACCGCAGTGTACAGCTCATGATAAATAATATCCATGACATCCACAGTATAGGAAACAGAAGGATCCTCTTATTCCATGCACTCTTTAGCCAAGATAAGAAGGTTGCACAGAGGAGTGGTGAGAGCATCATTATTACCTCCACTCGGCACCAAGAAAGATCTGAAGATACGCACCAGCTGATCATAAAGAGGAAGAAGTCCCTCCAATCCCCCAACAGTAAAGCCTGGAGCATATAACTCTGCCATCTACCTCTCCCTCCGAGGTCTCTCCAGCTCATGCACACGGCGACCAATAGGAGGATGAGTGCTGTAGCGATATCCAAGAAGACGAGCCAGTCTGTGGAAAGGAAGCTCACAAGGGGTAGACTGAGTCATCCACTTAAGAATGCAAACATCATCCTTACTGAATACCAGAGTAGACATGAACTGAGTAATGAGCAGAGTGTTGTACAGGCACTGGGTCTCCATGAGCTTCACAAGCCCAAACCTCTCAACAATACTCACAGCAACAGCAAACTCCTCCTTCTCCTTTAACATAGCAAGCTCAAATGGGTGCATCTCACGGATAGGGTACCTGAAGTCACAGTAGATATCTGCATAGATGTATGACTGCTCCAGGTTCTAGAAACGAGAATCACAAGCAACATCCCGTGGAGAGAGATAGCAATCCTTCTGCCTTATCACAGTGAAATCAGGAACACTAATATCGGTCTTATAGTTGTGCCGAGTCTTCTTCTTGGGCTTAGATGAAACAACTTTCTTGTTACTAGATTTCGTTGGAGGGCGTTTAACACCTTGATCCTCATCACTAGTCTCCTTGTAGGAGGGGCGCTTGCGGGAACCACCTGTGAACGAGACAATAGATGGAGAGCAATGGGGATGAGTGCACATATGTCAGGAAAGGAATGAATCATGCATAAAAACAATAGAAAGATTCCAGGTATTAATCTAATAAGAATTCTAGCAAGGATTAATTTTGGGCTGTTCTCAAATGGTACTGCACTCAGCCGGATATTCCGGTTCAGATCTGAACCGGATATTCCGGTGCACCCGAATATTCCGGTTCAATCGTGGACCGGATATTCCGGTACTACGACAGCACAAAATCAATCCTAATCTAGAGTTCAAAACTAGATCGGTGACGAGTGAATCTAGACTATTGTATCTAGCATGCATAGGGTATCCTAGGGAACAATTCTTACCAAGCATTGTCAACAAAAACACAAATCCATGGAGTGGTATGGGTATGGCACCAAGATTCAACGATATTGAACTTTACCGGCATCCATGGACGAAGATACTTGGATGGAAATGCTCCCGAGGACGAGGGGAACCAGATCTGATCCAAAGCTTGAAGATCCCGCGGAGGAAACGACCCGGGAGGCCAAGAATCAGTGCGGCGGCGTTTGGGGGTGGAGGAGAGGAGTTGGGGAAGAAAGGGCACAAACTGCCTCTTCCCCGTCCCTGTCCTGGTTAAGTGATTTTCGCCGGACCGGATATTCCGGTTCAAGTTTGAACCGGATATTCCGGTACAACTTGATATTCCGGTCCAGAACTCGACCGGAAATTCCGGCTGCCTACTGATTCGAAATTTCCTCGTTTCAAAGGACGACACATGTGCTAGAAGAAGATGGCTTTGTGGTCAAATGGCTTAGGATAGAAACACCAAACTGAAAGTATTACTTATCCCCCTCAAAAGTAAGAATCAAACAATCAAAAACCAATTGAGTGAGACTTTCCTACGAACGAACACTTAGAAGGGAAAATACCAAGAAATGCAATGAAATATCAAATAAATCCCAACTAAGATCCAACTCTTCGAAAAGAAGAGGTTGGTGGCCTAAGCCACCATGTAAGAGATCATGGTATGCCACCGCGAAGATATATCTTTGGTGCATTGCCAATTCTCGACATTGAAGCTCACAATTCAACATTACAAAAAGAGAGATAACAATGAATATTTGTTTTGGGCATAATGGGGGGAGGGAGAACCCAATGTGTTAGGATAACACTCCCCCTATGTTCATGCCTACACCTAAGCTCAAACACGTTTCATCTATAGGGGTGTGTGCAAGATCTTCAAGTCAAACTCCTCGAATCAATGATATTTAATTCATTCCTCAAGAACAAGAATCTTGCATCATCAAGTGGCTTCGTGAAGATATCCGCAAGATTGTCCTCCGTGGGCACATAAGATAGTGCAATATCCCCTCTTGCCACATGGTCTCGGATGAAATGATGGTGAATATCAATGTGCTTCGTTCTTGTATGTTGCACGGGGTTGTAGGCGATCTTGATGGGACTTTCATTATCACACAAAAGTGGCACCTTATCCAAGTTAACATCATATTCCTTGAGAGTTTGCCTCATCCAAAGCAATTGAGTGCAAGCACTTGCGGCGGCTACATACTCGGCTTCGGCGGTAGAGAGAGATATGCATTGTTTCTTCTTGGAAGACCAACTCACCAAAGACCTACCAAGAAATTGGCAACCCTGGAAGTAGACTTCCTATCATCTTGAGCACCCGCCCAATCGGAATCCATGTAGCCCTTGAGAGAAAATTGTGCCCCCTTTGGGTACCACAAACCAAATCTTGGGGTATGAACCAAATGACGAAAGATCCTATGGACCGCCATCAAATGGCTTTCCTTAGGAGCCGCTTGATACCTTTCACACACACCTACACTCAAAACGATATCGGGCCTAGATGCACAAAGATAGAGCAAAGAACCAATCATAGAACGATACAACTTTTGGTCCACATCTTTACCCTTCGGGTTACGTGAAAGGTGACACTTCACTTGCATGGGAGAAGACTTGATCTTTGAATTTCGGAAGTTGAACCTCTCGATCATATCTTGGGAATACTTGGCTTGAGAGATGAAAGTTCCACGAGCCAATTGCTTGATCTCAAAACCAAGGAAGAATTTAAGCTCTCCCATCATAGACATCTCGAACCTGTCAGTCATAAGCTTAGAGAACTCATTATTGAAAGCTTGGTTAGTTGAGCCAAAGATGATATCGTCCACATATAGTTGGCATATGAAAAGCTCTCCCTTTACTCTCTTGGTGAAGAGAGTGGGGTCAATCTTCCCAACTTTGAAACCACGGTCATCTAACAACTCCCTGAGGTGCTCATACCAAGCACGAGGTGCTTGTTTGAGACCATAGAGAGCCTTGTCAAGTTTGTAGACGTGGTTAGGAAAGTTGAGATTCTCGAACCCCGGAGGTTGCTTAACATATACCTCCTCTTTTAGTGGACCATTCAAGAAAGCACTTTTAACATCCATTTGTTGCAATTTGAAATTATGCGAAGATGCATAAGCAAGGAGGATACAGATGGACTCAAGGCGAGGCACGGGTGCATAGGTTTCATCAAAGTCAATGCCTTAAACTTGAGTGTAACCTTGAGCAACCAATCTTGCCTTGTTCCTTATGACAATTCCATGCTCATCTTGCTTGTTCTTGAATATCCACTTAGTGCCAATAACATTGTGGCAATCTTTGGGCTTCTCAACCAATCTCGAAACTTTGTTGCGCTCAAAATTATTGAGCTCATCATGCATTGCTTCAACCCAATCGGAGTCCTCAAGAGCTTCAAACACTTTCTTAGGTTCCACCATAGAGATATGAGCTTTATGCTCACTAAAATGTGCCAATTGCCTTCTTGTGGATCTTCTAGCTTGAATATCTTCCAAGACCTTGTTGTCTTGGGCATCAATTTGCTTCAAAGCTCTTCTTATCCTTTTAGCACGACGGTCTTCGATCTCCGCACTGTTGCGCAGAGGGATCACTTGATCATCTTGATCATTTGGGTCCCCATCTTGACCAACTTGGCCTTGATCATCATCATCAACATCATCATCAACAACAATATCTTCAACACTAGCTTCAACTTGAGGAGAGGATGAAGAGGATGGTTGATCTTGGCCTTGACCTTGACTAGCATGAATGATAGGAGTGGTTGCATCTTGCGTAGTGACTTGGTCAATAAGAGGAGGGTCTTCAACATGTTCTTGGTTCGTGTAGCACTTGGCTCCTTGGCTTGTTCTTCTATTGTAGAGGAGGGCTCCACTTGAGTAGAGCATAGTCCTTATCGAGTCGCCATAAGGTGTCCCTCAATGGGGCGGAAAAATCCCACACCCATACTTCCTATGGCTTCTTGAGGTATTTCAACATCTACATTAGAAACATGAAATTGCGCCACTTGGGAGCCATCATTTTCCTCGAAGGCCACACTACAAGATTCTATGACAATCCGTGAGGCTTTGTCAACGACTCTATAAGTGTGGGATTCGGCACCGTAACCAACAAATATACCCTCAATAGTTTTGGATTGAAATTTAGACAACCTAACACCCTTGATCAAATAAAAGCACTTACAACCGAATACACCGAAGTAGGAGACGTTGGGCTTGTTGCCGGTGAGGATCTCATATGGAGTCTTGTCCAAGCCTTTGCGGATGTAGAGGCGGTTGGAGGAGTGGCATGCGGTGGATATGGCCTCGGCCCATAAATATTGGGGAGAAGTGTACTCCGCAACCATGGTCCTTGCCATATCCAAGAGAGTGCGATTCTTTCTTTCGGCAACACCATTTTGTTGAGGAGTGTAAGTGGCGGAGTATTGATGACGAATGCCTTCTTCACTAAGGAATTCATTCAAAGTGTAGTTCTTGAACTCCGAACCATTATCACTCCTAATATCCATTATTTTCACATTGTGTTGACATTGCACTTCGTTGGAGAAGTCGATGATGGTTTGTTAAGTTTCACTCTTGCACTTGAAGAAATAAACCCAAGTGTATCTTGAATAATCATCGACAATCACCAAGCAATACTTCTTGCCACCAAGACTTTCCTCGGGCACGGCACCAAAGAGATCAACATGGAGAAGCTCCAAGATCCTATTTGATGAAATAATAGTCTTGGCCTTGTGTGCCTTATCATGCATCTTTCCTTCAACACACAACCTACAAACGCGATCCTTTGAAAAATAAAAATTTTCTTTTAGTCCGACAATAAGACCACCTTTGTGAAGACTTTCCAAAGTTCTCATGTTGACATGGGATAAGCGGCGATGCCACAACCATCCCAAGTCCGCCTTTCCGAAAAGAAACATTGTTTGAGAGTTGGTAGACTTTGAAAAGTCCACCACGAACAACTCATTTTCAACATGTCCCACGTAAGCGACGTCAAGAGTCTTGCTCCTCAAAAGGACCACAATATCAACATCAAAAAAGACGGACAAACCCATCTTTCCAAGAGAGCGGATGGAAAGTAAATTGTAACCAAGGGATTCGACAAGCATGACGTTCACGATAGTGATATCGGGAGCGACCACAACCTTGCCAAACCCGGATACCTTAGACGAGGACGAGTCTCCATAGGTGACGGTTGCTTGTATGTCATTTGGGCGCAACTCCGTCACAAGTTCTTTGCTTCCGGTCATATGGCTAGTGCATCCACTATCAATTATCCATTTAGTCCCACCAGAAGCATAGTCCTGCAAGAGATCATTGACTAGTGTTAGGACCCGAGGAGGGTCCCTTCATGTTAGTAACAAGGGTCAGTGTTAGGACCCGAGGAGGGTCCCTTCATGTTAGTAACAAGGGTCTTTGGAACCCAAATGGCATAGTCAATGAAACCCTCAATAGGACCAACATATTTAGCTTGCACAACACCATAATAATCAACATATAAGAAATGGTGTGCATTGTTAGTTCTCGCGGAGGTGCTACGAGTAGTGTTGTCCCTCATGACACTACTACTAGAGGCAACATTGCTTGCTTGTGCGGGTGTGCTATGAGTAGTGTTTTCCCTAATGACAATACCACTCGAAGCACCATTGTTGGTCTTATTCTTGTTCTTCTTCTTCTTGTTATTTTTCTTGGCAACATAGCCAAGACCTTGCTTGCCCACTTGTGGCCTTGGAGCACTCAATAGTGGTCTAGCAATGACCACATTTGAGCTAGGGGCCACCACTTGTGGGGTAGAGACCACAACCTTCTCAACTTGAGGGCCTTTGCCCTTGAGCCTTGCTAGATCAACCTTCAACCTAGCATTTTCCTCAATAATATTTGCATGATCACAAGAAGAAGTAGAGGTGCTAGGGTTGCTAAGGTGATTAAGTTGAGTTTGGAGTTTTTCATGCAACTCTTTGAGGGAAGAATGTTGGCTCTCCAAGGCTTTGTGAGCCTCGGTGAGTTGTTCAAACTCCTCGGTTAGTTTACCATGACCAACCCCAAACTCGACTTTATCCTTTTTAGCCTTTTTATATTTAGCAATAGAAAGATCACGTTCCTTAGTGATTTTAGACACAAGTTCATTATGAGTTTCTTCAATAGATTCAAGTTCCTCCTCAAGAGAAACTCTACCATCATGGTCTTCCTCAAGAGTCATAGAGAGGGATGCAATTTCATCCGCATCCCTTCTTTCAACCTCACCTTTCTTCTCAAGAGCTTCTTGGGCCTCTCCCAATTGGCTCATGAGATGCTCAAAGTACTTCTTGGTCTCCCCTTGCATGTTAGACATAAAATTCTCCAAGGAGAGCCTTTCATCTTCTACTCTAAGACTAGCAATATGTTCTAGTTCACTAGGGGTCTTAGAGTTGGAGGTAGGTGATACCTCCGTGGCCTTAGCCATGAAGCACTTGGCATTTCGTTGAGGATGGTTTTCATTGGGGGATTCAAAGAGAGATGAAGATGATGGAGTAGAGGCAATAGCAAGAGCGGTCACTTCATTTGGGGTTTCTTATTCTTCATCACTCCCGGAATCATACTCATCTTGAGTCAAAAGCACAAACTTGGTGAGAGACTTCTTGTTGAATGGTTTCTTCTTGAAATCAGGTTTATTGTACTCAACCTTGGACTTGTCCTTGCGAATTAGCTTGCCACTATGGATTTCTCTATTTTCATAGGGACACTCCGCAATGAAGTGGTGCTTGTCTTGGAAATTGAAGCAAGACCTCACTTTTTGATCCAGATCATTGCCATAGCGAGACTTGGTCTTCTCCTCAACGAACTTCTTGCCCTTGGGAGGATTCCTCCAAAACTTTTGCACGGTGAGAGCAATGAGATCCTTTAGCACGGGATCATAGTATTGTTCCTTCAAGGGAGGCAATGCCTCTTCTCCTTCTTCTTCAAACTCAACCTCTCTTGACACAACCTTGGCCTTCAAAGCAACTGATGCCCCTTTATGCATTCCAATGGCCCTAGCACGGTTGTCAAGAGCATTCTTGGTTTGCACTTGATAGGAGCACATTTCTTGCATCACTTGAGTTGAGGTCATGGAGGAGAAATCATGTCTTCCTTGAATGCTCTTCAATTCCGCGCCCTCAAATGGCATTAGGGCAATCATGTACTTCCTCTTGATCCAAGCATCATCAATGTACTTGGCACCGACATTAGAGAAGGCGGTGGCAAGGGTCTTGAGTCTACGGTGCATGTCTACATGATCCTCTCCATCATGCATATAGAACCCTTCGGCCTCATTGGTCAAGGCATCATATCTATTCCTTTGCATACTCTCATTGCCCACAAACATGATGACAAGAGCGTCCCATGTTTCATTGGCGGTGGAATATTGTTGAAGATGCGGCATGTGGTTAGGACCCATGGCTTGTTGAAGAATTGACAAGGCGATGTAGTTGAGTTGACAATCTAAGGCTTCCCTTCTTGTGAGGTTCTTGGGGTCATGAGGTTTGTATCCATCACGAGTGACCCTCCAAAGCTCTATACAAGAAGAGTTGAAGTGAGTCTCCATGTAATATTGCCATTCACAAAAAGAAAAAGCATCAATTTTAGGTGGATCTTACCTAGTGATTATATGAGGATGAGGGACGGGTGGATCGGGAGAATAATATCCTTTAACGGAGTGAAATTCTACATCTCCATCCGTGCCCTTCTCGGTGGAGTTTTCGGCGGAAGCATTTTTAGATGGTTCACCATCTACCCCTTTCTTGGCCCCTTCCGGATTAATTTCCGGAGGTGTAGATTCGGCGACCTTCGGTCCTTTGGCTTTGAGGAGTTCCGCCAAGGCTTGGCGCAACTCATCAAATTTGGTGTCTATGGATGAGGTCAATTAATTTCTCAACGCATTGAGATCATCCATGGTCACCTTTGCCACGGAACCTTCGGGGTCCGAATCTTCACCCATACTAAAACTCTTAGGAGGTTAAGCCCGATATAAGAGTCGAGGCTCTGATACCAATTGAAAGTAAAGTATGGGCACCTAGAGGGGGGGTCAACAGGTGCTACGACCAATTTTAATTTTTCTTTAACAATTAAGCTTGATACAAAGGTAAATTCTCTAGATAATGCAACTATGGTGAATTTACCTATATGACAAGGATGCAATAAACACAAAGCAAGTAAGTAAAGGGAGTAAGGGAACGAGGTAACCAAAGTCAAGCACACGGAGACACGATGTAATCACGAGTTCCTCCTTGTTAAGGGAGTACGTCTCGTTGGAGGGGTGTGAGCTTGCCACGAAGGCCTACTCAACGCCACAAAGGCCTCACCCTATTCTCCGATGAACCCCGCCACAAAGGCCTAGTTCACCTTCCACTATTGATCCCCTTTGAGGCGGGAATCGAGTCCTTTACAAACAACTTGGGGCACACACCCACAACCAAATTGGGGGATCCCAACAATCTTGAATCACCAACAAGTAGCAAGATGCCTAGGTTCTCCAAAAGAGTAAACCCTAGGCTAGATCCCTCGATCTAGAGAGGGGAAATGAAGAACGGGTCGGTGAAGATGTAGATCGGGGCCTTCTCCTTCAATCCTCCAAAGATCTTCGAGTTTGGGTGGAGGGATTGGGAGTTATGAGGGATTTGGTGAGCTCTTAAATGCTATTGAATGCAAGGGGGAAGAACTAGAGCTCAAAGAAGAAGAGGGGGTATTTATACCCCCTTCCCAAATCTAGCCGTTTTGCAGGAATTTGGGGACCGAAATATCCGGTCCGCTGTTCTGCTCGAGCGCCGTTGACTTCAACCGGAATATCCGGTTGCCCATGAAAAATACTGTACCAATAATCCGGCTTGTCTCTGTCCCGCGTAGACAACTGTACCGGATATTCCGGCTAATCCGGTACCAATAATCCGACCCATCTCTGTCAGTTTTTTCGAGCAAAAACTCCTCAAACGGAATATCCGGTTGGACATGAATAATCCGGTACCAATAATCTGGCTCGTCTCTGTCCCAAAAATGGTCTGAAATTTTCCTAACCGGAATATCCGGGCTCCTCCGAATAATCCGGTACCAAATCCGGCTGCCCTCTGTCCCAAATCTCTTAGGTCAAACTTCACCGAACTTTTTCGGTGATTGATGTCGATGTTAAACATAACACCTGCACACTAAACACCTCGATAAATAATGTACTTAGTATTGTTAACTAACACACAAAACACCGGGAAAACGAAATGCACTTTTAGATACTTTCCGTAGTCTTTTAGGTTTCCTTTCTGTAAGCCCTAACCCGGCTATTATATAAAGCCGGACGGGAGAGAAGAAAGGCAACAGATATAGACAATTAGCTAGAAGCCAACTCGCCGAGAAGTTGATTCTCGTCGAGTTAGCGAAACCCTACTTACATTGTACTTTGTATGCTTCAGGCTTCAGCCCTGATTTAGTGAGATTGCAGGAGTAGGAATGCCGCCTAGTTGCGATGTAGCGAACCTGGGTAAAATCGGTATTCCTGGTTGTCATACTACCACGTCCCCCCACGTCTCTATCCGTAGGCTCATGGTACCCCATTCTATGAACTCTACTATGATGTCTCGACAAGGAGAGCTCATTCATATGTTTTATAGCACTTTCATTTTCAGTTCCACAAAAAGTTTCTTTCTCAACAACAGATATATAAGATAAATCAAGAGAGAAATCATAATCCTTGTCCCTAATATAAATAGGAGAAGTGGCAAACTTAGCATCAGGAGATAATTTATATCTAACAACACGACTTTCCATAAGACGTATAGCAACATCTTTATCCTTCATAGCATGTATTTCATCAAAAAGATCATCACTTGGTTCAATATAAGCATCATCTAAATCATCACTAGGGTTCTCTCTAAACTCAGGTGAAAAAGCATGAGTAACCAGATTTTTAGCACGAGTTTCAGTGTTTGCAATATTTTTAGCTTTAGCAATAGTAGCATCTAAGAAAGGACCGAGAGAATTACTCCCATCAAGCACAGTAGAAGAATCATCAAAAGTATCAGAAGCATTTTTAGATTCAGCAGAAGTAGCATGTGTAGCATGTGGTGGTGTAAGCAGCTTACTCGTAACAGACGGTTAATCAAGAGCAACAGAGGTGTTCAGAGTTGTACCTCTTCTTGTAGTTGATGGTAATATAGGAACTCTTCCATCACGAGACTTACCCATGATGAATGATATCAGTAGATAATAATACTCTTCGGTGAGCTCGCAAATAAAGCTATGCTCCCCGGCAATGGCGCCAGAAAATAGTCTTGATGACCCACAAGTATAGGGGATCGCAACAGTCTTCGAGGGAATTAAAACCCAAATTTATTGATTCGACACAAGGGGAGCCAAAGAATATTTGTGAGCCTTAACAAGTGAGTTGTCAATTCACCTGCACCTGAAAGTACTTTTGTTCGCAGTGGTTTATCAGTAGTAACAGTTTTATAGTAGCAGCAGTAGTGGAATGAAAACAGCAGCAGCAATGTTTGAAGTAAACAGCGGGATTAAATACTGTAGGCATAGGGATGGATGAACGGGCATTGCATGGACAAAAAAGTTCTAATAATGATCATGTCAGGGACATTGCAGATAAATATGATAAAGCATCCAAGCACTAAGTAACCATAGGCATGTGTTTCGTAAATAGTCGTACGTGCTCGCAATGAGAACTTGCACAACATCTTTTGTCCTACCAGCCCGTTTTCAGCGGGGGCTCAAGGGAACTACTAGTAATTAAGGTATTCCTTTCAATAGAACACCGGAGCAAGCATTAACACTCCGTTAACACATGTGATCCTCACATCGCAGCCATCTCCTCCGGTTGTCCCAATTTATGTCACTTCGGGGCCTCGGCTTTCGGACAACAATATGTGTAAACAACTTGTAGGTATGATCAAGAAACAATAATTATCATCGTGATTCAATAACATGTTCAGATCTGAGATCATGGCACCACTAGTAGGGAATGGCTTATAGCCACCAGCATACTGCTGGCCAACAGCATTTACCGTTGCCCAGCGCTAACAGCACTGGCGAACAGCATTTCCTGTTCGCCAGCGCTATTCCTCCTACCGCTGGCGAACATGACCGCTGGTTCGCCAGCGCTACGGGTGGGACCCACCTGCGCGCGCTACAGCTGCTGCCTGATACTACCGCTGGCGAACTGGGCGGAGTGTTCGCCAGCGCTACGCTCACTACCGCTGGCGAACAGGTGTGGTTGTTCGCCAGCGCTAACTTGTGGGCCCAGGACGCATGTTAGCGCTGGCGAACAACCACACCTGTTCGCCAGCGGTAGTATGGAAGATCTGCCATAAGTGGTACCCCCAACCACCCACTTTCCCCTCCACTCTCCCTTCTCCACCTTGTCCCATCTTCTCTCTCTAGCTCAAAATTATGCCAATTTCTCCACCCTCCTACTCTATTTTGAACCAACTAAATTTATTTTAGTTGGTATATATATGTTTATCTCCCTCCTAACACCATTTCTACCCAAAATTTTCCCTCCCTAGCCATCTAGATCTAGGATTACCCCCTCTCTCTCCAAAGCTCCAAAATTCTCCGGATATCATCGTGTAGCCATCTATTCATTTGAGGTGGGATGAATGATAATATATAATTAAATGAGTTTGTATATAAATTTTGTCCGGATACACGCGATATGCAATATGTGTGAAATTTCACCAGATTCAACAATGGTCGTGTGATGGAGACGATAAATGCATGTGTGCGCAATTTTTTGTGGAATGAAATTGAGTAACCAACTATCGCCGGAATGTTGATTCATTTCCGTCTCGGCATAGTTTGGCACTCCCTAATAACCTCCTATTTGTAGGAAGGTCATGCCGAATTTTTTCGTGAATACGACATGAGAAGTGAAATTTTTGATATGAAAATGAGTTTCCACTTTGCCGGAATGTTGATTCATTTCCGTCTCGGCAAAGTTTGGCACTCCTCTAACCTCCAATTTGTAGGAAGGTCATGCCGATTTTTTTTCGTGAATATCGAAATATATATATATATTATGTTTTGTTCTAATATTAATTATATCGGCGCGCTCTCGTGCAGGCGACATATAATGGTGGTCGTTAAGAGTGAACATGTCGTGAATAGTTACTTGAGACACGCGACAGAAGACATGTTACAAAATGGCCGCAAGGAGATACGATGTCCATGTCGAAAGTGCAAACTAGGGGCTTGCTCAATCCCTTTACCGGAGACTTGCTCAGTCACCTCCTAAGGTATGGTTTCATGGATGGGTATAACAGTCAGTGGGTAAGTGATGATGAAGATGATGAAGTCCATGGGGCGGCGGCGGTAGGAAATGATGTGCAACAGGACAATAGCAACGATCGACTAGAACTACAGCAGGACCAACTACAGCAGGACCAAGATCAGCCTCATGACCCCGCACATGATCATGGAGAAGATGTTGAACAAGACGTGGATGAAGATCACGAGGACACAGGGACACCCCTAACGGAAGTTGTGCGTGACCCTCATCTGAAAGAACTGCTTTTGAGAAAGACGACTAGCTCGATATCTGCTGCTAGAGAGCAATCAAAGCTGGCGCAACTAGAGATAGACTCGAAGACACCGTTGTATGCAGGCTGCAGTCCGGGAGAGTCCCGCCTGAGAGTGGCCCTCGATGTTCTGCAGATGAAGGCGAGATACAAATGGAGCGACATAAGCGTCGATGCAAGCCTGCAATACTGGCACGATGTCCTTCCAGAGGGCAACACCTGTCCTAAAAGTTGCGACGAGGCCAAGAAAGTCGTGTGCCCCTTTGATTTAACTCACGAAAAATACCATGTGCATCAACGATTGCTACATTTATCGGAAAGAGGACGCGAACAAAACCATTTGTCCAGTTTGCAACGACGCTCGATACAAGAAAGGGAAGAAGAAAGCTCCTCGGAAAGTTGTGTGGTACTTTCCGCTCATTCCCCGTCTGCAACGGTATTTCGCGGACCGCAAGGAAGCAGAGCTCATGCGCTGGCACGCGAAAAGGAGGAATAAAGTTTTGAAAGATCCAAATCGGAGTGAAAAAGTAATTCTGACACATCCTTCAGATGCAAGTCAATGGAAAGCAATTGACTGTGAATATCCAACGTTCGGGGCGGAGGCAAGGAACATCAGGTTGGGTGTGAGCACCGACGGACTAAATCCGTTTGGCAACCAGAGCAGCACCCATAGCACCTGGCCCGTGTTTGTATGGATGTACAACATCCCTCCCTGGTTGTGCATGAAGAGGAAGTATATTCACATGAGTATGCTAATTCAAGGGCCGAAACAACCAGGCAACGACATCAATCTATACCTGAAGCTGCTTAAAGATGAGCTGGACACGCTATGGGCCGAGGAAGGGGTGAACACATGGGACGCCTTCGGTGAACAATATTTATCAATGAGAGTTGTCTTACTCTGTACGGTTCACGACCTACTCGGCTACGGATATGTGGCGGGCCAGGTGTGCCACGGACATAACGGTTGCGTGTGGTGCATGGATGACCCCACGTTTATGCAACTTCCGAAAGAACCTGAGTCTTCGAAAACAGTTTTCGTTGGCCATCGAAGATGGCTACCCAACAAAGACCCGTGGAGAAGGCGAGGAGACCTTTTTAACGGTGAGGATGAGCTCCGTGGACCTCCACGTAAGAGGTGCGGCGAAGAAATCTACAATTTGCTGAATGATTGGAAGGAATGCCCAGAGCCGGGAAAGAAGCAAAAGGCGCCAAAACCGCTTCTGGATGTATGGAAGACGAGGTCGGTGTTTTGGGACTTGCCATACTGGCCCATTCTCGATACGCCTCACTGCCTTGATCTGATGCATATCACGAAGAATGTGTTTGAAAGTTTGTTTGGCACGCTGCTCAACATGCCGGAGAGGACCAAAGATGGGGTGAAAGCAAGAAACGACCTGAAATATTTTGGTATTAGGGTAGATCTTCAGGGGGACGCCCGGATGATGACGACGACGATCAATCGTGTGATGAGGAGACGGAGGGTCGCAAGGCCAAAAGGGTTAAGAGGAATGACTATTACTGCCCCCCCTCCTGCTTCACTCTTAGTCCGGACGAGATCACAAAATTGATGATGTGCCTTCTCGGAGTCAAAGTCCCTAGCGGTTACTCAGGGCTAATAAGCAGATTCCTCGACGCGCAGAAACAAAAGTTTAGCGGGATGAAGTCTCATGACTGTTACGTGATGATGACGCAGATACTTCCGGTTGCGATCTGCGGAATAATGGACAAACACGTCCGGGAAACCCTGTTTGGCCTCTGTAACTTCTTCAACGTTATATCTCGAAAGTCGATCACGGGGAAGCAGATCTCAAGGCTGCAGGAAGAGATTGTCGTGATACTATGCGAGCTTGAGATGTACTTTCCACCATCATTCTTTGACATATGTGTTCATCTGTTGGTCCATATCGTGGACGATATCATCCATCTCGGGCCGTTGTTCCTGCACAACATGATGTCGTTTGAAAGGATGAATGGGGTCATCAAAGGATATGTTCGCAACAGAGCTCGTCCGGACGGAAGCATCGTCCAGGGCTTTCTCACCGAAGAGTGCATCTCTTTCTGCACGAATCATATGGACGTGGAGGACCCAGTTGGTCTGCCCAGAAACAAGCACATTGGCAAGCTCGATGGAGTAGGTCACAAAAATGGACGTAGAGAAGTGCATGTGGATCGGGCTTGTCGACGCACCGACTTTAACAGGGCAAACTTAGTAGCTCTCCAACACATTGACATGGTTGATACTTGGGTGGAAAAACACAAGAGCTCGATTATGAAAAAGTACAGTGAACAAGGCAAGCGGAGGACCGAAGGAGAAATAATTAGAGAGCATAACTCCACTTTCTTGCGTTGGTTTAAAGATGTGATCGTCGCTAATCCACCGCCAAGGGATTGTGCGAAAAATAAACTATTGTACGCCTTGGCACATTGCCCAGCTCCCAACCTAGCGACGTTTCAAGCATATGATATCAACGGGTTCACCTTCTACATAGAGGAGAAAGACAAAACTTCCGATTATCAAAACTCAGGGGTAACGATGGAATCCTACACCGGTGACAAAAAGTTAAGATACTACGAAAGGATAGAGGAGATATGGGAGCTTAACTACTCTGGAGAGAAGGTGCCTATGTTCCGCGTCAGATGGGCTAGGATGTCGACCGTCAGAAAAGAAGACCAATACTTTACAACCATGGTTATTCCCGAAGCCGGAACCTCATCAAGCGCGAATGTCACAGTGCAAAATGAGCCATGGGTATTGGCTAAGCATGTGTCCCAATGCTTCTTCATAACAGACCCCGCAAGGCCTAGCCGTGTTGTCGTGAGGAGAGGGAAAAGAAATATCATCGGAATGGATGGAGTCGTTGATGAGGACGAGTTCGACACGTTCGGCGACCCAAATATTGACGATGATCAAGAAGATGATGATGATAGTCATGCAACATACACAACAAGAAGAAGCAGAACTACGCTACGTAGGCATGGTCTTCCATTCAGAAGAAGAAGTCATAATGTGGGGTTAAATTATGCAACTGCGACCAAAAAAGGCAAAAAGATCAAACACTGAGAAACTATGTATGCATTTGTCTGCCAATTGTATGCGACGAAACTATGTATATGCATGGGGTCTGATATCAATGTGCACTTATTATAAATTTAATGTACCTTGTTCTGTATTTCAAATGTGTGGACTTATATTATTTGAAACATAAAGGAAACAAATAGAAATTAAACAAGAAGGAAACAACGGAAAACAATAGAACACATAAAGAAAAAACAGATAAATAAATAAAAAGATTATTATAAATTAAATGTCTTTGAATAATTTAAACAAATAAAGAAAACAAAAAAAACATTATTATTTGTAATGTGTTTGAAATTAATTTGTAATGTGTTTGAATTATTTTAAATTAAATGTCTTTGAATAATTTAAACAAATAAAGAAAACAAAATAAAACATTATTATTTGCAATGTGTTTGAAATTAATTTGTAATGTGTTTGAATTATTATAAATTAAATGTCTTTGAATAATTTAAACAAATAAAAAAAATATTATTATTTGTAATGTGTTTGAAATTAATTTGTAATGTGTTTGAATTATTATAAATTAAATGTCTTTGAATAATTTAAAAACAGTAATGTTTCTCAAAGAAAAACTAATAAAAAACAATACAGTAAATAAATTCAAAAAAAAAGGTAGCGCTGGCGAACAAAGCTTTGTTCGCCAGCGGTAGTGTAGCGCTGGCGAACCAGCCACTATGTTCGCCAGCGGTATGGGCATAGCGATGGCGAAGCAACCTTTGTTCGCCAGCGGTATGTTTCCCCCCTCTCACTTACACCTGGGCCCCACCTCCTCCCTTCTATACAGAGCACACGCATAGGGAAAAGGACTTAGCCGTTTTCGATCGCGTCCGTGCCCCCGTCGACCTCCTTGTAACACCTGGGGTGTTACCCTAGATAGAAGTTGGTTGTTTTCTTTTTGCATCCCATGCATCATGAGCATTGCATTCTGTTTTCCAAAACAATTTAAATTGTTCAAAACCCTAATGGTAAAATTCAAATAACCAAATCCAAATCAAATAAATCCTTTTCCAATATGGGTTTAAATATTAAAAATTTGGCAAACAAATTAAATCAAATAATGTTGGTATGATTGTTTGAATTTGTAAAAATAAAACTTTGCCTATTTCCAAAAATTTCCCAATTCAAACCTTGTTTGAATTTCACCTAACACCTTTAAACCAAATTAAATATGCAAACTTGTGAAACAATGTTAGCTCTTGCTTTATTTGTTGTTTTGGAAAAAATAACACAAATAATTCCAAAAAGGGAAAACCCCCAAAATCCTATTCTTTCTCACTCTTTGATCTCTTGCAAAAAAAAAAATGGAAGAGGAAAAATAACAAAATAGCAAAGGAGAGGGCAGCCCACCCCTTCTCCTCCTTCTCCCTAAAGCCCACCTTTTCCCTTTTTCTTCCCAAGCCCAAGCCTTTTCTTTTCTTTTCCCCCAAGCCTTTCCTTTTCCTCTCCTGCTGGCCCACCAAACCTTTCTGTCGTCTTCCTCTGTTGTACGAACCACCACTACGCCCTCCGATCGATCCTCCACCCCATGGATGAGCAGCCGTACTGGTTTCCCTCATCCTTAAGTACCCACCGATCCCTCTGCTGCTAACCTAAAACCCTAGCGCCGCCACTTCATCTCATCTTCCCCTTCCCCAAGCTTCTGTTTTCCTTCTGAAACAATCGACACTGCAACCAGAGCCGCACACCACCGTGAGTCACCGTCAGACCACCGCCCCCCCGATCGCCGGCCACCGCGAGGACCAGCCGGTAGCGGGAATGGAACCGCGGCGGTGCGGTGCGCCTCCCCGTCCCCTCGCCGCCTGCTGGGACCTCCGGTGTGGCCCGCGCCGTCGACGGCGAGGAGCGCTCTGCCACTGCCCGTCAGGAAGGCGCCATCGACGACAGCAACCAGCGAGGTGAGCGCGTCGCCCTGCCGTCCCTCTCTCCCTGTCCGCCTCCTTGCATCGCGTCGTGCGCCAACACCCCTTGCATCTCGCCGCCCTGCAGTAGTCGCCGCCGGCGTGTTACCGTCGTTCCCTGCTTCGTTCGTTAGGTTCAGAAAAAGGCAGCGATCTGTTCAATGTTCAGTTATCTGCGTCGTGCAACCTCTTCTTTCGTCAGTCCGCTGTACCAACACAAACATGCAGGCACCCCAGTGGTTCGAGCCCAGATGCGCGCGGAGGGAGGTCCCGAGCTCGAATCCCCTCGGCCGCGCACGGCCTTTTTCCTTTTATTTGCGCGCACAGGGGCGGGCCCCGCTGGTCATTGACTGCGGTGGCCTGCGTGGCTCCACCCGCACCAGTCAGCGCCTGCGTGGCCCTCGGGCCCGCAAGTCAGCCGCTGTGGCTGGCTAGCAGCGCGGTGACAAAAGAATTCCGGCACGTTTCTTTTAATTCAATCCCTTAAAAAAAATTGCAGAATGGTCCCTAGATTTCAATTGCTCACAACATTAGTTTTATAACTCCAATAAATGAAAATAAAATATGCACACTGGTCCAAATTTAATTCTCTAACTAATGGTACCAATTGTTTCCTGTTTTAAATTTTCAAAATGCAATTCAAATTTGAATTCAAATAATTCAATTGTAATTTGCAACATTTCATAAATAATTCATACTATTTCCAAATAAAGCAAATAAAATATGTTTTTCATACCATTTTGAATATCCTATTCAAATATAAATTTGTTTCATGGTTTGAATAATTTAAATTGCCTAAAAATTTAAATCTTGTTTAATTCAATTAAAATTGTTTAATATTGTTTAATTCATAATTAAATAATCCTAAGTCCAATTTCAAAATGTGAAACATGTAATCCAACTAAAATTTGATGTTCTTTTCAAATATCAACTTTGTTATTTGTTTTGAACATTTTAAATGGTTGAAAACAACAAATACTTGTGTGTTCCCTTTAAGGCACCCAAAATTCCCTAAGTTAATAATAAAATTCTAAATTGCTACACCCTATCTTAAATTGTTTCTAATGTTGTTATTTTGCTGTTTCCCTTTTGCATGCATCATGCTAATCCACCTCCACCTGTTGCTTAGTTGGAAAACAATTGTTTCAACCATAATTCATGGGCTTTTCATATGCAACTCAAATTGCATATGGGTCCATTTAAATTTGTTTAACTTGTCAACTAGTTTATTTCTATGCATCCATACCTTGATCATGCTGGATCTTTTGCCGTAGTAGTAATTGTTGCATCCGGTGTTTGTTCGAGGTTCGTTGCTTCTTCCCGGATACGTTGAGATGATGTGAGCAACGACAAGTTCTGCTACCTTGCGGGATCTCAGGCAAGTATACTCACTTGCATGCCATATGGCTGCCTTTCATCACTTGTTACCGATTCTTTCCGTTGATTCTTTTCTGCTAGCCTTAGTGGTAGTTGTTTCTGTTACGAACCCATCACATGAATCCCTTAACCTTGATATCGCCTCACTACCATACCCATAACCATTGCTTGTTGCCCGTGTCTTACTATCTTGCTTAGGGTTGTTTTGCTCGAGTCTGTTACCCGTTACTTTCTGTTATTACTCTATTACGTTCTGGGGGCTCGATGTTTAATCAATCAATCATGCTAATGTTATTGGTAAATAATAAATTTGATGATAAGGCACCGGCAGGAGGCCCTTTGTGGTTTTGAGGCCTGCTAGTGTCGACCCTAATAGGAAAAGGGTCTTGTCTACTGATCCATGATGAGCGCACTACCCGCATTTGGGGAGTATGGGATCCCCCTCAGTTTGACCCGATTCGCATCTCGTCCAAATCGCCTCATTTAGTTCGGGTTTTCCATTTGCTGCATGCATGATCTTGCGAGCCCTTGGTACCCGGGTGGAACTTTCGTAGTCGGCATATAGGGGGACACGTTCTTAGAGTGCTATGAGGGTCCATTTTCTTCTGGGCTCGATTAGCCGTGCGCCCAAGGTGCTTTGGGCTTGATGCGAAGAAGGGTTGGATTGTGTTGAGTGCCACGCTTGGTGGAGAGGCCGCTCCATCTGGCGGGATATTCATGAGTGTACGGCTAAATTGGTGCAACCCTGCAGGGATAATCTTCTCGAGAAGCCGTGTTTTCCGCGGTTATGGATTACCTAGAAGGCTTAACCAAATTTTTGTCAAGAAGGATCAAACAAAAAGACTCGTGGTTGACTATCGTCCTCTCAACGAGAAAACCATCAAGAACAAGTATCCACTTCCTCGTATCGATGATCTTTTTGATCAACTTGCTGGAGCCTCAATATTCTCAAAGTTGGACTTGAGGATGGGTTACCATCAGATAAAGATCAGAAAGGAAGATATTCCTAAGACAGCTTTCACCACTCGTTACGGTCTATATGAGTACACCGTCATGTCCTTTGGTCTCACCAATGCACCGGCAACGTTCTCAAGACTCATGAATTCTGTCTTCCATGAATACCTCGACAAGTTCGTTGTGGTATATCTCGATGACATTCTAGTCTATTCCAAATCCGACGAAGAGCATGGAGAACATCTTCGTCTCACTCTCATGAAACTTCGCGAGCATCGTCTGTATGCCAAGTTTTCCAAATGTGAGTTCTGGATTCCAGAAGTTGCATATCTTGGTCATATCATCTCTGCCAAAGGCATTGCCATTGATCCTGAAAAGGTTAAGGCAATTGTTGACTGGAAACCCCCTAAGACGGTGAAAACAAGTTAGAAGCTTTCTTGGCTTGGCTAGCTATTGCCGTCGTTTCGTCCAAAACTTTTCCAAGATTGCCAAACCTCTCACTGATCTCACAAAGAAGGACAAAAAGTTCATTTGGACTCCACAATGTGATGAGAGTTTCAACCTCCTGAAGACTAAACTCACTTCCACACCTGTCCTAGTTGGCCCAGATACCACCAAACCTTTCCAGATATTCTGTGATGCATCTCTCCAAGGCCTAGGAGCAGTTCTTATGCAAGAACGTCAAGTTGTCGCTTATGCTTCACGTCAGTTGAACCCACATGAGCAAAACTATCCCACACATGATCTTGAACTTGCAGCAGTTGTGTTTGCCCTCAAGAAATGGAGACAATACTTGTTGGGTAACAAAACTGAATCTTTTCCGATCATAAGAGTCTGAAATACATCTTCACTCAGCCAGATCTGAACCTCAGGCAAAGGAGATGGATTGAGAAGATTAAAGACTTTGATCTCACCATTTCTTACACTCCAGGCAAGGCTAATGTTATGGTCGATGCTCTCAGTCGCAAATCCTTGCAATAATCTCATGATCATGGAAAGCCAACCTCCACTTCATGAAGAATTCCAGAAGCTGAACCTTGGTCTTGTTCCTGAAGGATACCTTGCTAGCTTGACAGCCAGCCCAACTCTCGAGGACAAGATTCGTTCTGAACAACTTCGTGATAATGGATTCAAGAAGATTGGGATCACATCAAGGAGGGCAATGATAAATTCAAGTCCTTCTCAATTGATGACAAGGGAACTGTGTTCTTCGAAGGACGCATTGCAGTCCCTCAGATTCAAAGTCTCAAGGATATCATTCTCAAGGAGGCTCATGAAACTCCTCTATCCATTCACCCTGGAAGTACAAAGATGTACCAGGATCTCAAGACTCTGTATTGGTGGTCTGGCATGAAACGTGAAATTGCTCAATACGTTTCTGAATGCGACGTTTGTCAACGTGTTAAGGCAGTCCATCAGAAGACAGCAGGTCTACTCCAACCTCTGAAAATTCCTGAGTGGAAGTGGGACATGATTGAAATGGACTTCGTTACTGTTTCCAAAGTCCAAAAAGGGCAAACGATGCAATCTTCGTTGTTATTGATCGTCTCACTAAGGTTGCTCACTTCTATGCTGTAAAGGAAACTATCTCAGCTAGCCAGTTAGCAGAGCTCTACACAGCAAAGGTTGTTCCCCTTCATGGTGTTCCATTGGAAATAAGCTCAGACCGTGGAAGTATCTTCACTTCTCGTTTCTGGAAAAGCTTTCAAGAAGCATTGGGCACCAAACTTCTGTTCAGCACAGCTTATCACCCTCAGTCTCAAGGGCAAGTCGAAAGAGTCAATCAGATTCTCGAGGATATGCTCAGAGCATGTGGTCTCTCCTTTGGCATGAAATGGGAGGATTGCCTTCCATATGCTGAATTCTCTTACAACAACAGCTACCAGGCAAGCCTAGGCATGGCACCATTTGAGGCACTGTATGGTCGCAGATGCAGGAGTCCAATCAATTGGTCTGGAGCTGGTGAACGTTCACTTTTAGGCCCTGACATTGTTAAGGAAGCCGAGGAGAAAGTTCGTATCATTCGTGACAATCTCAGGATTGCTCAGTCTCGTCAGAAGAGCTATTATGATAGCAAACACAGGGATATGGTCTATGCACCTGGTGATAAGGCATATCTCCGTGTAACTCCCCTCAGAGGCACTCATCGTTTTGGTGTAAAAGGAAAGCTTGCACCAAGATACATTGGCCCTTTCAACATCCTCTCAAGACGTGCAGAGAATGCTTATCGTCTTGAACTTCCAGAAAAACTTTCCAAGGTGCACGATGTGTTCCACGTGTCACAACTCAAGAAGTGTTTCAAAGATCCAGATCGTGCAGTTGATCATGATTCCATTGAGCTGCAAGATGATCTATCTTATGAGGAGCACCCTATTCGTATTCTCGTTGAGACCGTGCGTAAGACTCGCAACAAGAGCACCAAGTTCTTGAAAGTCCAATGGTCGCATCATTCTGATAAAGAGGCAACGTGGGAGACCGAAGAGGATCTTCGCAAGAAGTATCCGGACCTGTTCATTTCTCAGTAGGGAAGATCGGGGCGCGATTCCTTCAAGGGGGGGCGTTTTGTAACATCCAAGTATGAAAACATCCCTTAGTGGTTCAATTTCTTGTTTATTTTCAAGCAAGGCATCATGTCATCATCTCATTGCATTTGTTTTAATTGTGTTTGCATTGTTTTCTTATTGAATCAACCTTGTTTTCACACTTGTCTGTTACAATCTTTCAAACAAAGAATTGCAAAACAAAACATCCCTTGTTTTCCAAATAAATTCATTGATGTTCAACTATTAAATTGTTGCCCCAAATCATTCCTTTAATTCCACCAATTAAATTCAAATCATTTCCAAATTCTCAAATCAGTACCTTTTGGAAACCATAAAACTCACCAAACAATTTTTCCCCCTCCAAATCATTCTAAAACCCTAGGGGTAACCCTATTCTTATACATGTTTTATTAAGGTTTTATTAAACTCAAATCCCTCTATTTTGGATTCAAACACAAACGATAATTTTAAATTTCAATTTTTGAAATCCAAGCTTGCAGGGTGGTTTCTAATTACCTAGAAGGCTTACCCAAAATTTTTCAAATTTTTCTATAAGCAAAACCCTACCTTTTTCTTCCAAAAGCAAACTGCAAAAAAAAAAAACAGAAAAAGAATAAAAAGCAGCTAACCTACGCGCGCGCAGCAGAAAACCCAGTCCAGCCCACCTAGCTACGCGCGCGCCGCAGCCCAGCCCGCTATCCTCCACTTACCGGTTCGACGCTGCGCCAAGATTCGTGCCTGCGCTCTCCGTCTTCGTCAAACCGTACGGCGCGCCATCGGAGAGCTCCACGACGACCCCGCGGCGACCACGGCGGCCACCAGGCGCCAGCCGCGCCTATAAAGCGTGCCCTAGGGCCCCGTACCTACCCTATCGCTCTAGGGTTCCTCGCAGCGCCGCCAATCGCCTCCACCATCGACGGTTCCCCTCTCTGCAACTATCCCGCCGGCGAGCTTCTGAAGAAATCCATGGCGCCACCGTGTCTCACTCCCACCTAGCCACCTCTGCACGGGAATCAGTCCGCCTCCCTCTCCTCTCGCTCCTGGACACCAGATCGTGGCTGGTAAGCTCCTAATTTGCCGTCGCGGTCATCGATCCTTTTCCGGCCACCGTGTCGACATGGACTGAACCCGAGGTTCTCCTCCTCGTTGCAGAGCCGCACGGAGCCATCTGCTCCCTGGAATCGTTTCGCCAACGTCCCCTCGTCGTGTTGGACACCGTAGCAGCCGCAGAGGACCACCAGAAGATCGCCGCCGTCCCCGACTGTCCGCGTCACCGCCGTCGTCATCCGCGCGTCATCACCGTCGAGCCTCTGCTCCTCTACAAACGGTGGTGAGCACCGTTGCTCCTCCTCCCCCCTTGCACCTACTCCCTACGTTGATCTACAACGTCCACGGTGACGCAGCACGGCCACCGTCCACCGTAGTTCGCCGCCGCGTTCCTCTGTCAGTGTCACGGAAGGTTTTCGTCGTCAGAAAAGTTCAGAGTTTTATAACTGAACCTTAACCTGCAACATCCCCCTTATCTGACAGAATCGAATCGCAGCGCAGCTGGTTGCAGCAGAGCGCGAGCAAGCGCGCGGTCACGGGTTCGAGTCCCTGACGCGCTATTATTTTGGGGAATTTTCCTCCCGCGCCGTGGCCCACCAGTCAATGGTACTGGTGGCCACGCAAGCGCTTGCTCAGCGCCACGCTGGCTAGGCCCACGGGCAGAGGCAGTGGCTAGCTGCCACCTGAGTAACAAAAGTTTTCTGCGCAATTTTTAAAATTACAAATTCCTTTTTAAATAGCAGATTTGAATAGAAACTTTGTAATTCCATATCTTTTATTTCATAAACCCAATAAATACAAACTTGATGTCTATTCTGATCCAAATTTTATAAACTTTCCAAATATTCCACTTGTGTTCTGTTTTGAATTTTCAAAATACTTTTAAATTTCAAATTTGAATAATTCAAATGCAAATTGAAATAATTCATAACTAATTCATACTGTTTTCAAATAATTCAAATAAAATATGTTTTTTACACCTTTTTGAACACTCTATTCAAATATAAATTTTGTTTTCTGGTTTAAACAATTTAAATTGCCTAAACAATTTAAACCTTGTTTAATTCAATAACATTTGATAAAATCATAACTTGATTAATATAAAATATTTTGAACATGCAAATCATGATTTCAAACCACTAAAGTGTGAACCTTTCCAATGTGGATTTGAATTTATGGTTTGAACAAATAAAATTCAATTAATATTTAAGCTTGTTTTAAATTCAATTAAAACTTGTTTAATATTGTTTAATTCATAATTAAATAATCCTAAGTCCAATTTCAAATTGTGAAACATGTAATCCAACTAAAATTTGATAAGCTTTTCAAATATAAAATTTGTAAATTGTTTTGCACACCCTAACTTGATGAAAACAATAATTGTTTTGTGTACCATGTTTAAGTAACAAAATTTCCAAACTTATTAATGTTTCCTAAAATGGTTAACTATCATTCCAATTGCATTTAACTTTGTTATCTTATTGTTCCTCATCATGCATGCATCATACTAAGTCACTTACACATGATGCTTAGTGATAGAACAATTAATTCAACTCTAAAGCATGGGCTTCCATATGCAACCTTTGCCTATGGAATCCATTTAAACTTGTGTCTCATATCAACTAGTTTAGTTGGTGCATCTATTAAACGTGACATGCATCATCCAATGTTTGTGCACCTATGCCATGTATTGATTGCCCGTCTTCCTTCGTTGTTGTTTTTGCTTCTTCTCGATTAGACGACGACGTTGGTACCGACGAGCCTTACGACACCACTACTCAGGACCTAGCCCAGTACGAGGCTGAGCTGCCAGGCAAGTTATCACTCACATGAATCATCGAGTTCCTTTCCACACTTGTTGTCGATACTATCCTTTTGTCTAATACTGCTAGCCCTATGTATCGTTGCTTGTTCTACGACCCTATCACATGATACCCTGAACCAATGATACTGCCTCACCTCCATACCTACAGCCTTTGTTTGTGCCTTAGTATTATCTAGCATGCTTAGGGTTGCTTTTACTCGAGTCTGTTGTCGGTTACTACTGTTGCTATCTTATTATCTTGTACCGGGGCTCGTTGTTAATCAATCAATACTGTTAATTGCTAATGGTAATAATAATTTGATGATAAGGCACCGGCAGGAGGCCCATGAGTGGTTTTGGAGCCTGCTAGTGTCGACCCTAATAGGAAAAGGGTCTTGTCTACTGATCCATGATGAGCGCACTACCCGCATTTGGGAAGCGAGTATGGGCGCCCCCCTCAACTTGACCTGATTCGCATCTCGTCCAAATCGCCTCATTTAGTTCGTGTTTTCCATTTGCCGCATGCATGTTTTTGCGAGCCCAGCGCAGGGTGGAACTTTTGTAGTCGGCATATAGGGGGACACGGTCTTAGAGTGCTATGATGGTCCATTTTCTTCTGGGCTCGATTAGCCGTGCGCCCAAGGTTCTTTGGGCTTGATGCGAAGAATGGTTGGTTGTGTAGAGTGCCCCGCTTGGTGGAAGTGCATTTCCATCTGGCGGGTTATTCTTGAGTGTACGGCCAAATTGGTGCAACCCTGCAGGGATAATCTTCTCGAGAAGCCGTGTTTTCCGCGGTATGGATTACTTGGTGAAAGTACTGGCTAACAAGTACTCAGGACAACTTCAACATAATGATCAATCATGTTTCACCCAATGATTAATAACCTGACTAGTAATAGGTTATTCACACAATAACTTGATTCACCTTATCACAAATGTGTGAGTTATCCTCGGATTGCTTCTTCGGATAAGGGGCGAGATCCAGGATGGGTTTGGTTGAAGTTATCTTTCAGTTGGTTACAATCCTCGATCTTATCTTTTCTGTTAGCCGGAACTTGTAGTTATCTTCTGTAGTTGTTTAGAGCAGCCAGCAGCAACTTTTATATCACCCCTTTCTTCCGTTGATCCCAAGCATCAATGCTTGTGTTGACGGGTAAACTTTGATGAACTGTGAGTCTTGCTTGCCAGTACTTGGATGTACTGACCCCGTTGGGGCTGTGGTTTACGCAGAGTACGACTACGACTACGATGCTTCCCAGGACGGCTACTTTGTGGAGTTCGACGAGACTGCCGACGAGTAGTTAGCTGTACCAGGGCAGGATCCAGCCTACGTGGATGGGCTTCGCTTTTCTTTATTTTCTCCGGCTTCTTAAGCCATGGATTTGTCTGTACTCAGACCCCTTTGATTGCTTCCGCTGTTGTAATGAATGATATGTTGGGACATGTGTCCTCTGCATGACTGTATTCGATATTTTCTGCCTTGAAGGCCAGTTGCACTTATTTCATTCTTTTGTGTCTTAGAGACAGTTTGTGTTATCATTTCGTTCAAAGCTGTTGACGTACCGTGCGTGTTTGATTATGAAGTACGTCGACAGTAGTTTCTTTAGGTTCCTAGCGGATAGTTTACTTCGACGGTGGAAGCAGGGCTTGTGTTGTCGCGCATAAGCGCAGGCCTACCAGGAAGCTGGGACGTGGGAGCATGTTTGCCCCATAATCCAAGCACCTGACTTCCAGTTCGTGCGATGAGTATCCTCTAGAAACCTTGGGTGCGACAAATGGTATCAGAGCCTGTCTGCCTGTAGGATCCCTTTTTACTGGTCGCAGTTGAGTCTAGAAACTATTTTGTAGCTATATAGGAAAAAGGAAACGTGAGAGAGTAGAATTCTGCCATTTTTCTTCTTTCCCCACCCACCCACCCTTTTCTGGTAAGGAAGTGCAACGTTGTTTTCTGTTCTCACCTAAACTTTCAAGTTAGGATTTCACGTGTTTTGGGTTCTCCATAGTACCTCAGGATTTTTTGGTCTCGTTTTCCCGATGTTGCTTCGATATCATGTTCTTTTCAACATCATTTTCGTCCGTTGAACCTTGTTGTTGTTTTCCACATCCTTTTCATCTACCGGAGTCTAATCAAAACCTTCCAAATAATCTGCAGATGGGTCTCAGCTACTACCCGCAGGTGGTTCGCATGGCTCGCTGTGAGAGCACCGCCGGTTTTCCGGAGTTGCTGAGAGACATGGTTACCTATCTGGGGTTCCGTTGGGCACCTGAGTACCAGGTCTACGAGCACCAGCGAGAGTTTGACCAGACTTGCTACCGGGCTATCGTCTACATTCTGTCGGATGATGGCAGGAGCATTGCACACCAGTACGAGGCAGTAGGGTCCACAGTGGATATGGCAGTGCAGCAGGCAGCGTACGTGAGTCTCACCGTCCTCTGTGCTGACTACTGGGGGTTTGATAAGTCCAGTTTTCGTCACATCCCCCGTGGTTACATCACGGCAGCGGGAGTTCACTTCACTGTCCACCGCGACATGGATACCTACGAGACTGAGCTCCAGGCTCCAGATCACTGCCCAGTTCGCTAGTCACAGTGATGCCGTTGCTTCCGCACTTTCTCAGGAGTTAGCCTCAGTCAGGGAGCAGCTCCACCTTGCTCTCACTCGTCTGGCGACGTACACCACAGACTTTGTTGGAGACGAGCGCTTCGCACGTGTCGTTCAGCCAGCTGGTCTTCCGTTGCCAGATGCTGGAGGTTACGAGCCGATCAGAGGCCCACTTCTCGACCTCGGAGCTGGTTACACAGGGATTCCCCGCTATGGAGCACAGGGAGAGGACGCTTTCTACTTCACCACACCGAGAGTTGCTCTGAGAGCAGTTCCTATCTACATGGATCGTCGTGATACCTACTTCCGTGGGGTTCCTCCTCACCGTATCTCTCGTCGTACTACTCACCGCCGTCATGCGTGATGAGCATGGGAGTACCGTTGTATCCATTACTAGCTGTGTCTAGTTTATCCTTTCGTTTTCGAACCATGTGTTGGTCTGTTGGATATTCTGATGTATTTGAACATGTGATGATGTACCTGTTGGTTATCTATTCATGCGTCGGAATAATCTATCTTTCGGTTACCAAGTCTATCCTTTTCTGTTGTTGTGCTAAAATGAATTTCTGTTCAGGATGCCTCCAACCAGGAACACCCCGCCTCCGCCACCACCAATGGGGGAACTGTTGGCTCAGATGACCCAAGTGGTGACACAGATGGCCCAGATCCAGGCTAACCAGCAACACAACCAGAATGCTCCAAGGGTCACCATCGAGGACTTCCTCAGCTTGGGCCCAAAAGCTTTCGTGACAACACGTGAGCCCCTGGATGCTGATGACTGGATCCGTGACGTAGCAAGAGCTCTGGAGATTGCTCATGTTGCAGAAGAGGATAAGGTCAAGTACGCCACCTACCTACTGAAGGGTCAGGCAGCTACTTGGTGGGAGAACTACGAGGCCATGAGGGCTGGCTTTCCTATCAACTGGGGATGTTTCAAGGATGCCTTCCTGAAGCACCACATCCCGGATGGTCTCATGGAAAAGATGCGTGAGGAATTCTGCTCTCTCAGACAGGGCAAGCTGGACGTTCTCGGCTACCAGAACGAGTTCAATCGTCTCGCTCGGTACGCTGGTGACGAAGTGTCCACCGAAGCCAAGAAGATGGCAAGGTTCCGCCGAGGTTTTAACCCGGAACTGAAGTACGCTCTCACCAACATCAAGTGCAAGGACTTCGTGGAGCTCGTGAACACCGCGCTCAATGAGGAGAATGGGCGCAAGGCGTTCGAAGAGTCCCGCAAGCACTCGCGTGAGGGTGGTTCCTCCTCCAACATGACCACCCCTCCGCAGAAGCGCCGCATCTGGGTGCCAAAATGGTGCTGTCACTCGGGCTCCAAATGCCCAAGCTTCTCCAGGCTTTGGTCCCCGCCCACCCAACCCATCTCAGATGCAGGGTCAGAGGTTCCCGATGGGGCAGCCAAGGCCGGGTCCTTCTCGTGTCGTCACTTGCTACAAGTGCAAGGATACTGGACACTATGCTGACAAGTGCACTCAGAAGCAGCTACCACTACCTCCTCGCCCCAACACCAACCAGGCTATGGTTCGTGCTCCTCCGGCTAAAGCCTTCAACTCCAACAATAGGCCTGTCGGGAGGAACGCGAGGGTGAACCATATCAAGGCCGACAAAGCCGAGGAAGCTGCTGACGTCGTTTCGGTATATTACCCGTAAACTCTATTCCAGCTAAAGTGTTGTTTGATACTGGAGCATCGCATTCATTTGTGTCAAAGATTTTTGCAAAAGCATACAACCTAGTTCTGGTTCCGCTAAGCAATCAAATGACTGTTCACTCGCCGGGACCGCAAATGTTGACTTCCAAGATAAGCATGGACAATGAGATCCTAATTGGAGGTCGTGTATTCCTTGCTTCACTCATGTTGCTGGGAAATTCTGACATTGATGTCATTCTGGGTATGGATTGGTTGAAGACCCACAAAGCTATTGACTGTGCTCAAAAGTCAAATAACTCTCTTCCACACTTCAGGCCAGATAGTCTATTCTCCATATGGATCAAGTTCTGTTCAGCTGTTCAGCCTCGATGCCAAACCCCTTCCTGCAATTGAAAATGTTCCGGTGGTTTGTGAATTCCCTGACGTCTTTCCAGAAGAGTTGCCAGGGATGCCTCCGGACAGAGCAGTTGAGTTCGTGATCGAGCTTGAGCCAGGTACTGCTCCAATCTCTAAGCATCCATACAAGATAGCTCCTCCTGAACTGAAATTGTTGAAGGAGCAAATCGATATGTATATGGACAAAGGTTTCATTCAGCCTAGTTCCTCCGCTTGGGGTTGCCCAACTCTGTTTGTTGCCAAGAAGGATCAAACAAAAAGACTCGTGGTTGACTATCGTCCTCTCAACGAGAAAACCATCAAGAACAAGTATCCACTTCCTCGTATCGATGATCTTTTTGATCAACTTGCTGGAGCCTCAATATTCTCAAAGTTGGACTTGAGGATGGGTTACCATCAGATAAAGATCAGAAAGGAAGATATTCCTAAGACAGCTTTCACCACTCGTTACGGTCTATATGAATACACCGTCATGTCCTTTGGTCTCACCAATGCACCGGCAACGTTCTCAAGACTCATGAATTCTGTCTTCCATGAATACCTCGACAAGTTCGTTGTGGTATATCTTGATGACATTCTAGTCTACTCAAAATCCGAGGAAGAGCATGGAGAACACCTTCGTCTCACTCTCATGAAACTTCGCGAGCATCGTTTGTATGCCAAGTATTCCAAATGTGAGTTCTGGATTCCAGAAGTTGCATCTTGGTCATATCATCTCTGCCAAAGGCATTGCCATTGACCCGGAAAAGGTTAAGGCAATTGTTGACTGGAAACCCCCTAAGACGGTGAAGCAAGTCAGAAGTTTTCTTGGCTTGGCTAGCTATTGCCGTCGTTTCGTCCAAAACTTTTCCAAGATTGCCAAACCTCTCACTGATCTCACAAAGAAGGACAAAAAGTTCGTTTGGACTCCACAATGTGATGAGAGTTTCAACCTCCTGAAGACTAAACTCACTTCCACACCTGTTCTAGTTGGCCCCGACACTACCAAACCTTTCCAGATATTCTGTGATGCATCTCTCCAAGGCCTAGGAGCAGTTCTTATGCAAGAACGTCAAGTTGTGGCTTATGCTTCACGTCAGTTGAACCCACATGAGCAAAACTATCCCACTCATGATCTTGAACTTGCAGCAGTTGTGTTTGCCCTCAAGAAATGGAGACAATACTTGTTGGGTAACAAAACTGAAATCTTTTCCGATCATAAGAGTCTGAAATACATCTTCACTCAGCCAGATCTGAACCTCAGGCAAAGGAGATGGATTGAGAAGATTAAAGACTTTGATCTCACCATTTCTTACACTCCAGGCAAGGCTAATGTTATGGCCGATGCTCTCAGTCGCAAATCCTATTGCAATAATCTCATGATCATGGAAATCCAACCTCCACTTCATGAAGAATTCCAGAAGCTGAACCTTGGTCTTGTTCCTGAAGGATATCTTGCTAGCTTGACAGCCAGCCCAACTCTCGAGGACAAGATTCGTTCTGAACAACTTCGTGATAATGAAATCAAGAAGATTGTGGATCACATCAAGGAGGGCAATGATAAGTTCAAGTCCTTCTCAATTGATGACAAGGGAACTGTGTTCTTCGAAGGACGCATTGCAGTCCCTCAGATTCAAAGTCTCAAGGATATCATTCTCAAGGAGGCTCATGAAACTCCTCTATCCATTCACCCTGGAAGTACAAAGATGTACCAGGATCTCAAGACTCTGTATTGGTGGTCTGGCATGAAGCGTGAAATTGCTCAATACGTTTCTGAATGCGACGTTTGTCAACGTGTTAAGGCAGTCCATCAGAAGACAGCAGGTCTACTCCAACCTCTGAAAATTCCTGAGTGGAAGTGGGACATGATTGAAATGGACTTCGTTACTGGGTTTCCAAAGTCCAAAAAGGGCAACGATGCAATCTTCGTTGTTATCGATCGTCTCACTAAGGTTGCTCACTTCTATGCTGTAAAGGAAACTATCTCAGCTAGCCAGTTAGCAGAGCTCTACACAGCAAAGGTTGTTCCTCTTCATGGTGTTCCATTGGAAATAAGCTCAGACCGTGGAAGTATTTTCACTTCTCATTTCTGGAAAAGCTTTCAAGAAGCATTGGGCACTAAACTTCTGTTCAGCACAGCTTATCACCCTCAGTCTCAGGGGCAAGTCGAAAGAGTCAATCAGATTCTCGAGGATATGCTCAGAGCATGTGGTCTCTCCTTTGGCATGAAATGGGAGGATTGCCTTCCATATGCTGAATTCTCCTACAACAACAGCTACCAGGCAAGCCTAGGAATGGCACCATTTGAGGCACTGTATGGTCGCAGATGCAGGAGTCCAATCAATTGGTCTGGAGCTGGTGAACGTTCACTTTTAGGCCCTGACATTGTTAAGGAAGCCGAGGAGAAAGTTCGTATCATTCGTGACAATCACAGGATTGCTCAGTCTCGTCAGAAGAGCTATTATGATGGCAAGCACAGGGATATGGTCTATGCACCTGGTGATAAGGCATATCTCCGTGTAACTCCCCTCAGAGGCACTCATCGTTTTGGTGTGAAAGGAAAGCTTGCACCAAGATACATTGGCCCTTTAACCTTCCTCTCAAGACGTGCAGAGAATGCTTATCGTCTTGAACTCCCAGAAAAACTATCCAAAGTGCACGATGTGTTCCACGTGTCACAACTCAAGAAGTGTTTCAAAGATCCAGATCGTGCAGTTGATCATGATTCCATTGAGCTGCAAGATGATCTATCTTATGAGGAGCACCCTATTCGTATTCTCGATGAGACCGAGCGTAAGACTCGCAACAAGAGCACCAAGTTCTTGAAAGTCCAATGGTCGCATCATTCTGATAAAGAGGCAACGTGGGAGACCGAAGAGGATCTTCGCAAGAAGTATCCGGACCTTTTCACATCTCAGTAGGGAATCTCGGGGCGCGATTCCTTCAAGGGGGGGCGTTTTGTAACATCCAAGTATGAAAACCCTTAGTTGTTTTACTTGTTGTTTTTATTTAAGCAATGCATCATATCATCATCCTCATATTTATTTCTGTTTGCATTGTTTTCATATGAAATTTAAACTTGAATCAAACCTTGTTTTCACACTTGTCTGTTACAATCTTACAAACAAAGAATTGCAAAACAAAACCTTTCATTGTTTTCCAAGTACTTCAATTAATGTTCAACCATTAAATTGTTGCCTCAAATCATTCACTTAATTCCACCAATTAAATTCAAATCTTTTCCAAGTTTCAAATCAGTACCTATTTGAAACCATAAAAACTCACCAACTTTCTTCCCTCTCTAATTCATCCTAAAACCCTAGGGGGTAACCCTATCCAATGCATGTTTTTATTAAGATTTTATTAATATCAAAATCCTTCTAATTTGGTTCCAAACACAAACCACTATTTTAAAATTTAATTTTTGAAAACTAAAGTTGGAATGTGGTTTCTAATTATCTAAAAAGTTTAACCAATTTTTTTTCTGTGATTTTTCTTGACCAAAACCTTAACAGTTTTCTAAACCAAACTACAAAAAAAAAAATAATAACACAGAAAAGAATAAAAGGAGAAAGCAGCGCGCGCGCGCAGCAGATAACAAAGCCCAGCCCACCTAGCCTACGCGCGCGCAAAGCCCAGCCGCAGCAGCGCAACTTACCGGTTCGAGGTGCGCCAAGATTCGTGCGAGAGCCATCCTCCTTCTTCTCGCGGTACGGCGCGCATCCGCCGGTGCCACCGCGGCCCCGAGCGACTCCGGCGGCCAGGAGAGCTCCGCGGGCCTATAAAAAGGAGCCCTAGCCCCCTAGCTGTGCCCTAGCCTCTAGGGTTTCCGCCTCCACCTCGCAGCGCCGCCGATCGCCACCTCTATCGCCAAGATCCACCTCTCTGCAACGCTCCCCGCCGGCGAGTCTCTGAAGATCGCCATGGCGCCACCACCTCCAACCCCCTCTTAGCCAATTGTTTCTGGGAACGAGCTCGCCACCCTCCCTTCTATCTGTTCGACACCGAAGCAGCCGCGGGTAAGCCTCAAATCTTCGCCGCCGTCCTCTTATCTTTTCCGGCCACCGCGAGCCATCGCCTGAATCCGAACTTCTCCTCGACGTTGCAGCACCTCTTCCCTACAATCGCTTGCTGGTATCTACCTGCCTCGTCGTCCTCTACGTCTTCGACATCGGAGCCACGCCGGAGAAGCACCAGGAGCTCGCCGCCGTCCTCGACTGCCTCCGCCACGCCGCCGTCAGCCCACGTCAGCGAGCCTCTGCAGCATCGACAAACGGGGGTGAGCACCGTCTCCTTCCTCTCTCTGTTGCTCGCTTCCGTGCACACGCCCGCGTCCAACCAACCACAGCGAGCGCATCCACGGTGACCTCTCCCGCCGGCGAGCATCGATCCGTTGCTGAAAGCAAGTTCAGTCAGCGCAGCGCGCAGTTTCAGTTAAGCAGGGGGGGAACACCTTAACCTCCCTGCGTCTGTTTCTCTGTCAACTGACGGAGCACAGCGCAGACGGTGTGCACTATCTGAATCACGCGCGTGGTTGCGGGTTCGAAACCCCCCGCAAGCGCATCTTTTTGGAGAATTTCTCCCAACGCGCGGCCCACCTGGCAGTGGCCCTCCTTGCCACGCCAGCGCGCGCTTGCCACGCTGGCCTTGGGCCCTGCCTGTCAGCGTGTGTGTGTAAAACCTGCATGGTAACAAAAGTTAAACATGAATCTGTTAATTTTCCAAATTCTTTTTAAATAGCAGAATAAACTATAAACCTTCAAAATTCAATAACTTTTAATCTGTAAATCTAATAACTAAACTTTGTATGTGTTTTCTGTTCAAAATTTTATACTCTTTCCAAATATTCAAGTTGTGTTCTGTTTTGAATTTTCAAAATGCAATTTAAATTCAAATCCAAATAATTCAAATGCAAATTGGAATAATTCATAACTAATTCATACTGTTTTCAAATAATTCAAATAAAATATGTTTTTCATACCATTTTGAATACCCTATTCAAATATAAAATTTGTTTTCTGATTTGAATAATTTAAATTGCCTAAACCATTTAATTCTTGTTTAATTCAATTAAAAATTGTTTAAACCATAAATAATTAATCCAAAGTCCAATTTCAAATTGTGAAACATGTAATCCAACTAAAATTTGATAAACTTTTCAAATATAAAATTTGTAAATTGTTTTGCACACTTTAACTTGATGATAACAACATTTACTTGTGTGCCATGTTTAAGTAACAAAATTCCAAACTTAATAAATGCTTTTCTAAATTGTTAACTATCATTCCAATTGCATTTAATTTTGTTATCTTATTGTTCCTCATCATGCATGCATCATACTAAGTCACTTACACATGATGCTTAGTGATAGAACAATTAATTCAACTCTAAAGCATGGGCTTCCATATGCAACTTTTGCATATGGAATCCATTTAAACTTGTGTCTCATATCAATTAGTTCAGTTTGTTGCATCTATTAAACGTGACATGCATCATCCAATGTTTGTGCACCTATGCCATGTATTGATTGCCCGTCTTCCTTCGTTGTTGTTTTTGCTTCTTCTCGATTAGACGACGACGTTGGTACCGACGAGCCTTACGACACCACTACTCAGGACCTAGCCCACGAGGCTGAGCTGCCAGGCAAGTTATCACTCACATGAATCATCGAGTTCCTTTCCACACTTGTTGTCGATACTATCCTTTTGTCTACTATTGCTAGCCCTATGTATCGTTGCTTGTCCTCCGAACCTATCACATGATACCCTGAACCAATGATACTGCCTCACCTCCATACCTACAGCCTTTGTTTGTGCCTTAGTATTATCTAGCATGCTTAGGGTTGCTTTTACTCGAGTCTGTTGTCGGTTACTACTGTTGCTATCTTATTATCTTGTACCGGGGCTCGTTGTTAATCAATCAATCCTGTTAATTGCTAATGGTAATAATAATTTGATGATAAGGCACCGGCAGGAGGCTCATGAGTGGTTTTGGAGCCTGCTAGTGTCGACCCTAATAGGAAAAGGGTCTTGTCTACTGATCCATGATGAGCGCACTACCCGCATTTGGGAAGCGAGTATGGGCGCCCCCCTCAACTTGACCTGATTCGCATCTCGTCCAAATCGCCTCATTTAGTTCGTGTTTTCCATTTGCCGCATGCATGTTTTTGCGAGCCCAGCGCAGGGTGGAACTTTTGTAGTCGGCATATAGGGGGACACGTTCTTAGAGTGCTATGAGGGTCCATTTTCTTCTGGGCTCGATTAGCCGTGCGCCCAAGGTGCTTTGGGCTTGATGCGGAGAATGGTTGGTTGTGTAGAGTACCCCGCTTGGTGGAAGTGCATTTCCATCTGGCGGGTTATTCTTGAGTGTACGGCCAAATTGGTGCAACCCTGCAGGGATAATCTTCTCGAGAAGCCGTGTTTTCCGCGGTTATGGATTACTTGGTGAAAGTACTGGCTAACAAGTACTCAGGACAACTTCAACATAATGATCAATCATGTTTCACCCAATGATTAATAACCTGACTAGTAATAGGTTATTCACACAATAATTTGATTCACCTTATCACAAATGTGTGAGTTATCCTCGGATTGCTTCTTCGGATAAGGGGCGAGATCCAGGATGGGTTTGGTTGAAGTTATCTTTCAGTTGGTTACAATCCTCGATCTTATCTTTTCTGTTAGCCGGAACTTGTAGTTATCTTCTGTAGTTGTTTAGAGCAGCCAGCAGCAACTTTTATATCACCCCTTTCTTCCGTTGATCCCAAGCATCAATGCTTGTGTTGACGGGTAACTCTTTGATGAACTGTGAGTCTTGCTTGCCAGTACTTGGATGTACTGACCCCGTTGGGGCTGTGGTTTACGCAGAGTACGACTACGACTACGATGCTTCCCAGGACGGCTACTTTGTGGAGTTCGACGAGACTGCCGACGAGTAGTTAGCTGTACCAGGGCAGGATCCAGACCTACGTGGATGGGCTTCGCTTTTCTTTATTTTCTCCGGCTTCTTAAGCCATGGATTTGTCTGTACTCAGACCCCTTTGATTGCTTCCGCTGTTGTAATGAATGATATGTTGGGACATGTGTCCTCTGGATGACTGTATTCGATATTTTCTGCCTTAGTGAAGGCCAGTTGCACTTATTTCATTCTTTTGTGTCTTAGAGACAGTTTGTGTTATCATTTCGTTCAAAGCTGTTGACGTACCGTGCGTGTTTGATTATGAAGTACGTCGACAGTAGTGTCTTTAGGTTCCTAGCGGATAGTTTACTTCGACGGTGGAAGCAGGGCTTGTGTTGTCGCGCATAAGCGCAGGCCTACCAGGAAGCTGGGACGTGGGAGCATGTTTGCCCCATAATCCAAGCACCTGACTTCCAGTTCGTGCGATGAGTATCCTCTAGAAACCTTGGGTGCGACAAATATAAATTTTGTTTCATGGTTTGAATAATTTAAATTGCCTAAACAATTTAAATCTTGTTTAATTCAATTAAAAATTGTTTAATATTGTTTAATTCATAATTAAATAATCCTAAGTCCAATTTCAAAATGTGAAACATGTAATCCAACTAAAATTTGATGTTCTTTTCAAATATCAACTTTGTTATTTGTTTTGAACATTTTAAATGGTTGAAAACAACAAATACTTGTGTGTTCCCTTTAAGGCACCCAAAATTCCCTAAGTTAATAATAAAATTCTAAATTGCTACACCCTATCTTAAATTGTTTCTAATGTTGTTATTTTGCTGTTTCCCTTTTGCATGCATCATGCTAATCCACCTCCACCTGTTGCTTAGTTGGAAAACAATTGTTTCAACCATAATTCATGGGCTTTTCATATGCAACTCAAATTGCATATGGGTCCATTTAAATTTGTTTAACTTGTCAACTAGTTTATTTCTATGCATCCATACCTTGATCATGCTGGATCTTTTGCCGTAGTAGTAATTGTTGCATCCGGTGTTTGTTCGAGGTTCGTTGCTTCTTCCCGGATAGGACGTTGAGATGATGTGAGCAACGACAAGTTCTGCTACCTTGCGGGATCTCAGGCAAGTATACTCACTTGCATGCCATATGGCTGCCTTTCATCACTTGTTACCGATTCTTTCCGTTGATTCTTTTCTGCTAGCCTTAGTGGTAGTTGTTTCTGTTACGAACCCATCACATGAATCCCTTAACCTTGATATCGCCTCACTACCATACCCATAACCATTGCTTGTTGCCCGTGTCTTACTATCTTGCTTAGGGTTGTTTTGCTCGAGTCTGTTACCCGTTACTTTCTGTTATTACTCTATTACGTTCTGGGGCTCGATGTTTAATCAATCAATCATGCTAATGTTATTGGTAAATAATAAATTTGATGATAAGGCACCGGCAGGAGGCCCTTTGTGGTTTTGAGGCCTGCTAGTGTCGACCCTAATAGGAAAAGGGTCTTGTCTACTGATCCATGATGAGCGCACTACCCGCATTTGGGGAGTATGGGCTCCCCTCAGTTTGACCCGATTCGCATCTCGTCCAAATCGCCTCATTTAGTTCGGGTTTTCCATTTGCTGCATGCATGATCTTGCGAGCCCTTGGTACCCGGGTGGAACTTTCGTAGTCGGCATATAGGGGGACACGTTCTTAGAGTGCTATGAGGGTCCATTTTCTTCTGGGCTCGATTAGCCGTGCGCCCAAGGTGCTTTGGGCTTGATGCGAAGAAGGGTTGGATTGTGTTGAGTGCCCCGCTTGGTGGAGAGGCCGCTCCATCTGGCGGGATATTCATGAGTGTACGGCTAAATTGGTGCAACCCTGCAGGGATAATCTTCTCGAGAAGCCGTGTTTTCCGCGGTTATGGATTACTTGGTGAAAGTACTGGCTAACAAGTACTCAGGACAACTTAAACATAATGATCAACCATGATATACCCACTGATTAACAACTTGACTAGTAACAGGTTTATTCACACAATAACTTGAATCACCTTAATACAACTGTGTGAGTTATCCTCGGATTGCTTCTTTGGCTAAAGGGGCGAGGTCCAGGATGGGTTTGTTTGGATTTACTTTCAGTTGGTTACAATCCTCGATCTTATCCCTTTCTGTTAGTTGGAAGTTGTAGTATTCTCTCTGTAGTTGGTTAGTGCAGCCTGTTGTCGCTTATTTGCAATAACCCCTTCCTTTTCGTTGATCCTAAAGTATTTGTATCTTGTGATGACTGGCTACGCCGGTAACTTGTGAGTATGGGTTTTATCCCCCTTGCCAGTACTTAACCGTACTGACCCACGAATCTCTTTCGTGGCTGCAAATTCCAAATTGCAGTCAACAGGTTTGAAGTCTGACGACGTTAGCTTGGGAATCCCTCCGGCTTGGCCTGGGCAGGGATTGGACGCCTTCGGTTATCTTCAGGACTCTTAGTCCAATTTGGATCTTGTCCGTAGACGGACGATATGTTGTTTCTTCCGCTGTTATTTGGATCTTTGTAATGTATCAGTTGTAACCCTGGCTCGTCGGAGTCATCTTGTATCTATCTGCTTCTGTTGTAATTGTGGATTATTCGTGAACTATTGTAATGTTATCATAAATGGCAACCTGGAATCGGTTATTATGCGGATTTGGCGGGAATGCTGAAATCTGCATAGTGCCCGATCTCGGGGTGTCACACTCCTCCCTCTCTGCTGTGATCACCGCGCGCCGCCGCCGTCCGATACGCCTCACGCCGCCGCCGTCCACTTCCCCGCGCCGTCGTCCACCTCCCCTCGCCGCACCTTCCTCCCCTCTCTCCTCTCCTCTTCCTCGCGGCCCACCACCTGCCCTCCCCTCTCTGCAACCGTGCACGCGCCCACGGCCACCACCGGCCACCGCGCGCCCACGACCACCGCCGGCCACCACCTGCCACCGCCACCTCCCGGGAGACTCAGCAGCGCTCCCGCCCTGCTTCCTGCGGCGGTGCTGCTCCCTCTGCCCCCGCTGCTACTCGCTGCACCGCCACGCCCTTAACGTGTTCGACAGAAGGTGCGTACCAAATTCCTTGCTCTTTGAATCTCTGACGTGCAACTAGTTCCTTGCTCTCTGAATCTCTGACGTGCAACTGAAAACTAAAAGGATAGCAGAAGTGTTTATCAGTGGATCTGTTGTGGTTGAGGTTCCTTGCTGCAACTAGTTCCTTGCTGCTCCTAGTTACTTGCTGTAACTAGTTCCTTGCTGCAACTAGTGTGGAGCACAGCGCGTTTGTGTTTGTGTTTGTTCCTTGCTGCAACTAGTTCCTTGCTGCTCCACACCTTGCTGCAACTGCATGTGTATCTGTTGTGGTTGAGGTTCCTTTCCATGTGGATTTGTGCCCAGCAGCAGATTACTACATGCTTGTTTTGTTGTGGTTGGTGCCCAGCAGCAGATTACTACATCCTTGCTGCTCCACTCCTTGCTGCAACTAGGCCATGGATTTTTTTATCTGATAAGAACAGTTTACTCATGCTTGTTTTGTTGCCCCTGGAGGTATTATCTGATAAGAACAGTTTAAACTGATAAGAACACATTACTCATGCTTGTTTTCTGGCCAAGCCTGTGATGCAAAGGCTGAGGCACAAATTTAATAAGAACAGATGCTTTTCTTGCACTTTTAAATCTCCTAGGGATGTGTGTAGCATAGCATCCCTATGCCAGACTAAGGGAAATAAATCCCAGCCCACTTTCTGTGCATAATTTAGCAAGATCCCTTGCTAGGATGTGTGTAGAAATCACCTTAGGGTGTTAATGTTGTGGTTGAGGTTCCTTTCCATGGATTTGTGCCCAGCAGCAGATTACTACATGCTTGTTTTGTTGCCTCTGGAGCTATGGTTGTGAATTGTGGTACTGGTAGCTACTATCTGATAAGAAACAGTGTACTCATGCTTGTTTTGTTGCCCCTGGAGCTATTATCTGATAAGAATTTTTTTATCTGATAAGAACAGTTTACTCATGCTTGTTTTGTTGCCCCTGGAGCTATTATCTGATAAGAACAGTTTAAACTGATAAGAACACATTACTCATGCTTGTTTTCTTGGCCAAGCCTGTGATGCAAAGGCTGAGGCACAAATTTAATAAGAACAGATGCTTTTCTTGCACTTTTAAATCTCCCAGGGATGTGTGTAGCATAGCATCCCTATGCCAGACTGAGGGAAATAAATCCCAGCCCACTTTTAAATTTTTTTATGCATGAAATTGTTAGCAATTTATTTACCTAGTGTTTTCTCTTAGTACTCAATTGTTAGCAATTTTTGGTGGTTGGTGATGGATGGTGTGTATGGATGGTGGTGGCTGGTTGTGATGGATGGCGTGGTGATATGGGTGGTGGTGATGGATGGTGGATATGGTGTGGTCGTGTGGATGGCGATGAAATTTTATGAGGGGTGGATATGGTGTGGTCGTGTGGATGCCCACCTTCGTGTGGATGACGATGATAATATGAGGGGTGGGATCTATTATATGAGGGGTGGGATTTGTCGTAATGTTGATTAATTTCCGTTCCGGCAAATTTGGGTACTCCATTTGTGATATTTTTAGCAAAGGTCATGCCGAAATTTTCCGTGAATTTTGGCATGATCTTTGCTAAAAAATATCACAACTTAGAGTGTCCGAGAAATTTGGACTCATATGGGGTATACATCGTCTAAATTGTAGGATTTGTTGAACTTATTTCGGGTTTTCTCTCCTTCATTAGATATGGCTCACAACGACGAGGCGGGTGGTTCTGGTCTCGGACATGGGGACGACGATGCGTGGCTTTCTATGCTAAGCGCCGGAAGCGGACCCGTAGATCTGCACCCGGATCTAGAGATGCAGGGCGACGATGCAGACGACGAGATGGACGAAACCGTTCGCCAGGAGCTAGAGCCGTGCAACGATACATCGGGCGCAGAAGGTGATCAAATCGGTAGTGGCACCGGGGATACCGCCTCCGGTAGCGAGGCGTCGGCTAAGCGCAAAGATAGGCGGCACAACATGCTCGCCACCATCCGGGAAGAGTTCACGGAAGTGGACCCCAAGAGCGGTGCTCCCCTCGAGCCGGAGAGTTACGCCAAGGGCTATGGAAACCAGATAGGCTGCATAGCTCGAGACTTCGGCAACGTTAATATGGAGCACCTCAGAGATAAAGAAAACAAGGCTATGGCCGCCCTGCTGATTGAGAAGCTGCACACAAGGTACAAATTCCCGGATCCTTATGACAACTAGGACCTGAAGAAGAATCTGGTCAACTCGTTAGCACTGGGAAAGTTCGCCAAGGCATTTACGACTTGGAGATCCAGTTTGCGGGAGATGCTTGCGAAGGGTAAGGATTTCGATGAGATCCATAAGATGTGGCCCTCCATTTCCGAGGAAGACTTGGCCCAATTCAAGATCGACGAACTCAAACCGGAAAGGGTGGCGCTGAGTAAATGGGGGAAAGAACAGCGAAAAAAGAACATTGGCCCTCACAATCTCGGAAGCCGGGGTTACCTTGGGACGCAGAAAGTCTGGGCCAAGGAGGATGCGAAGAGAGAAGGGCCGAACCCGTTTGACAAGATCACCGACCCGCAGGTGAGAAATTTTGTCAGGGCCCATTATAGGGAAGATCCCAAAAAGCCCGGCGATCTTGTGTTGAACGAGAAGGTCAAGCTGCTCGAGAATAAATATCTCGAGGAAGAAGAAAAAGAACGCCTATCTCAATCTGACGGGGGGTCCTCGGCGACGACGAACAAGGACCCGTATGACACCCCTTTCATTAGGGCGCTTAACGCGATGAAGGGAGTGCCCCTTGACAAGAAGACGCATCGTGGCCATGTGCATGGCCTCGGAAAGGGTCATCGGCATGCGCACTACTACCCGGACACCAAGGAGAAGCGTAAGGAGCGGAACAAGGGCCCGGAGAAGACGGTCGACGAGCTTGTGAACGAGAGGCTCAATGAGCTCCTCCCTACCATCTGTGCGTCCGTCGCTCAGTCCTTAGCGCCGTGGATGCTAGGTGGAGGACAAGGGCCGCTCCCGGAGATAAACATATCCCAAATGGTGCAGCCAGTGCCGCAGAACGTGGCCCCCGTCGTGGCGCCGCAGAACGTGGCCCCCGTCGTGGCGCCGCAGAACGTGGCCCCCAACCCTCAGCCGGAAGGTCGCAAAGATCCGTCGCCGCCCCGCCACATCTCTTCAACTCCGCCGCCGACACTTAGCGGTCCATCCCCCTTGTCCGAGCTCAATGCCCTCACGGTAATTCAACGTCCACTGCTTAATTATATATTATGACTTGATTCGTGACGGCATCAGTCTCTAACAACGATCGCGCGACGTTTCGCAGGCCGACGAGATGGGATGCACATTGCTCCTTCGTGTGAACGGCGAGTTAAAGGACGTCGCCAAAGGAAAAATCATAACACCTCTCAACCGCGTATCCCACGGCGTTCGTATGCCCGAGGACGTGTTCAGAGTGACCTTAAGTCGGGTGCTCCCTGGTTGCGGTGCTCTCGATCCTCCGAACCAACCACCCGCAGCCGACAGCGAGTTGAACCTGGAGCAATGCTTGGTTTGGCCATTGACCTGGCCGAAATCACTAATTCGTTTGGAAAGTACTCCTGTCAACACTCCAACACCGGTCCAGGGGTCAGGGCACCCGAGCCAACAAAAGGATTTCTCACCTGCAAAGTCCGTGCAACACGACGACGACGATGCTGAAGATGAGAACCCCAATGACTACCTCGTCGACGATCCTTACGAGGGGGCGCCCGGCCTGGATGAACTTGATCAACTTCTCTTGCCAGCGGACGAAGCGGATAAATATCGATGCACAAAGCGTCTTTTCTCTTCTCAAGAACCGGCAGTCCCCGAGCAAGAAGTCATCAGCCAGGATGCCCTCAAAGAGGCGGTAGCGGATGTATTTCATCAGACTCAGCCTAAGAAGACGGTACAGAAAAGAACAAAGAAGAATTCTGCCGTTGCATCGATGAGCCAACCGGTGGAGGGGACCAAGTCCAAGCCGCAGACAGGACGTGTATTGGACAGGATACCCATAACCGACTGGCATCAGATCCATGAGTTGGGCAAACCGATGCTTCCGCCGAGGTTGGTCTCCTTGCTGTCAGGTGATATGCGTAGCGTCCATGACGGTATTCTATATATGGAGGAGATGCTTCTGAAAGAGAAAAATCCAACGCTGCCGGTTTTGGTCGCAAAGGTGCCATCTACGGCGGGATTTGTCACTGAAGGCAACGCAAACAAGATCATCATTAGATTTGACGACATTTTCCAGATGTTCCACATGAAATCCCTCCACTCGTCAATCGTGCGTCTGTTTACGCTCAGTTTGGCGCATCAGCTATCCATAGAGAATGTCAAAAACATTGCGCTAGCAGACCCCTACTACATGCACGACATGTACTTGAGCAACCCCAAGGGTAGGGCAAAAGCGACAAAGTACCTCCAACAAGTGTTGCTCAATAACCATATGAACAAGAGGATCACCCTCGTGCCTTACTTTCCCGAGTAAGTTATATTTCCCATCTTTACATAAGTTTGCGCATATACAATTTTTGAGGATTATATATATGGACTCTCCTGTTTTGCGCAGAAACAAATACGGCACCCTCATCATGCTCTACCCGAGAGACGCGCACGCAGTATATCTCGACTCCGGGAGTACGATGAAGGAGAAGAACTACTCCCTCATCAAGTCTGTTCTGAATGATGCTTTGGACGGCTACATCAGGGAGGAAGGATTCTGCGACAGGAAGAAACAAATTCAAGGCAAATATGTGTTCAGACACAGAACAGAGTTTCCCTGCCCCAAGCAGGCGCCAGGCAGCCATATGGAGGCATGGTACCTCATCCAACACATGACGGAGATCGTGAAGGACCAACATAGTCTACAATACATGTCTGCTGTGGACAAATGGTCTCGCAGCATCGTCGAATGGTCTGATGCTGAATTCATACAAAACTTTGGTCGCATCCAGCGCAAGCTCTGCACAATCATCTATAAGGATATAGTAACTAATGCATCCGTCTTCCACTGGAACTCCCCACCATCTAACAATGAGTTGCGACAATGTGTGCTAGAGCAGACTGACGAGAGACCATTCAACTCGTTAGAAGGTGTTCTTCCGTTACCGCCGGAGAAGAAACAGAAGATCACAACATCGAGGAAGAAATGATCAACGGTATGTATTCGATTCGTTACGAATTTCTCCTAATAAGAACTTGTGATTTCCTTTGCCGGTCTAATGCTTTTATCTTGGTCTACAGAGAGATGAAGAAGTGGACGGCGCGCTGGCCCTAGCGAAAGATCGCAAGCGGAGGCGGAAGCTAAAGCGGAGGCGGACCGTATATCTAGCTAGTCTTCTTTGCGATTGATCTCTATATCGCGTGTACGTTGTATAGATGTCGTCATACCTTTGTAATCGTTGAACTAATTAGATGGCTATATTTTGGGTTCGAAATCTTCCGACATAAACGTGTTATTGAGATCAATGTGTTGTATTCGTACTTATGAGAATTGGATATGGATGCATATGTATCGATGTGTTAATTTCGTTATCGATGTGTTAAATTCGTTATGGATGGATGCATATGTATCTAACAGTGATTTATATGTGTGAAGTTTATAAATTACATAATTTGAATGTATTTGGACCTGTATAGTATAATATCAGAATATACAAACTGTTATACAAAAAAAAATACAAACCTGGGAAACTTACCACTGGCGAACAAATTTCCTACCGCTGGCCAACACGACCACTGGCGAACTAGGGGCCTAGCGCTGGAGAACCAGTACCGCTGGCGAACTGGGCAGCTGCCGTTGGCGAACATAGCGCTGGCGAACAAGGCTTTGTTCGCCAGCGGTAATATGCACTACCGCTGGCGAAGTGGTGTTCGCCAGCGGTACCCTCCTACCACTGGCGGTGTACTGCTGGCGAACACATGTTCGCCAGCGGTAGCTGGATCCTGTTCGTCACTGGTAGCATATTTCCTACTAGTGCACTCGGGCCCAAAGTGGCAAGCATTAAGCATAACAAGTTGCAACAATGTCAATAGCACTAATAGAGGATACTAGGCACTATGCCCTAACAATCACGGCATTATTACATGAACGATCTCATCCAATCCCTACCATCCCCTTCTTCCTACAGCGGGGAATTACTCACACATGTATGGGGGAAACATGGATGGTCGATGGAGAGGCGTTGGTGATGACGATGGCGATGATCTCCTCCACTTCCCCGTCCTAGCAGGGTGCTACAACAGGAACTTCTAATCCCCGATTCGAGGTTCAGGATGGCGGCGGCGCTCTGTTGTGTTTCTCTAGAATATGGCGTACCCCCTCGGGTTTTAGGGTTGAAGTCTACTTGTAGTCGAAAGAGGAGTCCGAGGGGGGGTCCTGGGGGGCCCACACCCTATGCTGGCGCAGCCAGGGGGACCCGCGCCAGGGGGTGTGGCCACCCTCTGGCCCCTCTCCTGGCCCCCTTATGGCTCCCGGGGTCTTCCGGGGTGAAAACATCAATGGGCTCTTTTCTGGGCATTTTCCCGAAAGTTGATTTTTCTGCATAAAAACGAGACACCAAAGTAATTCTGCTGAAAACAGCGTTAGTCCGTGTTAGTTGTATCCAAAATACACAAGTTTAGAGTAAAACAATAAGAAAAGTGTTCGGAAAAGGAGATACGTTTTTTATGTATCAGCTCCCCAGTAATATCGTTATTAATAATTTCTATGCAAGGCTTCCTCTTCATGATAAGGATTTATTCGATGCTTCTTGTTCTGGATCATTTACACGTATGAAAGATGAAGCTAAATGGGATCTTCTTAACCGTATTCAAGAAAACACTGAAGCATGGGAGAATGACAAAGGTAGAAAGTCAGGTACAAATTATGATTATGAATGCATTAAAACTTTTATGTCAATCGATGATTTTCATAATGTTAGTACTGCTTATGGTCTTGATTCTCAAGTTGTTGCAAACTTATATAAGGCTTTCTCTTCTTACTTTGATATTCCTAAAAAGGAATGGGACAAGTACCATGCTCCTTATAAAGATACTGTTAATTGTGTTCCTCCCAGAGATATAGAAGTTCATACTGTTGATTCTATCGTGCATGAACCTTATATTGAGAAAATGCCTTTCCCTGCTAAGGTAAAAGAACACTCTATGTTAGCTAGTGTGGTTAATAAAAGTGCAAGGAAACCTGTAAAACCTAAGGAACAAATAACTGTAGAACCTACAGTAGCAATAGTAAAGGACCTTGTTTCTGAAAATATAGAAGAGGGACACATTATATTTTGTGAAGATGCTTCTAATATTGTCTCTCATCCTAGTAAACCTAGGAAACCTAGTGTTCCTGTGCTATCTGTTAGGATAGGTGATCATTGCTATTATGGTTTGTGTGATATTGGTGCTAGTTCTAGTGCTATTCCTTATGAGCTTTATAAAGAATCATGCATGAAATTGGTTCTTGTGAACTTGAAGACATTGATGTGATTATTCAACTTGCTAATAGGGAAACTATTTCTCCAATTGGTATTGTTAGAGATGTGGAGGTCTTGTGTGGTAAAACTAAGTATCCTGCTGATTTTCTAGTAATAGGCACTTCCGCTAGTGATACTTGTCCTATTATATTTCGTAGACCTTTCTTAAATACTTGTGGTGTTGTTATTGATTGTAAAAAGGAGAAAATTCTTACAAAGTTTGATGGAGAGTCTTATGAATTTAATTTCTCCAAATTTACTAAAGCACCTTATGAAGCTGAACTGCCTAATGAAAATTATAAAGTTGAACAATTGGCTGCTATTACTCTTGCTCCTAACAATCCTTTGCAGCAATACATGGAAAACCACGAAAGTGATGTATTTATGGGA